>OX104063.1:264275444-264319820 GCA_944474145.2 Dicrocoelium dendriticum | reverse complement strand
TTGAGGTCTATGATAGCCTCCTGTAACTTCAATCTATCTGCCAGTAGTAGGTCCGGCTGAACGCTGACACCACTACCCTAAAGTTTGAATGCAAACCACAGAAATGATTTGCGTTGCTCCGGGGTAGAAAGGACTACGCGAAATAGTCAAGGTCGTGGATTTAGCGTAGCGATAGGGACGTTCCCCAGTCTGGTCAGCTTTCTGACAGTGACACCAGGGAAGCCAGGTGGAAGCAGCTTGCTGACACACAGTTTCAGCCACTTGATGTCATCCAAGATGCGTTCCCTTGGGAGAGCGGCCGCAGATTCAGTAACGTTACGGAATATAACGGTACTATCCGTGAAAGAGTCGGCACGACGGGGAGTGTTTACCCCACATGCCTTGCATCGACACCTATACCAGCTGTTTTCACCACTGGCGGTTGGACTGTCCCTGTCTTCACAAACGACGCCGAAGCAACGATAGCGTAGGTTTTCCGCTCTATTGCCGGCGTCTTACTAGTTCCTGGGTCTTCAAGCTCCTTCGAAGTTTTACGAGCAGATCTAGTCCGCTTCTTCTTTTGGCTCACTGGAGCAGGGGCCGTTGACTTTGTATCGCATTGAGCAGTTACCAACACTTCGTCAGAACGGGCTGATTCACTGGCGGCCGAGACAGTCAGCATCGTTGGGAAGTTCTGTGTACAATCGTCAGACGACTTTACGACTGCCGAAGAGGGCATCTTTTTCGATGTCATGGCAATTAATTCTCTGGGTTTATCAGAGAGCTTTTGGTATTTCCGCACCCTATTTTTCTTCACTTTGATCGGCTAATGAGGACAGCCAGCAATGCTAGCTGGATTGACCGGTAGGATGTGCGACTTTATGACCGGATGACAGACTCCAGTGGATGGATCGTCAGCAATGTTGCCGTCTATGGCACTGTCTGCAAACGAAATATTCAGGGAATTTAAAATCAAACCCACTTTCGTATCGAGCAACGCAATAGAGGCGAGTTTAGCTATCGAGGTAGGAGCAAGGTTTAGAGGAAGCTGAATATCATAACGGTACTTTGGGTTCAATCGTGCGTTGTGTAAGCGGTCAAGGCACTATAAGTGCACTGAAACGGTACACGTATTCGCAGGATATCATATGCTTGCACGTGTCCGGAAGAGTTGGAGTACGAGACCAGTCGACTTGCCAGTGGGTAGTTGTGGGCATTGACTTTATTCATTGGCGGGTCTCATCCGCCAAGTCGCAGTGTTGTTAAACAGACATTTGTGGCTTTTTATAAGGAAAACGCTTGCCAGGCGAAAACCCACCACGTCCTGCGACACTGCGGTAAAGCATTTTGAACACTATGTATAACTTGCAAAGCCGCTTGACGACTGATTTCATATTCGGTCATTTGCAGTCAAATGTATTCCAATTTTCTCTGTTGGCTGAACAGATAGCTTGAGCAGGGCTGCCATAATTGTTGCGGCCGGTTGAGGATGGGAACATTAAGAATAGTTGTCTTTCTGTGTGTCCAGGTGAGCAAAGTTTCAAACTTCTCTGTTGTCTGAATTTGTAAGATGTATAATTTTCGGGAGGGTATAGAAGTGTCCAGATTTCCATACTAGACAAAGATTTTGGTGATTGTAGTGGAGTCCCATTGGTATAAAGCCATTTTCCATATAGCTCCTAGTTGGTTATTACATCCGTTGGGCAAAATCTGTTCCTCAGGCCAATCCCAGACCTCCAAGAGTTTCCGGACCTCGAAGATGAGGGAAAGTGAGGGACAACCGAGAGAAGACCGCAAGAACAGGCGTGGAGTTAAACCTTGTTTTATGGTACAGTTCAGTTCAGTTCAGATGGGGACTGGAACGATAGGAGAATCCCGTGAGTGTTCCATCTTGAGTGGATCGTTGAGCCAGGAATTGATGAAGTGCTCAGTTATTGATGGATCTAAAACGGAAACACCCGTATCGCACCCTGGCCAACCAGTTAATGCCCACGTTTCCTGCCCTAGCAGTCCCTGCTTTGGCAGTCACGTGAAATAAGCAAAGGATAGGAAGAGAAATCGAAGGTACAGAATAGGGAAGTGCACTTAAATAAGAAAATAATACCAATACGTGAAGAAAAGTAGAGAAAAGAAAATCGAAGTACGAAGATGCGAGTTACTCAGGAAAATGGAAAGGTTTCGTGTTGCCACCCAAGAGCGTCAAGTTGCCGCTCAAACCCCTTAACCGTAGATTCCCTGATAACACTTTCCGGAAGCATGTTCCAGCGGTCGATAACTCGGCGTGACAGCCGGATTTCCGCCCTAATCCGATCGGACCGCGGTTTGTCCAGCTTCAACGAATGACCGCGTAGAACAGACAATCTAGCGGGACTGAATAGCCAAGATAAATCTGGACCAACCTTCCCAGTCAAGATACGGTAGGTTAGGATTAGGTCTCCTCTAAGCCTTCGGTAGTGCATAGAATGCATTCCCAAACTAAGTAGACGCTCGGGGTACGTCCGTCCCCGTAATCCCTCGACTAACCTAGTACCCACTCGTAAAACCCTCTCCAGCTCCATTTTGTCCCGGACGAGGCAGGGCGGACAAGCCTGGACGCAGTATTCCAGATGAGGGCGAACGAAAGCCGAGAACAGCCTCGTAAAGATGCCGCCCGTCAAGACTCCGAAAGAACGTCGGATTAACCACAACATGCGGAAACCTCTGCTTGCGGCCTTCTTCCAATTGTCGCCGGAGTGTAAAGCCGAAGAGTGTACGACGCCTAGGTCAACCTGGCTAGATACACGGGGGAGTTCGACCCCACCGACCAAGTACTTCGCAGGAGGACAACCTCCTCCAATTCGAAGAACGGAGCACTTTGCCTGATTTATGGGCAGTAACCATAAAGTAGACCAGTCCCAAAGCTTATCCAATGCTCGCTGAATAGCTTCGGAACCCCCAGGAACATCAACAATGTTCCACAGCTTCAGGTCATCAGCAAATAGCAGCGATGGTACCTCAAGCTCCGTGGGTAGGTCATTCACATAGATAGAGAACAACAGCGGTCCAAGGACCGAGCCCTGCGGCACGCCGCTGAGGACAGATTGCCTAAATGATAGACCCCGGCCTACCCGTACACATTGTTCTCTACCCTCCAAGAAGGCAGTCACCCAATGAAGGGCGCGGCCAGATACCCCGTAGGAGGACAGCTTTTGCGCGAGCCTCAAATGGGGTACCTTGTCAAATGCCTTCGAAAAGTCGACGAAAAGCACGTCCAGTGTGTGGCCGTTATCCACTGCATCCGCCCAATTTTCGCGAGCTACCAACAGATTCGTCAGACACGAAAATCCCTTCCGGAATCCGTGTTGTACATTGCTAAGTAGATTAAATCTACTCAGATGACTCTCCAATGAATCTCTCACCAGTTTCTCGAGGAGTTTGACTACTACACTCGTCAGACTAACTGGCCTGTAATTTGCAGGCAGACCCCTGTCCCCATGTTTAAAGATGGGACAGATGACAGCTTCCTTCCATTCGGAAGGCAATGCACAACTGTCAAGCGACTTCTGAAACACAATAGCGAGCGGTCCACTTAGTTCCGCAGCCAACTCATGCAACAGTTTCGGGTGAATTAAATCAGGCCCAGAGGCCTTAGAAGGGTTCAGCCCTTGTAACAGCCTACGAACTGCAGTCTCCGCTACAATAAATTTTAGATAGTTCTGAACCCTCTGGGGTCCTGCAAACCAGCTCAACGCCTGTCAAAGAGGTTTCCCTTACAAACGCTGCCGCATATTGCCCACTGAGTACGCAGGCCTTGTCATAATCCGTATGCGCATGAGTACCGTCATCACGCATCAACACTGGAATTGACATGTTCGAAGCGCAGCGCCTTTTGACATAAGCGAAGAATCTTTTTGGATTCTCTAAAGCATCGTCCGCTAACCCTTTTTCAAAATTTAGCCGAGCATCCCTTAGGTGTTGCTTACACCTATTTCTAGCTTTACGGTACCTGTCATAAATATCGGTGGACGGAGCGTCGCGGTAAGTCCGCCAACATCTAGACCTCTTTGTGAGCAGATGCCTGCTAGTGGGATCTATCCAGGGCGGCTGTGCTCGGGCCTCCTTTCTCCTTGTGACTGGGATGAAGGGAGCAGAGACCTCTGTGAGGTAGGACTTAAATGTATCCCAGGCAACCTGGACAGTATCGTCGTCTGAGATCTCACAATGGAAACCAGAAGCCTTGGCTCTCATTGATTGATAGTCTGCTTGCCATTTGGAGTTGAAGCAAAAGCATGTACACTGTGCAACAATGATTATGATGAAAGTGAATTTTGTATGTCCCATGGAATCAAGCCATACGGGTAGGTTGCTAACGTCTGCGCAGAGACAAGAGCGATGTACGAGTAAGTGATCCACGTACTGTAAAACAGTGGGTCCCCTACAGCCATTTTGTCAGAGCAGTGAGAAGGCATAAGTTGCGATATGTTAACATTTCGATTGCTCTCTTCCGTCGAAAACACAATACAAGCGGGATTGCTGGACAGTTATATACAGGGGAAAAGTTAGCACACCAATCGAAATGTCAAAAGCAAGACCACGGTAACCTAATTGAATGTCCAAATAGTTTCTGTGCACACAACACAGGTTGATAAGCCCTAATTAGCAAAGCCTTACTAATTGCCAAGATAAGCCGGTTGTTGTTGCTTAATAACATCTCGAACGCATTCGCCGGGTTCACCTGATGATGGCTTGCCAAGAGATGCTTGGTGATAGATGATGCGGGACTCCTGTTCATCCTCGGATCCACTCCGTTTTGTTGCGTCAACAGTTGCTCCGCCCACCTCGGCACATGTTCAGCCACCATCTGCGCTAACTGACGGTCAGTCCTGCCTATATAAATGTCACCGCAACCGCAAGTGAACTGGTAAACGAGGTGGGAGGCCGAACTGACTGAGGACATAAACTTACATCCGCCCTTACGCGCACCTACGCGACCGCTTAGTTGCGACTCATACATACAACGCGAAGCCTTGTTTTGCAGGACCGTCATAGCAACTCATCAGTCAGTTCGGCCTCACGTCGTATACCAGTTCACTTGCGGTTGCGGTGACATTTGCGTAGGCAGGACTGACTTTCAGTTAGCTCAGAGGGTAGCTTAGCATGTGCCGAGATGGGTGGAGCGACCGATGACGCAACAAAACGGAGTGGATCCGAGGATGAACAGGAGTCCCGCATCATCTATCACCAAGCATCTCTTGGCAAGCCATCATCAGGTGAACCCGGCGAATGCGTTCGAGATGTTATTAAGCAACAACAACCGGCTTATCTTGGCAATTAGTAAGGCTTTGCTAATTAGGGCTTATCAACCTGTGTTGTGTGCACAGAAACTATTTGGACATTCAATTAGGTTACCGTGGTCTTGATTTTGACATTTCGATTGGTGTGCTAACTTTTCCCCTGTATATAACTGTCCAGCAATCCCGCTTGTATTGTGTTTGCTACGGAAGAGAACAATCGAAATTTTAACATATCGCAAATTATTTCTTCTCACCGATCCACCAACTATCAGTCTATTATGAGGCGAAATTTGCTTGGGGAGAGAGGGAAGAGTGTTTAAATGCTGGTGGTGATTGCATGGTGCATGGACAGCAAGTAGCCTGCCTAATGTAATAGGAAACGCAGAATAAGAAAGCTAAAAATAATAGTTTGCCGCCAGAGGGATCTACAGGTAAATTGGCGGTCAGGCAGCGGATAGATTGGACGCAGAAATTCTAAGAGGATAAAGGTTATTGAGATAAGGAGTGGCTCCTAACAAGCGCTGGATATTCGCAGGTGCATCTGGCCTATGACCACTAGCTGCTTCTAAACAGTGGTGCGGAATCCAAGACGATCGACAGATGGTGGCGCTAGGAAAGATAACCAGTGGCCAGGTTTAGCCGTTCTAAAAAGACGCTCGGTCACTAGTGCATGCCTACAGGGGCACAGAATGCAGCAACAAGCCAGCGAAGGTATGTGATACAGACATTCCAAGCGAATGTATGACGGAGAGACAAGAAGTGTATCCTAGCAAGATCAAGGTCTGCGCAGAAGGGGCATAGAGCCTAGAACGAATCGCTTCCAAGTGGTGAGGAAGAGTAGAAAAGCGACGGATATTGGCGCTAGGAGAGAGAGTATCAGCGGCCAGCAGAGGTATTCGGCTTAAGCCATCTAATTACCAGTGGACACCTACAGTGACAGAATAAGTCAACAAAGCAGCGAAGGTATGTGATGCAAACAATCCAAGAGGGTAAGAGTTGGTGAGATATGGATTGGCTCCTATTGCAAAGATGTGTGCTACCTACAATAACTCGCCGCAGCTGAAAAGTGGTGACGTAAGTAATACGAAGAACTGATAGTGGTATTAAGGGAGAGAGTAATGACGGCTAGCAGCGGTATTGGGGCGAAGCCTTCTAGTTGTTAGTGGATACCTACAGTGTTCCAGAATAAGTAATCAAAAAGCAAATGTACAATAGACAGACTCTGCAATAGAACAAGGGTTGGAGGGATATTGCTTCATTATCTGTAAGCTTGCTCCTCCTTACCGAAATTGAAATTGCTGGTCTCTAATTTAGTTTTGCCGCTCAGCTCCACTACCAACCTTATTAGCTCACATTAACGTCTCCCTCTGTGATTTGGCATTTTTTATCTATATCGCAGCTATTTAATGGTGGTCTAGGTAGCGCTAATGCCAGTGTAAAATCCCAGTCCTCCCTAGATTTCCTTCGCTACTGCGCCTCTCATTCTTAAAACTTTTGGACCAGTCCGGTCTTTGAGGCTCCAAATGCCCATAAGTCTCCCACTAATGCCTCTCTTCTTTTGCGCATGTTCTCATGGACCAAGTGGCTCATTGGTAAAACCAACAGCCTCATGATAATTGGCACCGTCTGATTCATTATTTTTATGCTTGGTCCTCCCTACAGAAATTAAACTTTTCACTCTATGCTTGGGTATTGCCACTAGCCTCCACTACCAAGGTTTTAGCTGACATTAACCTCTGCCTCTCTCATTCACCTCATTGCCTATTCTATTCCCTATATGGCTCCATTCTACTGCCACTTCTTGACTACACCTTAATCTTTAACGTTCACATCCCCGTCTATCGAACCGATGTCTTCCTTATCGCACCAGCACCAGATTCTGAGCACTTGAACTTTTCGGGTCTCATCCACTCTTAGGTTTCACAAGGTTGTACTGTATATTTGTTCGGCACTTCTTCTTGTCAATATCGCAACTCTTCCATAGTGGTCTAATTAACCCGAACTTTAGCGCAACATACCAGTCCTCGGGAGAAACACTTAGCACCTGGTGTTGCCGTCTGTACTATTCCCTTACCCTTGGTCAATTCCAGTGCCAGCGCTACTGGCGTCTTCTCTCTACAGCTGGTGCAATACTTGCTGTTTGTTCTCTCTTGTTTGCAACACTGTACACTTATCAGTCTATGCCGAGCTTAATAAAGAGTGCCGCTCTTCTAAATTAATTAATCAAGCTGCTATCAACTCCCTACCCAGCAGTCTATTTGACTTTAACGTTCGACCGTGGATGTCCAAGTTCGAGTGGCGCACCTCGCATCATTTTGGGCTGCCGCTCACGACACTGATAGTACTGGTCCATTTCAGCGCTGGCTCTACAACCTTTTCTCGCTACAGCCATCGTATTCAAACACTTCTCGCTCCTGTTTCAACGTTGAATGCCTATCAGCGGGCAGTTTCTTCCTGGTAATTATCCCGATTCCCAGTATCGCTCTTTCCTGCCATCTATTTGACTTGTTTGCCGCACTGCGAACGTCTCTATCTCTTTCCGCTATTCCAGGTCCCTAATAGCTGGCTTTGCAACCGTATTCTCGCCACAGCTATAGTATATAAATCCCATTATCGATACAACTTTGCCACTCTGTCTCACACCCTCACCAAGCTGTTCCTCTAGCATCCGATTACTGAGCATGTTACGTTGTTGTTTCCGTGGATCTCAAACCCGGCGTAATAACTCAACTGGCTCTCATATATGTTCGAACGATAGGCTCTACCACTGTCAACCGATTGCTCAACGTATATAAATATAAAATAATAAATGTTTTATTCTCGAATCCATCGAGCCAAGTCAACTCAGGTATGATCAAACTTTAAAGCAATTATGTAGCACAATAGGTATGTTACAATGTATGCAATTTGCTGTGGCCAAAAGTTGGACAATTTTCAGAAACATTCGAAGCACTCACGTGGAGCAAAGTTATCAGTTTAGTGCCAACAAAATGATTTCAATGTGCATAGAGCAGATATAAAGTGCGGTAGGTGGAGTGGAAACAGAAGATGAAGACTGTGAGTGTTTTTGTTGTACTTGACGGTAAAATATTAAAAAAGGCCTAGTCGGTATTCTAGTGTGTAACAGTGGGCAGTGACTTTGTTCCGTGGCGAGTCACTTCCGCCATGTCACAGCGTTGATAAACGGGCTTCTGTGACTTTGTATAGGGAGAACGCTTGCCAGGCGAAAACCCACCACGTCTTGGAACACTGTCGTCGATGGCTTTGAACGGTC
The DNA here is from genome assembly GCA_944474145.2 of Dicrocoelium dendriticum. NCBI lineage: Eukaryota > Metazoa > Platyhelminthes > Trematoda > Plagiorchiida > Dicrocoeliidae > Dicrocoelium > Dicrocoelium dendriticum. Next base: position 264,311,294 of record OX104063.1, on the reverse strand, counting down.
AGGAGCAACCAGCAAAGCTTCTTATGAAACGTTTGTTCATGCAGTTGTTCGCAGTCGAGTAACTCCTCTTTTTGCCAAACAAATGACTAATTCCGGGTTCAACTTGGACGCTGAGGTCAGTCGAGTAGTAAGTACGATTTTGATAGCCAGTGGAATTTCCCGTGTATGGGGTCTCACGTTCTCCGATTATGTATATTTTCTGTGGTGTGAAGACTTCCTGTCCAGCTACCCTAACTGGCCAACGGCGGTTATGGTGTCGGGTGCAGGTGGCTGCTTATGAATTGAAGCCATGATCCAGGTAAGTCCTTGTTGGTTATTTCGTCTCATCTCAGACGGAGGCAGTCTCTCAGTGCAATCCCGGATCTCGAAGAGGTTCACGTCCTAAGAGAAAAGGGAAGAGAGGTACAGGCCGGGAGAATACCAAACAGGATAGTCTTGGTACCATTTATTGTGGAAATCCTCCTTTACGGCGTTTAATTGAGACAAATGGTGTACAATGTGTAACTGATATTACGCTGAAAATGTTATTTTGATTACGCAGCAGAAGGCTTGGTCAAATGGATAAATTACTTCCATGAGGATTTAGAGCAGGGTTCCGGGACGAAATCCACGTGATATTAGCTTCCGGCCATAGAATTCAACCGGAGACCGGATGGTGGGTATATAATCACTTTTGGTTACAATCGGAACCCAGAAGGCACAGTGACGATGTGGCGATATCTAAATATACCCCACGGGATGTGGGTTATCTAAGACCACACAGTAACTAATAAGTACCTCGGTATATGAGGATAGGGAGCTGAACCTATTGAAAGCCGGCTAGGATTAAATATATATGTACGGAGGACTAAGTGTCGGAGGTACGATGATGAAGAAATGGCGCTAACTGACTTGGTTTCAGTGGTCAAAGGTGCTAGTTTTGTTAAACATTCTAGTTACTAATTGATAACCAGTGTCAAAGAATAGGTCAAACCGGCAGAAATATATGGTGCAAACAGTCTAAAAGAAAACAGTCGGAAATCTGAGGTGTGGCACCTAGCAAGCCCGGAATATGCGCCGAGATGCCGGGAGAGTAGGCCAAATCGCGGTAGCTAGAGGTGTTGAAGGAGAGACGCCCGAGGTCAAAAGTTTTGTGGACAGCTCATCAGCGACTAAATGTAGCCCCTCGATTGAGAAATTCAGTAACATGTGCATACTTACAGTGTCACAGAATAAGTCAGGAAAAGATCTGCAGTGTAATGCAAGAGAATAAACGTTGCAGGAAAGGTGAGAATCATAGCGAGCTCCGGATTTCCGCAGAGTTTCATGGAGCCCATGGAGACTACCTGCTGCTTAACAGAGATACTAGATCTAGGAATTTAGTATCAGTGGCTGGTGTAGTCATTTTATTAGGACATTTGGACACAGGTTCATACGTAGGGGGTCAATGAATAAATAAATAAGCGAGCAAAGATTGGGGAGACAGACATTCGAAAAAACGAAGGTTGAAGTGAAAAAGAGAGGCTCTTCACAACTTACAACTTCGCACTGAGATGCATGGAACAAACAGCGACTAACTGTTGCCAAAAAGATTTGACGAGCGTAAGGCGAACGTCAGATAAAGGCGCTAGGAGAGAAGTCAGTGGCCAGCCATGGGATTAGGGTTAAGCCTTCAGTTATTAGTGGAACCCACGATGGCGCAGGATAGGTCAACAAACCAGTTGAGCTGGGTTGTAAACAGTCCAAGAGAGTAAAGGTTGTAAGAAAGGGGTGTCTCCTATCGAGATCAGGAAATCCCCAGTGTAGAATGGCGCCTATAGCGGCAAAACTGCTGCTGGACAAAGAAAATGGCGCAAGCCTAGAGTAGTAGTGGGCGTGTAGAGTTATTCGATTAAGATTTGGTCACAAGTGGATCCATACAATGTCACGGATGAAGTCAATGAATCATCTGAGTAGTAATGCAAACGCTTCATGGGAATAAATGTTAGAAATAACTGTTGGTTTCAAGCGGTCTACAGATGGCACAGAGATGCATTAAGTAACAAACGATTAACTGTTGCCAGGTAGAGTTGACGAGAGTAAGGCGAATGGCAGAGAAGGGCGCTAAGAGCAACGTCATTGACCAGCCACAGAATAATAAACCTCAATATGTTCCCCTAAATTCCCACAAAAAGTTTACCGGTTAAAAACACCTAATACTCCCGGTTTCCATGCAGGACAACGTTTGCGTATACTAGGTCAGTTCGGACAGCATTTGTCTCTCATATTCAAAAAAAGTGGCTCGTGCTTGCACGCGAAACTACGGAGAGGAATTAAAATATATACGCTCATGCCATTGCCTTTAACCAGCAGAACGTTACCATAAATTTATATGTATACATTGGCATAGTCCTGTTTAATTTCCTTGGCAATTCGCTGTCCGTTACACTTTTCTTCCTTGTTCTATAGAATAACATTACCTGCATGAAACACCTCTGTGGACATACCAGCGATGCTCATCTGGACACTGCATCAACCCAGCATAAACCAAGCACACAAACTTCGCAATTCTGACACATTAAATGAACCCAGCAAACAAGGCAAATCAATACAAGTCACCTGAGTCATCCGAATTCTACAGCTTCAACTACGCGGTCGACTCCAAAGGAGACTACACAACCATGGGAAACAAATTGGCGGAACTTGACAGCGAATATCCGCGTGGGTATTTGGTCAGCTGCAGTCTCCTCAATGTCATATTGCCAGTCGGCAGTGTTCCAGGAGGTGGCGGGTTTTCGTCTGGCAAGTGACCTTACGAAACGCTACCAACGTGTGTTTAATGACACTGCGACGTGCCGGATGTGCCTCGCCACTCATTAGAGTCACCGCCACAATCATACCTAGGCAAATTGACCGATACCACATTTACAAATTCTGTGCATATACCTGCTCTCGTACAACCACGCCTGCGTATTTGCTCAGGTACATGCCATTTTTCTTAATATTTTTAAAACTTCTTCCCCATGCTTCACACACCTGACTCGCCCTGTGTACACAATCTCGTCGAACTAGTTCCTCATCAACATACTCCACATTAGTCATCTGCTTCTTATCTCTACGTCACCTATTCGGTGGACATAGACTTCGTACAACCTGTGGGCCATATGGGCACACACTAGGGACTCCATCTGTACGATTCCCGCTCCTGGTGCTGCTAATCATGCTATCATGTACAATAATACAATATGCTTATCATGCCCAAAAGCCGTGCCTCGTTTTGTCGAGAGTGATATATGTTTGATTTATTTGTAATCAATCAAGTAATTAAGTCGGTTCTTCCGTGGATGACAATAACTTAAAGAACAATTACAGTTATCATTTTTGTACTTCCCATTCCTGATTTGGCAACTTAACCTCTATTGCTTTAATAACCTGCAGGTTGGAGATTTGCAAATTGCACGCTGCTGTGTGTACGGTGTGTTTTGCACTGAATTTATTCGTGTGCTGTGACCACAGTAACTTCTGCTGCCGTCGGATTCTGTTCCACAGTGCGTTTTTCAGCCAGCGACGATCTTTCGTGTCCCACTGCATTTTTGCCCACTGCATAAGTCTGCCTCTTAGTTAACAGGCTTTTGGTACCTATCTCGTACCGAATCCGAGCGCGATGCTGTAGCAGTCTCCGAATGGCTTAGATCCTAATTAGCGTACCTTGCGAGGGAAGTTTTCTCTTCCGTTAACACCCCGTTAACGCACGACCGGTTTCTATGCTTAGTAGCGTACTAAAACTTTTGGGCTACTCAGGACAAGAACGTAGTCCGGGAGACGACAAAGCTTGGTTTGATCAGTTTGTTCTCCATACGTGAATGACACCGTTGCGCGGGCATTTCTGTACGCGTTCTACAGCAGGCTGGCTTACTTCGCCCAAATTTTAACTCCTTCAGTGCATTTGGCTAGTTGCATCAGGCGCTTCTGCAGAATCCTTTCATAATGAGGCAAAACAGGACGACAAAGTGCCACTTGAGACGAAAAACGCTGATTTGGTCCAGTATAGTTGCAAGGTGCGAATGCCACCTTTCCGCCAGCAATACTGTAGTCGTTCTATGACGGGCTAACTTACTCCGCCCAAACATTAACTCTCCTCCAAAGCACTTAACGATTTGCATCATATGCATTTTTGCGGAAGAGCTACGACGTGACGCTAACCAAGGCGTAAAGGTGTTCCGTAAGACAGCGCAAAGTGGATTTTATTCGTTTAAGATGCGCTTATCAAAAGGCTCAACCGTTGGCCATTCGGATTGCTGAGTAACTTTCCGCTTTTACCATATTGCAGCATACCGGTTACCTTTCGGTTGAACTGCTCCTTTTGGCGATAAACATCTTCCTGGTGTGTTTACCTATGAATAAAGCATGCGATTTGACGCGGGCTTTAATTTGATACATAAAACTAGCACTTGCCGCAAGGTCGCCAACATACGCGGTATTGGAGCTGTACACGAAACCGAGCTTTGCCTAAATTAAATTGCCTAATCATTTAGTTAAACGACGTTCACCGCTGGAATAGTTAATCAGTTACAATGCGCTGTGGATACACACCAATAGGTATTTAGCATCAATTACTAAACTGATTGCAAAGTATTAAGGATAACGTTATATTAACAAACCGGACAGTCGCTCTATTTCCGCCCAGTTCTCTACGACTGCTGCCGTGGGTTTATTACCAGAGCCTTCATGTTGCGTTTGCTGGGATCCCCTACTAGGTGATCGTGATGTTAGCATCCAGCCACCTACGAGGTAGTTTCCTTTTATTGCAGTTATTTAGATCTATTACTGCCTACGTACACCATGCGCACGGAACTCCTTGAAATACTCGACAGCACGCATATTACATATTTGTTGACCCTGCCAGTTCCAGACAGAGTCCTTGAAGCGGGCGCGGTGCTCTTAAGGCGTCAATTAATTTTCCTGTGAAAATACTGCTTGTCATGGAATCTCAAACCTAGTAAACCCCGCCACTTAGTTGTACCCCAGCAGACCGTAGACCATAAGCCGGTTACACAGTTAACTACCCTGTCAGCCCCGTCCTTAAAGCTAGATCCTTTTACTCGAGGCTCTTACTGACTTTCCTGTAACCACCATGCTCGTCGAGGAATTTCTCATACTTAGCACACTGCGTTCGTTACGTGTATAGCAAATCAGCAACTTGTGAACCAGACGAGGAGAACATATTTGACTATACTGCTTGCTACATACAGCAGTCGCAGAAGCTAGAGCGTTGCCGTTGCGACTCTCGTTGACTGTTAAGTCAGCACACTGTTTGTCGCGGTACCTCCCGAACAAAACACATTGCACCCCTCAGTTTTTCTTTTTCTAAGCAGCTCGAGACCGACTAGGGTTGCCCTTGGCGCTAAAGACAGCGTTTTTCAACAAGGGAAAGCAAGTAGCGGGTCCCCTCGCGACCACGTAGTGATCCTCAAAGCAAACAGATTATACCTCGCAATGAGAGCAATTGATACTTCTTCTTCTTCTTACCTTCACGGTTGCTTTACTGTGGTCTCTAACTAGGTGATTGTGGTTTGAGCATCTAGCCACCTAAGAGGTGCTTTCTTTCCATTGCAGCGTTCTAGGTATATTACGGCCTAGGTACAGGCTAGACACCGTGGCCTTCGATATCCTCGACCGCGCGCATCTTGCAAGCGTTATGCTGCCATTGTACGGAAACCTTTCAATAAACTTTTACGCCCAGAATTCTGCGCCTTTTATTTGGTAGTATACACACGCTTAGGTATTTATATTATGGGCATAAGGAGCAATAGGAATAGCTGCACGCAGAGCCTCGTATTACAATCGCACACACTAGGGACTCCATCTGTACGATTCCCGCTCCTGGTGCTGCTAATCATGCTATCATGTACAATAGTACAATATGCTTGTCATACCCAAAAGCCGTGCCTCGCTTTGTCGAGAATATATGTTTGATTTGTTTGTAATCAATCAAGTAATTAAGTCTGTTCTTCAGTGGATGACAATAACTTAAAAAACAATTACAGTTATCATTTTTTGTACTTTCTATTCCTGTTTTTGTAAACCTAACCTCTATTGCTTTACTAACCTGCAGGTTGGAGTTTTGCAAATTGCACGCTGCTGTGTGTACGGTGTGTTTTGCACTGAATTTATTCGTGTGCTGTGACCACTGTAACGCTTGCTGCCGTCGCACGCATCGTATAGGTGCTAACATTGGAATTCTGAGCGCAATAGGTATTTAACCATTAATGCTTAGTTCCTGACGTGCTTTGGTTCCCTCACTTACATGTTGGTCCAAAAATTGCGTAGACCAATTGGTATCCACAGCCTTCCAGCTACTCTTGTTAAATGATCAGTTCATCAGAGTTTAAAATTTGCAGCACACGGTACAGCCTAGCCCACTGACAGCCAGGTTTGCAAACCCGTAATTATTCCTCAAATGGAAGGTTGCATTGCAAGAACTAAGGCATATGAGCAAGGAAACTTCATATTTACTTCTTATCTGCATCTTCATTCTTTGTCTTCAGCTTTTTCACTTTCAGGCTTCTTAGATCACTGGGTCAGTGGAACTAATAGTAGGCTTATGTCCTCAAATTACGCATAGTAAAGGCATCTTACCAGACCTAAGTCTTGCATAAGACGTTGAAGGCTAATGTAGCGGCCGCTACACCTACGATTAGCATTACAATTGTCAAAAACCGTCTATATACCGTCAGTAGATTTCGTTTTATGTACCTTCGTTGGTGTCATTTTCTAGCTCACCTTAATTGCTGTGATTTCATTAAGGCTGAGCACTAGCTACCTTGCTCCGCTCTTTCCAACAGCTATCGGTATATACAGAAAAAACTATATGTTCAATTTGTCGACAAAGCAGCACTTTGAGTTATAGGCCCAAGAATCAGACGTTTTGCTCTCCACTTATCCTCTCTTGGCCCATATACTTAGCTTTAGCTGGTATACGTATGCCTATCAATATCGGCTACACGAGTAGACAGGCATCATGAAAACCAGATCTATTTCTTTAACTGCTTTTGTCAGCAAGTGTTGGCTAGCTAATCCAGGGTTGCTGGTTACTCGTACACAATAAGAAACCACACCAGTGATATATATGGGGACAGACAGCCAGGGAACTGAACGTACCGCCTAATGAGCGTTGCATTTGTCTGCTACATAAGGAGATGTATACCATATGGAAAGCACTAGTTTAACCTTTCTAACGGCACATACGCAAAAGTGCTAAATGATACCTACTAGCTTGGACAATGAAACGGGCTGCAAAAATGCACCGGTTAGCTAATCGCGTGAAGCCCGAACAATTAGAATAAGTAGTAAAACTCCTTTTGGCATCTCCGGTAGGTTGCTCTCCTGGTTTGGATCCTACTTATCTAATCGCACACAATCCGTGTGCTTGGGCAGCACGACTGCTTCCAGAAAACCGGCCATTAGTGGAATCCTTCAAGGAAGTAACCTTGGCCCATGCTCTTTCGACTCTACGGCAATGGCGTATTCCAAGTCTTCCGCTGGAGTGCGCCATACATATTCGCGGACGACATCAAAGCGTTATTTTCCATCAACTGCGATGACATGGGGGTAACGTTTCCACAATACACAGACGGCTCTTGTCGCTATAATCTGGTTTGCAATATGGAATATTGAATTTTCTCCAGAAAACAGCAGCATTCTCTCGTACCGATGCACAGTGGCACCGAATACTCTCACTCTCAGTGGCGCCGCCCACGCTGTTAGCCATTATGTTTGTGATCTGGGGGTCAATTACTCTTGTTCCTTAACGTTGCGGAACAAATAAGCTATAATGCTGCTAAAGCTAGGGCGTTGATAGGCTACATAAGCAAATCCAGGTCGCCTTGGACTCTCAGCTGACACTGGAGAACACGTGCGATAGGCCTATTCTTGAATACTGCTCTATAGTCCTTACGAACTTAAGCATGTGCGGCAGAATTGCACTGGAGAACGTCTACTATGTTCAAACATGCTTAACTACTGTAATCGATACAAACAATTAGAAGCTGAGCCGCTGTGGTTACGAAGGTTAAAGATAAAACTTATACTCTTACAGGATTGCAAAAAATCCGGAGCTGAACCTGACGCGACACTTCCGAGCGGCAGAGTTTACCCGGTACCATCTACGCAACGCGTCCTAGTTTTGCAGTCCGCGGGCAGCTGGTTGAAGCATACGACATAACTTTTCCTGTATAGGTACGCGGACACGTGGAACAAGTTACCGCGGCAATTCCGATCATCTGTGACTTCAACAATGCCATTAGCTGATTCCTCGGCGTAACCACCGTTTCGGAACTATTAAGCCTCGAAGTGCCGGAAGACGAGCTATGGGAGACAGGACCGAACAATCTCTAGCAAACAGGCCTACCTCCTCATATTTAGTTTTTATTTATTTATGTATTCTTTGTTTCCAACAGTCTCCTACCTCCATGTAACCACGCAGCACAGCTGTTTCTGATACCTTAATGATCACACGTCTGCTCCACTTTGGCCTTTCGGTCCCCACCTAAACAAGGTTGCCTCAGAACTTCCATTCCTATGACCCAAATGATTCACTTACAGTTTGCTCCAGAAATTTGACGTTGTAAATCCGCATATTTATCATTGCCTACTCTATACTCTATATGCCTCCACGTTAATACAACTCCTTCACTACACCCTACTCATTAGTGTTCACATCCCGTCTCTCGGACCGATGTTTTTCTCATTCCACCAGCACCAGACACTGGCCAATTGAACCTTTGCAGGTCTCATCACCTCGTGTGCTTAACCCTACTCTAATGCATATTGTGTACGGCACCACTTCGGAGCAATTTCCTAAATCTTCAGTAGTGGTCTAGGTACCCATAGCTCCAGCGTAAGATCGCCGTCCTCGAGGGAAACACAGTCTTCGCGGGTATGCCTGTATTATTCCCTAACCCTTGGTCACTTACGGAGCTGCCACCACAACCGTTTTCGAGCTACAGCTGTTGCAAGTGTTGCTGTCTGTTCTCCCACCTGTTTCCAACACTGTACATCTATTAGCATAGGCCGGGCCTAATATAGCGTGCAGCTCATGATTGTTAATTAATTCGGCTGCGCACAACTCACCAACCAGCCGTATGTTTGACTTGTACGTTCCGACCTGGCTATCCATGTTAGCGCGGAACACCTAGAATTTTCGGCGTTGCGGCTCACCTTATATTGATATTACTGGTCATGTTCGGCGCTGACCCTACAATCGTTTTCTCGCTATACATGTGGTATGCAACCCCTACTCTTCGCGCACCTGTTTTTAACCTTGAATGCCTATCAGTCTTTACCTCGTCATATGACAGCGGGCAGGTTCTTTCTCATAAGCAGTCCGACTCCCAGTATCACTCATTTTCGCCGCTAAGTGCCCTGTAGGCTGCTAAGTACAAGTCACTATCTTTATCCGCTATTCCGGGTCCCTTTTAGACCTGGTTTTGTTACCTTACTCTTGCTACAACTGTAGTATATAGTCTGTCTTATTTTCGTCACGACTTTTTTGTCATTCCATCTCACATCATCACCCAGCTGTTTCTTTAGCATCCGATTACTGAACATGGTATGTTATTAGTTTCCTGAGCCTCTAACTCGGCATAACATAGCTGCTGGCTCTCATAGATTTTGGAATTAGAAGCTTTACCAACGTCCACCGAACGGTCAATCTACATCTTAGTAGCAAATGTCACTACCTAATATGTGCGTCTGATTCCATCAACTATTTCACCGGTTGACAACGCCCGACACTTCCGGTTTGCAACATGCTAACTGTTGCGTACGCTAGGCTACTTTGGACAGCGTTCGTCCATTATATTCAACCAATATCGGGTCTTGTACACGCTGGCAATCAAATGGATATGAAGCATAACACATTCGGGTCATTCCATTGCTTGTAAGTAGCAAAATGTAAGCAAACTTTTATATTTATGCATTAGCATAATCTGGTTTAATTTCCTTGGCAATTGCTCGGTCTGTTCTTCTTTCCTTGCTTGTTCTAAAGGATAACGTTTTCTGCACGGAACACGTTGGAGGACATAACTGCGATGCCAAACTGGACTCGGCATCAACTCGGAACTAGCAACTGCTCCGCACTGCGCAATCCTGATGCAATAAGGAATCCAGAATACTACCCAACCAATACAAGTCACCTGGGTCGTCCGACTTCGATAGCTCCATCTACTTGTGTTTGACTCTTTGGGAGGTAACCGCACAAACATAGAGAACATTTTGGCGAAATTTGGCTGCGAATATCCGCGAGAAATTTCGGTCAGATGCAATGTTGTCAATGTCATAACACCAGTCAGCATTTTTCCAAGACTCGGTGGTTTTAGCTTGGCAAGCGTATGCCCTAAAATGTCACCAATGTCTGTTAACACTGCGACGTAGCGGATGTGACTCGCCACTCATTAAAGTCACCGCCCCAAACAACCATTGGTAAGTCGACGGAAACAACCATTCACTTATTATTTGTGAAGATGGGCTTGCGTAGGACTACGCCTAAATACTTGTGCAATGACGTGGCACTATTCTTAAAATACTTTTGCAGTTCTTTCCTTATGTTTCACTCACCTGACCCGCAGTGTGTACACTACCTCCTCGGACAAGTTCCTCCTCAACAAACTTCACAAAATTAATCTGATCCTGATCAATACATTTCGCATTCTGAGGACAGAGACTTCATAAACCTTTGCGTGTACACTATTGACTCCATTGTACTGCTCCCGCGTTTGGTCACGCTAACCATGCTATCAGGTAAAAGGTTGCATTAAGCTGATCATGCCCTAAAGGTGTGCCTCGTTCTGTCGGGAACCAAAAATTTATTTAGCTATTTAGCACACAAACAGCAGTTAAGGAAACGTTTCCTAGTGTAAACTATCTTACATGTGCGATTGTAATACGAGGCTCTGCGTGCAGCTTTTCCTATTGCTTCCTAAACCCCGTAATATAAATACGTAAGCGTGTGTATACTACCAAATAAAAGGCGCAGAATTCTGGGCGCAAAAGTTTATTGAAAGGTTTCCGTACAATGGCAGCATAAAGCTTGCAAGATGCGCGCGGTCTAGGATGCCGAAGGCTACGGTGTCTAGCCTGTACCTAGACCGTAATACACCTAGAACGCTGCAATGGAAAGAAAGCACCTCGTAGGTGGCTAGATGCTCAAACCACAATCACCTAGTATGAGACCACAGTAAAGCAACCGTGAAGGTAAGAAGAAAAAGAAGTATCAATTGCTCTCTTTGCGGGGTACAATCTATTTGCTTTGAGGATCACTACGTGGTCGCGATGGGACCCGCTACTTTCTTTCCCTTGTTAAAAAACGCTGTCTTTAGCGCCAAGGGCTACCCTAGTCGGTCTCGAGCTGCTTAGAAAAAGTACAACTGAGGAGTGCAATGTGTTTTGTTCCGGAGGTACCGCGACAAACTGTGTGCTGACTTAATAGTCAAAGAGAGTCGCAACGGCTACGCTCTAGCTTCTGCGACTGCTGTATGTAGCGGGCAGTATAGCCAAATATGTTCTCCTAGTCTGGTTCACAAGTTGCGGATTTGCGATACACGTAACGAACGCGGTGTGCTATGAGAAATTCCTCGACGAGCATGGTGGTTACAGGAAAGTCAGTAAGAGTCTCGAGTAAAACTATCTAGCTTCAAGGACGGGGCTGACAGGGTGATCAACTGTTTAACCGGCTTATGGTCTACGGTCTGCTGGGGTACAACTAAGTGGCGGGGTTTACTAGGTTTTAGATTCCATAACAAGCCGTATTTTCACAGGAAAATTAATTGACGCCTTAAGAGCACCGCGCTTGCTTCAAGAAATCTGTCTGGAACCGGCAGGGTCAACGAATATGTAACATGCGTGCTGTCGAGTATTTCAAGGAGTTCCGGGCGCAGGGTGTACGTAGGCAGTAATAGATCTAAATAACCGCAATAAAAAGCAACTACCTCGTGGGTGGCTGGATGCTAACATCACGATCACCTAGTAGGGGATCCCAGCAAGCGCAACATGAAGGCTCTGGTAACAAACCCACGGCAACAGTCTAGAAAACTTGGTGGAAATAGAGCGACTGTCCGGTTTGTTAATATAACGTTATCCTTAATACTTGGCAATCAGTTTATTAATTGATGCTAAATACCTATTGGTGTGTATCCACAGCGCATTGTAACTGATTAAGTATTCCAGCGGTGAACGTCGTTTAACTAAATGATTAGGCAATTTAATTTAGGCGAGGCTCGGTTTCGTGTACAGCCTCAATACCGTGTATGTTGGCGGCCTTGCGGCAATTGCTAGTTTTATGTATCAAATTAAAGCCCGCGTCAAATCGCATACTTTTTCATAGGTAAACGCAACAGGAAGATGTTTATCACCTAAAGGAGCATTTCAACCGAAAGGTAACAGGTATGCTGCAATATGGTAAAAGCGGAAAGTTCCTCAGCCATCCGAATGGCCAACGGTTGAGCCTTTTGATAAGCGCATCTTAAACGAATAAAATCCACTTTCCGCTGTCTTACGGAACATCTTTACGCCTTGGTTGGCCTCACGTCGTAGCTCTTCCGCAAAAATGCATATGATTCAGATCGTTAAATGCTTTAGAGGAGAGTTAATGTTTGGGCGGAGTAAGTTAGCCCGCTATAGAACGACTACAGTATTGCTCGCGGAAAGGTGGCATTCGCACCTTGCAACTATACTGGACCAAATCAGCGTTTTTCGTCTCAAGAGGCACTCTGTCGTCTTGTTTTGCCTCATTATGAAAGGATTCTGCAGAAGCGCCTGATGCAACTCGTCAAATGCAATGAAGGAGTTAAAATTTTGGGCGAAGTAAGCCAGCCTGCAGTAGAACGCGTACAGAAATGCCCGCGCAACGGTGTCATTCACGTATGGAGAACAAACTGATCAAACCAAGCTTTGTCGTCTCACGGACAACGTTCCTGTCCTGAGTAGCCCAAAAGTTGTAGTACGCTACTAAGCATAGAAACTGGACATGCGTTAACGGGGTGTTAACAGAAGAGAAAGCATCCCTCGCAAGGTACGCTAAGTAGGATCTAAGCAATTCGGAGACTGCTACAGCGTCGCGCTCGGATTTGGTACGAGATAGGTACCAAAAGCCTGTTAACGACGAGGCAGACTTATGCAGTGGGCAAAAATGCAGTGGGACACGAAAGATCGTCGCTGGCTGAAAAACGCACTGTGGAACAGAATCCGACGGCAGCAAACGTTACGGTGGTCACAGCACACGAATAAATTCAGTGCAAAACACACCGTACACACAGCAGCGTGCAATTTGCAAAACTCCAACCTGCAGGTTATTAAAGCAATAGAGGTTAAGTTTACAAAATCAGGAATGGTAAGTGCAAAAATGATAACTGTTATTGTTCTTTAAGTCATTGTCACCCACTGATGTACAGACTTGATCACTTGATTGATTACAAACAAATCAACCATATATTATTCTCGACAAAGCGAGACACGGCGTTTGGGTATGATAAGCATATTGTATTATTGTACATGATAGCAGTATTAGCAGCACCAGGAGCGGGAGTCGTACAGATGGAGTCACTAGTGTGTGCCCATATGGCCCACAGGTTGTACGAAGTCTATGTCCACAGAATAGGTGACGTAGAGATAAGAAGCAGATGACTAATGTGGAGTATGTTGATGAGGAACTAGTTCGACGAGATTGTGTACACAGGGCGAGTCAGGTGTGTGAAGCATGGGGAAGAAGTTTTAAAAATATTAAGAAAAATGGCATGTAACTGAGCAAATATGCAGGCGTGGTTGTACGAGAGCAGGTATATGCACAGAATTTGTGAATGTGGTATCGGTCAATTTGCCTAGGTATGATTGTGGCGGTGACTCTAATGAGTGGCGAGTCACATCCGGCACGTCGCAGTGTTATTAAACACACATTTGTAGCGTTTCGTAAGGAGGTCACTTGCCAGACGAAAACCCGCCACCTCCTGGAACACTGCCGACTGGCGATATGACATTGACAAGACTGCAGCTGACCAAGTACCCACGCGGATATTCGCAGTCAAGTTCCGCCAATTTGTTTCCCATGGTTGTGTAGTCTCCTTTGGAGTCGACCGCGTAGTTAAAGCTGTTGAATTCGGATGACTCAGGTGACTTGTATTGATTTGCTTTGTTTTCTGGGTTCATTTAATATGTCAGGATTGCGAAGTTTGAGTGATTGCTTTATGCTGGGTTGCTGCAGTGTCCAGATGAGCATCGCTGGTATGTCCACAGAGGTGTTCCGTGCAGGTAATGTTATTCTATAGAACAAGGAAGAAAAGTGAAACGGACCGAGCAAATTGCCAAGGAAATTAAACAGGACTATGCTAATGTATAAATATAAATTTATGGTAACGTTCTGCTGGTTAAAAGCAATGGCATGAGCGTATACATTTTAATTCCTCTCCGTAGTTTCGCGTGCAAGCACGAGACCCGATATTGCTGAATATGAGAGACAAATGCTGTCCGAACTGACCTAGCATACGCAAAAGTTGTCCTGCATGGAAACCGGGAGTATTAGGTGTTTTTAACCGGTAAATTTGTTGTGGAAAACAGAAGCACTTGGTAAGTATTGAAGTATGCGACTAAGCTGTAGATAGATGGATTGTTGGGCGTTGGTATCGCTTCACATCCCAACGTGTTTTAGAGCCTGTAGAAATGCTACCCCGATTTAGAGATTCAGGAAAATATTAACGCAACATGTTCAGTGATCGTATTCTAGAGATACGGCAGAGTGAATGATTGAGACCAACTGTCAAAATTGTAACGAGAATGGGATTTATATACTAGAGCTGTAGCGAGAATACAACTGTAAATCCAGCGCTAAAGGACCTGGAATATCGGATTAAGACAATAACTTCTGCGGTGCGTCAAACAAGTCTATTAGACGGCAAGAAAGAGCGATACTGGAAGTCGGGGTACTTATGAGGAAGAAAATGCCGCTGATGGACATTCAATGTTAAAACGGTAACGAGCAGGGCTTGAATATTACGGCTGTAGCGAGAAAATGTAGTAGGGCCAGTGCTAAAATGGAGCAGTACTATTAGTAGTTTGAGCAGCAGCCCCAAAATGTGCAAGGTGTGCCACTCTAAGGAAATGAGGGAAGTCAGTAAGAGTTAGGTCATTGGCACAACACCATCTCCTCCGAGAGGCGCCGTCCTATCCACCCGAGTTAGTAATTAACATGTGGGTCACTGTGGTTGTCACTTCACTTCTGTCAATGCATATGGTGGGTGTGCGCCTGTTACCGGACGCTGACACGATGCGGGGCTGAGTATTGCGCGTTGCCGGTTTTAGGCGATTGAAATGGACAACAATTAAACGGTCGGTGGCTTCACCACGTCCGTATGTTTGACCTGTAGGAACACTATATGATTCCTGGACCACGAGTGGTCCAAACCACTCCTCTTGCAGCTTAACCAGAACGTCTTGAAATGAATTCGGTGTGTGGAGGTCTACCAGTTGTCCAGGTTAAAGTGTGTAGCCCTGCATTCTGGTCCTTATGAACCTTTTGACATCTACGGACTGGTCCTAATTGCTCTCGCGCGGGCGAATAGGCTTTGGTCAAGTCCCGAAGTAGACGAAAGGCATAATCTGTGGCAAGGAGCGGATCAGCAGCCGCGGTTGGCACAGTCAAATCAATCGACAACCTCAGTCCGCGCCCAGTTACCACGAAGCGTGAAGTAGTATCTGTAGCTGAGGGAACGATGGACCGATAGGACAGGAGGCACGGTGGAAGTGCACTATCCTAATCGCGGCTTGGGCTTCCTCTGTAAACGCTTTTAAAAGAGCCTTCAGCGATCGACTTGTGTGCTCTAATTGGTTATTTCCCTGGGGATGGTAGGCTTTTGTACGAGTCTTTCGAATGCCTAGTATTCTGCAGGGTTCTGACACTACCATGCTTTCGAACTTCGAACCACCATCTGAATGAAGTTGCTCAGGCGCCCCTACCATGAAAGCCAGTGGTAAAATACAAGCTGAGCTGTGGATCTGTCGTCAATGTGCAGGGTTGGTATTGCCTCACAGCATTCGGTTAAATAATCGACCACACCAAGTATATACCGATTCCCTCGTGGTGCTTCAGGTAGGGGTCCAAGGACGTCTACACCTACGGTTTCTTTGGGATATTCACTCACTATGGACTGCAGGGGGCCTGTTTATATGTTGTGGTTGCTTAAGGTGAGTGCCCTCATGGTATGCGTTACAGAATTTCGCAATAGCTCGACGCTGTTAACGCCACAAAAAGGCAAGCCTGCTGCTTGCTCCATTTTCCGTTGTCCTGCGTGACGAAACACCCAATGTAGCTGCTGGCCTATCCGCTGCACCGTGGACTGTGGAGCGCTAAGTCCGCTAGGGTCATTCGGACCTAACAGACAGTACAGGACACCAGCTATTAGCCGAATTTTTGACCACCGAGACCCCAAGCAGAGCTCATCCTTGTTAGATTCTGCCATTTCTTCTTTCGTTGGCTTCCCACTCCCTTTCGTAGGCGCGCATAAATCGACTTGGTCTCTGGGTTTTACTGTGAGCTGATGCCAAATCTGTTGAAGCCAAACGGTTCAGAGACACAACGGCACCGTTCAAGGTTGAACACGACGGACAATCTCTATGTGCCTTAGCCGGCCGACGTGACAAGGCGTCTGCATTTCGGTGTTGCTTCCTGGGAGGATTTTGACTTTCAAAGGCGAAGACTTGTAGTTGTTCTTTTCAACGCGCAATTTTCCCTCCGGGCTCGCGCAGTTCACGCAACCACCGGAGCGCCTGACGGTCAGCACGGACTATAAAATGTCGGCCCAACAAGAAATTTTGGAAACGTTTAACAAAAGAGACCAGAGCCAGCATTTCCTTGTTAGTAGTGCAATAGTTTCGCTCCGTTTTTGTCAAGTTGCTACTAGCGTAAACGACAACCCATTCCATACCATTCCCAGCGATCTGTGATAACACAGCTCTAATACCCGCCTCACTAGCAGCAGTATTCAACATGAAGGGGCGGTTTGCGGTGACACTTCCAAGAAAACAACTGGGGCGCTGGTCAAATCATGAAGAAAATCATCAAAAGATTCCGGACACTGCGGGCTCCAGTGGAAAGGCCGACCCTTCTCCGTGATCCGGTGCAAGAGTGTTGCCATATCCGCATAGTTCTTCACGAAGCTTCTTTAGTAAGAAGCCGGACCCAAGAAGCTCTGAACCTCTTCCGCGGACTCGGAAGTAGACTGACTTAAGATATCCTGTACTTCCGAAGGGTCGCTCCGGATCCCACAATTGCTGAGCACGTGGCCTAAATATTTAATCTCTCTCTTCAGCAGGTCGCGCTTAGACGGCAACAACTTCAATCCTGCGCAGCTAAGGCACTGCAGCACTGTTTCTAAATTCGTGAGATATTCATCGAGAGTACGTCCACAAACTACGACTTCATCCGGGTATACAAGACCTATGCTTGGGTGCAGATTTCTGAGTACAATATGTATCGACCGCTGGAAGGTCGCTGGTGCATTAGTCAACCCAAACGGCATGGCTTGGAACTCACATAGCTCTGTGGGTATAACGGAGACAGTTGTTTCTGTATCCTTAGGGTGTACTTTGACTTGTCAATAACCTGAGGCGAGGTCCAAAGTTACGAACCGGGTGGCGCCATGTAAGGATTCCAGCTTGTCGTCAATGCAAGGTAGCGGGAAAGAACCTTTTCGTGTAATATCGTCAAGCTTCCCACAGTCCACAGAGATGGGCAGTGTTCCGTCCTTCTGCTTGACTAATAAAATTGTGACATCCCAGGTGATCGCGAAGTACCTTTGATATTATCTTTTAAAATCTGCTCTACCACTTTCTGTAATTTCTGTCTGTACACGGGTGGGCTAGGCCGGGGCGCTTGCCGTATTAGTGGAGCGTCCCCTGTTTCAACCCGGTGCTTAAGTACGCTCGTTCTACCCAATGCTGCACCTTTCCGCGCGAAAGCGCGCTTGTGTGAACGCAAACAATCCTCCAGGCGCTTCCGTGCTTCACCGCCAACACTAGGGCTGACAGACGAGAGCAATTCTGATATCTCACCTTCAACATCCACAATGCTGACACCCATAGGAAAAAGCTTTTTCACGTAGCCATTACTAGGTATGCAGTTTGGAGGAAGTCGGTTGTCACTTAATGTCAAAACTCCGGTGATCAAATGGATAACGCACGCAGACCGACTTAAGAAGTCAACGCCTAGTATCCTGTCCCATGGAATTTGAGCAGCTATGTAAAACTCATAAGCAAGAAGCACTTGACCGACCAGTAAGTCTACGGGAGCAACACCATGAGTAAGTAGAACCATCCCCTTTGCCACTCTGGATTGACGCCAGGGACTATCGACAATTGAGGGGAACAAGAAACAGGATTTTACAAGGCTACATAATGCACCGATGTCAATGAGCGAATGCAAGCGCTGATTATTGACTAGTACTACCACAGTTGGGGATTCACAGGACTTAGCAGACACCAAAGGTACACCAGGAATTTCTGACTTACCGTCCATGGATCACACTCCCTGCAACTGTGCTCGCCTTCGGAACTTGCAAGGCGTCGTACAGACTTCTCATAAGGTGACTGCTGCCGCTTGGGACATGACGACGGCAAGTATGTGGGCCTGGGCTCTGAGGCGATTCAGTGAGGGTTATTATCGGCGGCACAGAACTAATGGCTGTCAGCTCGTCAACTTCCTTCAAACGCCTATCGCGGATCACTCGTTCTTCGCGTGCAAGCCGCCCCGCGGTCGCTAAGTCACTCGGCGGCTCTCGTATAAAAACCTCCGTAGTGCGATCATCATTGCTGCCTTCAATACACCGCCCTAAAATTAAGGCCACCCTTTCTGTTACTGAGTTCCTGGAAAAACCTTGACCGATAGCAATCAAAGGACCTACAAACGGGCATCAGCCGACTCCGCTGCTCGACGAAACCGCTTCCAACATATGGATCAAGTAGTTGCTTCGTGCCCTTTGTCTGGAAAAATGCCTCTAATTGATTCCAGAATTCTCGGACAGTGGCCTCTGGGCGAATATCAGCAGGTAACAAAATCTTTTTAAATCGGTCACTGAGGGAATTCCATTTAACCGAGGACTTGTTTTCTTCGGTGACGCAAGTAAGGGATATTTCCTTGCGACGACGCCAGTTACGTAAGCTGGTGCCAACACCAAAGACAAGTGGGAGACAAAGCGACAATTGTCAAAGGCCCAGTTCTGAAGGTGGCTGTCCACAGCTTGATGAATGTGCAGCAGGAATAACCTGTTCTTCGTTCTTCGGTTTACTGGCGCGGGATGCCATGACGAGATCCCACCTTCGTCACCAGTTATGTAGTGTGCAAGTATGCAGGGGGACACGAAAGATCGTCAATGGCTGAAAAACACAGGGAAAAACTGATTCCGATGGCAGAAAGGGTTACAGCATTCGCAGCACGCGAATAAATTCAGGGCAAAACACACCGTGCAAACCGAACCGTACAATTGACAAGAGTCCAAAATGCAGGTTATTCGAACAAGGGAGGTTAACTGTATACAAACCAGAATATGAAGTACAGAACCAATAAGTATTATTGTGCGTTGAAGTCATTGTCATCTTCTGATGAATAGCCCAAATTTCTTGATGGATTATTAGGCAGCGGATCTGAAGGGAATTGAGAGAAGGTCAAAAAGAGTTAAATCATAGGCATTACACTTAGAACGGCAATCGCGCAGGTTTTACCGGTGGAACAAAAGTGTACCACTTAGTTCACTTAAACGAACTTGCCCTTGTGCCAGCACAAAATTTGCGCATGGAAACGTTCATAATACTGCTCATTAATATTAAAAGAAATAAAAGCTTTACTACTACTTGCGGCGCACGCATCAGGTCGGAACTGCAGTTGGCGTAGATTTGGCGTAGGTTGACTACAATTCATGGTACCAGTAACTAAGCGGCTATCAGAAAACCGTTTGCCTTAGGCCTGCTTGTAATCGCGTGGAGGCTCAATGTTGGATATATATAACCTGAAGTAAGTTAGGATATACACAAAGAAAAACTTAAAGGCAAAATAACGGAAGCATAATTTTGAAAAAAATAAGCAAAAGTAATTTTATGAACGAGTTACCCTAAACACTAAAGGTACATCATGGTGAAATCTTTGACCAGAATACTCCTAGTCCGGGCACCCCACATTCATGATTTCGTGCTCGCGCTGTACCTTTTGCAGTTTCTTAATTGGTCACTCCCTCCGAGTGCTCATAGTAATCACTGTACTCTCCTCTGTACTTGGACGCGACGATTAGTTTGTCAAGGCCGAACGGTTTGCCATCAAACCTTCTGGCTTAACAATCCTACATACATAAGGGAGGCGACTGGCAGGATGTACTGCGACACCCCGCAAAAGTTTGACCTCATTAATGCTTGGACAATTCTGCGCTTCAAGATGAACCAGCTAAATAAACAAAGGGTCCTAAACACAAGAAAGCCCCACATAATGGGTTCTCCTTGGATTGATCGCGGAATACAGCTTATTATTATATAAATTATATAAATGGTTTATCTTCGACGGCGCGAGGCACGACGAAGCATAACTGTGAGGGTATGAGCACATAGATACAATTGCTATAAACGTACAGGAATATTAGAGGTGAATTATTGAAGAGGTATGAAGAAGGATTTTCTCGTTTTACATACGAAAATTTGTGGTCTACTCATGGCATCGAAATCAGAGTCGGGGCTGCTGCGCGAAAAAGCAGAGAGGCAAATGTGTTACCAAAAGCCAGTAGTAGAAAAAAGTATTGCCATGCTTACATATGTACACGGGTTGTGTTAATAATTTGGTTAAAATGTGTCTGGGTTATGTATCAATGTGTTAGGTTGTGTAAAGTATGGAATTCATCTGGGCATGGCCTAAGGGAATCGAATTAGGAGTGGGCATTAGGTAAATAACTAAATAAATATTTTATTCTAGAATTCAGTGGGACATTCCAACTCAGGTATGCTCAACATTTACAAGCAATTATGTGGCGCAGCTGATACGTTCTGATGCATGTAATTGGCTGCGGCCACAATTTGTACAATTAGCGGAAGCAGTCGAAACACTCGTGAGGAGCAATCATCGGTGGAGTGCCAAGAGAATGGTTTTAAGTGTGCTTAGAATAAATAAAACGCACGGTAGGTGAAGTGGGGACAGTAGATGAAGACTGAGAGTGTCTCTGTTGTACGTTACAGTAAAATATTGAACAATGACTAGTCGGTATTCTAGTGTGTAACAGTGGAATTGTTACGTTAGGCTTCTTCAGGTAATAAAACCTTTTCCAACAAATTATGCCGATATCCGCGCATCTAACTATATAGTATACGTACCTGTATTTGGGATGTGATGGGGCCCTGGAGAGTGACAGCTGTCCCGGTTGACGAATAGATAAACAGCCGTTAAAGTAAGTTTGATAATCATCTCGTACACTTAATTCCCTTTCCGACGACATAACCGTCGGCAACTGAGAGTAGGAGCTGGCAATTTTGGGAAAATAATAACTAAATAACTATATTATTCTCGACAAAGCGAAGCGCGCCGTTTTCGCGTGCTCAGCCTAGTGCAATATTGTACATGATTATCCGGACCAAGAGCGAGTGTAGTACAGATGGAATCAGTAGGTTGGGCACACTTGGCCCAAAGATAGTATGAAGGCTATCTTCACGGAATGCGAGATGTAAAGATAAACATTAGATCACTAATGTTTAGTATGTTGATGAGAAACTAGTCCAACGAGGTTGTGTACACAGCACGGGTCAGATGAACGACGCTTGAGGAAAATGTTGCAAAATTACTTTACGTACAGTAGCCAATCACATAGCTATATATAGGCGTAGTCGTACGAGAACAGCTATATGCACGGAACTAGTGAGATATAGTATCCGCCAACCTACCAATGCTTGGTTGGGCATTGACTTTATTGTGTGGCGAGTCACATCCGCTACATCGCAGTGTTGTGAAACAGACAATGGTTGCTGTTCGTAGGGAGATCACTTGTCAGGCGAAAACCAACTACGTCCTGGAACGCTGCTGAGCGGTGATAGGACAGTGATAAGATTGCACCTGACCGAAATTCCTCGCGACTATTCACAATCATGTTTCGCCAAAATGTTTCCCATGGTTGTGTAGTTGCCTCCATCGGATTAGACCGCAAGTGGTTACAGCTGCTGTAGTCAGACGACTCAGGTGACTTGTATGGATTTACTAGGTGTTCCAGCATCCTTTAGTGTGTCAGGATTGTAAAGTGCGTATGTGTTCATTGGTCTGGGCTAGTTCTGTGGCCAGGTGAGCGTCGCAGCTACGTCCTCAGTCGTTCCGTGCGGATAATGTTATCCGCTAGAACAAGGAAGAAATATGAACCAATCAGAGCCATTTCAGAGGTCGTACCTTGCCACTCGAACTGTCTGTAAAGCTTAGGACAATGAGCAACGGAAACAAATGTGGAACTGTGTCAAATGAACTAAAGTAGTCTCATGCTATTCAAATTACCATAGGCTGCGGAAATTAGGCACTACGGAAAAGCGGAACAGGCAGCAGCATGAGCAGAGTCCGGCAGAATATTCTGAGACCCGAACTTGAAACCCTACGCTCGTATTAATACAATGAATAGGGTCGACTTTGGCATAATGGCTTGTTCATCCTGTACAACAGCTTCCGTTCTGTGCGAGCTCCGCGAAAAAGCAGCTCTCTTTGCCAGTCATTACCCATCAATTTATTGCTCAACAGTCTCGATGCTTCGGCTCGCACCTGTAGTGTATACGGTTACGAAGCTGTAGCTCGCGCTAGATGTTAACGTTACCTGTACTTGACGGGTGGCATCTTCGCTTCCGCAAAACGGTGGCAGATTACATACCCTACCCAACTGCCAGCCTATACAGCTCACTCTGGACGTCTGTCTACTGACTAAAATCTGGGTATAGTGATGCCAAAGCACAAAGATGGAACTCTTCTTGATCCCTCGAACTATCGTTTAATCTACCTGACAGGGATAAATTCCATGTTCATTGAAAAGTTTATCAACCGCGCTCTATAGTAGCACGGCTTTGACTTAGACTTCACCTCCACTACACGGCACGGCTTTCCGAAGGTAGGCTCCAAAACTACTAACCTGCTAGTGGCGAGGGAAATATGGGCAAGCTCAAAAGGTGTTGGCAAACGCCTGGGTGATAACTTCGTTGCTTTCAGCAAGACAGTCGTTAAGGTCCCACATCAGCAATTGCCGTATAAGATACGGGAAATTGTGGTTAATAGACGTCTATCCTCGTGCATCGCGGACTGTTTGGGAGATAGAACCATTTGGGTACGAGTGAAGGTAACCCCTTCTCGGCCAGTGATATTGTCCGGCCTACTCCCGCAAGGATTTGTCCTCGCACCCAAACTTTTCAAGCTGTTCATTGACCACCTTCCAGAAACTTTGCAAACAGAATGTCTGATTTATGCCGAGGACCTCAAACTTTGGTCGGATGTCTCGGACGTTGATACGACTGATAAAAAACAGTCTAAGCTGGATCTACTACCAGACTGGTCCACTAAGTATGGTTTCCCTAGTAACCATGCCAAAGCTTGTGCCCTCCAGGTTATTGCGTCCGATCCACCTGGTACCAAACCATATTGTGCTTCCTGCTAAGAATGCGGCCCGGGAAAAAGACCTAGGTGTAGTTATTGCATCGGACCTAACAACCACTTAAGACCCAGTAAAGAGAGTAGCCGCTACTAACAGGAGGTGGTATGCCGTAAGAAAATCATTCTCTCGGTTGACACCACAGGCCTTCCGGATAATATTCTGTGCCTACGTACAACCTATCCTTGACTACTGTCTACCGGCTACGTTTTTGCATGGAAAACTAGTATGTACACTAATAGAAATCGTACAGAAGCATGGCTGAAAGCCTGGCTTCGGACTTCGGGAATTCCCGTAATCTGTTTGACTCCAAGCGATGAATCACTTCTC
The DNA here is from genome assembly GCA_944474145.2 of Dicrocoelium dendriticum. NCBI lineage: Eukaryota > Metazoa > Platyhelminthes > Trematoda > Plagiorchiida > Dicrocoeliidae > Dicrocoelium > Dicrocoelium dendriticum. The sequence goes on along the minus strand of OX104063.1, from coordinate 264,287,328 downwards.
ACAAGACTAAAGTTGCCGCCGTGAAGACCTTAGCTTTAATAGGCACATATGAACATGGGAACTTGGGTATGAACTGCGGCGGATTTTCCACGCAACGGAGAAGGCACAAAACGTGGCCACAATTGGAAAGTATTTAAACCGTGTGTGTTTCGAGTCTGCTCCGCTGTCCTCCTTTCTACTTGGGTGGTAAAGGACTGGAACAGCCTCCCAGCAACCATTGTCAGTGCACAGACTGATTAACTTTCCAGCGACGTCTGGGTTTCCGTCTGCGCAAATGACCAGACGGCACTGTTCAACTGCGACTTTCCTGATCAACTGTGGACTTTTGGGTCGCAAAGGCACAGTAGCTTCGCGCGCCGTTGTTCTTCGCCATCTGTGTAAGTAACGTGCCGGGAAAACTAAGTGTGTCATCCCTAATGTTTGCCGGAGATTGTATGCGCTGGGATCTTGTGGATATTCCGGGGCGTCCTAAAGCCATCCAGGGTGCGCTGGATAAATAAAGAAATAAAAGTTTAGTATCGGCTACGCGAGGCACACCATTAAAGGCAGGCCTAAAGTAATAGTACAATAATTGACCAAGAAATGTGCAACATTATAATAAGATATTCGTATATGTTGCTCCATAAATGTAGGTATGTAGGATAGATGGGTAGCTTGTGTTCGTAAAGGTATTGCTGTTCTTTTGTATGTTCGATCGCGTCGCCAATATCTGAACAAAGGGTTGACGTCTGTGGCTTTCGTAATCTTGTCAACGGAAGACTGGGCAGTACATTTAGTTAGTGGCGAGTCACATGCGCCACGTCAGTGCCGTTGAGCAGGCCTTTGTGGATTTTATGGGTGAACGGTTGCCAGGTGAAATCTACCACGTCCCGGAATACTGCCACTAAACTGCTTGCTGGAACGGGTAAAACACGTAACATCCGGCTGACACCACGGGGAAGCTTTCGTCTAGCCAGCTCTGAAAATAGTCTACCTTATGGTGGCTGCCCATAAGTAGAGCCAAGTACCCTGTCGTTTGAACCAGAGCTGCTTGTCCTCCTATGCGATATATCGTCAACGGTAGTGAAATCCATGTAGTCACGCAACAGGTTGGTTTAGGGGTCATACACACAACAGCATTTCAATCTGACGGCAATTGGAATAAGGCTGCTTGCGGGGGTAGCGTATGCTATAGTTTATCCGCCCCGCTTTCGGAACTCGAACACGTAGTTTGTTTGTAAAGCTACGCACGACATTCCTTCAGCCCCACCTAAACTATTGTATCCGTGCTTGTCCACTATATCTTCTCCGTGGTAACATGGACTTGAAATGGGTTACAAGTGGGGACTCGGATAGTGCAAGGGCTACTGGGACAGGCCTATCCTAAACGCTTGCTTAAGTTGGGATTTGCTCCATACGCTACAGATGGATAAGAGGGGGACCTGATTCACCTTCAGCGTATTTTGAGGGGTAAGATCAACCCGGACTTGTCGGGGTTCTGTACTTCCCCTAGGTTACTTAATCTCTGCAATCACCCACTGCAACTGCACAACTCACGGTCCGATAGGAATAGGACGAAAACCGTCTGTCGCGGCTAGTTATAGATCTCCAAAATTCGCTTCCAGAACCCGTGGTTAGGGAAACTACTGTTAGCTTATGCGCGCCAGCTCGACGCTGTTGGGTGGAACATAAACTCCTTTTTCTCAACTGAGCATCCTTCACTTTTCCGTTCCTTTTAATGACAAATATCTATAAATAACTAAACAAAGCTTTTATTCTTTACAAGGCGAGGCACGCCTGTACATGCATGAGCACTTTGACAAAATCATGCAACGTCAAACATTTCAAAACTCAGATAGGTTTGCCAAAACGGTGTGTTAGTGTAGGGAGGTATGTAATTATGTAATTGTTTGTGAATGTCGCTGTAAAGCTTTTGCTTGTAATGATGCTGCTCCATATTTGAATGGGTGATGTCGTCAGCAACGTGCGAGTAGAAGCTTGGTGTCCGTGGGTTTGAAAGTATTATCAGGATTTCTACGGGGCAGTGGCATTATATTGTGGTGAGCCACGACCGCCACCTCACCGTGTTGTTACACAGACATTTGTGGCGTTTTATATGGAGAACTCTTGCCAAGCAAAAGCACACCACGTTCTGGAATACCACCACCGAACGATCTGCTAGAACGGGTTAAAATCGAACCATATCTGATCATGTCTCCATGAGCGTGCCTCGCATAGTCGAGAATAAAGTATTTATTTATTTATTTAAATAGATGGCACCAAGAAGAGGTTGTTAGGGTAGCCAGCCACCTGCTTGGCACTTCTTATTCTCTCTTCTTGCCATCTGAGTTTACGTTTCCTTACTTCACGCAACCAGCTCAGCAGGGTCTGCACGATCAAAATAGGTGTGCTTTAACTGACTGAACAGGGTGTGATCCGGCCTTTGTCTTAGGCAGGTCAGTAGTGCAAAGCCTCCCAACTTCTAATGCAACGACCCGCTGAAGAAGGAATACTCACGGGAAAATCCTATCGTTCCAGTCTTGCTTGAAATTGAACTGGAACTGGTGCTGACCTGGAGGCGACAAGGTTAACATGTGAATCACCTTCTCTCACTCAATGAACTAAATGGACCAAATGCATACCCTTTTGCTGAAAACATTATCCAATATTATATCAATATAATAACAACTTAGGTAGTTCAGATAAAATAATCAAAATTAAAATAATGCAACCGAAAGGCTGCAGTGGTAAGCACGGAACTGTTATAATCACATTAGCTTTAAGTACCACTTCATGTTCAGCTGGCACTGGAAGGATAGGATGAATTCCGTACGTTCTCCTTATTGAGCGGGTCGTTTCTCTAGAAGTTGGTAGGGTTGCGCCGACTACCTGCTGAATTTAGGACGAAATACCACGAAATCCTACACTGGTCCACCAATTTAATGCTCATGTTCTTTACATTAGCTGCCCTACTATGAACTTTACGTGCAGAAAGGCAGAAGGGAAGAAAAGTTGAAAGTAATGCTTAATGGAGATTAATTAAAAGAGCGATAACTACCAATGGTGCGGAAAAGTACAGAAACTAGAATCGAACGATGAAGCTAGGAATTGGTCAGGAAAACGGAAAAGGTTTCGTGTTGCCATCCAAGCGCATCTGGTTGAGGCCCAAACACCTTAACCGTAGCTTCTTGACAACCTTTGCTGGAAGCAAGTTCTAGCACTCGAGGACTCGGCACGATAACCGTGTCTTCGCTCTAACTCCATCGGACCGCGGTTTGTCCAGCTTCATACAATGCCTGCTGAGACCAGATAGTCTAGCAAGACTAACTAGCCAGGACAAATCAGGGCCAACCTTCCCAGTCAAACTGCGGTAGGTTAGGAGTAGGTCCCCTCTAATCCTTCGATAGAGCATGGGTTGCATCCCCAACTTAAGAAGCGTTCGGGGTAAGTTAGTCCTGGTTACCGCCTGACCAACCTAGTAACGACACGCCACACTCTTTCTAATGCCAATTTGTCCCGGACAAGGCAAGGTGGACAGGCTTGGACATAATATTCCAGGTGGAATCACACAAACGCTGAGAAGGTCTGCACAAGCACGTTAGCAGTTAGGATACCGAACGAATGCAGGATAAACCACAAATCCGGAAACCTTTGATAGACCCTTTTTCCGGATGTCTACAGAGTGTAGTGTGGAACAGTGAACGACGCCTAGATGAACCTGATGAGCCACGTGAGGAAGTTCCTTTCTATAGAGCACTTAACTTGTGGGGGATCAGGTGCCCTGATACGCAGCACTAAACACGTGGCCCGGTTTTTGTGTAACAATCACAAGGCAGACCATTCGCAGGCCATTCGGAGCCCGTTGAAAGTGCACAGGATCTCCGGGGTTGTCAACGACATTCCATAGGTATAAATCTGCAGCAAACGAGAGCGATGATACCTCAATCTCCCTCGGCAAGACATCCACCTGCATTGAGAACATTAGCGAACCTTAGAGAGAGCCTCGCCGAGCGCCGCTAAGGTGAGCGTGTCGAAACGAAGACTGCTTCCCACACGAGTACACTGTTGCCGTCCATCCAGAAAAGCCGACACCCACTGGAGAGCTCGACCACATATTCCATACGACCTCAACTTCAGCGAGAGTCGCGAATGAGGGCCAGTGTAAACGGCCTTAGCGAAGTCAACGAACACCACATCCACCGCATGCCCACTGTCTTTAACATCTGCCCAGCTCTCATGAGCTACCGTCAACTTGGTTTGACTCGAAAAGCCTACGTGAAAACCATGTCGCTGGACGCTAAGCAGATTAAACATATTTAACTGGTTCCCCACTATGTCTCCTACTAATTTTTCAAGTAACTTAACGACCACACTACTTAAGCTGACAGGCCTGTATTATCAGGTAGGTCTTGTCACCGCACGAGAAGATCGGGCAGGCAACAGCCTCCTCCCATCGGTAGGTAAGAAGCAGCTTTTGAGTGACTTCTGGAAAACACAAGTCAGAGGTCCACTTAGTTCCACTGCCAATTCGCGCAACAAATTTGGATGAACAGGATCTGGCACGGAAGCCTTAGCTGGGTTTACTTCTCTTTGCAACCGGTGAACTTGAGACTCAGGTACAGGAATTTCATAAAGACCACAGCCCTCAGCGCCTCTCTAAGTTAATTTTTGGCATGGCGTATTTGTTTCGCGGACAAAGAAGTTTGAGTACTGCCCACCAAGCACGCACACCTCGTCATAGTCACTATAGGTATGGGTCACATCTCCTCGAAGCAATTTTGGTATGAGCGACTTTGCACCACAGCGCAGTTTAACGAGGGGAAGCATGTTATGTGATAGTTCGAGACAGTATAAATAAATAAATAAATAAATAGTATATTCTCGAATTTCCGAGGCACACCTGACCAGGCATGATCAACGTTTACAAGCAATTATGTTTCGCAACAAACACGTTGCTATGTAGGTAATCGGCAGTAAGCCGAAAGTTGTCCAAGTTTTGGAAATTGTAAAATTAATCTTGAGGTATAAATTCGTCAAAACATGACGACAAGTTGGGTTCTAGTGGGCGTAGTGTAAACAGGCTGGTAATTCCGTTTGTAGAGAAAATTTGTCAGGAAAATATTTCATTAGGATTCTGGTCGGCTTGCCAGTATGTAGTTGTGGGCAGTGACTTTATTCAGTGGCGAGTCACATCCGCCACGTCCCAGTGTTGTTAAGCGGACATTTGTGGCTTTTTATAGGGAGAACGCTTGCCAAGCGAAAACCCACCACGTCCTGAAACACTGTCAGAAATCCGTTTGTACACTAATGTAAAACTGGCAGAGCAGCTCGTCGACTGATTTAACCCTCGGTTAGCCGCCGTCAATTGCCTTCTAAATTCCTCTGTTAGCTGAACAGGTTATTTTTGCTCGGGGCGGCCATAATGGCTGAGGCCTATGGAGGGTTAGACCTTCGTCATCTTCGTGTCCAGGTGAGCAAAACTTCCGATTCTTGCTTCTAGATTTCTCAGGATTATGTATACTTCGCAGGAGTAGGAAGGCGTAATGTCCAGTTACCATTACTGGACGACGGTCATGGTAGTGAGTGCATTTTTATCCACTTGTTTTACAGCCGTGTTCTATGTAGGTCCTTGGGGGTTTCTATGTCCTGTCTCAGGCACAAGCTCTTTCACGTTAGGATCCCAGATCCCCAAGTTCCAGACCTCGGATAATGGTCTTTTCATACTAAAGCTGGTCCAAGCAAAGTTGTAGCTTGCACTCATTTCGAACGCACCAATACCTGTCAATGGTGCTGTTCGACGCAGCTGTTCGATAAGCTCGCCAGCATCTAGGCCTATTCCTTGGCGGGCTATTCCCCGCGTAATCTATCAACCGAGGCTGCGCTTCCGGTTCGCTTTTTTACCAGGGTGATGTGAGGTGCAGGAATGTTGACCCGATGAGCCGTAATTTTGCCCAAGCCAAGTGAACAGTGTTGGTCTCACATATTACATAAGGCGATGACCTAGTTGTATCCCACATCGCTAGGAAGTCCGCGGCTCATATGTTCGGATACCAACTCGTAGTAGCTATGCAAGGGGCACGGATTCAATAACGAAAAAAAACCCGCACTTCATAAACATGGCACACCAAAGAACCTAGAAAATTGATCAATTCAGTACAATTCACCTGAGTCATCCGACTTCAACAGCTCCAACCACTTGCACTGGACTCCGAAGACGACTACACAGCCATGGGAAACAAATTGGCGGAACTTGACTGCAAATATCCGCGAGGGTAATTGGTCAGATACAACCTTGCCAATGTTGCATTACCAGCCGGCAGTGTTCCAGGACGTGGTGGGTCATCGTCTGGCAAGTGTTTTCCCTACAAAAAGCCACAAATATCTGTTTAACAACACTGAGACGTGGCGGATGTGACCCGTCACTCAATAAAGTCACCGCCCCTAACACATTGGCGGGTTGACCGACACCGTATTTTCAAGTTATGTGCATATATCTGCTCTCGCACGAACAAGCTTACATATCTGATTAGTGACATGCCACTATTCTTAAGTATTTTTCACCCGTTTCCTCATACTTCACTCACTGACCTACATTGCTTACGGGACCTCATCGGACTAGTTCCTCATAAACATACCATATAAGTGATCTGGTTACTATCTCTACCTCCGTCATTCGGTGTACATAGACTTCATACAACCTTTGGTCCCTATGGGCACACTCTACTGTCCCAAACTGTACTACTGCCACTGTTGGTGCTGCTTATTCTGCTATTAGGTACAATAATGCAACATGCTGATCATGACCAAAAGGCGTGTCTCGCTTTGTTAAGAAATGAAATATTTATTTATTTACTTATTTATCTTTAGGGTATAATAAAAGACAAACAAACGTGCTCGTTGGTGCTAAGCGACGAGTCGCAGGTAATATTATTTCTAGAGCCATGACAGCAAAACCAGGACCTAAATTGGACAGGTGCTGATTTCTCATATATCTAGCGGGGAGGTCCACGAACTGGTGTAGTGGTATCTGCAGCGTTAAGTCCAGCAGTTCTGCATCGAACGAACCAAACGCCAAACAGCAAGCTGCGTTATCCCAACAAACAATTAGGAGCTTGATGTCGCCCAGCGCCAGAAACTCGTTCGCAGTGTGAGTGTACCTAAACACAAGGGCGCCATTGGAGGTGCATATAGGGCACCTATACGACGGTTTTAGAAGGTTGCCTGTACCGGGACCCCAGAGAGCGATTCGAGAAGGCGAATCGAGTTTCAGGGAAACTTTTATTGGTACAGTAAAAGTTTCCCTGTTACCTAGCTATAAAAGAACGACACCGTGGATACTCTAGCTAGGGGAATGGAGCACACACAGCACACAGAGCAGTTGCGAGTTGCAACCGAAACGAGCGCCAATCAAAAATGGTGATGAGCAAGCCAAGCATTCGAACTCAGCAAGCAGTTCAACAAACCACACCGGTTGCCTAGGTGTACCATTACAGAACTTTGGTTAGAATTTTATGCAGGCAAACCAGGGAATCTCCAGACTGCTACATAGCCCTCTCCCAGAAGGGACTATGTAAGCAGTCCTTCGATCTACGTGAGGACTGTCCGTGGCGGGCCAGCCTTCCGCGAGACCAGGTTGTCGAATCTGATGCAGCTGCTGGGGGAGAATCATGCAATCGGACCCTAGCGGGCTCACACCCGTGTCCTCCCTACGGTGTCGAAACGGGAAAAAAGTTTGTGGGGACAGTTAGTAAAGTTCACGCATGCGGTTGAGCCGGAAGGTTTTCCACTTCCAGTTGACGTGCGGAGATCCAGCGAATAGTGCGACCAAGGTGCAACCAACCGACGGTGTATATGGAAAGCAAAATGAAAAAGCAGCATAAATGCAAAGCAATACACCAAAGTGCAAAGCGAAAAACGTGCAAAGCTGTTTGTGGGTTTTCAAAAGGTTTTACTCATTTTTGGTAATTTCAAAACGTTTTGATCTTGTTTTGTTGATTTTCAAAAACGTTTAGTAAGAGCAGAAAATTTCGAAGGCACTTTCTAGGTAAAATAGTAAATGCTAACGCAATCCGAAAAACGAACTGGGGGCTTGACCTTCCTACGCGTCGATTGATAGTAGGGCGAGTAGGCGTGCTGTCGGTTGAGGTTGTCGGTTCTGCTGGAGCAGGCTGACTCGTCTGAGGATGCGCTGCGAGCTGTGATGTCACAGGCAGTGCATGTGCTTATTGCACCGGAGAGTCAGAGTTGTCGAGAAATGCTGGCTTGAGTCGATCAGTGGTGATCGTCTCAGTGGTGTTGCGTCGTAGCTTGCCTATGTCGGGATCAGCTGGTTTGGCAGCAGCCATAGTGGCTAGGTCAATGTTGGTGCCAGGCGATAAGCTGATCTGCTGAATACGTGAAAGCGCATCTGCGACGGCATTGAGAACACCTGAGACATGTCGTACGTCTGTGGTAAACTAAGAAACGTAGTCTAGGTGTCTAGTTTCTCGCGGAGAATACTTGTCTGTTGCGCCATTGATTGCGTAGACCAATGGCTTGTGGTCGGTGAAGCCTGTAAAACTTCGACCTTTGAGATAATGACGGAAATGTCGGATACCTAGGTAGATAGCTAACAGTTCCATACCGAAGGTGCTGTAACGCGATTCGGCAGGTTGTAAACGTTTCGAGAAGAAACCTAGAGGTACACATCGATGGTCGATGCTTTGCTGAAGAACGGCACCGATGGCAGTTTCGGATGCGTCAATCGTCAGGGAGAGTGGTGCAGATGTATCTAGATGGGCGAGAAGCGCTAGGTTGGAGATGGCGTCTTTGAGCTTCTCGAAAGACAATCTAGCGTCGTCTGTAAAGTGAAAAGACGGTTGTTCACCGCGGAGCAAGTCAGTCATTGGTTGAACAATGCTCGCGCAGTTAGGGATAAAATGTTTATAATAGTTAACCAGGCCAAGGAATCGGCGTAATTGTTTGAAGGAACTGGGAGGTATAGCGTAATAATCTCCAGACCTGAATCAATCTCGCCAGTGACCAGGTTGAGAAAAGCAAGCTGGCAGGTTGCGCAGGATCGTGCGCTTAGAAAACCATGCTGTGACCTGCTAACAGGCATCCGCGACGGGATTGAGAGCACCTGAGACATGTCGTACGTCTGTCGTAAACTGAGAAACGTAGTCTAGGTGTCTAGTTTCCCGCGGAGAATACTTGTCCGTTGCGCCATTGATTGCGTAGATCAATGGCTTGTGGTCAGTGAAGACTGTAAAATGTCGACCTTCGAGATAGTGACGGAAATGTCTGATACCTAGGTAGATAGCTAACAGTTCCCTACCGAAGGTGCTGTAACGCGATTCGGCAGGTTGTAAGCGTTTCGAGAAGAAACCTAGAGGTATCCATCGATGGTCGATGAGTTGTTGAAGAACTGCACCGACGGCAGTGTCGGATGCGTCAGTTGTCAGGGAGAGTGGTGCAGATGTGTCTGGATGGGCGAGAAGCGCTATGTTGGAGATAGCGTCTTTGAGCTTCTCGAAAGACAGTCTAGCGTCGTCTGTAAAATGAAAAGACCGTTGTTTACCGCGGAGCAAGTCAGTCATTGGTTGAACAATGCTCGCGCAGTTAGGAATAAAGCGTCTATAATAGTTGACCAGGCCAAGGAATCGGCGTAACTGTTTGAAGGAACTGGGAGCAGGATAGTCCTTCAGTGCCTGGATTTTGTCTGGCAGAGCTTCAATACCAGAGGCGGATATGCGGTGGCCAAGAAAGTCGATGGAACTTTGGCCAAGCTCGCATTTATCGGGGTTGACGGTAACCCCATGCTGTGTTAAGCGTTGGAAGAGAGCGTCGAGGTGATGAAGATGTTCCTCGTCAGAAGAGCTGGCGATGAGAATGTCATCTAGATAAGGATAAACGCCTTCGAGTCCTCGCGTTACCTCATGAATGAAACGCTGAAAAGTTTGGGCAGCGTTGCTGAGGCCGAAAGGCATTCTGAGGTACTCGAATAGGCCGAATGGCGTGATGACTGCTGTTTTAGCAATGTCGTCTGGCGCCACAGGTATCTGATGGTAGGCGCGAACTAAGTCGACTTTGCTAAAGATAGACTTGCCAGCTAGAGCTGAGGTCAAGTCGTGCATGTGCGGAATGGGGTATTTATCCGGGACGGTAACTTTGTTAAGTGCCCTGTAGTCACCACAGGGGCGCCAGTCACCGGATTTCTTCGGTACCATGTGTAATGGTGATGCCCATGGACTTTTGGACGGGCGGATGATTCCCAGTTCGAGCATTTGCTCGAATTCCGCCTTAGCAGCTTTGAGCTTGTCCGGGGCTAGTCGGCGAGGGCGGGCCGAAACAGGTGGGCCCTTAGTGCAAATGTGATGCATGACGTTTGACGTCACAGGAGGCAAGTCGTTCAGGACGCGAACGAGTTTAGGATGCTTGTTGAAAAGTTCTAGAAAAGGTTGTGAAGCTTGAGGTAGGACACGAATGGGAGTGATAGCAGCCACGTTGGCGCTAGTCCCGATAACACTGAGCTGTGTCCTAGAGTCGATAAGCTTCTTCCTTTTAGCGTCGACGATGAGGTCGAAGCGTTGAAGAAAGTCTATGCCTATGATGGCGAAAGGCACGGCAGCGATTATGAAAGGCCAGCGAAAGGTTCGCCGGAGGCCTAAATTGAGCGTTAGCAGCTTTTCGCCGAAAGTTGCGATTGGTGTGCCATTGGCGGCACGCAGCTTGGTCGGCGATGGTGAGACGACCTCATCTGGGCTACGGGGTATAACGCTAACTTCGGCACCAGTGTCGACTAGAAACTCGGTGCCGGAAGTTAAATCCCTAACGCGGATGAGGCGACTTTGGTGTTGGCCGGTCGCGTCCGTCGCCGTTACGGACCGGCCGAGAAGTTTCCCTGCTTCTCGGCGAAGTTGCAAGGCTTGACACATTTACGAGCTGCGGTACCAAAACGCTGATGGTACCAACAGCTAGCCTGCCTGTTGCTAGACTTAGAACGTTTGCAGGGCGATTTTGAGCGGCTATGACGACGACGGTTCATAGTAAGCTGTTGAACCTGGCGACTAAGTGTCGCAACTTGTGTTTGCAGGGCTTCTATAGTTGACTGTAAGCCAGTGATAGAAGTGCCCTGGGACGCGACGGCATTGATCTTGCTGGCGTCGGCTTGTGGCTGTGATCGTTCAATAACTCGATCCGCTAAATCTGCTAGTTGAGTGAGCGAAACGGAGCTCACTGTAGCGAGAATCGCTTGCGTGTTTTCCGGTAGCCGTTGTAGCCATAGTTCGCGAAGTAAAGTCTCGTCCATGGTTGAGGAACCAAGGAGTTGCTGCATCTCTCGTAGCAGGGTTGAGGGCAGTTTGTCGCCCAGCTGCAGATCCCTGAAAAGCTGCTGCAGGCGAACTTTCTCAGAGGGCATAACACGCTTAATCGTGGCCTCCTTGAGAGCCTCATAGCGGTTTTCGGTCTGAGAAATGATAACGTCACGAACCTGCATTGATATCTCCTTGGGGAGATAGGACAGGAGCTTGCAATACTTCGCGTAGTCGGAAGTGATTCTGTGGTTGTAAAACTCAGCCTCAAGATGAGCGAACCACAAAAGAGGATCCATGTCCCAAAAAGGTGGAACAGAGAGAGATACAACGCTAAGCAGAGACTCTACCTTATGGTCTACAGAATCCATGGCTTAAAAAATGACGCAAAAATAGGCTACCGTATGCAAAAATAAACCGGAAAATATGAAAAATAAATGGAACGAGCTCACCGGAGAAAAGTTCGAAATATCCGGCGCTGAGATTGTTCCGGAGTCGGGGTCACCAATTTAGAGGGTCGCCTGTACCGGGAGCCCAGAGAGCGATTCGAGAAGACGGATCGAGTTGCAGGGAAACTTTTATTGGTACAGTAAAAGATTCCCTGTTAGCTT
>OX104063.1:264259227-264274946 GCA_944474145.2 Dicrocoelium dendriticum | reverse complement strand
GCATTGACCTATAGATGATGACATTTATAGGCATATAGTTTCTACATATATATATATATATAGTATACGTACATATATATTTATAATAACATATTTATCTACATAAATGGAAAGGTATATAAATTTGTATATAGTACTTATATGCCTGGGTATGTAAGCATCTACAGGTTATTGAAGTTAGTATGGGATGTTGGTAAGCTCATCAGTAGTAAATGTGTACGTTAATGTTTCTGTGTAATTCTATCTATTCCTGCATGCTTTATGCATAATACATATGAAATGGTAGATTGAATAGATTTGTGGATTCTTATGTTGCAGAAGATGAGAGTTATGCTTCATTACAAATCGTTATGTTGCACAAATTTGTGGACGCAGAGGAATGTTATATATAAGAGCTTGGTCTGCGGCGGATATTTATAGGGATCATCAGACTTTTCTCTCTGGGTTTGCTAAATGCCATGGCCTTCATTCACGCAAGGAAATATGATTTTGCCTGCAGTGATGGCATGTAAGCATGGAAGTCCATAATCACTGATTTCGAAGGTTAAGAGGTTCGCTGCGGAAAACTGGTTTCTTGAAACATTTAAAATGGTCTGAAGAATATCGCTTCGGTAATGGTTACGGAGTTAATCAGTTGTGTTCCGCGAAGTAGGGAAAATGGAATTCTGTAAAGGTTCGCGCAAAAGATAAATAAGACGTAGTGCTCTGTGTGCATTAACCTGAACTGAAGATGCAGTGGGTTTTGCGTTACTTGTATATTAATGTATAAGTTAACCCGTTGCTTGTTCGAGTAACAAGACGTCATGAATCGGAGGTCAATCTTTGGCGCAAGGTATTGTCAGTATAATGCTAAGCGATGCGCATGGCTGCGTTGTACTTAGGCACATACTGAGTTCGTAGGGTGGTGTATAACTTTATCAGGTGGGCAGACGGGACGCGCAAACCATATGCAAATATTCTCTTCTAAGTGGGGAGCATTGCAAACGTTCGTCACCAACCAAGTGAGAATACTAAAAAATGATACATCAAATATTGTTACCGAAGGACGGGAGGGCGCAACGAGGTGAACATTGCTAAGGCGGCTTGTACTAGAGAAACTAGGTTTACGAATAATGGATAGGTACGGCGGCAGGTTCTTGCTTGGATATGTCTGCATAAGGTGAACTTACCACGTTATTATTGGATGAGCAGGTTGTTCTCATAGCATTACAGTGTTGCGTCAAATGTCTTGATGTAGAAATTTCACCATATTTTGTCTGAAGATTACGAAACCACCCACTGACCTGTGCGCTTGTAGTGCGCCGCAAGAAATTTGCAGGATTTGCAAACTTCCAGTGCGTTGTGGGACGACGAGACACAGAGACAGGGGGTGGCCCTGAAAATGGCCGTTGCTCCGTTCTCTAAAGTATGTGAAATGTAGACGAACAGGAAAGCGAAAAGAGACCGGACCCGGTGCTATGGCAGGAGACGGCCAATGCACGTACGTCAGAGAGGAGAGCAAGGGCGAGAATGAGGACGGTAGAGTGCGGTGAAAGTGTGCTCCGGCTGTCAAAGGTAAATCATACTGGCAATTGCATTTCACCTTTGCCTCGAATTCACTGACGCCGGATATATAGGTACCAGTTGGCTACTGTATGGCTAGAGGCTAGGTAGCAATGTTGCATCACGCGGCGGCGGCGGTAGTTGGTGGCAGGTTCACTGGTATCGTGAAGTGTGACGGCAAATGGCAGCGCATACCGTGGTGGTTCTGAACGACAAGTGCTAATGGCGAACAAATTGTACCTGTGACTGTTTATCAAGGGTGCATGACAGGGCAGAGGCAGCAAATGTGATGAGTCTTAGCTGCAGCGATACTTGTCAGGCCGAAGGACGGCGCATTGGCCTGTGCCTGGGAAACAATGAAGGCGAACACGGTAACCACAAAATGCGTGGAAAGCACAAGACATCATGTCCCGTCTAAAGATATTGTTGTTCACTCATTTTAGGTACGTGTTCCCTGGGTTGGAACACCCCCACGTAGTCTTCAACCGCGCAAAGGAACGCTTCTTCAATCCTTCGCCTATGTATTCCGGTGGAAACCGTCCGAAGCCCGGAAGTGATCGCAAGTTCTACACCTGACAAGCATTTATCACAACTTCGAATGGTTCTCGAACGCTTTGAAAACCATGGTATAACCATCAACCTGGACAAGTGCAAATTTTGTCCGCCCGCCGTCAAATTTCTCGGTCACAAAAGCGATGGTGAAGATATTAAACCCCTCCCCACAAACCTCAAGCCGTCCTCGACCATCCGATGCCCCAATCTGTCCGAAGTCTACGCCGACTTTTCGGTATGATCAACTACTACGGCAGCTTCTTTCCTAACTGTGCTGCGTCAATACGTCCGCTTGCCCACCTACTGAAAGAAAACTCAAAGATGTTAACGATAACCTCGGAAGTTGAAGCCGCTTTCACGGCTGTCAATCAGAAGTTTAGTGAGGTTATCCCTCCCCATCACTTAAACCTCACCGAGGACGCTGCACTTGGCCTTAAGACGGATGCTTCAAGTTCCGCTGTCAGTGCAGTTTTGCAACAGTTAGTTGTTAACGCCTTTCGACAGCTGTCTTTTTTCTCACGGAAGCCTCAACCTGCTCAGGTCAGGGACAGCATCTTTGGTGGTGAACTACGCGCCATGTACTTGGCTGCGAAACCTTTCCGTCACCTTTCAGAAGGACGCCGTTTCGTACCCTTGACAGACCACGAGCCACCGGTGTACGCCTTCCGTTCTGTCTCAGACCGTTACTAACCCCCAGAAACCCGGCATCTTGACTATCTTACGCAGCTGTACGTTGCTGTTAATATACCGATGGTCCTAACAACGCGGTTGCCGATGCATTACCCCGCGCTCATATGAACCAATTGTCATCGACACCCATCGACCTGGAGAAAATAGCGGCCGCTCAACACAATGATCCTGATCTTGTCCAACTTCAGTCAAACCCGTCATTGAAGCTCACCCAATTGCCCGTACTTAACGCTGACATAAGAGTTTACTGTGACTTTTCAACCGGTAAGCCTAGATCCTTTGTCCCACGATCATTCCGTCGACCCATTTCTGAACATTTTATGGTCTTTGACACCCGCGTAGCCGCTCCAACGTAAAGCTCATTACCGACCGCTTCCCCTGGCACAATATGCGTTCAAACATCAGACAATGGGCTAAACATGGTCTTAGTTGCCCAACCAGTAATGTTCATCTTCAAGCAGTCACTACCCCAGATATATTTTCACTCCCTGACGCACGTCCACGTAGATATTGTTGTCCCTTTGCCTCGTTCCAACGGCTTCATTCACCCTCTAACATGTGTTGACCGTTTTACACGTTGGCTACAAGCTGTTCCTTTATGTGATACATCTACCGAATGTGTTTCCAGTGCTTTTGTCGAGTCCTGGATTTCTCTGTTTGGTGTTCCATCCACCATCACTACTGACAGAGGGACTCAGTTCAGTTCCACACTGTCCCGTGATCTGAGTCGTTTATTAGGCTGTACACACCTAAGCAAAACAGCGCACCACCCTGTTGCTAATGGTCTCGTAGAGCGCTTCCACCGACAATTAAAAGCTGCTATCATGGCTAGTTCACCCGACTCACGCTGGTCTGAGCGTCTACCTGCCATCCGCCTTGGCGTATGCAATACAATCAAAGAGAAAATTGGGTGCTGTCCTGCAGAACTCGTGTTCGGCACAACCTCAGACTGTTTGGTGAGATAGTACTGGACTCTCGCACCACTGAAGAACTAGATCCCTTCTCGTACGCTGAACGCCACAAACAGCATTTTCGATCCATTCGACCAACGTCTACGCGGCCTAACATACGTAAACAGCCAATCCACCCAGATTTACACAAGTGTCCGTTTGTTTTCTTCCGAGTCGACTCCTTCCGAAGACCATTGACACTGCACAATGAAGGCCCGTACCAGGTCTTATCACGGAAATCTAAGTAATTCGTGTCCACCTTATGTTATCCCACAAGGGTAAACGCTTTCTTATCATGGGAGGTTTCAAGCTGCCCCGTCTATTTCACTCCGTCCCGACTGCTTTGCATCCGGTGGCAGTGATCTGCCGCACTCGGCCCCGTTGAACAACCACACGTATCAGCCAACCACATTAGGATGCAAAATCATAACATGCCTGATAGATCTGCTCGTCACTTACGAAGAACTGATCGTTGATCACGTTTTGTGTGAGGAACCTTTGGTGCTTAACAACCAATGCGTCCTCAGTTTTCATGTCATATGTTTCGCGGTAACACACGTAAGCCCGCCAAGTTATACGGAACTGTGCACTGATTACGGAAACAAGACCCTTCTCCTTTCCGCTAACAGGTGGTCACATGAGACGCAATAAAGTGCCCACAGGGTGCGGTCAAGCTTTCGTCTTACCCTACGTAAACTCTGCTCAAGGACAACGACCTGCGAAGAAAATCACGTAGGGAAGTGACGCCCAGCACTCATCTGAGTTGCACAAGGAAGTGTCTTGCCTCAAAGGACACCGCATGGAGAAACTGTCGCTGCAATCCAACGGCCCCTCACTGTGAATAATAGCCATCGATCCGTAACCGATGCGTACATGTTGTACACGAAGATGAAAGAGGGCATTAGAGTCAGGAAGCGCGTACATTTTCCACCTGTCCCAAAAGGTTGTATAGTCTTAGCAACAGTTCTCCAAAAGTCAGGCACGGTGTCACCACACTGAGGCCCACCCCCAGCGCTCACTAAGTCAGCGCTGTGGGAGCGGCGGTCCTATGCAACCAGTACGCATCCACATTCTCCGTTCCAGAAAAGCATACAACAGTAGCTCCTCCTGCGGTCACCTCCAACTTCCCTGACGACGGCTCTTTTCACTCCTGAGGTGTTAGCGAAAGGCATACAACTGCTGCTTACGGTCACTCCTGGCACCGCTGGTTTCCACGCAAGACACTTGCGAGAGTGCGCTGCAGCTTTAGCTTTAAACCTAGCGGAGCTATTCACAGGCAGCTTTTTGGAAGGCGAAGTTCCCAATGATTGGAAATGTGGGAGTGTTACACAGATCTACAAAGCCGTTACTCACAAACATCCGGCCGATTAACGAACGATAACACTCCCGTCTACCGTATTCTAAGTGATGGAATCGACCGCCGCAGACGCTTTAATAGACTACATAGAGCCTCAGAAACTGACCTCCCATTGGCAGCACGCTTTCCCGCCGGCAACTGTTGTGTCTACGTAACCTGCTACTTGCCAGCCATAGCTGGACAACTGCTGCGCACGGTAGCCTATAAACGCATGTTACATTCCTGGATTTCGCCGAAGCCCTCGACAAGGTGGGGCACAACATTCCACTGCAAAGACTGTGGTGTTACGGCTTGACAGGGCCTTTAGGAAATGCAGCTGGAACTACCTTCAAAACCCTACCGTCAAGGTACGCGTCGACGGAACGCTGTCTCCTCGTTTCCTTGGATGCAAACGGTGTTCCACAGGGGTCTGCTCTCGGAACCCAACTCTTCCTACCCATCATTGGTGACGTTACTTCGCAAATGCAGTCTTCCCGGCTGCTATATGCGGCATATGGGAAACTGTAGCGCGCAATAAACCATCCCGGCGAAGCGCACACACCTCATACACACCGGTACCGTAAACATCAGTGGTGCATAAAAACCAACCTTCCATTTACTGATTTAACATGTCCCGTCCTTTCTATCCGACCTTCTGCTTTTTCTCCCAAATACATATCACCTGGAAGCGTTTATCCGTCAGACCACTTCCACCAAAAGTGACTTGGGTAGCATTACCCAGACCTGTCTTTCCGTATCCGCCTCTTGCCGGAAACCAGGGCTGCTGCTAACCGCATGGTGGCATTGCTGAAATTAACCTTCGGTCAAGCTGACCCTAGTAACTTCCGCCTCCTCCTCAATGCTTTTCTTAGACCCCGATTGCAGTTAGCTAATCAGGCTAGGAGCCTCTGGTTGTTGAAGGAGCAACGCATACTGGAAGCCCCCAACATGGAGCAACGAAGCTGGTCTGACGTCTCTAGGATTTTGATGATCCACGAGTAGTTCACTGCCTGCGCCTGTACTCCCTTAAGTACACACGATCCAACACGGAACCCCTGTCACCAACTAATCACACGGCACCAAACCCGCTACCATCTACGTAGCCACTCACTGAGGTTCATACATCAGCACAGTCGCCTGAACTGCAGAGGACACCACTTCTCTTTACGAATCAGCCGACCGTAAAATGCTCATCCTGCTGACGTAGCCTTGGCACCCCCTGCGAGGGGTTTTAACACCCTCCTACATTGTCACGTGACGGAGGTGCACGGCGATAATCCCTGTTAGCACTACCTGCCACTTGCTGGAGTTTCTGTACTTCTCTTTCTTCTGCATACTTGCTTTCCATAGCGGTTTCGGAGGGAGTGTCGGGACGTCATGCTTTAAGCTGGCGTGCATTCTGTTTCCATGCCGCATAAGCACGGTAAAGGTACCGCTAACACCCGAGTGTAACCGGCAAAAAGGTTGCTCGGCCATTCATGGACACCACCGGAAAGTTACTCCGTATGGGTCATGTGAAGTTCTAACAATGCAATGTTCTCCATGTAAAGTAACGCTAACAGCGCGCAGCGGTGTAAGTGGAAGCCACCTACAACTCGGAACAATATGGTTGGCGGCTTGACAATGGTCACTAAGTAATCAAGGTAGTACCGATTTCCGGAAGCAACTCCATAACGTGCCCAATTACCGATTGTAAGCGTTTTCCAAAGGGAAAACTTCATGAGGCAACAATGAAATTGTGTGCTTTTGCAACCCTAAGGAAACGCAACGTCATCTACATAAAACGTAACTTACCCGCAGCGGTGCGTACATATGTATGCCGGCTCAACATGGTATGCGGCACAACTTTGAGGAAACCATCGGTCGCAACTTACTCAGTCAACATGTTCGGAGCTCCCCGAGGCGCCATCCTCCTGCTCACACAGAGCGCAAACCGCGCTGTCGGCAACTTCAGCAGCCTCCTCCCCTGCTGCACGACATGTATATATGCGGTAACGAGCAGATGTTCTCGTTTTCGGGGTACCGAATTTCAGTTCTCGTGACATCATGCTGGTACCCCCGCATACACCGCACGGGCTGTCAAAGGTGAGTTCCGTTTGTGGCGTCTGCAGTCATTGCCATTACCGTGCGATACACCAGTCCCTGCCACCACCAACGGGAGCGCTTCGCTAACTTGCGTTTCCGGTGAATTCCTGCTGGTCGAAGAACCGTTGCGCGTCCACAACTGGATAGCGGCATCGGAGGATGACGCATCCACTGCGTGGAGGATAGGCAGATGCACCCAGAATAACGGTTGTAGTTCTTCAACTTTGGCGGATCGGGCGAACACCTCCACATTACTCTGAGTAGCCAGCAGCTCACGCGTGCATGCCATTACGCCCATTGTGCGGTAGAACGCCTCCGTGCCTATACTCAATACTGGCGCCTCCAAATCAGCAAACATATCCCGAGTGAGGCGAACTTTTGTGGCCCGGTCAAGGACTCCAGCACTACGCGATCGCATCCGCGCCAGCTTCACTGTTCCTTCCCGGTCCTTTGAAAGGACCGGCACCGATACACTTTTCGCTGGCTGCAACCAACGGCAACCGCGAAGCAGCAACTCCTCGCTGTACGCGTGTAGGCTTGCCACGTGAATGATGTACGCGCAGTGAAAGCGCCAATGACGAGTAAGTCGACACCCGCATGCGCTGCCATTTTTTAATGACGACACGGTGCATGCCAAGGAGCTTGTCATCCGTCAGACAATACCCGCCGTCTGGGTTCACCCTGCGAATGCGCACTTTAGCACTGTGCCACACCTACTGCCGCCGGGCGTAGGACGGCATGCACCTCAAAAACATCTGCCCACTGCTTACACTCTGCTCAACATCGCACATACCAAGCTGATCTCTCGAGAGCAACGTTTCCCTCTTCTCCAAAATGCTAGTATAACGCTGCACTATCACCTGAAACAGGAGCAGTAGAGTTGACCGTTCACCCAACGTTTCAAATGCATATTTTCATTCGCAACGCGATTTGTGTTGTCACACCAAATAATACCACTGGCCCATCAAATGCGCCGCCTAGCGAAGCCGCCATGGGATCCACGTGCAACGTAGGTATTGGAAGAATTCCGCGCTAAGCACCGATATACCTTCCAAAATACGATGATAAAGTGCGCAATCGTGGGAGTACAACAACGAGCGCAGCAGTTTGAACAGAACCCTCTTATCTTCCGTGGTACAGAACGGTAGGTGTGAAATACGCCGCTGCATGTCCAGCATGATATGTACCCGGCAGAATACGAGATTGGCAGTGGGGTAGGCATTGCGAAACGCATTCACTTCCGCAGCGCAATTGTCCAGCAACAAGGTTGGAGCACCGGCAACCCCAGGGGTCAACTCCAACATACCTTTCACTGCCTCTTCGTAAATAGTCTCCATCTCATTTGGCAAAAGCGCATAAAAGAAGCTCATACCAAGGCCACACGTCCACAAATATGCAATGAAATAGGATGTAACCGTCGTACTTGAGCGGCTATATGGAGTCCGCCAAAATGACCTCACCGTATTGGCCCACCAACTCATGCATAAGCGAGTGCACGAAGAACACGTACTGCATCTCATTCCTCTCAAGCACAAGTTTACTCTGAATATTTCTTCGCAACAGCTGCGTAACCACTTCCACTTAAGTGACACAAGCGTTCCCATGACGCCGCCGCATGTCATACAAATCACGCCTTGTTAAACGAATGTGATATTGCAGGCGCACAAATGCACGCATCTACTGCGTCCGTTGAAACGCTTTCCTTAAGTTAAGCAACATGCGTTCCTGATCCGCTGTTAGCCTTCGATTTTTCGCATACAGCCAAGTCTTCCCAACGTGAAAAGTGCGCGAACGCCACAGAAACGCGTTTCCAATCTCATAACATTCGCCCTTAAACGTCGCTGAAATGCGAGCAGGGCAAATGTAATAGCGTTACCTGTAATAATGTTTTCCTCAAGCAGATACCATGCACTTACCGCCTTCCAGGGTCCAGATAAGTACCCTTGAGTATACGTCGGATTACAAGCGATTCATCCACCATGGCTGCTATGCTTGAAGCGGGAAAATGATTAAACACCGTAAGGCATTTAAACCACTCAGTAAATTGATTCTAAATCCATCTCTTAGCAATTCAACAAAAGCCCTAAATGATTATTAAACATTCATATGCGTCCGATGGGCCCAAGTTTACATCCAACCACATCCCACGGTGTGTACCGAAATAACACTGTCGGTAGCTCATTGCTCGCAAGTGGCGGATGCGACGCTCCGCAGATGCGGTAGGAAAATTTCTGTGTGTTCCTCCTTCAATGCGTCGTTGAACCAGGATGATGTCCGCTCAACTGATTTGAAACCGAAGAGAAGCAATGTAATACACACGAATCACATCATGGTCAACCTGTGAGTAACTACGTGGTAAATCCCTCTCTGACGTGCTATGCTTTCGAGACTTTTAGGTAAAAATTCTCGTGAAGTCAAGAGATTGAATAGACACTTTTGACAAAATTTGACTATAGTCAATGTTCTCTTTTGAAAGCCATGACATCCAAGTGCTTGGACTGTGATAAGAGTGTCACCTGAAGTTCAACGGCCGTCTAATGCTCACTGTGCGGCAGATGGATGCATATAAATTGCAGTAACATTAATAACGATATTAACCAATGTATTCAGCGCACCGCCTCTAAAGGCATCAACTTTCACTGCGATTCGTGTCTACCATTGGTCAGCGACAAGCAACTTCTGACGAACCCTTTCAACGTACATACTGCTTCCGCGCAAGCCGGCTCTTACTCGGACAGCAAGATGCTTACCTCCTCAGTGCGTCTGCCCTCGTCTGGGTTTTCTACACCGAAAGGGAAAAGAAGCCGCGCGTCCTCCATCGCGTTGGACCTAACACCGTTGCCCACTGAGAACGGGGACTGGTTGATGCGTAACCCCAAGTCCTATGCCGCAAACGCGAGCGCTGGCGACCCAGCAAAATAGAGGAAACCATAGCCGAGAACAAAACCTCGAAGAAGACCTCACGGACAAGGTAAAGTAAAACTCCAAAACATGGAACTAACGGTCATCTTAAATAGTGTAGTGCAGCTTGAGGAACTTGTCAGAGAAAAGAAATGCCCACCAAAGCCAGCATCAAGGGACCCAGACAGGCCGCCTGCTAGAAAACTCAGCCTGCTAATCCCAAAGTTTCCAGAATCCAACTAACAGACACCAGCTGAAAGCATTTTCAAAGACCAGGCCTTCCTTACATGAATGGCAGCCATGTTTTTGATGAGCGCGAACAAGGAATATACCTAACTGCTTTTCGCCTTGGCGGAAAACAAGAGGACCCAGCCAAGTTTCGCTCGATCAAAATCGTCTAACAGGATGAAGAAGAATGCCAGCGCCTCCTGAGTCGTACCCCTCGCCCCATGGGAGAAACCATCTAAGTTCTAAAAGACCTCTCCCCGGAGGACCGAGTCCGAATGAGGCAAGCTGCCTGCGAGCTGCAAACAAGACGAGCAAATAGAGAAACAGTTCTACACATAGTGGATTTTTGCGTATTCAAAAGAACTCAGAGAGCTCGATGGAGGCCGTTTCTCCTTCTTCCAGGACCTCAAACATACAGAACTGACTATGGGTAATACTCGCGCATGTGCGGAGACTCAGAAACAAGCTAGATGAGATTCCACTCCCCATCTCTGAACAGCGACGGACCTAATGACGTTCAAAGAAACCTGGCAGTCATCTGGTATATCCGACTCGGAGGTTCAGGATTCAGGATATCATCTCCTTCTATGCGCTGGGCTTGGTGGGAGGTCCGGAGGCGGAGTAATTCTCTACACAAAGACTCACCTCCAAGCCCACATCGTCGAACCCGATTGTCCCAAGAATATCTCGGAAATGTTCCGGTGTCGAATTCATGGCGGATACCAATCGCTGACGATCGGACTGGTCTACAGAGTACCTGCAGCTCCTGGTGCACACCTATTACGTTCCGTAGGATCCCTCAGCAGAGGAAAAAACTGTCTTCTAATAAATGACTTCAACAACGCCGACATAACCTAAGACCTTCTTCAAAGTGATCTCACACCTGAAAATTTCAAGGAAATAAATAAAGAAACGGTATATTCTCGGTACAAAACAAACCTGTAAAGGTGTACCAAATATGCATACAAGCATAGCTTCTTGGGAATGCTAAAACATTTCGCTTTAATGAAAGGTATAAACGAAAAGATGTAGTCCATATGAGTGCCCGTATTGGCAGGTAATAATTAGGCCAAGCTACATGGTGGCGCTGTGGCGCGCAAAACTCAGTCAAGATACAAGTTGGGGGATAGTTCGTCATGCTGTTATCCGTGAGCACAGGAGCTCAACAAAGATTTTGGTGCAACCAGCGACCATTATGAAATCGGGATGATCTCTGCTCCAGTAAAGCATTATTCCTCATAAAATCAGTTGAACAGGTTGGATGTAGAAGGCTGAGAAAGGCGACAGTGTGAAGTGTTTAGCTGTGACTATATTTTGTAGCGCGTCACATACGCCACGTTGCGGTGTTGTTAAGCAGACATTTGTGGCTTTTTATAGGGCGAACGCTTGCCAGGCGAACTCCCACCACGTTCTGGAACATTGCCGTAGCTTCCGTTGAACAATAGTGCTAGTCGGCTACGCATCGTATAGACCGATTTTGCACTCAAATATTCGCAGTCGGTTGACAGCCAAAATTATTCCTTGGTTGGCCAAATGGTTTAGTACTGATCCGGCAGTAGTCGTTGAAGCCGATCAATGATGATAAAGATTCGCAGAGTCGAATGCTAACTGATGCAGGTGAGTAGCCACATTGTTAATAGAGGCCGGCTTTTAATATTATATTCTTGTCCGGCTCGAAACCGTGTCAAGCTATCCACGCTGGACTTGTCATGTGGAAGGTGAGTGCAGTTGTTTCTTGTGGCTGAATATGTCCATAACAGGTGAAATTGTCATTCTCCGCAAAGTGGATTCCGCATTCTTTCAAATATAAGTAAGCTTACTTGTCCCCATGGCCGAGTGAAAACTCTATGAAAGGCCATCAAAAAAGCCAATTATACGAGCGCAACGCTTTCCGTGCAATAACCTCAGAATAGCTCCAGGTGACTGGAGAATCAGAATGTTTAAGGCAGTCAAGGTAATCACGTCAGAAATGTTTGTCTTCGTTTGTGGAACGGGGGATCCATGTAAATATATTATTCCCGGTGAGTAACTTGTTCTACTCTGCGTACGAAGCGAGCTAAACCCATTCGTTTATACCCTGTGAAGGTAGCGTCTCCAGAATGGTGAAAAGAGCTCTATTTAGAACGATGTGTGTGTTTTCCATCTCCCGGAGAAAAGATCAAGCGTTTTAAACAGCTGGCTACTACCAGTCCTAGTGAACAAAGCTTCTTGTTTTGGCGGAGGTAACTGTGGAAACCTCGAGAAAAACGGGCAACGGACAAGAGGCAGCCAAACAGAGACAGGAATGAATCAAGCAGCACTAACATAGAGTAGTGGCGCGCCACGGTGCCTATGATACAGTAAAACTTATGTACTTATGTTTAGTATACATGGTTTGCAAGTGCGTTCTTTACATCACGTCGCTGGTGTGACTCAGACTACAACAGTGGTAAAAGAAGCAGGCTCTGCACGCGCAGGATCAAGAGACTGATATAACAATATGGGTTGACAAAAGTTAAGCGAATGATGCGATTGTTGGAAAGAAACAAGTAAACCGATTGTGGCAGCAGTTCGACTGCGAGAGGCATCTTAGGTGAAACTAAGGACAACTAGCTTGAGACCGAATGCGGAAGCAACATAGGTAAAGCGTTCCAAAAAGAGAAAGAAATGCAAAGCTTGGGCAAGGAGCGGATGCATGCGGATGGCAGTGCTAAGAGTAATTCGTGAGAGTAAGAACGCTAAAGCGATCATGGTTCAACAGTACAAAAGCCGTGAGAAACTAGGGAAAATTGTCACATTGAGCCGAAAATGCCTTGCTTTGTGAGTCGTTGTGCTACGTGGGTTTTTGTAACAGTCAAATACGAACACAAAATACCGAGCAGAGTCATAAGTAGTGTGGTAAGATGAACATGTTAATGGAAGTGCTGGTCAAGACACACTTAGGAATGGTCCGAGTGCCGTCAATAATCAGAAGATAGGTCGGAGCGGAGGAAACCATACGCACGAGGGTAACTTGGATATGCGCAATGGATGTCAGTAATGCAAATAAAATGAAGCGCAATACGAAAGAAGGCCATGGAGAAGAGAAAAATGGAAGGAACAATTGTCTACATGCAAGTGGAAGGGCGCGAAGTCGCTTCCAGACCCTGGTCGGAAACGGCCACGATATCTGGGAGTAATTGGAGCGCAGAATTGCTTTCAGATAAGAATAGCTTAGTCGGCGCACTGCGATTGGATGGTATTATTTTGATGAGAAAAACGGTGGAGTGGTCCAGTAATAATAGACACAAAGCAAGGTTGGGATAACTGGCCCTACAATATAAGAAAGTTGGAGAACATAGATAATGATAAGAAAAGGTTTGGAACGGGATGGAAAACGTTTGATAGAGTGCGGAAGAGCGCGCGAGGCTTTCCAGGTGATGTGAACAAAACATCGGGTCAGCCTAACCGAGGTTTGTAACGTAGAAGAACTCTGAGGAAATCAGCCAACAAGTGTTCGATCTGAAAAGCCTGGATTATTCGGCGCGTGGAAATAGCACGTACAATAAAGGCAGGAAGAAGGGCCGCAAGGATAGAGGTTAAACAAATGTAGCAGCCTCACGGGTAGTGGAACGAGAAAGATGAGTCTGCTTACCGTATACGGCTTAGGCCTGGGTACCATATTAGCAGTCAGAGAGAGAAACAAATCAGTGAAACTAGACCGACGCATGGCAGTGAGATCTGGCCCTCCAGTTGAAGAATAATTAAAGGCAGAGCGCATTATAACTAACCTAAAGTCTGGAAGAGAAAGGCTTATTGAAGAAAAGTGGGAAAAGCCCACGAGGCTCTCCAGGTACTGTAAAGGGACAGTGGAGTCAGCCGAACCGTGAGAAGTGAAGTCTCAGGAATTTGCAGGAATCCGGAGAGCAGGAGGCCGATCGGGTAAGACTTGATTAGTCGGCGCGGTTTCATAAGGACATACAAAAAGGTGGAGAAAAGAGCTAGCATTAAATTGTGGGTAAGTTTAGCAGGCTCTAGATTTAAGGGAAACATCCTGCTTAGGCTGCGGAGCGTATACCGCTTAAGTCTCAGTACCATAAAAGCAGGCAGAGAAAAAGTTGTCAGGTGAGACAAGCTCACGGCAGGGTAGTAAAGCCGGTCGTCCGGTTGAAAAAGGAATAAAAACCGAACGCGATATAAGAATGGGTTAGAGTCTGGATGAGAAGGGTTTATTGGTAAAGCGTGGTAAAGTCCACCTGCCCCTCCACGTAATGTATACAGAACCATTAGTCCAGCCGAACCAAGCGTAGTGATGTCTCAGAGGTTTAAATGTATTCATTGAGTAGGTGGCCGACTAGGCGGGACTGGATCAATCGGCGCTTTCGGACTGGGGTTAATATGAAGGTAAGAAAAGGGCTATAGCACTAATGCGGGAAAAACTGTAGCATTCCATCGCAGTAGAGGTAACAGAGTTAATTATGCGGAACATGTACCGTATAAGTCTTGGTAACATGGGAGCAGTCCGAGAGAAACAGACTAGTCCGGTGAGCCAAGAGCTTGGCAGGGCAGTAACGCCAGCCGTGTGATTGAAAACGAAAGGAAAACAGAAAGCAAGGTAAGAAAACCTTAGAGTCGGGATGAGAAGGGTTTATTGATAAAGAATGGAAGAGTCCACGTGGCACTCCAGGTGACGTAAACAAAACGTTGGGTCAGTCGAACCAAGATTTGTATCGTCGAAGAACTCTGAGGGCAATCGGATAGTGAGTGTCCGATCTGGCGAGACGGAATTAGTCGGCGTGCAGGAATAGCAAGTGCAATAAAGGCAGGAAGATGGGCCTCAACGATATACGTTGAACGAGTCTAGCAGTCTCACTGGTAGTAGAACAAGACCGTTGCGTCTGCATAGGGTCAGGATGCGAAAAGTTTATTGACGAAAGTTGGAAAAAGCCCACGTGGCTTTCCAGGAAGTGTAATCGGATAATTGCGCCAGCCGAACTAAGGAAGGTGAAGTCTCAGTAGTCTGAATGAATCCGGAGAGCAGGAGACCGATCGGTTAATACTGGAATAGTTGGCGCGTTCGCATAAGGACATATAGTAAAGGTGAAAAAAACCAACTAATAAACCCTTCTCATCCGGACTCAAACCTTTTCTTATATCGCGTTCTGCTTTCATTCCTTTTTCAATCGGACGGCCGGCTTTACTGCCCTGCCGTGATCTTGTCTCACCGGACTAGTCTGTTTCTCTCTGACTGCTACCATCCTACCGCGGCTTAAACGGTACAGGCTCCGTAGTCTTAACTCTGTTACCCCTACTCCGAGGGAATGCTAGACTTGTTCCCTCGTTAGTGTTACAGACCTTTGCTTACCTTCATTGTAGCCCTAGTCCCAAAGCGCCGGTTGATCCAGTGCCGCATACTCGGCCTCCTAATTAATGAATACATTTGGCCTTCTGAGACATCACTTCTCTTGGTTCGGCTG
>OX104063.1:264205839-264258728 GCA_944474145.2 Dicrocoelium dendriticum | reverse complement strand
TACGCATCAACCAGTCCCCGTTCTCAGTGGGCAACGGTGTTAGGTCCAACGCGATGGAGGACGCGCGGCTTCTTTTCCCTTTCGGTGTAGAAAACCCAGACGAGGGCAGACGCACTGAGGAGGTAAGCATCTTGCTGTCCGAGTAAGAGCCGGCTTGCGCGGAAGCAGTATGTACGTTGAAAGGGTTCGTCAGAAGTTGCTTGTCGCTGACCAATGGTAGACACGAATCGCAGTGAAAGTTGATGCCTTTAGAGGCGGTGCGCTGAATACATTGGTTAATATCGTTATTAATGTTACTGCAATTTATATGCATCCATCTGCCGCACAGTGAGCATTAGACGGCCGTTGAACTTCAGGTGACACTCTTATCACAGTCCAAGCACTTGGATGTCATGGCTTTCAAAAGAGAACATTGACTATAGTCAAATTTTGTCAAAAGTGTCTATTCAATCTCTTGACTTCACGAGAATTTTACCTAAAAGTCTCGAAAGCATAGCACGTCAGAGAGGATTTACCACGTAGTACTCACAGGTTGACCATGATGTGATTCGTGTGTATTACATTGCTTCTCTTCGGTTTCAAATCAGTTGAGCGGACATCATCCTGGTTCAACGACGCATTGAAGGAGGAACACACAGAAATTTTCCTACCGCATCTGCGGAGCGTCGCATCCGCCACTTGCGAGCAATGAGCTACCGACAGTGTTATTTCGGTACACACTGTGGGATGTGGTAGGATGTAAATGTGGGCCCATCGGACGCATATGAATGTTTAATAATCATTTAGGGCTTTTGTTGAATTGCTAAGAGATGGATTTAGAATCAATTTACTGAGTGGTTTAAATGCCTTACGGTGTTTAATCATTTTCCGGCTTCAAGCATGGTAGCTATGGTGGATGAATCGCTTTTAATCCGACGTATACTCAAGGGTCCTTATCTGGACCCTGGAAGGCAGTAAGTGCATGGTTTCCGCTTGAGGAAAACATTATTACAGGTAACACTATTACAATTACCCTGCTCGCATTTCAGCGACGTTTAAGGACGAATGTTATGAGATTGGAAACGCGTTTCTGTGGCTTTTGCGCACTTTTCACGTTGAGAAGACTTGGCTGTATGCGAAAATTCGAAGGGTAACAGCGGATCAGGAACGCATGGTGCTTAACTTAAGGAAAGCGTTTCAACGAACGCAGTAGATGCGTGCATTTGTGCGCCTGCAATATCACATTCGGTTAACAAGGCGCGATTGGTATGACATGCGGCGGCGTCATGGGAACGCTTGTGTCACTGAAGTGGAAGTGCTTACGCAGCTGTTGCGAAAAAATATTCAGATTAAAATTGTGCTTGAGAGGAATGAGATGCAGTACGTGTTCTTTGTGCACTCGCATATGTAAGAGTTGGTGGGCCAATACGGTGAGGTCATTTTGGCGGACTCCATTTAGCCCAGCAAGTACGGCGGTTACATCCTATTTCATTGCATATTTGTGAACGTGTGGCCTTGGTATGAGCTTCTTTTATGCGCTTTTGCCAAAGGAGACGGAGACTATTTACGAAGAGGCAGTGAAAGGTATGTTGGAGCTGACCCGTGGGGTTGCTGGTGCTCCAACCTTGTTGCTGGACAATTGTGCTGCGGAAGTGAATGCGTTTCGCAATGCCTACCCCACTGTCAATTTCGTATTCTGCCGGGTACTTATCATGTTGGACATGCAGCGGCGTATTCCACACCTACCGTTCTGTACCACGGAAGATAAGCGGGCTCTGTTCAAACTGCTGCGCTCGTTGTTGTACTCCCACGATTGTGCACTTTATCATCGTATTTTGGAAGGTATATCTGTGCATAGCGCGGAATTCTTCCAATACCTACGTTGCACTTGGATCCCATGGTGGCTTCGCGAGGCGCATTTGATGGGCCAGTGGTATTATTTGGTGTGACAACACAAATCGCGTTGCGAATGAAAATATGCATTTGAAACTTTGGGTGAACGGTCAACTCTACTGCTCCTGTTTCAGGTGATAGTGCAGCGTTATACTAGCATTTTGGAGAAGAGGAAAACGTTGCTCTCGAGAGATCAGCTTGGTATGTGCGATGTTAAGCAGAGTGTAAGCAGCGGGCAGGTGATTTTGAGGAGCATGCCGCCCTACGCCCGGCGGCAGTACGTGTGGCACAGTGCTAGAGTGCGCATTCGCAGGGTGAACCCAGACGGCGGGTATTGACTGACGGATGACAAGCTCCTTGGCATGCACCGTGTCCTCATTAAAAAATGGCAGCGCATGCGGATGTCGACTTACTCGTCAGTGGCGCGTTCAATGCGCGCACATCATTCACGTGGCAAGCCTACTCGCGTACGGCAAAGAGGTGCTGCTTCGCGGTTGCCGTTGGTTGCTGCCAGCGGCAAGTGTATCGATGCCGGTCTTTTCGGAGGACAGGGAAGGAACAGTGAAGCTGGCGCGGATGCGATGGCGTAGGGTTGGAGTCCTTGACCGGGCCACAAAAGTTCGCCTCACTCGGGATGTTTGCTGATTTGGAGGCGCCGGTATTGAGCATGGGCACGGAGGAGTTCTACCGCACAATGGGCGTAATGGCATGCACGCGTGAGCTGCTGCCTACTCAGCGTAGTGTGGAGGTGCTCGCCCGAGCCGCCAAAGTTGAAGAACTACAACCGTTATTCTGGGTGCATCTGCCTATCCTCCACGCGGTGGATGCGTCATCCTCCAATGCCGCTATCCAGTTGTGGACGCGCAGCGGTTCTTTGACCAGCAGGAATTCACCGGAAACGCAAGTTAGCGAAGCGCTCCCGTTGATGGTGGCAGTGACTGGTGTATCGCACGGTAATGGCAATGACTGAAGACGCCACAAACGGAACTCACCTTTGACAGCCTGTGCGGTGTGTGCGGGGGTGCCAGCATGATGTCACAAGAACTGAAATTCGGTACCCCGAAAACGAGAACATCTGCTCGTTACCGCATATACACATGTCGTGCAGCAGGGGAGGAGGCTACTGCGTTGCCGACCGCGCGGTTTGCGCTCTGTGTGAGCAGGAGGATGGCGTCTCGGGGAGCTCCGAACATGTTGATTGAGTAAGTTGCGACCGATGGTTTCCTCAAAGTTGTGCCGCGTAACATGTTGAGCTGGCATACATATGTACGCACCGCTGCGGGTAAGTTACGTTTTACGTAGGTAACGTTGCGTTTCCTTAGGGTTGCAAAAGCACACAATTTCATGGTTGCCTCATGAAGTTTTCCCTCTGGAAAACGCTTACAATCGGTAAGTGGGCACGTTATGGAGTTGCTTCCGGAAATTGGTACTACCTTGATTACTTAGTGACCATTGTCAAGCCGCCAACAATATTCTTCCGAGTTATAGGTGGCTTCCACTTACACCGCTGCGCGCTGTTAGCGTTACTTTACATGGAGAACATGGCATTGTTAGAACTTCACATGACCCATACGGAGTAACTTTCAGATGATGTCCATGAATGGCCGAGCAACCATTTTGCCGGTTACACTCGGGTGCCAGAGGTACCGTTACCGGGCTTAAGCGGCATGGAAACCGAATGCACGCCAGCTTAAAGCATGACGTCCCGACACTCCCTCCGAAACCGCTATGGAAAGCAAGTATGCAGAAGAAAGAAAAGTACAGAAACTCCAGTGCTACCAGGGATTATCGCCGTGCACCTCCGTCACGTGACAATGTAGGCGGGTGTTAAAACCACTCGCAGGGGGTGCCAAGGCAACTTCAGCAGGATGAGCATTTTACGGTCGGCTGATTCGTAAAGAGAAGTGGTGTCCTCTGCAGTTCAGGTGACTGTGCTGATGTATGAACCTCAGTGAGTGGCTACGTAGATGGTAGCGGGTTTGGTGTGGTGTGATTAGTTGGTGACAGGTGTTCCGTGTTGGATCGTGTGTACTTAAGGGAGTACAGGCGCAGGCAGTGAACTATTCGTGGATCATCAAAATCCTAGAGACGTCAGACCAGCTTCGTTGCTCCATGTTGGGGGCTTCCAATATGCGTCGCTCCTTCAACAACCAGAGGCTCCTAGCCTGATAAGCTAAGTGCAATCGGGGTCTAAGAAAAGCATTGAGGAGGAGGCGGAAGTTATTAGGGTCAGCTTGACCGAAGGTTAATTTCAGCAATGCCACCATGTGGTTGGCAGCAGCCACTGGTTTCCGGCAAGAGGCGGATACTGAAAGACAGGTCTGGGTAATGCTACCCAAGTCTCTTTCAGCGGAAGCGGTCTGACGGCTAAACGCTTCCAGGTGATATGTATTTGGGAGAAAAATCAAAAGGCCGGGTAGAAAGGACGGGACATGTTAAATCAGTAAATGAAAGGTTGGTTTCTATGCACCTCTGATGTTCACGGTACCGGTGCGTATGAGGTGTGTGCGCTTCGTCAGGATGGTTTGTTGCGCACTACAGTTTCCCATATGCCGCATATAGCAACTGGAAAGACTGCATTTGCGAAGTAACGTCACCAATGACGGGTAGGAAGAGTTGGCTTCGATAACAGAACCCTGTGGGACACCGTTTGCATCCAAGGAAACGAGGAGACAGCGCTCCGTCGACGCGTACCTTGACGGTAGGGTTTTGAAGGTAGTTCCAGCTGCATTTCCTAAAGGCCCTGTCAAGCCGTAACACCACAGCCTTTGCAGTGAAATGTTGTGCTTCACCTTGTCGAGGGTTTCGGCGAAATCCAGGAATGTAACATGCGTGTATAAGCTACCGTGCGCAGCAGTTGTCCAGCTATGGCTGGCAAGTAGCAGGTTACGTAGACACAACAGTTGCCGGCGGGAAAGCGTGCTGCCAATAAGTGGTCAGTTTCTTAGGCTATATGTAGTCTATTAAAGCGTCTGCAGCGGTCGATTCCATCACTTAGAATACGGTAGACGGGAGTGTTATCGTTCGTTAATCGGCCGGATGCTTGTGAGTAACGGCTTTGTAGATCTGTGTAGCACTCCCACATTTCCAATCATTGGGAACTTCGCCTTCCGAGAAGCTGCCTGTGAAGAGCTCAGCTAGGGTTAAAGCTAAAGCTGCAGCGCACGCTCGCAAGTGTCTTGCGTGGAAACCAGCGGTGCCAGGAGTGGCCGTAAGCAGCGGTGGTATGCCTTTCGCTAACACCTCCGGAGTGAAAAGAGCCGTCGTCAGGAAAGTTGGAGGTGACCGCAGGAGGTGCCACTGTTGTATGCTTTTCTGGAACGGAGAATGTGGATGCGTACTGGTTGCACAGGACCTCCGCTCCCACAGCGCTGACTTAGTAAGCGCTGGGGGTGGGCCTCAGTGTGGTGACACCGTGCCTGACTTTTGGAGAACCGTTGCTAAGACTATACAACCTTTTGGGACAGGTAAAAAATGTACGCGCTTCCTGACTCTAATGCCCTCTTTCATCTTCGTGTACAACATGTACGCATCGGTTACGGATCGATGGCTATTATTCACAGTGAGGGGCCGTTGGATTGCAGCGACAGTTTCTCCATGCGGTGTCCTTTGAGTCAAGACACTTCCTTGTGCAACTCAGATGAGTGCTGGGCGTCACTTCCCTACGTGATTTTCTTCGCAGGTCGTTGTCCTTGAGCAAAGATTACGTAGGGTAAGACGAAAGCTTGACCGCAACCTGTGTGCACTTTATTGCGTCTCATGCAACCACCTGTTAGTGGAAAGGAGAATGGTCTTGTTTCCTTAATCAGTGCACAGTTCCGTAAAACTTGGCGTGCTTACGTGTGTTAACGCGAAACATATGACATGAAAACTGAGGACGCATTGGTTGTTAAACACCAAAGGTTCCTCGCACAAAACGTGATCAACGATCAGTTCTTCGTAAGTGACGAGCAGATCTATCAGGCATGTTATGATTTTGCATCCTAATGTGGTTGGCTGATACGTGTGGTTGTTCAACGGGGCCGAGTGCGGCAGATCACTGCCGCCGGATGCAATGCAGTCGGGACGGAGTGAAATAGACGGGGCAGCTTGAAACCTTCCATGATAAGAAAGCGTTTACCCTCCTGGGATAACATAAGGTGGACACGAATTACTTAGATTTCCGTGATAAGACCTGGTACGGGCCTTCATAGGGCGGTGTCAATGGTCTTCGGACGGAGTCGACTCGGAAGAAAACCAACGGACACTTGTGTAAATCGGGGTGGATTGGCTGTTTACGTATGTTAGGCCGCGTAGACGTTGGTCGAATGGATCGAAAATGCTGTTTGTGGCGTTCAGCGTACGAGAAGGGATCTAGTTCTTCAGTGGTGCGAGAGTCCAGTACTATCGCACCAAACAGTCTGAGGTTGTGCCGAACACGAGTTCTGCAGGACAGCACCCAATTTTCTCTTTGATTGTATTGCATAGGCCAAGGCGGATGGCAGGTAGACGCTCAGACCAGCGTGAGTCGGGTGAACTAGCCATGATAGCAGCTTTTAATTGTCGGTGGAAGCGCTCTATGAGACCATTAGCAACATGGTGGTACGCTGTTTTGCTTAGGTGTGTACAGCCTAATAAACGACTCAGTTTACGGGACAGTGTGGAACTGAACTGAGTCCCTCTGTCACTAGTGATGGTGGATGGAACACCAAACAGAGAAATCGAAGACTCGACAAAAGCACTGGAAACACATTCGGTAGATGTATCACATAAAGGAACAGCTTGTAGCCAACGTGTAAAAAGGTCAACACATGTTAGAGGGTGGGTGAAACCGTTGGAACGAGGCAAAGGGACAACAATATCTACGTGGACGTGCGTCAGGGAGTGAAAATATATCTGGGGTAGTGACTGCTTGAAGATGAACATTACTGGTTGGGCAACTAAGACATTGTTTAGCCCATTGTCTAATGTCTGAACTCATATTGTACCAGGGGAAGCGGTCGGTAGTGAGCTTTACGGTGGAGCGGCTACTCGGGTGTGAAAGACCATGAAAATGTTCAGAAATGAGTCGAGGGATGATCGTGGGAAAAAGGATCTAGGCTTACCGGTTGAACAGGCACAGTAAACCCTTATGTCAGCGTTAAGTACGGGCAATTGGGTGAGCTTCAATGACGGGCTTGACTGAAGTTGGACAAGATCAGGATCATTGTGTTGAGCGGCCGCTATTTTTTCCAGGTCGATGCGTGTCGATAACAATTGGTTCATATGAGCGCGGGGTAATGCATCGGCAACCGCGCTGTTAGGACCATCGGTATAACGAACATCAACGTACAACTGCGTAAGATAGTCCAGGTGACGCGTTTCTCGGGGTGAGTAACGGTCCAAGGCAGAACGAAGGTGTACACCGGTGGCTTGTGGTCTGTCAAGGGTACGAAACGGCGTCCTTCTAAAAGGTGACGGAAAGGTTTCGCAGCCAAGTACATGGCGCGTAGTTCACCACCAAAGATGCTGTCCCTGACCTGAGCAGGTTGAGGCTTCCGTGAGAAAAAAGACAGCGGTTACAATGCGTTAACAACTAACAGTTGCAAAACTGCACGGACAGCGGAACTTGAAGCATCCGTCTTAAGGCCAAGTGCAGCGTCCTCGGTGAGGTTCAAGTGATGGGGACGGGTAACCTCAATAAACTTCTGATTGACGGCCGTAAAAGCGGCTTCAACTTCCGAGGTTATCGTTAACATCTCTGAGTTTTCTTTCAGTAGGTCGGTAAGCGGACGTAGGGACGCAGCACAGTTAGGAAAGAAGCTGCCGTAGTAGATGATCATACCGAAAAATCGGCGTAGACTTCGGACAGATTGAGGCATCGGATAGTCGAGGACCGCTTTAGGTTTGTGCGGGAGGGGTTTAGTACCTTCACCATCGCTTTCGTGACCAAGAAAGTTGACGGCGGGCCGAAAAAATTTGCACTTGTCCAGGTTGATGGTTATACCGTGGTTTTCAAAGCGTTCGAGAACCATTCGAAGTTGTGATAAATGCTCGTCGGGTGTGGAGCTTGCGATCACTTCCGGGCTTCGGACGGTTGCCACCGGAATGCATAGGCGAAGGAATGAAGAAGCGTCCCTTTACGCGGTTGAAGACTACGTGGGGTGTTCCAACCCAGGGAATACGTACCTAAAATGAGTGAACAACAATATCTTTAGGCATGACATGATGTCTTGTGTTTTCCACGCATTTTGTGTTTACCGTGTTCGCCTTCATTGTTTCCCAGGCACAGGCCAGTGCGCCGTCCTTCGGCCTGACATGTATCGCTAAAGCTAAGACTCATCACATTTGCTGCCTCCGCCCTGTCGTGCACCCTTGATAAACAGTCACAGGTACAATTTGTTTGCCGTTAGCACTTGTCGTTCAGAAACACCACGGTATGTGCTGCCATTTGCCGTCTCACTTCACGATGCCAGTGAACCTGCCTTCAACTACCGCCGCCGCCGCGTGATGCAGCATTGCTACCTAGCCTCTGGCCATACAGTAGCCAACTGGTACTTATATATCAGGCGTCAGCGAATGCGAGGCAAAGGTGCACTGCAATTGCCAGTATGATTTACCTTTGACAGTAGGAGCACACCTTCACCGCACTCCACAGTCCTCGTTCTCTCCCTTGGTCTCCTCTTGGACGTACGTGCATTGGCCGTCTCCTGCCATAGAACCGGGTCCGGTCTCCTTTCGCTTTCCAGTTCGTCTACATTTCACATACTTTAGAGAACGGAGCAACGGCCATTTTCAGGGCCACCCCCTGTCTCTGTGTCTCGTCGTCCTACAACGCACTGGAAGTTTGCAAATTCTGCAAATTTCTTGCGGCGGACTACAAGCGCGCAGGTCAGTGGGTGGTTTCGTAATTCTCAGACCATATATGGTGAAATTCCTACATCAAGACATTTGACGCAACACTGCAAGCTATGAGAACAACCTGCTCATCCAATAATAACCTGGTAAGTTCGCCTTGTGCAGACATATCCAATCAAGAACCTGCCGCCGTACCAGTCCATTATTCGTAAACCCTGTTTCTCTAGTACAAGTCGCCTTAACAATGTTCACCTCGTTGCGCCCTCCCTTCCTCCGGCAAAATATTTGATGAATCATTTTTCAGTATTCTCACTTGGTTGGTGACGAACGTTTGCAATGCTCCCCTCTTAGCCAAGAATATTTGCATATGGTTTGCGCGTCCCGACTGCCCACCTGATATAATTATACACTACCCTACGAACTCAGAACGTACCGAAGTACAACGCAGCTATGCGCATCGCTTAGCATTATGCTGACAATGCCTTGCGCCAAAGATTGACCTCCATTTCATGACGTCTTGTTACTCGAACAAGCAACGGGTTAACTTATACATTAATATACAAGTAACGCAAAACCCACTGCATATTCGGTTCAGGTTAATGCACACAGAGAACTGCGTCTTATTTATCTTTTGCGCGAACCTTTACAGAATTCCATTTTCCCTACTTCACGGAACACAACTGATTAACTCCGTAACCATTACCGAGGCGATATTCCTCAGACCATTGTAAATGTTTCAAGGAACCAGTTTTCCGCAGCGAACCTCTTAACCTTGGAAATCAGTGATTATGGACTTCCATGCTTACATACCATCACTGCAGGCAAAATCATATTTCCTTGCGTGAATGAAGGCCATGTCATTTAGCAAACCCAGAGAGAAAAGTCTGACGATCCCTATAAATATCCGCCGCAGACCAAGCTCATATATATATTATTCCTCTGGGTCCGCAAATTTGTACAGCATAACGATTTGTAATGAAGCGTAACTCTCATCTTCTGCTACATAAGAATTCACAAATCTATTCAATCTACCATTTCATACGTATTATGCATAAAGCATGCAGGAATAGATAGAATTACAAAGAAACATTAACGTACACATTTACTACTTATGATCTTACCAACCTCCCATACTAACTTCAATAACCTGTAGATGCTTACATACCCAGGCATATAACTACTATATACAAATTTATATACATTTCCATTTATGTAGATAAATATGTTATTATACATATATATGTACATTTACTATCATGCCTGGTCAGGTGTGTCTCGGAAATTCGAGAATATACTATTTATTTATTTATTATATAATATATATGTAGAAACTATAGGCCTATAAATGTCAGCATCTATAGGTCAATGCGGTTAGTATGGGATATAGGTAATGTCCTAAGTAAGAACAGAGTATGTTAATTAATGGTTCTGTGTAAGTCTATCTACTCCTGCATGCTTTGTGCATAATACATGTGAAATGCGAGTTTGAAGCGATTTCCGGTTTGTTATATTGACAAAGATGCAAATCATGTTTCCTTAAAAATATATATTTGTATATATGTACATATATATCGCTTTCGATAGCACTTTCCAGGTTTGCACACACCTAATCCATTATTCATCCATTAGTAAGGATTCTAGCCATCATGTCGATTTTACGGTTACTACTTCCATATGTGGTGTGAGAACGCTAGTCTGTGAGACAACTATCCGTATGTTGCTATTGGCTGACGACTGTGCGTTGTTTTCCCCACAGCGCGGATGAGTTGCATCACATGTCAAGTGCTCTGGCTTCGACAGCGGCAAAATTTGGGCTCACCATCAACACAAGCAAAACTGTCTTTCGCCTTCAGCCTTCACCAGAGGTGCAATCTTCAATATTGCCGCGAAGCAGCATTGGTGCTGAAGTATTAGAAACCACCTCTCGCTTTTGCTACCTTGGGAGTGTGATGTCGACTGATCAGTAGCTACTCAGTGGGCTGCGTATCCGCGTGTCAAGGGCAGCGGCGACATTTGGGTAGCTTGAGTACCGAGTGTGGAACAACCATCAGTTTACCATTGGCACGAAGCTGATGGTGTACAAATCCATGGTGCTGTCCGTTCTTCTATACGGCCGTGAAACGTGGACGATGTACCGGCGGGATGTGCGATATCTCGAGCGGCCCCATCAGCAGTGTCTGCGGCGGCTTGTGCGTATCAGTTGGGGCGACAGAGTTGCAGGCACGGAGTGTTGCGCCGAAGTGGGACGTATGCAGTGGACTGCATACTTTTATTGAGACAGCTGAGGCGGATCGGTCATGTAAGCCGTATGGATTCAATGCGGGTATCGTAGCAGCTATTATATGGTCAGTTGAGTATTTGGAAGCGGCACGTGGGGAAACCAAAGTTAAGTTACCTGCACATGATCAAATTGAGCCGCACAGGTTTTATTCATGGTTGCAGATCATGGGAATCGAAGGCGGATGATCGGCGTGCATGGCGCGATCTGATCACGAATGCAGTTGCCGAGGTGCAGGAGAATGCCCGCATGCATGCAGAGAAGAATCGGCAAGTGCGGAAGCGGCAAGCACCGATGGGTTGTTCTCCACCGACATCAAGCGCATGTTGCTGTAGCACATGTAGTCGCGAGTGCCTTAGTCAGGCAGGCATAGTGAGCCTTGAGCGAGGCAACTCGGGACCACTGCCGAAGCGACGACGGGTCCTGTAGAGAACATAGGCAGACCCAGAGCAGCGTCTGTAGATACGCTGCATTCGATTTACTAACCGCGTGCTTGCATGCTAAGTCTCTTTATTACAGGTGGTGAGTTTTCAGTTTTGTCCTAATGCCTTTCTTTCCCATAAAAATGTTGAATGAGCCTTGAGCGAAGCCACTCGGGACCACTACCGAAGGGACGACGGGTCCCGCAGAGAACGCAGGCAGAACCAGAGCAGCGTCTGTAGGTGCGCTACATTCGATTTACTAACCGCTTGCTCGCATGCTAAGTCTCTTTATTTCAGGTGATGGGTTTCCAATTTGGCTTAGTGCTTTTCCTTCTCATATAAATGTCTACTTGTACTCTATTCCATTAACGCGCACACCTCGCTTAAGCCAATGGTATATGATTTCCATAACAATTTTGTGTCCACGGCATTTCCGTAAGGTATACTTTATGACCTCGTGAAATTATCTAGGGTTGGTTTGTAAACAAGTTATTTCGTTTGCTCATTAACTTAAGGTTTATGGCACCGTTTTCCTTATGCTTTAATCGAGTTATTTTCTTTGTATCTCTTTCTCAAGTGCTTGGCTGTTGTTTGATATCTCCGGTGTGGCTGCGCTTGATGTGCAAGTTGACAACGTACCTACCTGTCTATTACCCACTACCTCGTCCATACTGGCTCCAGGAGACAGTTTGTGGTTGCTGGAAAGGACAGGGTGCACGGTTCTTGTGGCCATGTTGGGATCAAAAAGTGGTTCCATGCACTTAGTGTGGAGCGGACTACGGTCCAGCCACCGTCTTGTGGGCGCTTAATACTAAATACAGCGTGCTTGTGTTTGTTGTGAAGGAGTGTGGGCCGGCTCCGTAGATGAAACGTGGCTCCCATCCGCATGCCTCCCAGTCTTATTCCTTCGGGTTTACACTAGATATGGTGTGTGTGGTTGGAGCTCTGGGTGGTGCAGCGCATGCCACCAATAGTCCCTCTGTAGGCGCAGGCGTCCTGTGGGTTGCCACAGTGGCAGGCAAATCCGAAACCGGATGCAGCCAAACAACTCCATACGTAACCTCCACTGAAAATCAACCCCTACTTAAAAAACATAGGCAAAACACGGATTCTAATATGTCTTGAAAGCTTTATCATAAATGCTGGCACTTCTTTCTGTTTACGGAGACATAACGCGGCCTTCCATAAACTGTTTCTTAAATTCCGTTTCCTTTTTAACCACTTATGCACTGTTATATAGCAACTTTTCCAATTTTATTCCACTTTGCAAATAAGCCTGGTACACTTCATTTTTCAGATTTTCGGAGCTACTGACCCCTTTACGAACATATTGCGCAACAAATGACCCCAATGAAACCCATATATTTAGCGAACGCAAAAGCCGGTTGTCTTAATGAACACGGACCGGGATTCTAACTAATTTGTTATGGGCATAACGTGGTGTGGGTTGTATGGTACGCTAGGCTAAAAGTTGGTTAGGTTGACAGTGAAGGTAAAAATGTGTAAAAGAAAGATGTACATGGCAATTAGGTCTAAGTGCTGATATAAATGGGTGGCAAATATAACTACTCTGTGGATGTTCAAGTGGACAACAAGGGGCAACAAATCTCTGTGGCACTACGGTAGAAGCAGTAATCATAGTGGACGATATGGCTACGTTTTAGCGTTCGTTGCACTCCTTTTCCCTTAAATTTGCTGTCATGGAGGAGTATGTGAAGAAATTTTAAATAGCAGCTGCGACATAATGCTACTAGCACAAACGGTGATTATTTTTTACCCACAAAATTGGCTTGTAGGTATCGTCCTTACGGGCATGGTGAAAATGTAACTCGATTCCAGCCGTTTTAGGATCGCTGTCATCACGACGAGTGTTTTTTGACCTACCATCCAACGCTTCCATTGTCCCGTCGCTGAGCCGCTCAAAAAAGCCTTCGTTAGATGCCAGTTTTTGGTGTTTTTCTCGCAAACAATGGTGGGCATTAAACGAGATTTGAGAAAAAGAGAATGTACTCAATGCACTGCCAAAGAATAAGAGGGGACCTGATTCTCACTTAGCGTATGTTGACAGGTAACATTGGCCCGGACGTGTCAGGGCTACTTAGTCCCACTACTTTACATAATCTCCGCGGTCATCCATTGAAGCTGCTTAAACCAGGGTCTGCTTGGATTAGGACGGAAACTAGACTGTCGCGCTGAGTTATAGATCGCTGGAATTCGCTTCCAGGTCACGTGGTTAGGGAACCTACAGTTAAGGGTTTTGCGCGCCAGCTCGATGCTCTTGGGTACCAACAGCAAACATTTCCTAGCTGACTCTCCTTCACTTTACGGTTCTTTTTAACGGCTCAAATATCTTGGTATTCCACTTGCTTAGCAGTTTCCAGTCTCTTTCGTCTTATGAGTTTACGTTTTTCTCTTGCTTCACGTAACCGGCCCAGCAGGGACTGCTAGGACAGGATACGTGAGTATTAAATGGTTTAACAGGGTATGCTGCGGCCTTGGTTTTAGGTCCAGCAGTATTTCAAAGTCCGCCAACTCCTGGTTCAACGACCCGCCGAAGAAGGAACACTCACGGGATCATCCTATCTTCCCGGTCCTGCTTGAAATTGGCCATGTTCGGTATTTACTTGTGCATACTCATTGCAGCCTCTAACCATATGAACGAAGTGTATGCAAATATATGAACATGCAGTAACCTTATTGCTATTCTTTCGTTTTCTAATATAAACGCACGAATCGAATAACACGTTGATGTTCTGGGAACTCTTCTCACATATTGGAACACGAAACGGGACCGTGGTTGAGCTAAAGCGTATTTTGTCCTTGGATCCTCTGTCCTGAACCTTTGTGGTTTCTAAATTCTTGGATAGTTACTCGTCTTTTGAGCACTGGACGTTAATCAATCGCAAAAGCTATTTTCTTTGACTTCTTGTGAGTTGCTCATTTAGTTGGAACTAGTCTGCATGTCGTTGGTTTCTTGCTAGTTGTGCCACTGCTGTTTCGCTATGCATCTGTCGTCACCTACCTGGAGTTCACGTTGATTTTATTTCTCCCGTCACCATTTGGGGACTCCACTTCATTACATACTAGACACATGGTATTTCCGATTGGTCCTTTCGTCGATTGCATACTTGGTCACCGTAAACCGGTTCACAGCTGTCGCTTGTCTCTTACAATTATTTGATTTTCTAACTCTCCTGTCGTGATGGCTGTGAGTGCAGTCTAAACTCTTCGTGTCCTTCCGACGACTGCTTTGTTATGTATGGCAAAGCGGAATGTTTCATAGCGGTTACAGACTCGATCGGGGGCCTGCAATACAGTATCCGTTGCACTTGGCTCCCAGTGGTCTGTGCTGGTTTGTATATGATGCAGTATGCACTTATGGCTAGTCGCGCGAGCGTACCATACAGTTGTGTTGCCTGCTGTGTGCGTAGCACTGAGTCTTATACGTCAGTTGCTGTGTCCCCAGGGTACGAATTAGCCCCTCCTTAGCTCGCGCCACGCGAGTCAAAAGACAACGCACCGGACAGGAAGTATATTTGTGAAACACTGCACCGGCCGGCATGGGTATGAAAATACTCTGCTTACAGTACAAAGCAGAGCTGAGCGCTAAGTTTAATTTATCCATCTCAATAAATCACGAGACATGTGGATGGTATGAAACGAGCCATTGTGACAAATTTTCTACCACACATAAAAACTAGTCTGATTGTAACTGAGACTGTTCTGATACACAGCACACGGTTATTGGGGAAATTGCGCACTTACCTTCCCGAACAAGTATATTTGTTTCGTTTCCGTGCGCATTTGACTTTGGTCTGATCTAACACCTTCCCCTTTTTGAAATAGTTAGACCGGGGTTTGTATAGCTTTTCCTTCGGGGATCGACCTAAAGTGGTTGCGCGCATCTTCTTAGCCGTTGAGGCCTTAGTCAGTATTCATTTCCAGTTCGTTTCATGAGTTGCGTATTCTGTCCGGTCGTGGTGCTTGGATGCAACCTGCATGTCAATTATTTGAAATCAAATCATTTGGGGTCGCGAGTCACTGGGATCCTTCCAAACTGCTGTTGCAGTTGGTTGGCATGACAAACCCATACTTGCCTACCAACGCAAACGTCGGATATTACTTTTCCACTTCGTCCCACGACTTGATCTGGTATCCAGTTTATCCGATGCACTCGATGAGAGGCAGCAAACACTGCGTTTCCAACTCTGAAATTTCTGCACCCGTGCTCGGCTTCCATTTCCGAATTCCTACGAGGTGATGCATTTTGGACCGGGCGCCTGTGTCGAAACACTGGTGTAACACAACGTAATACCTTGTTCGCCTGAAACTGTTCAGCGATGGTTTTACTTGGAATAGATGGTATAGCTGTATGATTTACCATGCCGTTCTTTTCATAACATACCTTATTCAGTGGCGCATTGAACAAATTCCATCTAGCAATCCAAGCTACGCCAAGATTAATGCTGACACAAGAAGCTAAGTACCTGGTTCCACGGAGGCTCATAGCTTTGTATTTAATGTCAAATGTTAACTCACCATCTAACCTCAGTGGTTCGCCGGATGCACTTTGGGAAATCAGCTTGGTGCGTCTCAGTGGAGTTTTGCCGAGTCTCGTCCATGATGATAGAGAAACGATGGTAATGTCCGA
Source organism: Dicrocoelium dendriticum (assembly GCA_944474145.2). Classification (NCBI taxonomy): domain Eukaryota; kingdom Metazoa; phylum Platyhelminthes; class Trematoda; order Plagiorchiida; family Dicrocoeliidae; genus Dicrocoelium; species Dicrocoelium dendriticum. Next base: position 264,242,689 of record OX104063.1, on the reverse strand, counting down.
TGCCGCACCTAATTGCGAGCATATGGGAACATCGTTACGTTTGACGGTGACGTACTTTTGTTTGTCCGCAAATCCTGTTTGACAGGTCGCGGGAACTACGGTAGTCTTTGCTCCCTGTCTTTAATTTTACGTGCTATTCCTACGCGGCGACTAATCTAGTCTCGCTAGATCAGCCACCTGTTTCCACTTTTACTTAGAGTTATTCCACGTTACAAATCTTGGTTCGGCTGACTCGACGTCTTGCTTACATCACCTGGAATGCTTCGTGGGCTCCCTCACTTCTTATCAGTAAACCATTCTCATACCGACCCTAACCTTTTCTTATCTCGCTTTCTCTTTTCATTCCTCTTTATTAATCGGACGGCCAGCCTTACTGCCCTGCCGTGATCCTGTCTCACTGGACTAGTCTGTTTATCTCTGACTGCACCCATGATACCGAGCCTTAAACGGTATTGGCTCCGCAGAGTTAACTCTATTACCCCACATTATTGTTATAGCCTCTTTCTTATCTGCATTGTACGACCTAGTCCCAAAGCGCCGATTAACCCAATCCCGCTTAGTCCGTCCCATACTCAATGAATACATATGGACTTCTGAGACGTCGGAAAACCACTTACAGACACGTGTCCTTCCATGGGTAATGGGTCATGTAAAATGGTGCAGTGAAATAAGGGCACGGTCAACTTGGCCTTCGAACTTTGTCAAGGTGGGAACATATATAACAGATTTTGGTATGGCATTCCACGTAAGGAAAAGAAATGCTGACGTCATTCCAAGCGACTGTGCTGCTCCGACAGTTTGATATCGTCGCCTCTCAAGTGGTTGTTGTGACTGAGCTCTAGTAAGTAGCGACACGTGATTTGGATCTCACAAAATTTGGTAAGTCAAAATGAGGTCCCCGCTCAGTCGCCCATACTGTCTGCTTAAGACTCCGAGCACTTGTAGCCTTCGTTCATACGGCAAATTATACAGACCCTTGACAGTTTAAGTTGCCCGGCTTTGGGGTATCACCAAAGCGCTCAGATCTCTCCTCAGCCATGGCTGCCAGAATTGTATTGCGTATTCCACATGTGACCGTATGTATTAGCCGAGAATTTGTCGAAAAATCGAAGGGTCGGATCGTCCGAATGCGCGCTTCAGAAGGCGCACATGTTGGATGCCCCTCGTAGACGCTGTTACAGCCTGCTTCGAACATTCAAGGTCGAGCTGGACCAAAACACCCAGATCCTTCTCACCAGAAGACCTTTGAATATCCTGGTTGCCGAGTTTGTAGGAGTGCACCAACTTGTGCCATAGGTGCAGCACTCTAATTTTGTCCACATTGAATCGAAGTAGATTCTTGATTGTCCAAGCGTAGACCCTATCCAGATCAGCTTGAAGTATTGAGATATCGTCTGGTATATTTATCGCCGTCCACACCTTGATGTCCTCGGCGTAATTCCAAAATTCTAGTGATCCGAAATGTTTTCCATAGTATTGGTTCATTTAACATAATATAAGGGGCTGAGCGCGACATCCAACCATTTGTTCGAAAATGGTCAAGGTAGAGGCACAGAAAGCGAGTTTGTAAGAACGCTCCAGAATATATATAACTAAATGGACGGTATTTTTGGGTTTTACAGGTTCAGAACCAATGTATTACAGATGTTTCACACTCTAGCATTATAGTAAATAACTATATCCAAATGCAGAGGTTAAGAGATATGGGGAAAGGGTATTAAAGTAATGCAAGTACGGATCTATCCTTAGATTCCTTAGTGATATTATAACTCGTTTTCTTTGTTGGGCACTACCCATGCCGCTGAAAGTTTTAAGTGTTCATGTTTCATTTGTTGCTTTTGGAGATGGTCTCCGTGGTAATTTTCTAGAAATGTCCGAAGTTAATCGAGAAAGTGTATCGTCGGTATATCTGTAGGTCATCATCGAAACTTAAGTATAAGCATAGCAGTAGGTGTATAGCAATTTTGTGTTTAACTCTTTTGGACTTTGGGTGACCAACATCGACATTGCCTGGCATTCATTGCGCAATAAGGTTTTGCGCTATGATTGTAAGAATACCATACATTGCTACTTTAAGTAAAGAAACTAATAAAATTACACACACAAGTAGCGTCGAAGATGTCAAGTACAGGAGAAGAGGTGAATCTGTGAACAGGTATCTACCTATTCGCCATGATCAATGAGCATTAGGAAGTAGGTACAAATATAAATAAATAAATAAACATATAACTAAATAAATATCAGCATTCCTTATGTAACAGGAGTAGCGAGATTGGAGATAGCAGCTCGGTTTGTTTTCTCTCTTTGCTTCCCCTGTGGATACGAGTGCCACGAGGTGAACATGTCCGAATGTGCGAAAAAGATGAGACAAAGAGAAAGGAAACTAGCTTGGTTTGTTTACCCATAGGCTTCCATGGGGAGATCAGTGTCATGACGTGAACCTGATCGCATTGACATAGAGGAAGAAAAGAACCGAAGGCTCGAAATAAGAATAGCGTTTAATTCTTCACTTTAAATCACATGTGAACATAGAGGCCGCAAGAAAGGTATGGCCTAGTAAAGGAAGACAATTGAACTTAACGTCACGTTTCCGGATGCTTCGCTTTTGCCGTATGTTACCTACACCGCTTTCAAATGCGTCATTAACCCTTCTTGCTGCGCTCAGTACATTTGCTACGGTATTCACTGTATTCAATATAAGGTATCCCTGTATTTCTCTTTTTAATATCTTAAGCGGTCTGGTCTGCAAGATGTTTCTGGCAGTTTGTTCCATATCTTAGAATACACTATCAAAAAGAACTTCTCCCTCTTCTTCGTGCAACACCTATGTACAAGAATCTTCATTGCTTTTTTTCTAAATTGGTGCCGTTCACTGCCATCTATATACACTCTATGGACGTCAGAATTCACAGAATGGTTGATGACTGGATCTAGCAAATAGTGGTTGATTAGCAGTCTCAGCATCCATGAAGTGTCAGGACCAAGTTCTTAACATCGCTCATGATAAGTCATAGTAGTGGAGTACCCTAGTAAATGCTTCATGCAACGCTTCTGCACCTACTCAAGAGGTACTTTATTACCCTTCCGCACATTAGTACAAACAGATGAGTAATATTGCCATGTAGGTAGCACATATGCGATGTATAGCATAAATCTAACCTCACGGAGCGAGAATCACCTACAAATAAAGCCGATTTTTCTTTCAGCATTGGCTATCTGATAATTCCATCGCACAGAATATTCACAAGTTACCGAGCAGCGCACACCCAGAACCTGATTAGAAGTGCACTGCGTTAGTTGTTCATCATGGAGTCTGAATACTTCAGGTGAAAGGTGGCATCTGGAAAGAAGGATTCTGCATTTGTCTGAAGCCAGCTCCATTCCCCACAAACGATACCAGCATTCTAGGGATGAATGATCATTCTGAATAAGTTGAAGTGCATGGTAAGAATCATTCCTGCTGAAGGAGTAGACGATTTTTATGTCACCATTATTTAGAAATGCCGTTTAATACTTGTTTTTTTTAAACATATCATTGCTGTAGATAATAAAATGGATGGGACGCAGTACGCCACCTTGGATTATCCACCGGTAACTGGCGTGGGTTTACGGAAAGTTATTTTTGACGTTTATCACTTATCTACGATGAGATGTTTGATTTTAACTATGCTAACCTATGGTTTCTACTTCCAACACGTCGGAGTCCGAAATCCAGAAAAACGAACACAATCACTTTCCTAGCGTCAAGTGCCTTTTTCACAATGTTTAGGTACTCTGTTTGACAGGTCACACATGATCGTGGCTGTATAAGCCGATGCTGCCGCCTATCAATTAGGTTTCCCCACAAGAGGTACATAGCCATTCGATCTTTCACCATCGTATACATTATCCTTGAAGCAATAGTCGATAATTTGGGATACTGCATCAAGCCCCACCTTTGTGCCGTAACATTAATACTGCCCCCTTTTACTGCGTAAGATAATGTCCCGATTAATTGGAATGTAAACATTTTAGGCGGCAGAATGTGGATATCTGGGACACCGGAGGTAACCAGCACCGACGCCAACCCATCGGGACGCTGAAAACATGAGGGTTTCAGGGGCAAAATCAAGAAAGTAATCGCTCTAATATCGAACGCTGTATTATGTAGACGAGAAATCGTAAGGGACGCAGAACATGACTGCTCGGTCGATGTTTCCGTAGCTAGTGATTTCATAAATTATGAACTGGATTCCTCGCATACATCATCAGGGTTATCAACCTGTGTTCTGTCGGTCGGTATTAGAAGTCCAATGGCGTTCTTGGTTCTACTGGGTTCGTGCACCCAACAGTCTAGAAAGCCTCTCAAGTTTATTACATGATTACAGAGCATTGCGTTTCTCAAGTAAAGCTTGATATGTAATCTGGAGCCTGATCAACATGTTGTTACGGTCACTGGTCATGCCAAATCCATCCAACACTATTTATTCGAAGGATTGCGGCGTAGGAGTGCTTGTATTTTGGCTCCATGCGTGTTTGTGTGCAAAACAAGCAGTGTCCGCTATTGATTCGCTTCGAACTGGAAATCGGTCTCGCATCCATGTGACCCCCGTGGCAGGCAGCTTTTAGGTGTTCATATGTGCTGAATGGAGCATACCACTTTACACTTGCTATTACAAACTTCTTAGTACCATGTGGCTGTTCTGATTTAGTGAAGGCAGGTTTTTAGGTTACTCATGGCAAATTCGATTACGCACCCCTGCTGTGTTGGCATTCTCCTACTGAAAGACTTACTACCCAACAATGAACACAGTGAAGAGCTATTTTCATGAATTACGTTGATCGACTTTTGCTTCTTGGCGGCAACAACACGCTAGACGATGCAGCACAAATCAAACTACTACACCACCATCTCGGTAATGAGGGCCGGCGACATTCCGACAACTTCCAATCACATAGAAAACGTGACTTACGATCCGTGTTCTATTCCCTGGACCAACCTTGGGTGGAAAGCCACACATGTACACTGCACACTACGAATTCAACACAATGCGACAACAAACGAATGTGAGTGAAAATGAGTTTATCACTCTAATTCTTCATGCCCACGCCGATTGTACCTGTAAGACTGGTATCTACCAGTCCGAGCTAGTGCGAATGTACTGGTGCGGGTACCAGAAAACCGGGGAGAACGGACACAATGGATTGTATTCGAGAATGGCTACAAACGGACGAAAAACCTACGAAGCGACGAGAGTGTACGTTAGTGTCAGAATTAACCGTGGGCAGAAGTGATGCGCCGGAATGAAGGTGAAATGACCGTCCGGTCGGAGTTAAAACAAAATCGAATAATGTTCGATTGAGGAACAAATTCTTACAAACAAGAATCAATATTCATAGGTTGCTAAGTACCATGTTTCCTTTCTTGGCCAAGAGAAAGGGATTTTAACAAATGACTTCACCAAGAATGATTCGTTAGTCCCTCATTCTATCTACAAATGGATGTAAAATCCATTATTACAGCTGATGTTCTGATTCGACTTCCTTTACCAGAGGCACTTCCGGAAGAGATGAATCCACAAGAGCTTGTAAACCTGGTTCAGCACCTCAATGCTTCCCCGGTCACATCAACGGACGTACGTGGGGAGACTGATAGAGATCTAGTTTTATCACTGGTGAAACGCTAAGCTTAAGTAGGTGGACATAATAACACATCCAAAGAAAACATGCCTTTCCCTACTCGAATGTCTGAGCTCAGCTTCCAGAAAGGATGTTTATTGTGGGACACACGAGTTATAGTCCCCAAACGATTTCGGTCACGTATCCCCGATGAACTACATGATGTGCATCCAGAAGTTTCCAAATTGAAGCCACTAGCTCACTTTTATATGCATTTGCCCGGACGGGGTTCTAACCCACCACCTTCGCGTGGCGACCAGAATTAGACGATGACATTGCAGCAAAGTTTTGGAATTGCAGGCTCTGTCAGTAAAATCGAAACGCCGCCCCCTATGCTTTAATGTAGCTATGGTAGTGGCCAGTAGTGCACTAGATACGCGTCTACGTACAAATTTTCGGTTCTTTCGACGGTCAGCTAATGTTATTGATCCTTGAGGCATATTCTAAGTTGATTGTAGCCCACATTCTGGCCACAGCAAATACAGCTAACACCATAAATAAAATGCGCACAACGTTCGCGTCGTTTGGTTTACCCGAAAAACCAGTGTCTGACAACGGACCAGCGTTTACAGTGTCGTTTTATAACTTACTTCGCTCGAACGGCGTCACACACATAACTGTTGCACTTTATAACCCATCCCCAAACGGGTTGGCGGATGGGGCAATACAGACAGCGAAAAATCCGCTAAAAGATAACCAAATGCTCCACTGCGTGTGCGCTTAGATCGTTCCCTGTTCGCGTACCGGAACAAGTCAAACTTAACAACCGGTAGAAGTCCGGCAGAGTTAATGGTCCGTCGACGTTTGCGTACATGATTAGATTTACTGCATAGGACCATTGAATCACAAGTTACTGAAAGAGCAACAGAGGGTGAAAGAACCTTTTGCTAATTACAACAGGGGTAGAATTGTGACGGCCCCTGTTTACGTCCGTTTACCTACAGACTCTGGATGGGAGCCAGCCGTCGTAAAACTAACTAACGGACAGATTGTATAAGCAGAAACTGACGAAGGCCGGTTGGTGCGACGACATTTGACCATGTGCGACCAAGACTATCAAACTGAGAAGCAAGTGTTGAACCAGACCTGCCATTCCAGTCAACGATCGATCCGCAGGTGAATGACAACCAGTAATGGAATATTTGTTACGTCTCTCTAATCGTCAACGCCGACTAGTCGATCGCTTCTAGGCCCAAACCAAAGGGGGCAGGGATGATACGGTTATTTATCATACCAACTCCCTCCACCGCTATTCAGTCGAAAGGACTGCTGCGTAGGAGCGCGTGTACTTGACTCCGTGCGTGTTTGTGTGCCAACCAATGAGTGTCTGCTATTGATTCGCTTCGAACGGGAAATCAGTCTCGCGTTCATGTGACTCTCGTGGCAGAGTTTTTAGGTGTTCACAAGTGCTGAATGGAGGGTGCCTCTTTCTCTTGCTATTACAGGTTTCCTACTACCATATCGCTCCTCTGATTTCGCTTGAGTGTAACATATGTATCTAGTCACCGGCCATCTACTATCCTGTTCCTTGTTCTGGCGAACGGTGTTGCCCCAGTTACCACCTTATTCCCACGAAACCAGCGGGATGTAATCTAATCCTTTTTCATCGTATTATTACAGGTGCGCTGGTATGCAGGTACGCAGAAGGTGGAGACAAGTAAAACAGCTAATGGTCTAACAACTATTCTGAAAGAAACATACAAGGCCGCTATGTAACACACGTCAGAGGTTTTACCCATCATTGTTGGCGAATATGGCACTCCACCCGGTGATGTCTTGTCAGTCTCCTATCAGATTTGAACTGTGATTTGTATGAAAGCCAAATAGTTGATTATCTTCCATCTGTGCGATATTTATTTAAATCAATTAGATGATCAGCTTGAACACACTGTAGTTCTTCCGTTGAGCCGGTTATCGTTCCCTTCTATCCGTTATGGATAGCTTAATTCCGAGATTAAAAGCCACCTTGAGCTGCGCCTCTAAATGAGTGAGACTTGTCGAAATAACCTGAAGTGCCGACAAAATCTGGCAAAAGCTTTGAAGCGCCAAAAAGGACGCAAAAGGTTTTGAAAACCAAAAGAGAAAGCAAAGGTTTTGAAAACACATAAAGAGTTCATTTTCTTTGCTCCCTACCTTATCTGGTAAGTGTCACTGTTGCTTTTGCTCTCGCCCCCACTGTCACTGCTCTTGTTTCCGTTTACCTTCCATGTATGAACCGGAGGAGATGACGAGCTTGAAGCGAACAGTTGTCGCTCACGAACTTTCCCCATTTTGTGTTTTTGGCACCGTTAGGGAAGACACTGGTGGGAGCCCGTTAGTATCCGATCGTCTGCTTCTCCCTCAGCAGCTGCATCAGGTTGCACCACCTGGTCTCACAGAAGTCTGACTCGCGACGGACAGTCCTCACGTAAATCAAAGGGTCACCCAAGGTTTCACTTCTAGGAGGGGGGCTGTGTAGTGACATGCAGCTTACCCGTATGACTGGGCAAATTATTCTAAAATATATTAAAAGTATAGTTTCTCATGTGTTGGGCAATTAGGCGGTTTGCCTGTCGGAATGTTGTTCTCGTTTGTTCGAAACAGAAATACGACATCCGCCTTTGAAGCTTGCGACTCGACTGTGAACGTCGCTCGTCCACGTACTCGACGCACGGCTACATCTTCTATAGCTAGCTTTCCTCTGGTGCCCTATTTTAGCATTACCAAGCTTTTCTCCCGTACAACAAACCTTTCCTTCGCTTACTTTTTGTGTGCTCTACCGATTGCCTTCGGTTGGCACCATGTGCACACATGGCGCACGATCGACGCACTTTAAATCTGCCTTTTGCAGACACGCTTTGTAATAGCAAGACAACATTATTCATTCTGCTCCCCCGGACATTATTCGTTCCCTATAGTCAAACGGACACCTTGTTTACTAGCTCAATCCGTCTCTATGAGACCGCTTTACTTCAATCACTACGGGGCTTGATCGCTCCTCCTACTGCCTTCTTTGTTGGCCCCGTGTTCCGGATATGTTCTTTGGAATATGGAACAGTGCTGAGTTCGCTTTGTGATTTTGACCGATTCGTGAACCAGCATCTGCTCCCACGTCCCCAATGTCCAATGCTAGCGTGCTCGAACAATTGCGCACTTAGACGAGCGGATGACATAGGTCCGCATAACGATGTCGCCCATTCGAGTTTGACCACGTCATTTCCGGTCAGTGGCCTTAAGTGTCGCAAACTTTCTTTGTAATCCGTGGGCGCGGGTTCGAGACTGCGTAAAGACCTTGCGAACTTTGCAGTATCCTTAGCCCACATGCGACCGGTGCTGAGTGTGCGACAGTGAAGCGTCGGTACTGCGTACTGGTCTACTGCTGATGGCTTGGTTTGGTACGTGGATATCACCGGCATTGCGTGGATCTGATTTCAATGCAATCCTTTGTTGCTAAACCACTCCAAAGTGCGATTTCTCTGAGCCGCATGTGAGTCTACATTCCACGGCCCTACAGATAGTACGGTGTATATTTGTCTAAATCCTATTGCTCGATCTGGTCACAACGGACCTCACTCATTTATGTGACTGTGCATAACATTGGATGCAATCCGAATCCATTATAAGCTAAGATGAGTGGCCCTAGGTAGGAACACGAGACCTTTAGTGAGCATTTCCACTGTACTATGGGTGCAATTGTCTTTAAATCATAAACGACTGTATTTTTAATTTAATCTCAAGCTATTATCACTCAGATTTGTGTTCGGACTAAGTTTCACAATATGATGGCATGCGTGACTGACACGTAACAGTAATTTTTATACTAACATTAGGTCCCTACTTAGCTGCCGGTAGTGTTTACTGAACACTTCGATTTCATCCAGACATTCCTGGCAAAAAATGGCACAAAGCTTCTACCTTTCTAGTTGACCGACTAATACCTACTAACGAATTCAAGCAAAGCACGCCATCAGACCACAGTTAAGCAAGAACAAGGCACAGTACGAAACAAATTGTAACGGGCGAAACAGTGCGACATGGGTCATATAACACACGAGTCAAAGCATGAGTGAGGGACTAGTGATTGGTCAATAGGAGAAAAACCAATAAGAACGCGGCGTGGCTGAAGTAACTAATCAATATCCGACAGATGTAACATCCCCTCCTCTTTTGGAAAAAGTCACACACCAGGAACGAAACGTTCAACAGGTTTAGATACATGATGAGATCCGCAAAGTTTTGGGCACTTTGTTTTTTGCGCCGTATCCTGAGTGGTTTGTTCCACCGTCGGATGCATTGAGTCAGAGATATTTTCCTCATTTTCTCGTGTTTCTACACAACGCGGACGTATGTGATCTGAATGCCGTCTTAAGACTCGACCATTTACCTCTAGGTCAGATTGGTAACCATTAATTGTGACCATGGTTGCGGGCTGCCACCACTGGTCCTGGAGAAGTCGTGTATGCGCAGGATCTCCCAGTTGGAAGACAACATGGTAATCCCTGTCTAACGTAGCTGTTTTGTTTTGTTTCGCTTCTATTTGCGCTCGGCGATTAGGAAATAATAGGTGTAATCCAGTACGAAGTGTTCTACCGAACATCAGTTCTACGGGGATTTACCCGTGGCTTTTCTCCGCTTTCTTCTGTAAGTAAAAAGTAATTGATCTAATCGTCTTTGTACGGTTCCCGATAACTGCTTTAGCAGGTCTCTTTTGCCGGCTGCACCGCCGTTTCGTCTAGTCCATTTGACACAGGATGATATGGGGCTGTACGCACGTGTTGAATGTCATTGCTCTGCATAAAACTCTCAAAATCATTACTGATAAAACAGAGCCCATTATCTGTACAAACAGTTTCAGGTATTCCGAAAACCGCAAACGATGATCGCATTTTTGAAATGGTTGTTTCGGCCTTGGGATGCGACACCGGATAAACATCCATCCATTTCGGATAGGCATCCGTTCAAAGGACCGAAATAGTCTACATGAATACGCTGACATGGCCTTTCAGGCCAACCCGAAAGGTAAATTGGACCTACAGGTTTATTCGACTGGTATTGTTGTCAGAGATCACGTTTTCAAGTAGTTTCCAAGTTCAGCTTCTAACCAGAGCCACCAGCAATAGCTGCGTGCAAGGGCCTTCATTCGGGCAACACCTGGATGTCCACTGTGAAGGTCATTTAGAATGATGGAGCACGCTTTCGACAGTGGAAGCAAAAGTGTGCCCCAATATAAGCAATCATCTTGTGTATTCAACTCATTTTTCCAAAGTCCAAATGTTTTCAACTCAGCCAGTTTCGTGCCAGGTATCACGGAGATTAGTTTGAGATCCCGATAGGTCCATCGACGTTTGACTTCACTTGTCAAAGGGTAGTGTCGAGTTACTGCTTCAAATGAACTAACTCCACCGGTTCATCTATTACTCCCGGCGGGCGTCGTGTGCGGCAACCGACTCAAAGCATCCGCCGTACAATCGTTAGAGCCTGTGATGTAAGATTTTTTATTTATATGCACTAAGGATTAGGGCCAATCGTTGCATTCTAGGTGAAAATATTTGTTTTATTCCCTTGGATTCACCCATAAGGATTTCAACGGTTTTTGATCAGCTTGAATCTCAAAATGACTGCCCCAAATATATTGATGAAACTGATTGACACCAAAGATAACTGATAGGGCCTCACGATCAAGTTGTGAGTAACTTTTTAACTTGGTTGTAAGGCACGCGAAACGAAAGCAATCACTGCATTGTACAAGTTGGCATTTTATAACACAAAACCGCTCCAATTCCGTATCGAGAAGCATCCCACTGCATGATCAGAGGTTTTTTTCTATCGTAGTGAACTAACACTGGCGCTGAAGCTAAACAGTTTTAGCACGAATGAAAGCGAATTGATACTCATTATTTCATACTCACGGAGTGTTTTTATGTAACAGTGCGTTCAAAGGATCTAAAATAGTTGGTGCCCCCGGTAGAAAACGACGATAGTGTGATAACATTCCTGAGAATAATCTGAGTTCATCAACATTTTTAAGCTGCGGTAACTGTATGGTTGGAGACACTTCATACTGCAAAACACACAGGCCTATCTTATCAAGTTTTAAGCTAAGATAACCAGCAGATTCAGACAAAAGCTCACATTTAGATTTGTCAGTTTCAATCCATTCGATTCCAAGCGTTCCAACACGGTCCGAAGTGTCGTTAAATGCTCAACATCACTTCGGGCATAAACCGGGAAATCATCCAAATAACCACAAGTTAAGGGTATATCCTTCGCGATGTGATTAACAGTCCGCTAGAAGATGCTTAGGACGGATTTTTTCCGAAAGAAGACGGATATACTGAAATAGTCCAAGATGTGTAGTTATGGTGGTTAATTCGAGTGAGTCCTCATCAAGTTTAAATGGGTGCATATGGTTGGCGGCATCCGATTTCAGAGTTGCCTGTCATTGTGGTCAGTCACAGGACGCCTGCGCCTACAGAGGGACCATGAGTGACTTGCGCTGCACCACCCACAGCTCCAACCACACACACCATATCCAGTGTAAACCCGAAGGAATAAGACCGGGAGGCATGTGGATGGGCGCCAGGTTTCATCAACAGAGCCGGCCTACACTCCTACAAAGGCAAACACAAGCACACTGTAGTAGGGAATCAAGCACACACAAGGCGGTGGGTGGACCGTAGTTCGCTCCACAATGAGTGCATGGAACCACTCTTCGAGCGTAGCACGACCACAAGGACCGTGCAGCCGGACCCCTCTAACAAGCACCAACTGTCTCTTGAAGACAGTATGGAGCGGTAGTGAAGAATAGACAAGTAGGCAACTTGTCAACATTCACATCAAGCGCAGCCACACCGGGGATATCAAGCAACAGCCAACAACTTGAAACGACACTAACAAATAAACTGCATCGAATAGTGCATTCAGATATGCTGTCACAACTTCTATGAATGAGCATATACAATAGCTTGGTTGCCATGAAATCCGCGATAGCTGCAAGAGGTCAGACAATGTATTTTAAGAAAATGACACCAAAGCGAAAGTCTTATCGAAGTTACCTACAATTAGCTGAAGCGATGGGTGCAAGTTTATAGAAGTTAGTTCAATTAGACAATAATATGAGGCAAAAAAATATTAGGACAATATAGCAAACCCACCACCTGAATTAAAGTGACAGCAAGCAAGCACGCAGTTAGTAAATCGAATACAGCGTACCTACAAATGCTGCGCCGGTTCTGCCTATGTTCTCTGCAGCACCCGTCGTCGCTTCGGTGGTTTCCCCGAGTGGCCTCGCTCATGGCTCACTAGGCCTGTCTGACTCAGGTACTCGCGACCGCATGTACTACAGCGCCATGCGCTCGATGTCGATGGAGTACAACTCATCGGTGCTTGCCGCATCCGCAATTGCCGCTTCTTCTCTGCATGTATGCGGTCTTCCTACCGTACTTCGGCAACTGCCTTCGTGATAAGATCGCGCCATGCACGCCGCCTTCTATTCCCATGACCTGCAATCAAGATTAGAACGTGAGAGGCTCAGTTTGATCAAGTCCTGATAACGAAGCTTCGGTTTCTCCGCATGCCACAGGTCGCCCACTGTGGATATGCAGTCCACATTACACCTGCATGCAGCCATCGCCTTCTACAGCCCACTACGTTTCTCCACAGTACCGAGGAAGAGAAAGTTTAATGTAGGCCGATTCAAAGCGGAAGTGCAATACATACATTTCCGAAAATATATGTACAGTTTGGTCCGCACCAATTTGTGCGCAGTGCCACACTCAGCCCCACGCAGCACACGTGCCATGCGCACTTCGCTCATATCATGGTGACGTAGGATGACATAATCGAGTAGGTGAACTTGACGAATCCGTGAGTGCGTCCAAGTTACTATGTCATTCGCACTCAGCGCATACCATGTGTATGTGCTCGTCAGACTGTGAGTGGCACACGGTGAGAGCAGCCTGTCACCCTTCGTATCGCTGAACCAATGCGATGCGTACGCATGACATCTAAGCACACTGATGCATCACGCCCAACGCGCGCGTTGAAATCGTCCAACAGTAATAGTCGGTCGCTCCTCGGCACAGACTGTATCAGGGAGGATAGCTGGGTGTAGAATTGATCACGCATGTTATCCGGATAACACATGGTCCGAGCGTACGTGTTTATAACGTGGCAAACTTACCTCTTCCGAGTCGTTGGCGAACAGTCATCAGTCACGGGCTAAAGCCAATTGATTCACCCAACACCTGCTCATTTTAGCTAACGAACATCCCAAATCCGATCCCATGTTCACGTGGTGATGAATTGCCATTGCGCACCCAGTTGAACGTGCAGCTAACACCAGCTTCATGCAACTTACATTGCTCAGCTAGCCGAGTCTCACTGAGCGCTGCAACATCGATGTTGTACCGCGCCAACTCCATTGCGTCCAGTGCAGTGCGTCGCTCACGGCGCTCACTCGAGTTCCGGTCCAATAGTGTTCACACTCTCCAGCACCCGATTCTGAGGACTTTGCGCTTAGGCATACAATTGCATTGGTGGGCAATCGCACACGAGGCGGTCGTTGTGCTTCGGAGGTTTACTTGAGGGACTCCGCCCGTAGCGTTTGGCTCAATTGCCTGATCCACAAGGCAGTGGGTTGTTTGTAGGTTTACTTGAGGGACTCCACCCGAGCCGTTCCCTCAGTAGTCTGACTCACAAAGCAGTGAGGTACAGATCCATGTCAGGATTATGATTTCAAAGACAAACAGGGATCTGCTTGACAGCCGTCACACGCAGCCTTTGGAGATCTGGAACGATTCATATGTGTTTTGTGACCGTAATAGGATACGCAACTGCGACGAACGCCAGACGCAGGTCGGTTTTCTCGGGTCTGCACCAATTTGACCAGGGGCTGCCTGGCTTGTAGCGAGCACTAGCGAACCATTGAACACCCGGAGGTGCCCTCCTACCGTCAGAGACAATGCGTGGTGCTCGTGATCAACGCCAATCGAGCTGCGAGCTTATGACCTGTAGATCTGTTGTCTCTCATTGCTAAGCTTTACGGGAAGAGGGCCATCGACCACTTCCTAACCTCCGAAGAGTATGGACTAGGATACTGGCAGCGCCCTCACGCGTGACACGAGAAATTCTCGGGCCCTCAGCCAAAGCCTTTGATTAAATGTACACCCGTAAGGCAGCGGGTCTAGCACATGGCCAGTTCACTGACTCATGCGAATTGGTGTCCTGGATCTTAGCAGGGAGAAGGGCGTAATCCAACTCCCACCCAGCGGTCGCCACGAGGAGGCGCCCAGGACATGAGCCCATGGCACAACAATAGCAGCAGTGGGTAGACTAACTGTCGGGATTCAGCCACCACCAGCTGCCGCGCACCATAGTCTCTCCTGCCACTTGAGAATACACGTGACTAAGGTCAAGCAAAGAAAATATTTGACCCCGCATGACGTAGCGTCTAAAACTTTGATGTGTGGCAAAGGATACCTTTCCACCTTGGCAGCTTGACTGAAAGTTAACTTACGGTTTACACAGATACGAACTGCGGCGTCGGGTTTTGCTACAGGAAAAATTGGGGTACTCCAATCCGAGTGTTGTGTGGTCATAATTACCCCTTAGGATTATAGCCGTAGTAGTTCTACTTCAACTTAGAAAACACAGCGTCCGGTAATGCTCCTGCTTTGTAAAACTTGACACTGGTGTTCTCCCGTAGATTGATTGAAGCTTCGAAATGTTTCTGCTTTCCCAAATTCTTTTCGAATAAAGGAGCAAATTGTTTCAACAGATCGTTTAGACTGCTGTAATTGATCATGACCTCATTGAGCTGCATCGTTTCTGAGAAGTACCGGATCCAATTTCTGCCCAAGAGATTTGGTCTTTTCCCAGCTACCTACATCAAAGGTAGGGTTAATTCCCGCTCGCCATGCCTGACTTTAACCATGCATTTTCTCAACACCGTAATCGGATCTCCCGCGTAGATTTGCAATTTTGAGTCACATGGTTGTAAGGGTGGCAGACTTTTAATGGAGTCACAATTTATAATGGTAACTGCAGTTCTGTATCCAGTTCCAAATCGATCGGTTCATTCTCGATCATCAAACAAATCGTATATGGAGGGCAATTATTGGGTGATACGGTATTCAAGTAGACGGGATTTAAGTCATTATCTGGGTCTTCCAGAAGGTTTTTATCCTTAAGCAGCAGCTTATTAGGGCTCGTCGATTGAGTGGGATTAGTTGATGGGGCGGGTTCTGATCTGCACCTGCGAACTAGGTGGCCTCTTCTATCACATTTTCGGCAGATGCTTTCTCTGTGGCGATACTCAGAAACGTGATCATCCAGCATTACGCAACCATAACGCAGTACTGTTTTCAAGCTTCACCTGGAGTCCGTGGTTTAGCAACTACGTGAGCAGCGTCAACGACTGGATGGGCAGTGAATTCACGTAGCTGGTGCGAGATATTCTCCAATTGGCAGACGATTAGACAAGCGTTCTCCCACGTGCCGTTTGACTCGTTCAAAGATAGCTATTGTTCATGTACACTTTCATCCAGAATCTCCGCAATTAAGCACTGTAGTTTCATTTCTTCTTCAAATTTGTCGAGCCGAATTTCATAGTATTTACAATCCGGGATAAAATGATGTAAGTGTGCAATGAAGTCGTTGACACTCTCTTTCGGTTTCTGTACAATATTTGCAAAGCAGTATCTCGCAGTATAAACATTCTGTTTCAGTCCCCACAGTGTGGCATATTTCTCCAAGGCCGATGTATTAGTGTCAAAACTCTCTTTATGTACTGCATCATATTGTCGCTGGCCTTCATCTCCCAGCACTTGTCTAATTAGTCGTATTTTGTGGGACCGCGAAAGTGAAATCATAGGATTCAAAACAGGCAGTAGTTCCAGGTAGTTAATAACTGATTTCTGCCACCCCACCTAGTTGGCTGAAGTTGGTTTTTCCTAAGCGGAAGACCAAAAGTTAACAGGTGGAATAACAATAGCGCTCATCTGGATCCCGTTACCAATACCATATAGTGACCAATTCAATCAAAGCAGGCTCTCAGTTCGTAGTTAGGCAAGATAAAGACACAGTACGAAACCAAGTGCATCGGGCGAAGCAGTGCGACATGGCTCACATGACACGCGAGTTAGAGCATGAGTGAGGAACTATTGAAGGGTAAATGTGAGGAAAATCAGGATGAACGCGGTGTGGCTGATCTAACTAATCAATATCATCGACGGATGTAACACCGACGTTGCGAGGTCCCGATTGTTGCCAACTCACCCATTAGCCAAGTTTACCACACCTGTATAGGGTATTCGATGAGTGCACGCACGTAGACATTTAGCATGAGAGAAGACGTATAATTCCAAACTCCCGAGTGTTCTCTACAAAAGGCCAAAGTGTTGGTTGCCTCGTATTGAAACGAACTCAGACTGTCTAGACCAACTGACGTCGTCCTTCGCTAGCACATTGAAATCAGGTGCCCGAGAGGTAGTCTTCATCTTGTGCGCCCCAAAAGTCAGGCTGGCCAAAGGCAGACCTGAGGAACTCTGTACTTGTTCACACTGAATGGCAGTCCGTTCCACTCCGACTAATTTCCGGCCTCATTGAGGTCGCATCCGAAGTTCTCCCAGTCATCCAATTCCTTGGTCGCCCGCCAAATCTTAACGTCATCCGCCATTAGTAATTCATTCGAACTGATAACTCGCTAGACCATTGATAAAATCTAAGTACAGGCAAGACCCAATAACCAAACCCTGCCCTGCGCCACACTGGACTCGAATCGAGTCGGACCAAATTGTTCGAACTATAATCTCTGACTCCAATACTGGATCTGCGATGTCACATTTCTGGAGTTTGTGAAACAAGACACGATGGTGAAAAGATCAAACACGTATGACAATTCCAAATAGAAAAATGGTTCTTGTTCAATCGGCAACTGCTTCAATTAAAGGATGAAGTCTTTCGTAAGGAGCAGGACACGTAAATGCATGACATTAAGGGACTTCGCATGGCACACCCACATGTCCTCCCCGAACGACCATACCTGGGATGTCTACACAATACAAAGAAATCATTGTGTCAAACTCGACCGGGAGGATAAACTGGTGAACCAACAAGGTCTATTCGAAAAGTTTTGCTCCAATCACAAAGTGCTATACAGACACGTAAACAGTTTACGCCGTGTTAAGCACGGTATTCCTGCTCTGCACATAGCATGCGGGTTAGCCCAAACCGCAAAAGAGGCGGCCAACATTCTTGGGCAACAATATGACCGGACTTTCCAAAGCGTACAATCATCATACATCCTGCCTAAGCCGATAACGCCGCCATCAGGGCTTAATCACATATCGTTCACCTCCGCATATGCACTGAAGTGGCGGATATCTCTGCGCGAGTTCAGCTCCCCTGGTGCGGAAGGGCATTCGCCCGAATGCGTTGAAAGTTGCTGCCATGTGTTTGGCAGGACCACTAGCAATTTTCTTTCAACGATGTATGAACGAAATGCACTTTCCCACCATGTGGAAACACGGAATCATCATGCCAATCTACAAAAGTGGCAGTCGTGCTGAACCAGCAAATTATCGCCCGATAACACTACTTCCTGTGATCTCCAAGGTCATGAAGTCCATAGTAGCTGAGACTTTGATGGGGTACCTGGAGAACAACAAAATTCTCGTTCCGGAGCAACACGGATTTCGCCAAAATCGCTCCTGTACCACTAATCTGTTGATTGCTCATGCAAGCTGGACAGAATCTGTGGACGCTGGTGTAGGAGTCGACGCGGCCTACTTGGATTTCTCAAAGGCATTCGACCGTCTAGACCATCACATTCTCCTCCACAAACTCCAGAAATATGGAATCGGCGATCCTGTTCTGGGCTGGATAGGAGACTTTCTCGTGCAACGTCAACTGAATGTGAGGGTTAGAAGCAACCTGTCGGAATCCACCGAAGTTCAGTGCGGCGTACCTCAAGGCTCGTTACTTGGACCCCGCCGGTTCCTGGTTTTCATGAATGATCACGCCAGCTTGCTATCTTCTAACTGTTTTATATTTGCTGATGATCTAAAGCTATGGCGTAGTATAGCTGCAGTGGAGGATCGCACAGTGTTACAGGAGGACCTAGACAAAGCGTACACATGGTCCATCGAAAATATGCTGCATTTCAACGTCACCAAGTGCAAAGTTCTCAGCATACGGCACAAGAGTATGCAGAAGTACCGCCTAGGACCACAGATTTTACAGCGGGCTTCTCACGAGTGAGATCTTGACGTGATAGTTCAAGATGACCTCGGTGGTTTGAGGTAGACTGAAAAGGCATCTAAGAAGGCAAACCAGTACCTCGGCCTTATTCGCAGAGCTTTCGGGAACTTTGACCATTCAGTCTTTCCAAAAATGTTTAGTGCGTACGTGAGGTCGCAAGCGGAATATGCTATTCAAGCGTGGCAACCCTGGCTCAAGCACCATCTCACCGCGCTCGACACTGCACAACATAGGGGAACGAAGAGGGTCAGGGGTTTGACCAGCCTCCCCTACCCACCCAGGCTGAAAACTCTCAAAATATACAGTGGACGTTATCTGCGTCTAAGGCGCGATCTCATAATAGTGTACCTGATCCTGAGAAACCCCAATCAGCCATGCCATCCCCTTGATTCTCAGTCAGAACACCCCGCTAAGAGGTCATCAGTTTAAGCTGGTCACGCAGTACAGCCGCCTGGAATGTCGGCGAAACTATTTCTCCCTTCGAGTATCACAGCCTTCGAACGCCCCCCCGGAACATATAATTAATGCACCCACCCTTTCCCTTTTCAAAAACGCCTTGATGATACTCTGTCACATTTATTCTATGTGTTATATCCCATGACCACCACATGCTGGCACTAATGCACAGGAGACAGTGTACAGTGTCAACGCTACTCGAGAATGAGCCACTCCAAACCCCTTGCACACAATTTGATAAACGCTACTACTATAGACACTGGATTTCTGTATCCTGTCGATCCAATATAGTCGCACACGAGCAAGTGTTGTCCTTGCTGTTTTTTTATTTTTTCTCGTCTATTATGTGATCAATAACCACTCCACCTATTGCTTGGTGTGCGTACATTCTCATTTCAAGCTCCCTTTGTACGGCTGTGCAGTTAAATCTGTAATCGCCCGAATGGACGACTCCATTATCCCTTGATTTATCTTTCCTCACTCTAAACACCCTACGGGACATATCAAACACCTGCTTTTATACCCGTTATAAATCATTGTTCATTGCTCACTGTAGGTTCGTGATATAGGATCGATATTGAAAAAATCCTTTCTGCTCTGGCGCCATGATAGCGTAGCTTTGCAGGAGATGCAGCAATGCATCTGCGATGGTCGCTTCCACAACCTTGGCAGGTGCAGGAATAGGCATTATGGGGCGGTAACTAGCGGGTTCAGACCAACTTCCTTCTTTGTGTATGGGGTGATGAAAATTATTTTCGGCTCTGAGGGAACTACGTTCTCGTCTAGACGTCGCTGAAGGGATCCAGAAAGTGGTTCGTCAGATTTGAAGCTACTAATTTTAGTGCTTTGGGGTGAATGTTATCCACTCCTGGAGAGCTGTGTGCGCAAAAATAACAACTTATTTAACACCGCTGTCACAGTGAAAGTGATCTTAAGTAAATCTGATAGTGTACTAACAGAAACCAGAGTGTCGTTTATTCGTGTTTGCGTCGGAACGTAGGTGAGTACTGGGCCCGTAAGGCGTGATCCGTCTCTCTCGCTAAAGGAACATAGAGATATGTTTTTACGGATCGTCTTTGAGTTTACGGCGAAGGTCTAATTTGCAATAAATGATCATCTCCCCTCCTTGTTCTGAGATTCCGACAAAACTACATGACAAAAGAAGTGATCTCTGACTCCCTAATCCCGCATCTCGACAATGTTTCGGTGATCATTAATCAAGTCAATCCAAATCAAGTCAAAATAGGCTTTTTACACCTAAATGGGTGCATTATCAGCACCATAGTATCTTGTGAGTTCGAAGCCTGACGGTGTTTGCGTTCGACCAACTTACTAGTAAGATCTTTGTCATAGCGTACAAGGAAAATAGTTTTGTTGGGAGGATGCTAGCAGCTACCCCCGCAGAGTTGGTGGGCCGCTGCTATCAAATAAATTGTTACCTGTCTTAATCCTATTGGTTTTATGAGCACTACTGAACGGAAAGGTCACGGAATCAAGAATACAGCCAGTCAGAACGACGATAACAACCACTCACTTAGGCTAGATTCACTCGGCGGCGCAGTAGCAGTTTACTCCTTCCGGAGCCGTTGTAATATTGACCAACCTATCAACTGGCCGTTTATATTCTGAATCCCTCCCAAATTTTAAAAAGTTATCAAAATGTTGGCTTCGCGTAATACAGACTTGCAACTGTTGTTATTGTCCCTTGACTTACATGCTAGTGTAGTACATGTATGTTTATATAAATATTCAGCCGGAAGGGTGGTATCATCATTGACGGTTTTCGTTGCTTCGTCAATTGCATGCTATCATCTCTGCAATACCGGTATCAACTCTACTAAGGGCGACTTTATTTCTAGCCTCGACATAATTATCAGTTTGCTTTTCCACCACTAATACTATTGAAACAGTTCGGGCGAATCACAACAGCTCGTCATTAATTCGCTCTGTCTTGATTCTATCTTTTTCCTCCCACAGAATGTCGCACCGCTCCACTTCACTCTCTTCATTACAATGTGGTTTTTTGAACACCTGTAAGAAGTCTTGAACTGCCAACAACAGAAAGGCTTATATCTGCTTTTGGCTAAAGGATAATAAGTAGCCTTTGTATAATACAATGAACCACCGCAATGAGGCTGGACCCTACCGTGGTGCGATGGTTTGCGTGCCTCAGCGATCCATTGAGCCATGCTGGGTGGTGCTTTTGCATCTTCAGATTCACTCAAATCAGATTGGTCAATGGTTAGAGGCCAGACAAACTCAGCCTCCTGGTCCTCTAGGTTGAGGGTTGGAATGAGGGTGGCACCTTATTCCTTAAAACGGACTCGTTGTAGCCCAACGCCAAACGCGCTGCCTTGAGGTAAGGTTTTTGAACCAAAGGCTTTGGTTGAGAACCCTAATCGTTCTCCTGTCTAGGCCTGGGCAACCTGACAGTATCTTGCCCACGCAATACAATGAATCTTTCCTCAAACAATTTCTTGATGCTCTGGCCACCGCAGAGGGTAATCAACGGTGCCCTATCTGCTGCATAGAGCAGGGTGGATAGGGGTTTGGATGCTACTGCTCAAGCTTTCCCGTCTTCTTATTCCCCTCTTACGCTTTTTCACTCTTACCTTCCCGTTTCAACTTCACTTATATCCCCCCAGTTTTCAACCCCCCGATTCTTGGCCCTCCCCCAACATGCTTTGCTAGGCATTTATCTTCTCATTTCAACTCACATGTGAACGCGGAGCGTCACTCCTCTCATGTCGACAAGCCCATGTCCAACCAAGCGGCCAAGCCCAGTTCATCGACTTCCATTTGAATCCCTCGATCCTCCTTCAGATCTGCATGCCTCAATGTACGCACATTGCTACAGATCGGTCAACAGGCAGCACTTGCTCGAACATTAGAGACCCTATCAATCGATATCTGCTGCCTATCGGAGACCAGCCCGCAAGACTCGAGCTCTGTGCTCACTCTGCGATCCCATTCAGGTTACGCAAGCAGTATTTTCTCATTGCACCTATCCGTTGACGATGCATCTTCGAGCATCGGCCAAGCTGGTGTTGACATTGCCCTGAGGCCCCGGGCTGAACCTGCTCTGGTTGATTGGATTCCAATCGGTAGTCGGATGTGTGCGGTCCGATTGGTTGGCTCGTTCAAAGCTTCGAAGTCGAGCTGGACTAACAGGTGTCTATTCGTTATCGCTGCCTATGCACCGACAAACTGTAGCGATGACTCGGTAAAAGACGACTTCTATCGCCAACTGAACGAACTGCTTCGCCACAGAAGAAGCACGGACACTGTTGTGCTGGCGGGGGATCTGAACGCACAAGTTGGAAAATTACCCACTGATGAAATGCATCTGGGCGGTCAGCAAGGTGTAGGCTCCGGTAATGATCACGGTGAGCGGTTACTTCATTAGTGTAAAGCTGCCTACTTATTTCTTGCGAGCACTAACTTTCGACACAGCATCCGCCGGAGGGTGACTTGGTGCCCACCAGCCTCGAACCAGCCTTGGACGCAGCTCGATCACATTGCTAACAGTTACCGCTAGACTGGCTGCATCCAGAACTGTCGCTCGATTTGGAGCACATGTGCTGGCCTGCGGATGCGTTTAGACAGACGCCCGCGACGACGCTGTGAGTGCATTGACACCAGCCAACTGACAAAGCCAGATGTTCTGAATGCATATCGAAGTACGCTGACATGCGAGTTGAGTAATTGCTCACTGGAGACAATTGATGGGCACTGGTCACATGTTCGCCAGACCTTACAAGCAGCAGACAAATCCTCTTGTGGTATGTCTAATAGCCAACATGGATATTGTGTCTCTTCGCAGTCTCTGGAACTTATCGACGCTTGTCGACATATCCCGGCTGGAAGCGAACACAATGGAACTCGCAAAGAGCTCTGGGCTAGACTCCGTACTAGCCTGAAGAGAGACCGCGAACTTTGGTGGTCTCATCGTGCGTCAGAGATGGAAATGGCCGCTGCGCTTGGCAACCCTCGTAAATTATTCCGTCTGATACGGGAAACGAGCAGCAGGAGACCTGGTGTTAGTGAAACTATACATGACGAGAGTAGACAGCCTAGCCACTATTTGTCAAAACGTTTGGAGCGTTGGGCTGAGCATTTTGAAAAGCAATCTAATCGGCTAGAATTGTTCGATTCTTCACTGGCCACTGATCGCCCTGCTCCGTGGGCTGTCCCTTTGGATTCGCCCTCTCGCGCAGAAGTCGAGCGTGAGATCGGACTGTTGAAGTTGAACAAAGCAGCGGGACCAGATGATCTTCCTCCATCCCTCTTCGAATTCGGAGGCTCTACTCTTGTTGATGCTTTACATGAATTACTAGTGAAACCGTGGGAGCAGGAGACTGTCCCAACTGACTGAAACCGCTCCGTTATTGTTCCCATCTTTAAAGGAGACTCGCGTTCGGAATACGGCAACCATAGAGGAATCAGCCTGATCTATATCGCCTCCAAATTACTCGCCTCCATACTACTTCACAGACTGATTGGCGCTCGTGAAAACCAGATTCGTGAGGAGCAAGCCGGGTTTCGTCGAAGTCGTTGCTGCATCGACCACACCTTTACCTTGCGTCAGTTGTTGGAGCACCGTCACACATACTGGAAGCCCACCGTAGTCGTGTTCCTCGACATCAAAGGTGCATTCGCTTCGGTTGACCGATGTGCCTTTTGGAATTGTCTACTCAAGAAAGGTGTGCCCGAGAAATATGTAAATATAATCCGAGCATGATACTCGCGTAGCATGGGCAGAGTGAGGGCATCCGGCAAGCTGTATTCGCCCTTCCATATCTTCAGCGGTGTGAGACAAGAATGCCCGCTGTCAACTTTCCTTTTCAACTTCGCTATTGAGGAAGTCATGGAGATTGCGTTTACAGGACTTGACTTGGAATGTGTGGAGCTACTACCAGGAGAACGACTTCTTAACTTGCAGTATGCGGACAACATTGCCCTCATTTGTGACAGCTCCCAGACGTGCAATGCAGCGCTGGACGGATTAGTACTGGCTGTCAGCCGCTTCGGGCTTTGCTTTGCACCATCGAAGTGCAAAGCTTTCCTCCAAGATTGGCAGGGATCGCCTCCTGCGCTGACCCTTGCTGGGGATCAGCTAGAAGTCCTTCAAAAATTCAATTACCTGGGAAGTTGTATCAGCGCCCTTGGGATCGAAGACGAGATCACGAACCGTATACAAAAGTCCGAAGTACTTTTGCTAACCTTCCCCACCTATGGCGGCGGCGTGACATTACTCTCGCCCTGAAGGGTAGTGTGTACAATGCAGCGGTACGTTCGACCCTACTGTACGGTTGCGAAACCTGGCCCCTAAGATCGGCGGACGTGAAGAGGCTAGTGACGTTCGATCATCGGTGCCTTCGCATTTTGGCTCACATCTGGTGAGAACACCGCGTGAGCAACGAGCGTGTTCGACGCCTTGTTTACGGCACAGAGAAAGGAAATGAACCGCTCAGCACCGTCATTTCACTCACCAGGCTCCGATGGCTGGGCCGCGTGTTGCGCATGCCAGCCCACCGACTTCCACGACGTGCGTTGTTTGCGCACCGGAGATGTGGATGGAAGGAGAGGTGGCCAAGCAATGACTTCATCTAGAAGAATGAAGGCCCTCACTTCTGAGCTGGCCTCGGTTGGAGCGTCTCTGGTCCCTGGTTTGGGTCCGAAAACGATGAACACGTTTGGCTGGATACACTTGCTGACATGGCAAGGAGCTGACCTCAGTGGCGTTCGTGCTCGGAGTTTCTTTGTCCCTCCCCATCCTTTTTAGCCGCCTCCTCCACCAACGATCTCATTTCGTAGCGCAAAACATAATAACTTTTGTTTTTGCCTGGTAGCCGGCTGGTAGCTTACCGGAACGATGCCTATCCGTTGCTGGTAGCTCAGTTGGCATGCAAATGTTGTATTTATTTTCTTTTTTCTTTATGTATTGCGGCACAGTAGCTGAGGTGTTTCCCACCTCTACCTGACGTGTATAATGAATGAATGATAAGACAATGGAATCTCGGTCAACATGGAGATGGGGCGTCGCAATCCAATCACACAGCGCGTACTTTGAAATGACCCTCAACATCGTTCATTAAGCCGTTGTGCCAAGCGTTGCCCGTCGTGACCTGGTGGATTTGGGGTAGCGGTCACAATTAACATCCCATTGGTCCCGGGTTCGATGATTGCTATCTCTGTCTGCTGAGATCCAATGTGCTCGAAACGCGTCATAGGAGCGCAGTGTTTTTGGGCGAGAAACACCCAATTTCTGTCTGCTTCAACTACGGTCTTCGTGATCTTAAGACCAAGTTTCACTTCAACGGTAATCGCGGTCAACAGTGAATTGGTGTGGCGCAAGCCATCCACACAACGTGTACTTCAAAATGACCCACAAAAACAGCAATGGAGATTGTTCCTTGCTGCAGACGGAAACATTTAACTCAAAACAGTGCTACATTGGAACCGTAAAAATATTTTGAGAGATTTCCCATTTTCTTGGCTGTTTTATTTCTTTGCTGAATTGTTTTTACTTGCCCATAGTTTAATTTTTTGCACTTTCCCCCAAATTCTGCTCCGGACACGTCGCTCGGTTACTAATTATAGAGAATACCTGTAGCTCTGGGTGTGGATGAGAGGATTGTCCTTTTCTCCGCGTCGGGTATTCCTGTTGCAGACGTTTCGTTACCAAACTAGGCAATATCTTCAGTGCGGCTATTCGGTCCTGATTCGCAGAGTCTCGTAAACCAATGCGCGATCCGAATAACTATTGATTGTTACCTGCTTCGAATGTCAGCCTTCGAGATCACGTGGCACAAATCGAAATCGCCACCTTCAAAAAGTCACCTGCCCGTGCATGACAGACTGACAATTCACTAAGCAGCAATACACACTGCCTATTACTGCACTGAAGATGCCACCTGGCATGGTGGTGAAAGGTATGCGATTTCTTAATCAAGCTCGGAAAAACAATCAACAGGTGAGCCTTCGATTAGTTCACGTGAGTCGGCCGAGTGAGCACCACCTCTCCTTGTCGATCTAGTGCCTATTGCTGGATTAACCTGCAGAGCTTTGTAAACAGCCTCCAGCTCCAAGTGTTAGTTGATTGAGTTCCGGCCAGAATGCCAAGCCTCGATGCGAACTAGAAACCCCGCCACCCCACTGCTGCGCCAACAGCTGTGTTTGCTCTTCGGTTCGAATTTGTGCCGCTGCATTTTTCGCGTGCCACACCAGCGATACACTCTGCATTGCCAGTAGAGTGGGCCAAATGATGGACTGTTTGAACAAGTTACGGCGTGAGTAAGCGAGGCCGTCCATGCACAGTGAGGAGCTTGTCGATAATGCAGTACCAGCTTTTGCTAGACCGGCATCTGAGCAGAAACTATGGCGATGCGTCTGTATCACCGTAACTGGTGCTGATCACACTATTTCGTGCGACCGAGACAAAACGCAAGAGGCTTGCGCAGATTGACTGACGGAACGTTAGGGGCTGTGTCTACAAATAACCAATAGTAAGGCGGAAGAGTACCTGTCGACCAATCCGAACACGGACCAACGATCCAAACCAGCAGAGTTGACTACTAAAACTATCAATCATGGTGGCATGTAAAAAGGTACGCTGCTCGCTGCGTGCTTGCTAACGCTACGCTACGCTCCGCTTAGACACACAATGAACTACTTATAATGATACCTTGATTGGTGACAAACTACTTACTCCAAAATTGCTGAGCCCAGAGATATCTTCTGCAGCAGTTAGAATATAGAGCCATTTAAGACACGTCTAGATTACGGCACATGGAATAGAACTAATAAAAGTTGGAGTCTGCCAAACTGCATACACTTGAAAGACAATGCTTGTGCCACGGAATATTTACCTCGTTTTGAGTTTACTCTCTTTCAGGATCCAAAAAGCTAGCTCGTGGCATACTTTTGAGTCACATATGAACGATACGGTTCAGTTCAGTTCAGTTGAACAACTATGATCCGGACGCCGAATTACGGTGGATCTCGTCGGCCGGTGGCCAGGTGGTCTGCACGTTCGCTTTGCAACCATAAGGTCACCGGTTCGAATCCGCGTAGGGGTGGGCGTCCTCGCGGTATAATCAGCCCGCGCGCGACTGGTGGTGGTCGTGCGGCAGCGAAGCGCCGTTACGGCGTACAGCTGACACATTATTATATTATTATTATATTATTTTGGTTTTCCTGATTCGGCTCCCCAGAACAGCAATAAATAATAATTGCAAGAAAGTGAGGTTGTATGCAGAGTGGTTACGAAGAACAAGGGATCAGAACAGCATTGAGAAAAACTGATCGGGATGGCATGTTCTGAGCTAGATGTAAGTAATCCCATTGACTGCACCATGAGTAATAGTGGATTTGAAGTTGCTGTCCTAGCCGAATGCTTATTTGAAAGATATTTCGCTGCCAGAGTAGCTAAGCTTGCCAGTGCTGCTTTAAGGTCCGGTTTCACACAGCGTCGTAAGCGACTTCGAAAGCTGAGTGATTATTGATCGAGCTCTGCTTTGAATACCACTTTAAATGGGTTGGCTGCATCCGTGTCCGGAGTTGCCTGCCACTGTGGCATCCATGCGGACAGCCATGGGTTGCCTGCGCCTACAGAACCTTTCGCCGCACTATCCACATTTCCCCCCGCATACCCCATATCCAGAGTAAAACCAAGGGAATAAGACCGCGAGGCATGCGGATAGCAGCCACATCTCATCAACACAGTCCACAAACAGTCCATACAACAAGCAAAACGGAATCATTCCGGCTTAATTGGGAAAGCATGCACACCAGGCGTCCACAAGGCGGTGGTTGGGTTGTAGCCCGTTTCACACAGGATGGGACCACTCGTTGAATCTAGCATCGTCACAAGGACGGTGCACTTCATCCGCACCAGCAACGACAGTCTCCTGGGGCCAGTGTGGCCGAGGTGATGGATTATGGAGACAGGTAGGCCCCTTATCAACATTCTCATCAAGCGCAGCCACACCGAGTACCTCAGTCAACAGCTAACCCCTGAAATGCAAGCATAGTCAACACCAACAAACGTACCACATCCGCCGCCTTATTAGCCTGCGTTAGAAAATCGAATGTGAGCGTACGCATCGTGCTTCCCCTTCACATGTAATGGTGCATTCTCATGCACCTGGGCAACCTTCCTCTTGATTAGCCCACGGCATTCGCACCCAGCCACTCTGTCTTTGAGTACCCACACCTGAAATCAGCATTAGTTCGTGATAAAAACTGGTTCATGTTCAGGTAATGTTATTTTTTATTTGCCTGAGTGTCGCTTCCCTGCACTAAGTTGACCGTACAAAATCTGTGGGAGTATCCTCGTCGAATTCATTCGGTATACATATATACATGCATAGGCGTCATCCGTGCCCAGTGGCAATTCCAATACAACAGCTACACATGCGTTTGTATAAACATGTATGAACTGCCAAAAACTAGATGGACACATTAAACCTCATGAACTAATTTATCACAAATCTGCATGGGTTTGGTTGGTAAGTAAGACTACCAGCGTTTTTCGTCAAACGATGGAAAATCGCATGTGCGTGAATAAGTACCCAATATGAACTGTTGGGGTTTTCTTTAACAATTAAATGTGACCAGGAATTATAGCCCTAAATCTTGGGTATCGATAATTGACAGAAACCCATATCGGAATAGTGAAGCAACTGCCATGAATACGGCCACTAGGTAGAATGATAAATAAACAACAGTACACTAAAACGGCATGTGATTAGGTGCTACCTCCTATCTTTCAAGGCGGGATTGCGGAGCTGATGGAGATCGCACAGCGTGCGAAACCGTTGGGGTATTCACTTCAGGCTCTCGGTGTCACTGACCGCCGCTTAAATCTGAACCGGTCCGATCAGCTGTTGCTCGAGGTTCTGGCGGATTCTCACTGAACGTACTTTGCGCAACCTTAAGCACTACCGGGTGGTAACAGCACATATTCGTCGCTTTTGTCGTCTTTGATGCAACAACAACCGCAGTACTACATCAACTAAGTCCCGCTGCCCACTGTCAAACATTCGGTTTTCGAAGCATTGTTCACCCTGGTTTGCAAATTTCCAAGAAGTAGCATGACTGTCACGTAGAGCTGTGTACTCTGCTGTGGCTACAAATTATTTGCCAACGATCTACATCGTACGTCTCGATTGCAACCATTCGGCAACCTTAAACAATTGTCGCTGTGCGCCGATTCCTTTCCTGAAGTACCATTACCGTCGGCATAGGCTTCTTCTGGGTCTACCCAGATGATTGATCATGTCTAATTCAACTACCAGTAGTTAGCTCTGTGCTTCCGCCTTCAATCCGCATAATAACTGTGTTTTCATAAGTGCGGATAAATTCGCTATGGTGGCTGAACAACGGGCAATCGAACTGTGCCCACTCTCAATGCTAACATGTAGAGTGGAAGATGAACTGGCCACATTATGATAATCGCTAGTCAGTTAATTGTTGGTATTGTGCACTTGCCGCGGACTTACCAGGGCGATTTCTTTTCGGATGCATGGTCCAACATGCTCACAAGTGAGAAAGTCGTAGAGCATTGTGTTATAAATTTCAAACTTCACACTGTATGGGTCTCTAAGCGGCTGATAAGCGCTGATAACCTTCGATGCAAGAGTGTTCACCAAACTGGAAACATACTCCATAATTTGCTACCCTAGCATAGATCCGTAACAACAGCTCAGTTCGCTCGGAAACTCCACGCGCACGCCAAATATGAATGAGCTCATAGATGAATTAAACCTCTATTCTGCGATGCATCGACTCTCTAAGAGTCGTGCTAGTTATAGCATTGGGCAGTTGGGCAAGATAGGGTCATGTAGTCTACAAATCAATTTCAAGGAGCAGGATGTAGGTAGCAAAAGGGATAGTGGGAGCCGCGCATACTTCGGTGAACAACGCCATGGATCATACATAGTGATGTGAATCGCAGACGAATAATAATACAAAGAAAAAGATGCCGTAGCTGAGAGTTTTTGGGATGTCACCGTATCAGAATCCGCTTGAGAAGGTAGTAAGATCACGATGACTACAACATTTGAAATAATCGCGAAATACAACCGAGTTAAATATGGCCAATAACAGGTAAGTTACATATGGTTCTTTCATCTTAGACAGGTGCAACAAAGATACTGCATTACACCAAGTCAGTAGTGAATTATTCTAGAGTGAAACTATACCCATGCGCGACTTATATTAGCTTTGGAATAAAGATAACACAAAAAAATTACAGAGATGAAATAGGCAAGTTTACAAGTTAGCAGGGAAATGGTGCGTTTAAATTAAATTCATAAGAGCATCTACGTTCTAGTCAGCGGATGAAGAACGGGTATCATAGCTAAACTCGCTTTAACGGAAAAGTAAAATCACAGTGGGACAGTGTCGACTTATCTTTGGTGTGTGCTAGAGATGCAGTCTCCTATATTAACTGCAAGCTATCCGTGTCGGAAGGTAAACTCAGAGCCGGTTATAATCGTCTCTTGTGCGAGGTAAGCGACAAATAACAGGTATGTGGAACCATCAGGTGGTTAATTGTGTGTTAATATTTATTGTCCTCTTGGGCGCTCCTTTTGGACAATAGTATATCTCAACTAATTCATCATTGCCGAGAATGCTACCTGTGTCCAGTTATTTTGATTTGGATGTCACATCGTGTTGTCACTGTCCATGAATCGAAATTGATGACTTGTCTGATTCTCAGTGTGTGTGTGGTTGTGTCTGAAGGCGACAGCACTATAGGTTGAGATGCTGGTCTTCAGTATCCATTTGCAAAGACAGCAAAGAGTTCTTATCAAGATGGCTGATTGCTACGCTATGTTCAGGGAGCCATGTGCCAAGTTTTCTTCTTGCACGTCCAACATAGTATTTGTCACAAACGTTGCAGCATGTCTTATTACACCAGATGTTTCCCACTTGTTAAGTTTCACTTTAAAGTGTTTATTTCGAATTGTTTCTGTTGGTTCGTGGACGAATTTTACTCCTAAAGGCAACAAAAATCATCCTGCCATTTCCGAGATTCCGTCCATGTAAGGCAACACGGCTAGCTTTTCAGCCGTTGCATTTGTTGCGGATTTTTGCGTTGCTTTATGTGTGACTAATTAGCGCAGAATGAAGCCTTTCAGGTACGAATTCCGTTTGGACAGGCTGAAGAAGTTGTCTTCCTCCGCCTGCCTCAGCTGCTGCGTGGTGCAATGTGTCCGTGCTCGTTTGAAACGAATTAGCACGCAGCTGGACTGCCGGATGTTTGCTGTTGTAGTTGTGAATCTGATCCGTATGAGCTGGTTTTCGATAGACCATCGTTTGCAGTGGTTCTGAACCAGTCCTACAGAAGCAGGTGGCAGAGATGGAGGCGAAATGAATCATTAGACGGACGACTAGTCCGAACTCACCACCGGTTTTGCTGACGAAAAAGGCGGACGGGACCTTTGGATTCTGCATTGACTTCAGAGAATTAAACAGAGTGACCGTGTAGGACGCGTTTCCGATGCCTCAAATGGACGAAATTTTCGCCAGTCTTCATAGCGCAAAGCACATTTCTCTTATCCATCTCCGTTCTGGATATTGGCAGCTTCAGTCGCAAAAGAAGGCCGGGCATAAAACGGCTTTCAGTGTGAACGGCCAGCAATACGAATTTTTGAGGATGCCATTCGGACTGTGCAATGCTCCTGCAACATTCATTCGATTGTTACTCATGATCCTGGAAAATCTTCAAGGGGTGGTTGTTTATGGAGATGACATCATTATCTACTCCGAAACAGAACAGGAGCATGCTACTAGACTCGCGGCTGTATTGCAGCGATTGGACGAGGCGGGCTTGAAACTCAGTCGAAAGAAGTCACAAATAGCCCAGAAGTCTACTGTATGTTTGGGTCACATTGTGGGAAATGGCCGGGTAAAACCACTTCCGAAGAAACGGGGAGACGATCAAGAATTTGGCAGTGCCAAAATCCAAGCGTCAACTCCGATCATTCCTGGGAATGGTGGCGTATGATTCGAGATTCGTGCCTCACTTCGCGGAGATCAGTCCTTTATTAATGCTTCGTCACAAAAGACGAACCATTCGTTTGGACACCGGAAGCCGATCAAGCTTTCAGCCACTTAAAGACATGCGTCACAGGGGGGCGAAAAGTTCACGGTGTCGGTCGACGCAAGCAACGTGGCAATTGAAGCAGTAGTGTCTCACCAGCCGGGGTGATAAGTATGCCAGTAGAGTGCTGACAGCTGCAGAGCAGAAGTATTCGACGACAGAGAAAGAATGCCTCGCTATCGTATGGGCTCTGGAGAAATGGAGAACGTATCTCCTAGCTAGTGAATTCCGCGTCATCACGGACCACAAGCCGCTGTCGTGGTTGCTGACCTCGAAAGACCCGCGGGGGCGCCTTGCACGATGGGCATACAGACGTAGAGGGAACGAAGAACATACTACCGGACATTGCTGTCGCGGCCAACTTTGGATGCCCTCATGCCAGAAATGGCCATACCGGTGTGTGCGGTCACTGCGGAGGATAGCAGTCTACTGGAGAATCAGAAAACAGAGGAATTGTTGCGATTACTTTGCGAGCATTTGCAAGCAGGCACCAAGCCAGACACACAATCGAGAGAAATGAATGATCACCTCAATATTCTGGGACCAACTGCATGTCGTGAATGGCAATTTGCTTGTGTCAGTAAACGGGAAGAAAGTACCTTATATTCCACAAACTTTCCGAGAACATGTGATCCAAATGACCCATGATAACGCTCATATAGGCTTCGAACGAGTTCACGATTTACTACGGAGTAGAGTATTTTGGCCAACCATGAGAAAGGATGTAGCCGCATATATCCGGAGATGCCCAAACTGTCAAAAATGTCACGAGATGGATGCGCCGAGACCACCAATGAAATCAGTTGAAGTCAATGAACCACTACAGTGCTGGGGATTGGACGTCTTTGGACCATTACCGGTGAGTCGATGGGGAAAATAGCTACGTTCTGGTTATGATCGACCACTTTACGCGGTGGGTGGAAGCCGTACCAATGAAAGACCAGACAGGCGAGACCGTGGCGTATGCATTCGAATTCAACGTGCCGGCGAGGTATGGGATACTACAATATGTTTTTACGGATCAGGGTCCATGCTTTGAATGGAAGGCATTTCAAACGTTATTAAACAAGTGGGGCATCGAGAGACGGCGTACATCACCCTACCATCCTCAAACCAATGGAATGGCGGAGCGATTCAACCGAACCATGAAGGAATGGATAACGTGCACAAAGTTGGCTTGGGAGGATGCATTACCTGAGGTTCTGCTGTCGTATCGGGCCAGCATGCAGTCAACCACCAAGGTTTCGCCATTTGAGCTACAGTTTGGTAGAGAGCCCCGAATTGCACTCGATACATGTATATCGGAGGTGTGTGAACAGCAACCTCCAGCAACACATCACAAAAGATTGCAGTATATGGCCAGAAGAGGAACGAGATCACGGCAACAACGGAACAAGCTAAACTAAGACGCCGATATGCGACTCACAAGTGGAGACCATTCAACCTCGGAGATCAAGTTAAGGTGCGCAAGCATGATAATCCAATACACAGAGGGCCCGGGGCAAGCAAGTTCAAAGAAGGCTGGAAAGGTCCCTATACTGTAGTTGACCTAGAAGGAGTGAATGTCAAAGTTGACAATGGAATGATGAAGCGCTGGATGAATACAGACCTGGTGAGACCATGGCACATGAGAGAGCAACAAATTCGAGGAGCGGCGGGTGTAGAGGCGCGGAGGACTTCGACAACACGGAACAGCAGAAAACGACAAGAGCAAGAAAGAGTATCCGACAGAGGCACCGGAATCAGTCAGCATAACGCAGACCCTACCGGACGAGTGGAAAACGGACCGCGGGCGACGACGAGAAGAAAGTCTGCTCCCGGAAGATCTCAAACTATATTGGAGGAGAGGCCAAGAAATTAGACAAAGACGCCGATTGTTATGCCCCAAGGAATGACTCCAAGCCGAGTGACGCCTGGGAGATCAAGCAAGTCGAGAGCCTTCGAACAAATCCAGGCTGGTTGGAAAGCGACGTACAGGAGCGGAGATACGAAGCAAAACAGGCGAAGGTGAGTTGCCGAATTGTCGCCAATTGGCGGGCGAAGGTGCCCGTCGACTGCATCGCATTTCTGGTGCGTTGTGGTGTATACATGTGACTATTTGTGTGTGGGCGTGAGCGCGTGTGAGACGGATCGTGACGTGCAATACAGATCGTGCTTTATTGCCCCGTCGTTCTTGCTACACTTGGACGTAGATACGCTAGTTCAATTTACACGTATATTTATTCTGTCATTACGTTGTTTTTCAAATCACTGGTTTAAAGTAGGAGTGCTTGTTTCCATGTAATCGCGTATTGGCATTTCTAAGCCAGATGCAAACCAGTGCTTTCTGTGATAAGCATTAATTCTGGAGACCAGAGACCGATTGGCTAAGTGTCAAACGAAATAATACAACAAGATTTTCATGCCGGCTTGTGGCTGCATCAAGATGGATACTTCAAAATAAATACCGACCAGCTGTCATCCAAGTTTTCATAGAATCCTGAAAATTAGATTGGCTGTAAATACAATTCAAGGTTTCAAAAATGAATGCCGAAAAAGTAGATGGATAGTAGGAACTGATCAAATTCCCGATGAATGATCACATTGCTTGCGGGACAACAACATTCGTTAGCTGCTGTGTTCTTCAGGCGGGAGAGCCAATGGTTCGCTGAGGTTTGTTGTAGCTAGATCTTGACAGATGGACTACCCATTGCTGCGACCGTTGTGCCATGGGCTCATGCCTTAGAGGCCTCCTCGCGGCGGCCACTATGATCCAGGACGCCAATCCGCATGAGTCAGTGAATTGAGCATGTGCTAGACCCACTGAATTTCAGTTCATTTAATCGAAGGCTTTGGCTGTGAACCCGAGTCGTTCTCCTGTCTGGTGTGGGCCCCCTGTCAGCATCCTAGTGGATCCTCTTCGGAGGTTAGGAAGTGGTTGATGGCCCTCTTCCCGTAAAACCTAGCCATGGGAGACGACAGGTCTATGGGTTATAATCTCACAACTCGATTGGCTTAGATCACGAGCACCACGCATTGTCTTTGACGGTAGGAGGGCACCTCCGGGTGTTCCGTGGTTCGCTACTACCCGCCTCAAGTGAGGCAGCTCCTGGTCAAATTATTGCAAGCCCATCAAATCCCACCTGCGTCTGGCCTTCGTCGCAAGTGCGTATCCTACTAAAGTCGCAAAACATATACGAATCGTTCCAGATCTCCAAAGGCTGCGTTTGACGACCATCAAGCAGATCAAAATCCGTCTCTGCAATCATATTTCCGACGTGGGTCTGCTCCCCACTGCCTTGTGAGTCAGGCTATTGAGCGAAAGGCTCCGGGCGGAGTCCATCAAGTAAACCTTCAAATCACTCACTACAGTTTGGGTAAATCTATTGAGCCAAACGCTCCGACAGGAATCCCATAAGTAAACCTCCGAAGCACAACCGCCACGTCGCGTGCGATTCCAACCGATGCAATCGTATGCCTGAGCCCAAAGTCCTCAGCATCGGGTGCTGGAGCGTGCGCGCACCACTGAACCGGAAATCGAGTGAGCGCTCGGAGCGACGCACTACACTGGACGCGATGGAACTGGCGCTCTACCACATTGATGTTGCAACGCTCAGTGAAACTTGGCTCGCTGAGCAAGGTAAGTTGCATGAAGCAGGTGCTGGCTACACATCCTAATGCTGCCTCTGCACCACGAGAACATGGGATCGGATTTGCAATATCCGATCGCCCTAATAGCCAGCTCGTGGGAGAACCAACAAGCATCAGTGCTCGACTGATGATTGTTCGTCTACGACTCGTAAGAGGTACTTTTGCCACTTTTATAACCACCTAAGGTCCGACCATGTGTTATCCTGATGACACGCGTGATCAATTCTACACTCAGCTATCCTCCGTGATACGGTCTGTGCCAAAGCGCGACCGACTATTTCTGCTGGGTGATTTCAACGCGCACGTTGAGCTTCATGCATCAGTGTAGGTAAGTGTCATGGGTCCACATCGCACTGGTTCAGCGAATACGAACGGTGACAGGCTGCTGTAACTGTGTGCCACTCACGATCTAACGATCACGAACACTCGGTTTGCACTGCGTGCGAATGATATAGTAACTTGGAGGCATTTACGGAGTGACCACACTCACCTGTTCGACTATGTCATCGTACGTCAGCGTGATATGAGTGGAGTGCACGTGACACGTGTGCTGCGCAAAGATGAGTGTGGCACTGATCACAAATTGGTGCGGACCAATCCCTACATATATTTTCGTAAAGCTATGTATTGCACTCCCGCCTTGAACCGGCGTAAATTTAACATTCTCTCGGTACCGTGGAGAAAGTAGTGAGCTGGAGAAGGCGATGGCTGCACGCCTGTGCAATGTGGACTGAACAGCCTCAGTGGGCGCAG
>OX104063.1:264163395-264205341 GCA_944474145.2 Dicrocoelium dendriticum | reverse complement strand
ACACAGGACGGTGGAGTTTTCTTTTCTTTTCCCTCCGGGTGTGCCAGCCTTGGAATGCCCTCCCTAATTAAGTCGTCTCTGCTCCCAATTTGGCGATATTTAGAAAACGTGTTGACAATGCAATGTTCACGTACATTTCATTGTATGACTTGTTAGCCAGGAGCTACAAAACGCAATCAAACGGTGTCTTGCCAAACACCTAACCAATGGATTTATGGATTTATACGTTTAATAAGCAAACCTCTCCGCTATTCCAGATAATTCTATGGTGAGTCTACCACAACGCTTTTCAATTTATTCTGGAATTCACCTTTCGCAATAACTTCCATCCCATAGGACTTGTTAAGCAATGTTTTTTGACCCGTAATAAACCATTGTTCCATTGTTCCATAGGTAATGGACGACTTGCAGTCCTGCCGTGAATAGCCGGGACTCACTACGTCCCCGATCAGAAATAACAATAAACGAACGATCTTTCATAATTATTCCTGGTTTAATGTCCACCTAGCCGTTCGCGGCTGCACTGTGGTCTCCATTAGAAGTAAATTGAGTGGAAGTATGTTATACCACTTTCAGCCTAATCCAAGTGACTTTTATTCCGTACTCTGGGACCATCGCCGTGAGTTTGCACAAACCGCACGCAAGTAGCATTAATTCTTCTTATCCTAAGTTTAGGCCGGTTTGTGTCATTACGCATGTGGGATACCATGTTTAATTGATGTTTTTCCAAAGTCATAAAAAATTGCACATCCGGGAGAAGGTATTCGGGAGACCAGTTGCTGATTACTGAAGAGCTGCTTTTTCCTCCATCAACTACAGCGGTAATGGCGACGGCGTGGTCAAACTTACTGAGCAAAACATGTAAGGACAATGAAAGTTTCTCTCAAGTACCAAACATGAGTGTCTGCCAGATATTGCACTGCCTGTTAGCTCCCAGAATATGTTACAGTTTTGACCTACTGCAGCTGTTTAGCAAGACGTGACAAGACGTATACGACAGTCCAGTTGTTCCCATTCTTATGAATTTACAGTAGATTTACAGATTTTAGTGCAAGAACGCCAGTTTGCGATGAGTACTCTTCGATAAATCTCTTTAGGCATTTAAAACTACAAACTGTAATGGTAGATCACAAACAACTGATGAGGCAGAAAAGGGAGTATTGGAATCACAACAGCCAGAAACTCAAGCTTAATGATCGATAAAGTCGTCTATCCTCTCAGGTTACAGAACACGTGTTGGTTGATCGGTAGAATGCCAAGCACATCACCCGATTATTGTCAGCACACGAAGTGACAGCTATTAGCATACAAATTACGGCCAAGGTAGCAGAGACTCTAGCAAAAAAGCCTTCTGTTTGCAGAGTTCCGGTTGTGTTATCCTAAATGCGATCACTTCGGCCGTCCGTAAGGTTTGTTTCCTAACACCTTTGAGATACCGTTCCATGGTGCGTAAAGCGCTCACCACCATTAGATAACGCACCAGGCTCTGATGGCCTGGCCACCTGTTGCGCATGCCAGCACACGGATTCCCATGATGTGCATTGTTTGCGCGACGGAGGTGCGGTTGGAAGAGAAGGGGAGGCCAAGCGATGCCTTGTTCGAGAGAACTAAAAGCCCTCACTTCGAAGTTGGCGTCGGTTGGTGCATCGCGGCTGCCTGGCTGGGGACAGAAGAATGACGGACACATTAGGTTGGACACACTTGATGCTACTGTAGTGCCGTGGAAGGTAACAATCACGCAGGAGACTGAAAAGTCACTAGAACGAGGGAGGACCGAAATGGGTACAGACATCATAGACAAGATCGGACAGCGCAACCCCAGCCCAACAATACGAGCACAGAGCGGAACACCAGCAACGAATGAGGACGTACCTGATCCAAAGAGCACTGACAAGGGATGTGTCGAAAGGCCAATCAATAAGACAGAAACACCTTTATCAGTGCACCGTGGAGTAACCCCAAGCCGAATAACGCAACCGAGATCAAGCAAATCAAGTGCTTCAGAACGACTCCAGGTTGGTCAGAATGCGAGCTACGGGGTCAGACTGGTAGCAAGGGCCATGAAATATTCCAGCTAACGAGGCACGAATGTGACATGTTTGTAATTCCTTATGTATGTTGTGTGGTAGGAAAGAAAGGTGGTCGATAAATGCACGCGTGCGCGCAGTTTGTGAAAACTGCGGTCGCGTGCAATAAACATTGTGCTTTCTTGCAGCTTCGTTCTTGCTACACTATAGCGAAGAGCAGACCCCAGTGGCGTTTATGATGTGAGTTGCGTCGTCCATCACCCCTTTAGATCCCCCCCGCAATTACCAGCTCATATGCAAAGAGTAATATAATATTCAACCTTTTATTACTTGATTTTGAATACTTTGCAGTGTACTTTTTTAATTTTTGTACTGCGACACCTTAGGTGAGGTGTATTTCTCAACATCATTTAAAGTGTATTGATGATAATGATGATAGGGCACCGTTTCGGTACTAGACAGAGTGTTTTGTAGGCAACAACGGTCCTAATTTTGTCTCCGATTTCTACCAGATGTTTCAAGATGGAACTGCTGGTACAAGTGATGATATCTTTCCGCAAAGCCAGTAGGCAATTCTCCGCTATGCAGGTAGACAAACGCTTGGTTGTGCGTTCACACACAAATAGACAAATCACTCTACAAATGCAAGTCAACTGATATAGAATGAATGAGTTGAACCGAAAACTTGTCATTGGTACGCTCATCATCGTCAACACACGTCAACCGAGGGTGGGACACGCACCCCAGCTAATGCTTCGCATCAGAAAAATGGC
Source organism: Dicrocoelium dendriticum (assembly GCA_944474145.2). Taxonomy (NCBI): domain Eukaryota; kingdom Metazoa; phylum Platyhelminthes; class Trematoda; order Plagiorchiida; family Dicrocoeliidae; genus Dicrocoelium; species Dicrocoelium dendriticum. Next base: position 264,202,541 of record OX104063.1, on the reverse strand, counting down.
AAGACATTAAGCAATGTGGACGCAAAAGCTATAAAAAGTTACATAATACTAATATCACATTGGTGATCGTTGTTGGGGTGGGAAGCTAACGGGAATGGGAGGGACAAAGAGACCCACAATACAACTGGCATTAAAATTGTCGATGGAGTACAACCCATCGGGCTCTTGCCGCTTCTTCTCCGCATCCATGAGGGCTTTCGCCTACACCCCGACGAATGCCTCCGTGAGCAGATCGCGTCATTCACGCCGATCAACCGCCTTCTATTCCCGTGAACTGCAATCAAGATTAGAAGGTGAGAGGCTCACTTTGATCATGTCCTGGTAACGAAGCTCCGGTATCCACACATGCGGCTTCCCCAACCTCAGCTGACCATATAATAACTGCTTCAGTATCCGCGTCGAATCCATACGGCCCACATCACCGAGTCGCATCAAGTGTCTCAACAAAAGTATACAGTCCACTACATACATTCCACTTCGGCGCAACACTTCCGTGTCAGCAACTCTGTCGCACCAACCGATGCGCAGAATCCGTCGCAGACACTTTTGATGGAGCCACTCGAAATATCACATATCCCGCCGGTACATCGTCCACGTTTCGCGGCCGTACAGAAGAATAGACAGTAGCATGGATTTGTACGACATCAGCTTCGTGCCAATGATAAACTGATGATTGTTCCACACTCGGTACTCTAGCTGCCCGAATATGGCCGCTGCTGGTCAGTCGACATCCCACTCCCAAAATAGCTGAAACGGGATGTGGATTCCAATAATTCAGCACCAATGAAGGTTTGCGACAATATTGAAGATTACACTTCCGGTGAAAGCTGAAAGAGACAGGCAGTTTTACTTGTGTTGTTGGTGAGCCCGAATTTGACCGCTGTCGTACCCAGAGCACTAGTCATGTGCTGTAATTCATCCGCGCTATGCACAAAAACACAGTCGTCAGCAAACAGCAACATACTGATAGTTGTCGCACAGGCTAGGGTTCTTGCACCGAAACGATGAATGTTCAGCAACCCACCATCAAGATAGTGTTTCACAAGAACACCATAAGCACAAGCCGCATCAAAAGCACAAGACATCCTTGCATGAAGATACAAAATAAACAGGGCAGGAGCTAAGACATAGCCTAGTTTCACACCAGATAAAACTGCAAAGTCATCCGAGGTCTCTCCACTCAGCTGTACTCTCGCCCGCATACTACTGTGCAGATATTCAACTAAACTTACAAACTTACGCGGGCAACCAAACTTTCCCAACACCAGCTACAATGCCTCGTGGTTCACCGTATCAAATGCCTTAGTGAAATCAGCAAAAAGCGAGTACAACGGCTGGTATCGTTCTCCGCACTTCTCCTGAAACTAACGAGTCGCGAACACAATATCTATAGTGCTGCGACCCGAACGGCATTCACACTGCTCTTACGCCATGTTCAGTTCCACAACCTGACTGACGAGGCAGTTGGGAATGATTTGGGCAGTTAGCTTGCCCACACAACTCAGCAAGTTGAGGCCATGATAATTGGTAAAATATTTGCTTACTCCCTTTACCCTTGTACATTGGTAGTGGCATCCTTCAGCTCAGTTGGCACCTCCTTCTCAATCCATACGCGTTGCACAAAGTGGTGCAGCGAAAACACCAACGCAGTCCCGCCGCGTTTCAATGCTTCAGGCGGGATCCCTTCGGCCCCGACACACTTGCCGTTTTGCAGCTGAGCAAGTGCTCTCTGCGTCTCATCCATTGTCGGCGTGTCCGCCAGACTCGCCTTCACATCGTACTGCTTAAGGCCGTTCAATTTAAGCCAGTCGATCTCCGAACGGTTGTTCAAGAGACAGTCAAAGTGGTTCCGCCAGATCTGCATTATATCTGCAATCTGTGTGCAGGTAGCGCCTAAGCTAACATAGCACAGCGTCCTCAGCGGCTCCCGTCTCGGTCCATAACCACCTTCAATGAGTCAAAGAATTCCTTGTGTTGGTGATGTTCTGCATAGCATTCCATCTGCCACGACTTCTCCGTCCAACATGCATTTGTAATGTGACGGAATTCTCGGGTCAGTCGCCGTCGATGTTTGTGATATTGACTACTATTCCCTAAGTCACATGGTCTGCGACATGTGCAGCAAATACTGCATTCTTCTCACACACCAATGCGCCAATTGTCGCATTGTTCTCATCAAACCAATCAGTCCGCTTGCGCTTTGCGCGCTTGATGATCTGCTCGGCAGCAGCTGTCTCCTGGTCGCGAATGTGACATCACAGGTCGCCCAGTGAGGATATGCTGTCCACATCACACAGGTGAATAGCAATCGCCTTCTACATCTCTCTAAGTTCCTCCACAGAATCGACGGAGAATGTTAAATTTACGCCGATTCGAAGCGGGAGTGCAATTCATAGCTTTAAGAAAATATATGTAGAGTTTGGTCCGCACCAATTTGCGATCAGTACCACACGCAGCTTCACGCAGCACACGTGTCATGCGCACTTTGCGTATATCACGCTGACGTAGGATGACATAGGCGAGCAGATGAGCTTGACCAATCCGTGAGTGCGTCCATCAATCGCACTCAGTGCCAACCCTGTCTTCGTGCTCGTCAGACCGTGGGTGCCACACAGTGAGAACAGCTTGTCGCCGTTCGCTTTCGCTGAACCAATGCCATGCGGACCGATCACATCTGTCCACACTGATGCATGAAGCCCAACGCGTGCGTTGAAATCACCCAGCAGAAATAGTCGGTCGCTCCTCGGCGCAGATTGTATCACGGAGGGTAGCTGAGTGTAGAATTGATCACGCGTGTTATCCGGATAACACATGCTGCTAGCGTACGTGGATATAAAGTGGCCAAGTTTCCTCTCCCCGGTAGTAGGCGAACAGTCATCAGTCGCGGGTTAAAGACAGTTGATTCACCCATCATCTGGCTATTTAAGCGATCGACATTGCAAATCCGATCCTATGTTCACGTGGTGCTGAGGTGCCATTGCCCACCCAGTAGAACACCAGCTTCATGCAACTTACCTTGCTCAGCGATCCGGGTCTCACTGAGCGCTGCACTATCGATGTGGTACCGCGCCAAGTCCATCCCGACCAATGCAGTGCGTCGCTCAGGGCCCTCACTCGGGTTCCGGTCCAGTAGACAGCGCACGTTTCAGCACCCGATCCTGAGTGATTTTCACGCAGGCATGCAATTACATCGGTTGGCAATCGCGCGCGAGGTGGCGGTTTTGCCTGGGAGGTCTGCGTGAGGGACTCTGCCCGGAACCTTTGGCTAAATAACCTTACCCAAAATGCAGTGAGTGATTTGGAGCTGTGAGCTTATGACCTATAGACCTGTTGTCTCCCATGTCAAGGTTTTACTGGAAGAGGACCATCGACCAGTTCCTAACCTCCGTAGAGGATCTACTGGAATGCTGGCAGGGCGCCCACACCTGACAAGGGAACGACTCGGGTCCTCAGCCAAACCATGCGATTAAATAATCATCCGAACTTCAGTGGGTCTAGCACATGGCCAGTTCACTGACTCATGCAGATTGGTGCCCTGGATCTTAGCAGGGAGGTGGGTGTAACCCAACTCCCACCCAGCGGTCGCCATAAGTATGCGTCCAGGACATGAGCCCATGGCACAGCAGTAGCAGCAGTGGTAGACCATCTGTCAGGAACTAGCCACCACCTGACTCAGTGCACCATAGGCTCTCCTGTCACTTTCATCGCATATGTTCAGTTGTCCTGCTTCTTCGTTCTTGTATCTGATGGTATATTTTTCCAAATCCGTTGCGTCATGATACTATCAAATCCGCGGTATCTCTTCTGAATAACACCTAGTTTCGCCATGAATGCTTTGCGAACCGTATTGTATCCGCTTCCAGCTGGAACAAGGCGGCGAACACCCAGCACTTCCAGAGACTTCATAGGGACTCAATGCCTAGGTTGAGTATTTAATTTGCATCATGAAGATATGCCTGCTGCGAATAACTTCTGGTGGATATGCGGTCAGTAAAGTTCAAATATGTTCAGCGGGCGTTTACTTAGGTCAGGTATCAGCATAATATGATACGTACTCAGATTATCTGGCTTCGCCATTGACAGGTAACTTTGCGTACGCAGCGCCATTGCGAAATGATCGCCGCTGTAAGGTCGGTGGGGTAATTTTATACTATCCTAATGATCTGCGGTGGGAACCGGTGAACGATTCAGAAACGCTGCTCAGGGACTCGCTCTGATGCAGTCTGAGACTAAGGCGCAACGACACCTGCCTTTTGGCAGTTGTTTATCGTCCCCCAATGTCCACCCCAGAGAATGACTCCTGCCTGACATTAGTATTGCGGAGGGTAGTTCGACGAGATCACAACCATATTCTCATCTGTAGCGAGTTCAAAGTTCATGATTTGGAAGTTCCGGCTTCTCACAACGAACAATTCAAGGCAGACCTGCAACAGTTTACTGCAAGCATTCCGCTCTTCAGTAATCTCCGTTCGCCCACCAGATTCAGAATGAGAAATAAGCCATCTGTGATTGTTTTAGTGCTCAAAAACGAAGAGCTCATGCTCGAGAGACCCATGATGGAGCTCTCTGGGGCGGAGTGATCACGTAACAATACTTTACGATTATGTGTGTTATGCGGAATATCCACAAAAACATACTAACTTAGCTCGAACAAGGACGTACTACGACACCCACAGAAATTGTTGAGGATGGCATTTAGGATTTTTCGGACAATTGCTCCACTGATACTGCATGGACGATGTTTGCTGGCAACTTCAGCGATCTGACTCAATCCACATCTGTAAACAGGCCCATTCGTTCTACATGAGCATCATCAATCATTAGGAGCAGAACCCAAAAATGCATGGCGTTAAGAGATGCAGCGTGACATGTGTACAAGGCAAACCCTAACCCTGACAGCTGGAGCTATTATGTATTGCATCATAACTACGATACCACACTGGTCGGTAAGGACAAATTAGTCCACCAGCAGAGCCTGGCAGAAAGGTTTGTTGCTAATAACAAACTTCTTTACAGGCAAGTGAACAGCCTCCGGAATGTGAATCGTGGTGTTCCCCCACTTACCTCAGCAACTGAGTGTGCTCAAACTGCCGAGGATGTAGTCAACGTTCTACCGCTGCAATATGCTCCAATGTTTCGATGCGTCATTATCCCACGTCACATACCTGTCCCATTCCCCCAGACGCCACTATTCACACACGTCAGTATTAGTTCAGCGACCACTTTGAGAAAGCTGCTGTCGTTGCGCCCCCATAGTTCCCCCAGTGTTGACAACGTTTCCCCAAAAGCAAATTCAAATGGCAGCTACGAGGACAGCTGAGCCATTAGCACTCTTTTCTAAAGATGCCTGGATGAACACCAGGTCCCCAAATGTGAAAGCAGAGCCTCATCATCCCAATTTTCAAAAATGATTGCCGTTCGGAGCCTGTCAACTAGCACCCAGTGATGCTCCTTCCGGTGCTCTCAAAGGTGATGGAGTCAATCTTAACTGAGACACTAATGGGATAATTTGAAAGGTAATAGCACAGAAACAACACGGATTCCGTCGGCATCGGTCATGTACTACTAATCTGCTGATAGTGCGTGGCAGTTGGACCGAAATAGCCGACAGTGGGACCAGCACTGATGCCATCTACCTCGAGTTTTCTAAAGCCTTCAACCGCTTGGATCATCCAATACTTCTTCAACAGCTGCAAATGTATGGGATCAAGAACCCAGTACTTGGACAGATATGAACTTTCCTGCTTCAGCGGCGGTTCAGGTTTGGCTTATTGGATCATTTGCTGATCCTATTGACGTGGACTGCGGTACTCTACAGGAATCGGCGTTAGGGCCGCCTCTATTACTGGTCTTCATCAACAACCTAGCGAGTGACATCGAGTAGAATTTCTTGCTTTTTGCAGATGACATCAAGATAAGGTGGGCGATCGATTGTCAGGAACGATCACGATGTGTTGCAGAGAGACTTAGAACGTGTCTGAATGGTCAAAGGCAAGTCTCTTCCGGTTTAACGCGGACAAGTGCAAGACTGTACATGTACGCCATAAGCCTACTTAGTTATATAAGCTTGGAGACCACATGCTACAAACCGCCTCACGGGAGCACGATCTTGGAGTGGTGATGCAAAACGTCCTCGGTTGTTCGGCGCAGTTCTTGAAGGCGGCCAAAACGGCTAACCAACATGTTGGTCTCTTAAGGAGTGCGTTCGGACAGGTCGATGCTTCCATCTTCCCGCAAATGCTCAGTGCGTATGTAAGATCCCATGTGGAGTACTCGATTCAGGTTTGGCAACCCTTGTTAAAACGCGATCTGCTTGTACTGGATACTGCAAAGCGAAGGGGAACAAAAAAACTGAAGGGAATACTGCACTTGCCATACCATCTGCGACTGAAAACTTTAGAAGTGTATAGTGGAAGCTATCGCGGTCTACGAGGTGACCTCTTTCTGGCGTTCCAGATCTTGAAAAACCTGGAGCGCGCTTGCCACCACCACCTGAAGCTAAGCAGCAACACAAAATCGAGGGGTCACCAGCTGAAACTGGCTACGCAATACAGTCGGCTGGAATGCCGCCGGAACTATTTTTCTCTTCGAATTTGTCACCCCTGGAACGCCCTTTCTACTTTTGTCATTTCTGCTCCCATGCTACCCAATTCTAAACAACGACTCGACGATGTATTACAACACCTGCATGACCTGATCTGGTTTTGTTCACAATGACGACAAGACACAGACAGTCATTGTGCTCTCCAGTCCTCACGAAATCGGTGTAAACGGATACATATGCGTGGGTAAACAGTTACATATGTGTGTTATCGAACATAAGTTGACTTACAGTGGATTTACTCTGACGAATACCGCGATGAGTCCAACAGTGTGCACCCAAATTTGCTGACAATTTTTCATATTTTGAATTTTCACAATGATCCTCCTTCGGTACCAGTTAGGCTACAGCTTGTTTACCCGTATAAAACCATTGTTCCATTACATTTTAGTTATAAATGCCTGAAGAAGTTTGTCGAAACGAGTAATCTTCGCAAACTTGCGCTCTTGCATTTCCCTGAGTAAGTTTTGCGACTTTTAATGTGTATATTTCGGTGAGTACAGCGCTGCAAACTTACTTTTGTTCATATTTTTCCATATTTTGCGATGTTCATCAGGACCGTCCTACCGGACCTGTTAACCTTTAGCCGTTTCACCGCTTTTAAAAAATCGTTCCACTTTACTTCTAATCGCTGTCGAACAAACTGGAGTACTCATCTATCTATCATATTCACTTAGGATAAGCAGGAACGGCTTTTGATTGGGTTAAAAAGCAGTAATTTAATCCAGAATTGAGATGTTTTATGAGTACGTGTGTTCTAATATACCACGAATTTAATCAGCCTTCAGCTGGCCGTGACACTACAGTATGTCTGACAAATGCATGCATGCATATTCGCAATAACTTAAGTTACAGTTTTGTTTGATAGGGCTCCTCATGCCTTTGCCCGAAACGATAATTAATAAGCTCCTGAGCAAGTGACCCGAAATGCTATACCAATGAACAATGATTTATCACGGGATAAAAGCAAGTGCTTGACACGTCCCGTAGGATGGTTGGCGTGAATATGATGAAATCAAAATATATCTGGGTCATCTACCGAACGTCTGCCTAGATGTATACTTTGATAAATTACATCAGTGTAAAATTAAAAATAAAATCGAGCGTAAACGTTCAGAAAGACACTGGGGTGCAGTGATCGTTGATGTAAGGCGTGAGAAAAGTAAAATACGGTCGCTCACTTGGGTCCATTTGATACATAAATCCTGTTGAAAACATGCTTGGCGTAATCCACAATAGAGGAGTTTAGGTAACAAAATGCTGGGAGCTAAGAGCAACATCTAATCGTTTTTTGAAAACGTCCAAGGTAGGAGAGGATACAACTGAGTCTGGGAGTGCGTTCCAGGGTTGGCAAACCCGAAGAAGGTAGTGCACACTTTCTCCGAACAGTGTCACAACGATCCATTTCCTGCGTTATCGCAGAAAATAGTTAAAGTTTTCTGGCTACCAAGGGTTTTTAAAAAAAATACAACTCTGTACAGTGCGTTTGATCCGCAGTTGTGAAGTTGGATTCAAACACTAGCCTGGAAACCGAACAAGGCCACTCAAATGGAAAAAATCATCCCGGAAAAGACATTAGAAGTAAAAGACATTTAGGCGATCAAGCTTGTTTTCGGTGGTTCGTATCAGGTCAGTACACAATAGAAAATCGGGACAAAACTAAATGCGGTGAACCAATGAGGCAAATCAACCGGGCAATGAGAATAACCGTCGCCAAAATCGCTACCACAGTGCACATTGATCCAGTGTAGCAGTATCTGAAAGGAACGCCTACGCGATTGTTCATATCAATACTTGTTACAGAAGCCGTGGTGCAGCAACTGGAGCGCAGCACAATGTCATTAACCAAACAAAATTTATGGATTCGGTATGTCGACGTCTCGTTCGTCATAATCAAACGGGGTTCCGCACAAAATATTCCTGAAGTAATCAACAGCAAATTCGAAGATATTAAATTTACCATTGAACTGGAGTAGGACAACGGGTTCTCATTCTTGGGTATAGTGGTTCTTAGGAATAAAGACGGAAAAACCGAACTTGTGTATAACGGAAGAAGAAGCCCACCGACCAAATATGAAGATATTACAGCAAGCACCCATTGAACCAAAAAGAGCTGCATGCGACACATTTTCAGAAGAACAGTAACACATTGTAGCACGATGGAATTGAGAAAGAAGAAACGGAAACAACAAGTATTATAAAACAACGGGTATCCAAGATCTCTCATTAGGAGAGGCATGATTAAAATTGTGCCTTCACAACAGGAGAACAGGGGGTTAAAGGAGCAGGGCTTCCTTACATTAAACACGTACCTGAACTAACAGCGAGACTGCTACAATCACATAGAATCATGGTAGCCCCTAAACGAAATGCTACATTGACATGCTTGCTTTCGAAAACGAAAAAGGAAGGCAAACATGGTAATCAGAACAAGGCAAATACAACATGAACTGCAAAGAATGTGAGAAACACTACATCGGACAAACTGAACAGAAATTGTCCGCACGCAAAACGGAAAATAAAATGGCTATAAAGAGACATCATACATATGAAGATAAGCAAGGCCATAACTTCGATTTAAATAAATAAATAAATAAATGGTATATACCTGGGTAATTCGAGGTGCAATCCAACTATGTGGTCTGATCAATGTGTACAACAGGATCGCAAAAAATAATCAATTTGTTCACGCTTTTTACAATGGATCCAAAACTGTTACTAAAGTAATGGACAGGATTAAGTCATTAAAGAAAGTAAAAATCAGGAACAATAACGTAAGCAGATTTGAACAGATGTCCAGTTAAAGTAATACAGCCACTCTTGGAACCGTCCACAGGGGACCTGCTTCCATGCAAGGTATTCCCTCGAAAGGTTTCGCCCGCACTTCCATGCTATACCTGGCCACCTGCAAGTCTGGCATAGTAGCATATGAGCCATCACCAGTTTATCATATGTTGTGTTCTTTTTTGGGCTGCTTTTATACATGTATTATGATCGATGAAGCCTCAGACCAGTCCGTCATGCGGATCATACAATTATGGCACTTTTATACGCCAGACAATTTGTGGCAATGTACCTTACATGGGTAAAGTCTTATAATCTGGAAGCTATAATCCGTCACCACAGGCGATCAGCCTAGCCATGGCCAAAAATGAAATAAGGAAGAATGTAGAAAAAGAAGAATTATGTGAAAGAGCTACTACATCGTTAATGTAAAAAATAGGCAGGTACGTATTTTTACATCAGCGTAAAAATGGATCGAGCCGATCATAAGATCAAATTGTGTGGCGTGACAGCCGGAGACAGATAACTGTACGCGTTGTCCATAGGGAAAAGTCACATAGGGAATCAGTTATTGCCATCACTGAATTCAAGTATATGTTTCTGGACTGTTAACTCCAGAAAAGAAGGGGAAATGATTAGCACTGCAAAACTCATGCAGCGAAGGGAATCGCAGAACAATATTACGGATTAATCACTTTGTGGGGAAAATTACGAAACTATTTCCCGACCCCACACCAGTAGAAAATTTTGCTCTCGGTATTAAACAGAAGACAGTTGGTATGAATTGTTTGAAAGGAGTAAAATCGCATAGGAGGTAGAATTAAAGAATAGCATAAGAAGCAGTTTGTAGCAGCTCACCCTAGATGATCTTGTTTCCTCCGGTGCATTCGAGTCGATGTTCTCCGGTATCATACATGATCCGGCCCTTCTTCATACATCTTTTCATCATCAAGTGGAATTTTGAAGATCAATTTCACTCTGTTCGGAGACAGATAAGCCTATATCATTTTCTTGAACATGCAAAAATGTTCAATACATCTAATCTCTTTTGGCAGCATATTCCAAATGTAGCCATACCTAAGAAGATAGAAATTTCTCCTTAGACTGCTCTTGAATTTAGGTAAATAGAATATGCATTCGTTATCTTGCAGTTCATACGTGGTGTTTTCCCTAAAGTGCAATTGATAGGTTCCAACATATGCCTTCCGCCACGCAAGTATGTGGAGGAAGCACAGATTTAATTGCATTCTTCGTAACCACAGAGGTTCAAGATTCAACTGCTTGCACCTATCTCTGTATGAAAGAGCGGTTGAATAGCCAAATATGCGCTTCGTAAAGGCGCGTTGGACGTTTTCAATGGTTCTCAAGTCACCCTTTCGCAAGTTACTGAATGTAACACAGCAATATTCAAGCGATGGCCTGATACTGACTTCGAAAAGCAATTAGTCTTGTTTCTTTCAAGGTTAGCAGGTGTCATATGAGCCCGACCGACTGCTTAGCCCTTTTCATGATATGATTTGTATGTTCGCTAAATTTTAACGAACTAGAATATCTTAAACCTAAGTCACGAACAGACTGGCTGATGGGAATGACTTCATCATGAAGCCTGAACACTTCTACTGTTATCTGACATCCATACGCTAGAATACTACACTTCGATGTTGCAAACGTCATCTGCCACATGTCAGCCCATCTCTCAACGGCTTTCAAGTCGATTTGGATATTGTTAAGTTCAGCGGTACGCTGAAAACCTGGGAATGTGTAAACCAACTTTAAATCATCAGCAAACAAATAAGGCTTCCTAAAGTGTATAACAGAAAGCAGGTCATCTATATACAGTAGGAAGGGTAACGGAACTAAGACACTGCCCTGTACCACTCCACTTGTGACCAGACGAGGTGAAGAGATGTAACCATTGATATCCACAACTTGCGACCGCCCTACTAGGTACGATTGGATCCAAGAGTTAAGCGAATTTGTAACACCGTACTTACTTAATTTATCTAGCAGCTTTTCGTGTGGGCCTCTGTCAAACGCCTTTTGCATGTCGAGGTAGATGACAATGCACTGAAGACCTGAGTCAGTTGCTTCAGTTGGATGGTTAAGGAAGTCAACTTGACAGGTAACACACGAGCGGGACTTCAGAAAACCATGCTGTGAAGGTGAGAGAAGTTTGTGCGATATTAGGAAAGAAACCAAATGTTCCTTAACAGTTCTCTCTAGCATGCGTGGTAGAATGGCTGTGTGACTAATGGGGCGGTAGTTCCGGATGTCAGTTAGAGAACGTAAAGATTCTTGCACAGAGAAATTTGAAACAAACTGAAGAATTCGTTGAATATGCCCGTGGAGATGTAAGCATTCAATTCAGCGAAGAAATTTCTCTTCGATAATTCTCAACACGTGAATACATACATGAACCTGGTTAACGTTTTGCAATCGCTTATGATGGCTTGGCTAGGGTTGGTCAATTTCACACACGCTGCATTGTTTGTCGATCAGACTCGCCAATCGATGATGACGGTCGTACATGGATTGGTGAAATCCGTATCCGCATTCGCTTGTCACCGTGGAGACAGCCACAGGACGCCTACGCCTACATAGGGAACAATGGTGACTTGCGTTGCACCACCCACAGTTCCACTCACACACCCCATATCCGGTGTAAACCGGAAGGAATAAGACCTTGAGGCGTGTGGATGAGAGCCACGTTTCATCAACGAAATCGGCCCACACTCCATCGACAAGCAGAACAGAAGCGTCCCGGCGTAATTGGGAAACCATGCACACCAGAGGTACACAAGTCGGTGGCTGGGCAGTAGCCCGTTCCACACAGGTTGCATGGAACCACCCTTTGAGCCTAGCACGGTCACAAAGACGGTGCACTCCATGCCCTCCAGCAACGACCACCTGTCTCTTGGAGCCAGTATGGACGAGGAGGGTTATAGAGACAGGTAGGCACCTTATCAACATTCGCATCACATACCGGGGAGTTAAACAACATTTACTTCTGAAACGCAAAATTACTCAGCACGCAGTTAAAGGTACCACACCTGCCGCCTTATTGGCTTGGATCAGTAAAGCGAATGCGAGCGTACGCATCGCGCTTCTATTCCGCGTGCAGTAGTACTTTCGCCTGCATCTGGGCAACCGCCTTTTAATCAGTCCACGGAATTCGCATCGATCAATTTTGCCTAGGATTCGCAACACCTGAAATCAACATTAGTTTGTTATAAACTCACCTTCTTCATGTCCTGGTAATGTTAGTTTCGGTTTGCGCTAGTGCAGCATTCCTGCACTAATTTGGCAGTACAAAATCTGTAGGAGTATCCTCGTCGAATTCATTCGGTATACATATAGTTACATAGATTGGCGTCATCCGTGGCCAGTGTCAGTTCCGATACAACGGATGCGCATGTGTTTGTTTAAACTTATGTATGAACTGCCACAAACTGGATAGAGACACATTAGACCTAATGAACAATAGTACTAACAATGTGTATGGGTATCGTTTGGAGGTCAGGCTAACAGCCACTTGCACAGGCATGAGAATAAGTACCCAATACGAACTGTTGGGGTTTTCTTTAACATTTAGACGTGACAGCCTTAAATCTTGGGCATCCATATTTGAACGAAACCGAAATAGGAAAGGGACGCAATTGCCATCAGTACCGTTACCAGGTAGAATTATTAATAAACAACTAGTACAGTAAAATAGTGTGTACATAGGTATTGCCTCTTATATGCATAATCTGGTTTGCGTAGCTGAGAAGATCGCACAGCGTGCGAATGCGATGGGGTGCGCACTTTAGTCTATCCGTGTCGCCGACCGGTCCGATCATCTGCTGCTCTAGGTGCGAATTTGGCGCAATCTTAAGCAATACCACATATTCCTCGCTTACGGCCTCATTGGAGAGACAACTACCGCCATCCTACATCGACTATGTCCCGCTGTTCACTGCCAAACATGCTGCTTTCTAAACAGTGTTCGCACTGTTTTGCAAAGGTTCAGGACGTAGCATGGCTGTCATCCAAGTACTCAACCGTTTGTACATACCGCAGTGTACTCTGCTGTGGCCATAAGCTATTTGGTAACGATCTCCATCGTACGTCTCGGGTGCAGCCATTCAGTGCTCCTAAAACGATTGTCGCTATGCGCTGATTCATTTCCGACCTAGTATCCTAAGACACTGTCGTACGATTACCATTGGCATTACCTTTTTCTTAGTCTATCTAGAAGATTAGCCATGTCCAACACAACTTCTGGTAAGCGTCTCTGCGGTTCCGTCTTCGATCCGCTTGGTACTTGCGTTTTCATAAGCCTCGGTAAATTTAGTATGGCTGATGAACAACTGGAAATAAACCTATGTTCACTCTCATCATTAATGGTCGGAAGTGTTCATTTGCCACGGGTTTTCCCTGGGTAATTTCTCTTCGGTTGCGTAGTCCAACGTGGTCACACGAGGGACAAACCTTGAGCTTTGTGTGCTCTCGATGTCAGACTTTACACTTTATGCGTACTGTAAGCGGCTAAGCGCTGGTAACCCTTGGGTTGACAAATATCTGCCGAACTGGAAACATACTCAGTAATTTGCCTCCCTAGCATTGATCCGTATCAACAGCACAGTTCGCTCGGAAACTCCGCGCGCACGTCAAATACAAATGAGCTCTTGGATGGCCTGAACCTTTAGCCGGCGATACATCGGCTAAGCGTAGTGCTAGTTAGCATTGAGCAGCTGGTCAAGCTAGAGTCATGTAATCTACAAATCGATTTCAAGGAGCAGAATGTAGGTTGCATAGTCTGGTGAGTAATACCATGGAGCTTAAATAGTGATGTGAATCGCGACCGAATAATAATCCGAAGAGGAAGATGCCATAGCTCGCCGTCTCGGTATGTCACCGTACTAAACCACTTGAGAAGGTAGCAAGGATATCATAGATCATGATGAGTACAACAATGTAGTGAGCAACACGTGAAATAACCGCGAAATACAACCGAATTTGGTAAGCCCTATAAAGGTAGGTTAGATGTGACCCATTCGTACTAGGCAGGTGCAATAAATATACTTCATTGCACCAACTCAGTGGTTAATCATTCTAGAATGAAACTGTACCCAAGCGCGACTTACATGAGGGATATAGAATAAGGATGACACAAAGACGATGACGGAGATGGATTAAGCAAGTTTACAAGTTAGCAGGCAATTGTCGCAGTTAAGTCCATTGACTTTTATAAGCTCAGCTAAATTAAGCTCCCAGGTGAAAGAACGGGAACTATAGCTATGCGAAGAAGTAGAAGCATAGTGGAACAGTGATGACTTATCGTTGGTGTGTTCTCTGAATGTCGTCTCCTATATTAACTGTAGGCTATCCGTGTCGGAAGGTAAAACCAGAGCCGGTTATGATCGTCTCTTGTCCGACCTGAGTGAGAATTAACAGGTATGTGGAATCACCAGGCAGTCCGTCGTGTGTTACTATTTATTTCCCCCTGGTCCTTCGTTTTGACTGCCAGCATATCTCGATCAATTTAGCAGTGCCTAGAATGTTACCTGCGCCCAAGCATTTCGATTTGGATGTCACATCATGTTGCCGCGGTTCCGGAATCAACCTTGATGAGTTGTCTGAATCTCAGTGCGTTTACCTGAAGGCGGCAGCAGTGCAATGGGATGTATAGAGACACTTGGGATACATTGACTTCAGATTGCAACCCGCAATAAGTCATGGTGTCACACGAGAAGAAATGTAGTAAGATCCATCTGTCAATTGAGAACTTAGCGAGATACGAACAGATGTCAGCGCAACTTGTAATTTGGGTGAGCCCCAGGTAGACATCTAGCCAGCAGATAATGGTGTCACGCGAGTGAAAAAGAGCACTCTGTCAAGCTGAAGTGTGGCGCTTGTAAGTGTTTCTAAATGGCTTCCACTTAGTTATCCAACATGACATATCAAGATCCCTGATCCAAGTTGCAGATGTGCAGTGTTACGAGTGGGCATTTGTTCATACTAGTGTACGCACTATCACAAATTGGATGGAGAAACAATAATCCTGCTGATATATCTAACACTACTAACGTGCATGAGTATGGAGTGAATTTAAGGATGACAGCCATATTCCTCTAGTGTTGGAGGATCTCACGTACAATTATAAGCAACCAATACGGATGTCGATAGTTAGTTAATGTTTAAACCTGAACCAAAGTTGCAGTCATAGATTTAGTTCGGTGTGGGAATCAACAATTGATAGAGACAGAAATCGGAAAAGGGAACCAAATGCCAACAATATGGTTAATAGGTAGAATGATGCACAAATAAGAGGTACAGTAAAACAATGATGTCTTATCGCTAGTGTGTGCTGCAGATGCCGTCTGCTATCCGCGTTAGATCTCGGTAATATTACACATTCTTTGATAATCGCTTTGACGCGATCATAGAAACAATAGTTCCAGTAAAGCATGCTGCGTCCTGTCTAACATTTGGCTTACGAAAAAGTGCTTAAACTGCTTTAGCCAATTTACAAGAAGTAGCTTGCATAACATCCAATTACCCAACCGTTGGCAGATGTGACCTTATACTCTATTGTGGCGACAAGCTATTTATATGAACGACAGACTCGCTTGGGGCTCGAGCAACACTTAAATATTCTCGGGTCCAACTAAGAAATGAAGCCGGGACGTTTAGCTAAGGTACAATTAAACAACACACAACTCAAGAACAATATGTACATACCTCAGTCATAGTGTAACCGGGTCTTTGCAATGCGCAGGATGAAGGCTCATCAGCTCTTTTAATGGGTCCAGCAATTCTACGCGATTGGTTTGCTTTACACCCCATAGGATGGTAGGTATAGTCTGTCCCCGAGCCAATGGGGATTGAAGGGAATAACACGGTGAATGATACCCTGTGACTGGAGTATATCTTTAGTATGTGGTAGGGCACCCAGGCAGGTTACACAGTATGGGCACGAACGTATCTAACTGCTGGGGTTGGAATGAAATCCTCCAGATATGGTTGGGAAAGCGATGACCCTATATCCATGATGTGATTTGCAATGAAAACATCGAGCGTTGCATAGTTATTTGCATGAGGGTAGACAAATAATGGATATCAAGAGCCTCGGCAGATAGCGCATTTAAAGTGGTTAGCTGGACGTATGATTCTCCCAGGCAGCCTGTGGTTCTCATGGTAACTGAGCCGCTTCAAATTCACTAAGGATCTGTCTTTATACATCTCGGTTGCAGCTATTCTGTCCTGCAAATCAAGTGTTTCTGTGCGTGCATTGATTCCTCAAGGAAATATGTACTAAAGCACTACTGTATCACCACGACTGAACTTACCTACTTCTAGCTTGACCCAGAGAACTGGCCATTGCTGATGCAAATTCTAGCAGGCACCTTTGCTCTTCCGCCTCGCCTCTTACCTAGATAATAGCTGCCTTTTTCTAAGCACACTTAAGTTCAATATGACTGACGAACAGCGGGAAATATAAGTAGACTCATGCGCGTGACTAATATGTTGAACAAACATGTCGAAACAACATCAGCATGTTAATTGCTAGTCAGTTACTTGCCGGGATTGTTCACTTTACATGAATGAGCCAACGTTTGGACAGTTGCAACGGAAAATGTTGGGCCTGGAACCCCGAGATTCTCTAAACTGAACAACAAAGAGAGGAAACGTTGTAGAGTACTTGTTCTCCAGGAATAATTTATTGATTCACACACGCAATTCTTCACTCGAATACAAGAAGCAATGTGGAATATTGTAAGCAGCAAGCGCTTGGTAGCCTGAGGCTAACGCGGTCCCAAAGCTAACTGACTTTTACGAGGAGAATGCTGGGGGATAGCCAACCAATCTAAGGGGATTCGTCAGTGTTCCTATGAATCCGTCGCAAAAACACACAGAGGTTTCGATGTTCGGCCATTTTGGCCTTTCAACTGTGCATACATAGCAGGGTTAGGTGGTTTCGATATTCACAATGATCAACACTCACATAGGCGTCTGAAGACAAATCGAGATAACTCGTAGTACGAGTGGCACTCAGGTCGGACACTAGGTTCACATGAATTGTGAAGCCCCGGTGAGTGAGGTTGCAAAGCACCACCTTCATTTCGTACCGGAGGATACAAATGTGTACCCGTGCTTTTGAGCTCCGATTACCGTGTGGATACTTGAACCTAATTAGGAAAGTTCCTCAAGCGCACTGTAACCCGTATTCATGCGTCTGGTTTTTTCGGTTATCGTCAGGGTCGACCATGACAACTGCGGAATGTCAGCATCATCATCATTATCATCATACATGTCAGCTAGAGGTGGAGAAACACCTCCGCTATTGTACCGCAATACATAAAGGAAATACATACATACATACAATACATTCAGGGAAAATAAATTGGACGGTTGCTTGCCAGCTGAGCTACCAGCAACGGATAGGCATCGTTCCGTTAAGCTACCAGCCGACTACTAGGCAAAAGAAAAAAATTAATATGTTTTACTTTACGGAATGAGATCGTACATGGAGGGGAGGCTAAAAGGGATGGGGGGACAAAGAAACTCACAGCACAAACGCCACTGAGGTCGGCTCCTTGCCATGTCAGCAAGTGTATCCAGCCAAACGTGTTCACCGTCTTTTAGACCCCAACCAGGGAGCCGTGAAGCTCCAACCGAGGCTAGCTCCGAAGTGAGGGACTTCATTCCTCTGGACCAAGTCATCGCTTGGCCACCTCTCCTCTTCTTCCACCCACATCCCCGGTGAGCAAACAACGCACGTCGAGGGAGTCGGTGGGCTGGCATGCGTAACACGTGGCCGAGCCATCGGAACCTGGTGCGTGAAATAACGGTGCTGAGCCGTTCATTTCCTTTTCCTGTGCCGTAAACAAGGCGTCGAACACGCTCGTTACTCACGCGGTGTTCCCACCAGATGTGAGCCAAACTGCGAAGGCACCGATAGTTGAACGTAACTAAACTCTTCATGTCTTCCAGGTTTCGCAACCGTACAGTAAGGTCGAACGTACCGCTGCATTGTACACCCAACCCTTCAGGGCGAGAGTAATGTCGCGCCGCCGCCATAGGTGGCGAAGGTTAGCAAAAGCACTTCGAGTTTTCGCTATACGGTTCGTGATCTCGTCTTCGATCCCAAGGGCGCTGAGACAACTTCCCAGGTAGTTGAATTTCTGAACGACTTCTAGCTGATCCCCACCAAGGGTCAGCGCAGGAGGCGATCCCTGCCAATCTTGGAGGAGCGTTTTGCACTTCGGTGTTGCAAAGAAAAGCCCGAAGCGACTGAGAGCCAGTGCTAATCTGTCCAGGGCGGCTTGGCAAGTCTGGGAGCTGTCGTATATGAGGGCAAGGTCCTCGGCGTACTCCAAGTCAAGAAGCAGTTCTCCTGGGAGTAGCTCCACACCTTTTAAGTCATGTCCTGTAAATGCAATCTTCATGACTTTGTCATTAGGGCAATTGAAGAGGAAAGGTGACAAGGGGCTTCCTTGTCTCACACCGCTGGAGATATTAAAGGGCGGCGACAGCTTGCCGTGAGCCCTCACTCTGCCCGTACAACGCGCTTATAATGTTTGGATAATATTTACATATTTCTCGGGCACACCTTTCCTGAGTAAACAATTCCAAAGGGTACATCGATCAACCGAATCGAATGCACATTTGATGTAGAGGAACACGACTGTGGTGGGCCGCCAATATGTGTGACGGTGCTCCAACAACTGACGCAAGGTGAAGGTTTGGTCGATGCAGCCACTACCTCGACGAAACCCGGCTTGCTCCTCACGAATCTGGCTTTCACGAGCGCCAGTCAATCTGTGAAGAATTATGGAGGCGAGTAATTTGGAGGCGATGGAGATCAGACTGATTCCTCTATGGTTGCCGCATTCCGAACACGAGCCTCTTTTAAAGATGGTAACAATAAAGGAGCGGCTCCATCCGGTCGGGACAGTCTCCTGCTCCCACAGTTTCACTAGTAATTCATGTAAAGCATTAACAAGAGTAGAGCCTCCGAATTTGAAGAGAGCTGGAGGAAGATCATCTGGTCCCGCGGCTTTGTGCAACTTCAACAGTCCAATCTCACTTTCGACTTCTGAGCAAGAGAATGGATCCAAAGGGACAGCCCACGGAGCAGCGCGATCAGTGACGGGCGAATCGAACAATTCTAACCGATTAAATTGCTTTTCAAAATGCATAGCCAAACGCTCCAAACGTTTTGACAAATTGTGGTTAGGCTGTCCACTCTCGTCACGTATAGTTTCACTAACACCAGGTCTCCTGCTGCCCGATTCCCGGATCAGACGGAATAACTTACGATGGTTGCCAAGGGCAGCGGCCACTTCCATCTCTGACGCACGATGAGACCACCAAGATTCGCGGTCTCTCTTCAGGCTAGCGCGGAGTTTTGTCCGGAGCTCTTTGCGAGTTTCATTGTGTTCACTTCCAGCCGGGATATACCGGCGAGCGTCGATAAGTTCCAGAGACCGAGAAGAGACCCAATGTCCATGTTGGCTATTAGACATACCACATGAGGATTTGCCTGCTGCTAGTAAGGTCTGGCGAACATGTGACCAGTGACCATCAATTGTCTCCAGTGAGCGATTACTCAACTCGCATGTCAGCGTACTTCGATACGCATTCAGAACAGCTGGCTTTGTCAGTTGGTTGGTGTCAATGCGCTCACATCGTCGTCGTGAGCGTCCCCCAAAACGCATCCGCAGATCAGCACATGCAAGTGCGTGATCGGTGTCCATACATGTGCTCCAAATCGAGCGACAATTCTGGACGCAGCCTCTCCAGCGGTAACTTATCGCAATGTGATCGATCTGCGTCCGAGACTGGTTCGAGGCTGGTGGGCGCCAAGTCACCCTCCGGCGGGTGCTGTGTCGGAAATTAGTACTCGCAAGAAATAAGCGAGCATCTCCACACAAATGAAGTAACCGCTCACCGTTATCATTACGGGAGCCTACACAATGTTGGCCGCCCAGATGCAGTTCATCAGTGGACTACTTTCCAACTTGTGCGTTCATATCCCCCGCCAGCACAACAGTGTCCGTGCTTCTGTGGCGAAGGAGCTCGGTCAGTTGGCGGTAGAAGTCGTTCTTCACCGAACCATCGCTACAGTTTTTGGGCGCAGAGGCAGCGATGATGAATAAACATCTATTAGTCCCGCGCGACTTCGAAGCTTTGAACGAGCCAGCCAATCGGACCGCACACATCCGGCTACTGATTGGAATCCAATCAACCAGAGCAGCTTCAGCCCGGGGACTCAGGGCAATGCCAACACTAGCTTGACCGCTGCTGGAAGCTGCATCCTCACCGGATAGGCGCAATGATAAAATACTGCTTGCGTCATCTAAAGGAGATCGCAGAGTGAGCACAGAGCTCGAGTCTTGCAAGCGACTCTCTGATAAGCAGCAGATATCGATCGCGAGGGTCTCCAATGTTCGGGCAAGTGTTGCCTGTTGACCGATTTGTAGCAGTGTGTGTACATTGAGGCATGCCAATCTGAAGGAGGATCGAGGGCTCCAAATGGAAGCCGATGAACTAGAATGGACCGCTTGGTTGGACATGGGCTTGTCGACAGGAGAGGAGTGACGCTCCGCGTTCACATGTGAGTTGAAATTAGAAGGTAAATGCCTAGCAACGCATGTTGGAGGAGGGCCAAGAATCGGAGGGTTGAAAACTGGGGGGATATAAGTGAAGTTGGAACGGGACGGTAAGAGTGAAAAAGCGTAAGAGGGGGAATAAGAAGACGGGAAGGCTTGAGCAGTAGCAGCCAAACCCCTATCCACCCTGCTCGATGCAGCAGATAGGGCACCGTTGATTATCCTCTGCGGTGGCCAGAGCATCAAGAAATTGTTTGAGGAAAGATTCATAGTATTGCGTGGGCAGGATACTGTCAGGTTGCCCAGGCCTATACAGGAGAACGATTAGGGTTCTCAACCAAAGCCTTTGGTTCAAAAACCTGACCGCAAGGCAGCGGGTTTGATAGTGAGCCAAAAGCATTCTGTTTTAAGGAATGAGTCGCCCTCACTCCAACCCCCAACCTGGAGAACCAGGAGACTCAGTTTGTCTAGCCTCCAACCGTTGACCAATCTGGTATGAGTGACTCTGAAGGTGCAAATGCACCACCCAGCATAGCTCAATGGATCGCTGAGGCATACAAACCATCGCACTACGGTAAGGTCCAGCCTCATTGCAGTCCCACTGTTGTGCATGAGACACTACGATCCCAACGGGAGAACATTAATTCTCATACGTCTTAATAATGCAAACGTGTATGACTTCGGTTTGGAGGTAAGAATAACAGCCACAGTTTTCATGCTGCGAGCAGCTGCACGTCGAATAGTGAGTGTGCAATAAACAACGGTTGGCTGACAACGTCGAACAATATCTGCGTTCCGTCTGGCTCACTACTGTCGTCTTTTTGAATCTACGCAACTTGGTATACGTTGATTCGTTCCGTCCATCCGTCATGACGCATACACCACTGAGTTTGCGCGTCGTAATAATTCTGCTCCATTCTCGGCCATTGGAAGCATCACAGGGATAGCACTGCGCTGGACCAATGGTATGTTACGACTAGGCATATGAACGAGACCGTAGTAGCAAGTGCGGCGGAGAGAAACTACTGAGCAATTCAAAGTAAACGAACTCGACATAATTAGGTGAGGACAAGGACAACTGTGGGTAAAGTGAACGGTGCTCACACTGAGATCACAGCTACCGTAGCAGAAGGACTTGCAATTGCGTCCCCTGTTTGCACAGTTTAGGTTGCATTATTCTGATCGCAATGGTCTCGGCAGTGCTTAGTAGACGTTTTCCAAGTCCTTTTGTGCAGCGATTTGGCAAAATGCGGAAAACTTTCAAGGCTTCCTTGGTCAAAACTTAATGCTCGCTATGAACTGGATGTTCCAAAATACAGCTATTAATGTTTCCAACCAGCTTGCTTCCACAAGGCTGCTGGGCAATGTTTTGCAATCTGTTTCTCCAAGCGTCTGGTCATGTCCTAGGTATCTTACACCATAGGTGAATTCGCACAGGACCGGGAGTTTATCCTTAAGACTCTGGGTAATAAACCGGGCAGTTTCTTTAATAATATGCGGGTAGGCATTAGGGAATGAGTTGATTACGGCATTTGAGAGTCTCCTGTTAAGTAACTCGAAGGGGACATCTTGAAAAGGGACTGACAAATACACATCCTTTTTGGTACTGTCACAACCGTTTCTTGTCGGTCACGGATCACGGTATGTCTCCGAATTAAAGGAGTTGAGTAACCATTTGCTTGTAGTGTATTAAAGATGCAGTCCTCGTCCTCCCATTGGACGGACGAGGCGTCTTGTTTCGTAGGCATCTATGTGTGTGTTTATGCATGACCATCACCATCGATTGCAGAGCCTGATCGACGAACAATGCAGCCTGTCTGAAATTAACCAACCCTAGCTGAGCCTTCATAGCCTATTGCAATGCTTTAACTAGTTTTATATATGTATTCGCCTGACGAGAATTATCGAAGAGAAATTTTATCGCTGAATTGAACTACAGAATTGTTTAACCCGTGGCATTCAACAGCAAATTTAATCAACCGACACCTTGAAATTGATGCTATGTACACGGCACTACAGGTGGAAGATAACCAACTTAATCTAACGGAGTGGAACGCCAGGCAGGCGCGTCGGACGAGGAAGTCAACCGCAGAGGTACACGCACTAACGTCACGAGATACGCATCACAGGAACCAATTTCGGAGGTCCTGCGCGCGCCAAACTACTCGAACTCAGCGTGACTGCTCGTTTGCCCAAACTGATCGATCGCTCTCATTCACTAACGCCTCGCTTCGCGTCGCTCCACTCCACTACATACTAGCGCGTTGGTGATCTCACCTCGAGTGGTGACGAAAGGTTTGCAACAAACGGCCGAGCTCAGCGAAAACGCCGACCAACAAGTGATAAACCAGGGCTACCAGCATTTGCTTCCATACCACAAAGCTCTATGCGTCCGGTCGACGGTCTGCGGACTTTCTTCTTCTGGTCGTATGTGGGTCGAAATAGACACTGGGGCTGAAAGACAAAACAGTTACCTGATAGGCAGCTGGACAGTTGCATTACAACCACCTAGTAGGAGTCAGAACTGGGTGGAAGGAGTGACTGACTTACACCTTGTGGCAAGCTGGACGGCGTTGTCACAGCTGCCGATGGAGGACCGTGCTGAGATACGTTGATAGATGGCGAAAACACCTTCGGGATACGGTTACTCTAACGACACCGAAGGCAAATTGGAAAGTAATAAGAATAGGAATGGACAGTGACCTTTTAAGCTAGACTCGACGACATCTTACCTGTTAACTCGCTATAGTGACAATCTTTTGCGCTACAGTTAACAAGGTATACCGGAAGTGTAAGCACGGCAACGTTTTCTCATCCCAGTTCTGTTCCTACCTCAACATTTTGAACCAACTCAGAACCTATCATTGACGGCAGCTTGATGAAGAGCAAGTTAAATAATGTCCACATTTATTAATCAGACAACAATTATCCATTAAGAAAGGAGTACGTCCGGCATGCATCTGAATCCGATGAACCATTAACTTGGCTATTGACTTAAATTCTGCGGTATAGATTAAGAGCAGTCATCGTTCCAAGGGTAAATGCGTTCCGTTCTGTGCTTACCTCGTGTTAACCGGCACGTGCATGCTAATCATTGCTACAAAACAGTGGATTGACAAACGCGGGTGATGACACACTAGCGGATTTGATGTTAGTCCATTCCGCCGAAATCATTCATGAAGCTGGTGTCCGCTACTTTTAAGCCCGCATCAACTGCCCATCGATTTTGTGGGTGGTAACGTTGGCGACCGGTTGAATTGGTGAGATTGTGTGTGAGCAGGTGTGCACGGAGAAGTGGACGCTTGCAATGTCTAGGACGGCACAAAGCAAAACAAAACACAAAAGTCTGGCATGAGGTTCATTCTCTTAGCGCTGAGTAACAAAATCTAATTTTGATTGGTTTGTGGTTAATCCGATGCGTACCGGTAGTGCAGGCATCCACAATCACCATCAGGTACTACTTGTGCTGAGAAAGATTCACATTCTGGGGAAAAACGGTGTTACGGTAACCGAGTTCAGTAGGCCTTTATATAATGCGAATGGCGAATGTTCATGTGAATGTCCTCACACCTGTTAGTCATTTAACAATGATTCATAAGGAAAGGAGTACACTTGGCAGGCACCAAAATCAGATGAACCGTTAAGCTGGCTATTTGCATAGAATTTACAATACAGATTTGTTATAGGCATCGTTCCTCTTGCGAAGCAAATCGTTCGAAAAAAAACTTACAAGAAGTGCGTATAAAGGTAGAAGAGAAGAAATATATTAAATCGGTAAGACATCTGCAACGGACAGAGCCGGATTCGTAATTTCAATAGCATCCAGAAAGGTATGTCAGCAACCTCTCCGGTCTGCAACTCAATCAACTAAAGTCTTTGTCATTAGGCAAGTTCATATAGACACGCAGTTCGAACACTTAATTCATCAGCTAACAGATCTCATGCCCACATCTTCTCTTAATGGTGACACTTTTAAAATCACGCTGGTGCGCCTAGCTCGACAATACTTAAATTGTGGTACGCAGTCATCGAAAATCTTGTCGAAAAAAACACAGGGACGTATCAGAGAATGTAGAGCGAATTCTAATGTGATACTTTCCAGATCAGACAAAAGTTCGGGTTGGGTGCTAATGAATAAGTTTGACTGCATCTCCAAGATTCTAGCCCTTGTACAAGACACATACATACATATTTATGTATAATGTGTCACCACGATGATGACGAAATTGCAAATGACAGCAGCCAACAAGAAAAATACGGGTCAGAAAGAATACATTCGCTACTTGCATTAAGCCACAACACCATATGGCCAGATGCGATGTGTAAGTGAAGGGTATAAGCAGCTCTCCGGGACACGGTTCCATGATGGGTCGCATTATTTTCGTTGACATGACGGCTATAACAACTTTTATTCCTACTCTCCACTTCGCCATATTTTACTACTTTTAAAGGATTGAACACCTCAGACATTTTAATGAGAACATAAAACTCTTGAAAAGTCCCTCCACCATTCAAGTTGGTTATATCAATTGCTCAGGCTGGTATTTTGCCTGTATCTCGCTGCGCTTAGCTCCTCCAACAACTTGATGATCTTGACTACCTTCTGCGCAGCTTGATCCATTTTTAATTTTCTCGCGTGCAAACTTGCTCGTGTCAATAACAAGGTAAATAAATCAACGGTATACTTCTCGACATGCGAGATACAGGCAAAATACCAGCCTGAGCAATAGATACAGCCAACTTGAATAGTGGAGGGAATTTTCAAGAGTTTTACGTTCTCATTAAAATGTTTGTGGTGCTCAATCCTTTAAAAGTAGTAAAATATGGAGAACCTGAGAGTAGGAATAAAAGTTGTTATAGCCGTCAGGTCAACGAAAATACTATAACCAGCATGGACAGGAGTGAGTATTCTTGTTTTTATTTTTCCCATGTAATACATCAACTATAGCTGTCCCTATGTTGCCACGTTGTTCAAATGCAATTCCCACTTACA
This sequence comes from Dicrocoelium dendriticum, assembly GCA_944474145.2. Lineage (NCBI taxonomy): Eukaryota > Metazoa > Platyhelminthes > Trematoda > Plagiorchiida > Dicrocoeliidae > Dicrocoelium > Dicrocoelium dendriticum. The sequence continues at coordinate 264,176,566 of OX104063.1, read as the reverse complement.
CTACTATTATTCAGTAGCGCATCTGTTAGATAAACGTTCAAACAGACAACTCACCTATCGTTTGATAATTGCAGTTTTACCCCCACCATCCTGCAGGACTGGTCAAGTAACTGCTTTTAAGCCGACATAAACCATTTTGCATTGTTTATTGTACTGAAGAAATGTGTGTCAAATAAATATTTAGACATTATCCAAGGGCTATAAGCGCATAGTTCGGGCATCCTGAAGATTTAGAAAAACGTGTCGCCGCTCTTCAATAACTCCAGCGGTGTGAGACAAGGTTGCCCGCTGTCACCATTCCTCTTGAACTTCACAATTGACGAAATCATGGAAACAGAGTTCTCTGAACACGACCTAAAAGGGATGAAGCTGCTCCTTAGTTAGCGACTTCTTGACTTGGAGTATACCGACGACATTGACCTAATCTGTGAGAACTCCCGAAATTGCCAAACCTCACTGAATAAATTAACTCTGGCTCAGTCATTTCAGGCTGTTTTGCACCCTCGAATTGCAAAGTCCCTCTTTAAGATTGCAAGGGACCCGCTGCTGCGCTGAACTTTGGCGCTGAGCAGCTAGAAGTCATACAGCAATTTAATTATTTGGGATCGAAGATTTGGGATCGAAGATTAAATCATGAACCATATGGTAAAAGCTCGAAGTGATTTTGCCAACCTCCGTCATCTCTGGCGCCGATGCGCCATCAGTTGCTCTGAATGGCAGAGTTTACAATGCAGCCTTCCTTTCAGCCCTCTTGCACGGTTGTGAAACCTGGCCCATAAAGTCGACAAACTTAAAGTGGCTAGCTACGTTCAACCATCACGGCCTACGCCGCTTAACTCATGCATGGTGAGAACACCGTGTGAGCAATGAGAGTGTTCGGTGCCACGGATTTGGTGCAGGAAGAACGTGTGAATCGCTCTGTACCGTTATATCAAGCACCAGGTTCCAATTGTTTGTCCCCGTGTTGCCTATGCCAGCACATCGACTCCCGCGACGTGCATTATCTGAGGGCTGAGGGTGTGGGTGGAAGATGAGGAGAAAAGACCAAGTGATAACTTGGTTCAGAGGAATTAGAACCCTCACTTCGAATTTGACATCAGTTAGTGGCTGACAACTACGGGGCTGGGTTCCAAAGGATGATGAACACGTTTGTTTGGATACACTAGCTCATGAGGAAGAGATGACTTTTATGGCGTTTATGATGTGAGTGTCTTTGTACCTCCCTTCCACTTTAGCTTCCCACAACAACGATCTAAAGCTTAATGCATAACATGATATTTAGTATTGTGTCATATATTTTAGCTTCTATAGTCTTTAATGTATAATGTCTGATTTTTTGTATTGCGGCACATTTGCTGTGTTTCTCCCCCTCGGCTACCCCGTATTGATCACACTATGCAACAAAAGTTCATTTTCTATAACAGTGGTTATTGTCACTACCTTATAGAATACACTTCACTGATCGTAGAAATGTATTCCGATGTTACCTAACATGTCAGGTTACCTTGTTATAAGTAAATGGTTATTTTCAGTAATGTCCAGGTTACATCCTACGAATTGTATCTAAAACATTGAACCACAACATAGAGAATACCTCTGTGTGGCAAATACGTCACATCAATGCAACACTCTCCGTTAAATACTGACTGCATGTCGGCACAGGGTAATGATGATTACACCATCGTCGCTTGTATGATCCAGCGCACTCACGCTGCAGAAATCAGCAAAGGGCTCTCATCGTAGAAGGCATGTAGTTGCCACTGTAGCTCTGCTTCGTGACTGAAATATCGGTGAAAGCGCTCACCATGATCATCATTAAGAGATCCTAAGTTCTGCGGAAAGAAGTCAAGGTGCTTATACAAATTGTGCATCTTGAGGGAGGACAGTCAGCAGTGAGCACTTTCGTGATGTCTTTGTAGTTTCTGTGCCTTTGTTCTACCCAAAAATCTTGTACACACTACCTTGAATTATCCGCACGATTCTGACTCAACTGAAGTCAACTGGCATTCGAAAACATTGTCTACCACTATCCAGCGAATATCAGACCCAATAAGTGGCACTTATTTGATCTTCAAATAATTAATCTTCGAAAACACGTTTTTCAAGTATTAGAACGCCAAGCCATCTCGCTTGAGAGCGTTGACGAAATTCTCATCAAACCAAGCTTAACGTGCAGAGGTGGTAGTTAAGTATGACCAGGTTGCATAACTGGTGTATACTTTACACTAATTTTACCTGCAACATATTCCGGCCTCTTTGGCCACTTTTCGAGTAGGTGGTGCTGTTGTGTTGCTCTACTTACCCATAAGCACATGAAACAGCAAAATTTTGTAAATCCTACTTGCATACCCATTAGGAGTCCAAGAACTTTGAAGTCAGCACAAATATTCCAACAGTATTTATCGTAGTTTAATGCAGCATGTCTCTTGCATATTTTCGTAAGCCTCCTTCATACCAGTGGCATGCAAGGGAGGCACAGTTTGGTACACATTTCCATTGTGCAACACTATGGCCTTAAGACTATTCTTGAACGAGTCAATGAAAAAAGCGCCATTCATCACTGATGTGCCTCATGCCAAGCCCTTTCCTCAGTCCTTCCACCTCGGAACAGAATAAAAGATTTCTTCTTTCTTTCTGTATACAGTAAGCTTGGTGTTTGTAGCAAGTAAGTGCCACAGCTGCAGCCGAGGTGCCAGCAACTCAGCCTTGTCTTGAGGCAAGCCCAGGTCACGTCGCAAGTCACTCAGTTCGGATTGTTCAATACGATTTGGGTTGGCATCATCAGCTTCAAAGATTTCACATATGTCAGAAACAGGTGAAGTTGACGATGCAGAATCCTTACTCATCATCAGTGACATGTTTACTGCAGGCAAAGGAACGTATATGTTGCAATCAATAGGAACAGGTCGAATAGCTGATGGAAGATCGGGGTAATGCATTTTGTCCTTGTTTCGGTTGGAGATTCCGATGATACTGATTAGTCAGAAGAAGCAGTCTGTCGTGTGAACCTTCGGCTGCCTCCACTCCATGTGGATTGCAAAGTGCATCTTGCTTTTGCCCTTGAGTCAGTGAGTCAGATGAAAAATTCAAAACACACAAACAGTATACGGCGCCAAATTCTTATCCTGATCTCCCAGTTTCATCCGGCAGAGTTCAGTGGTGATGAAGTGGGACTGCAATGCGATTTTGTAGTAAACAGAGGTAACAAAATGAATCCCGCTATTAACACAACAGCATCCTTCAGCCGTGGTTAAGATATCAATTTTAGAAACAGCTCTCAATCGAATTTCATTGTCAGATTGATACCATTGCCAAGAGCACTTCATTTCCACAATTATAGGGAGCCGACAGACTTATCACCGGCGAGTACTTCATGTATGGAACGCACTGCTTAAGAGAAATGAACATTTGTACTTGTGAATCCCGTCGTGATAGAAACATTTGGTTTGCGTATTCGTAATCAGCTTTCTTATTATTACTAAGAACATTCTATATTATTTCTGTTTTAAAATTGATGTTACACAACATAATGATTGCTGCTGCCGCTACCTTGAGTCCGTTTGATACAAAATTCTAGAAAGTGTACATTATAAAATATATTCCATTGTAGCACGACTTAGATAACTATGTACTGAAAGCTAACCGTAACTACTGAGTTCGCACGAGAGTTTGGCACAGTCGATGGACGGAAGCCATATTTTCACACAGAGCCAACTGTACGGAAATAGTAAATATACAAATAGAGTAGTGATTTTCGCGTTTATTGAAGAAACGTCAAGCTCTGTTGGCTAACTGGCACTCAGGGAAAGGCTAGCTAGGTATAGGAAAGGAAGTATTTTCTGGCAGCGAAAGGTGACCTAGTTTGGGCCGCGTTCCCGATACATGTATATAAGCACATGTCGCAACTTTCGACAAAAATGTGCCTAATCTCCCTGGGTAAAATAGAAACTATAATCTTGTTGTCGTTTACACATCATATGGGGAACTCCCCAAGTCGCTACAAGAATGGTAAGGTTCGCATACCCGAGAAGAAAATTAATTCTGTGGGAATTCGAAACGATAGTATTATTCAGTGGGTCAGGTGATTACCTATGTGGTTGGTGTTGTAGCTAAGCCTCAACAATTAGTGGTACACGTGATTGGAAGCATCGGATACATGGCACACCAGTACAAGATCACTACGTAGCAATATGTACTGTCCATCGAAAACCCTTGTAGCTTCAGTGTTTGCTTGGAACAGGGCTTGAGTCCGCCTCTGGCGCTCTCTGTTGCCCTGCGTTGTGATATCTCTAAAACTTCGAGTTCGCATTTCAAACAAGGCTGCCAAGCTTGGATAATGTATTCAATGTGAGGTACACATGTGATTTGTGCATCGTCGGGAAAATTGATGGGTGAAAACTACCGAATGCTATTCACAACAGGCCGACGTACTAGTAACTGCTTTTGCAACTGTCTCAGACTGGTTTAAGCAGTTAAGGTCACTCCGCATGAACACAGCAAGGTCGCGTTCCTGGGAATGAGCCTGAAAGCTGTGTGCTCCAATCATATATGATGCAGAACAACTCGACATAATTCTGCATTGACGGGTGAGATATTCTGCATTCACCAGTGTGCCAGCACGTCAATTTCGCCCTGAAGTCCGTCGTGATTGCCGGGTGCTCTGATCGCTCGGCGTATGTTAATATGCTCTCAGAAGTTTAGGAACTCGGAATCATTTACCTTCGTTAGTTCGTTTATGCAAATCAAGAGCAAATCAAGATCTCTGAGCCTTGAGGCACACCGCACTCCAACTCAACTTCCTCGCACTTTCACTTCCGGATTTTCACTTCCAATCGACGTGCATTTGGAAAATTGTCTATCCAAGCCAGGAAAGGCTCGCCTGTGCCATGGTTCTGAAGCTTGTGGTGTTGACTTCTACAGTCTAAACAATAAAATGCTTTGCGAAATCCAAGTAAATGACATGTACCCCGGTCCCAATATCAACTGCTTCGATCCAGCTACTACTTGCAGTCAACAGGTTGACGTTACATCTAAGGTTTTGACAGAAGCCAAGTTGCTGTTGGACTATTATGCTGTAGGTTTCCATATACTGCATCAATGCATCTCTGATTATTGACTCCATAACAAGAAAGCACAGGAAGTATCGCAAGGTGACGGTAGTTTGCAAGTACAATGTGGCTGACTTATGAACAGAAGTAAGATTACACGGTGTCCACGTTAGTGGAACTTTGTTCTCCTCTAAGCAGTGCTGATGTTGGTCAATGGGTAAGTCAAAGTACTGGCGGCCATTTGCAAAACATTCAGGCAGGTATTATCTACTCTGGATAAACAGACATAACAGATTATTGTACATGGCTTCTGCAGTGAAGCTGATATTTGATGAATTTACCGATGGTGCAATAAACACGGAGAGAAGATTTGAGCTTAATACCCTTTTCATATATGGGAGCAAAGAAGCCGAAGAGCATTATCCGATCACTTACCTACCTACCTATGGCCAGCAAGCGTAACAAGTACTGGGACTCCACGATGTACTTTGTACTGGCTATTAACGTACCTGTAGATGAGTCTGCGGCTCGTGCAGAAGCGCTTCACTAGATCTTGCTAGTGTGTCATAGATCTTCGAGAATCAATTTCGATCCATATTTACCTTGTGTTACGTATGTCGTTCAACTATCGACATAATGAGGGCTCTTGTGTACTGGTCATACTAACTCTTTTCAGAAGAATTTCTTACATGTCTTGCTCCTTAGAAATGACAGCTTTGCTTGGACGATGGAAACATTTCGGTCCTAACGCGTGCGCAGCCAGTGCACCAATCTGCATTGTGAATAAATTCAGACCATTGAATATGGGAATTTTGTATTTACGGCCCAGTGGAGATGCTTCCTGCGTTTTCATAGATTATAGAGTCAATGATCGAGGATACCTTTATGTGCTTCCTCAAAAGCATGCAGTATCATAGTACAGGAATGGCATTACGTCCATTAGGGTAGCTCGTTTATCATCAATCTGCTAACTACAAGCAATATCTGGACCGAAGTTATTCATAGTGGAATGCGAGTCGAAGTCATATATCTGGAATTCTTAAAAGCGGTTAGTCGCTTAGATTCTCAAACCCTGGTACACACGCTCCAATATAATGGCATCGGTGGCTTGGGTAGTGTAGCGCCACAAATGATTATTAGCTTTGATGTACAATTTCACTAATGATCAATTGTACATTATTCTTGCTTGTTTTAATATCCCTTACGTCGCGTCCAGGTTGACCTACCTCCGGCTCGACACTCGACCGCCTTGTAAGTTCCCGCGTTAACCTGTACCTCCTGTCTTGCTTCATCCGTCCACTTCTTCTTGCAGCCCATCGAATACAGTCCGCTGCGTCCGACTCCAATTGCCTTCTGATATGCGCGCATAATTTGGCATACCGTCTCGGACTAGTATGTACTAGTCCAACAAATTGGTGATCCAGATTCCCATGCGTGAATTTAAACCTTATCTCGGTTGTATTTTGGGGAGTTCGTTCCTTTTATCGATTATATAAGTATATCCATTTGTTTCTTGCGTAATTTTAGTCCTTTCATCGTGTGTTTTTGTTCATTCTTTAGCTTTTCGATTCACATTACGAAAGTGGAATCTGAGTCGTTTTGCAGTGTAAACATGCTTACTTTGGCTGTTCCAAGTTTCATGGAACATAGCCCAGAGGTTTGATTTGCGATATTCGAGATCGAACTGCAAAATAAGGGCATTAAGACGGACCGCCGAGGTAAAATCAGCTCGTCCCACGCTTTCCTTTGTTGGTTGTGACACTGGTTGAGGACCTCCTACTCGGCCCATCGAATGAGGCAAAGTATGAAACGATGAAGCAAGCGAGTATAAAAGAGTTACTGTCCAGCGCAGGTGCTCGTTTTGAACAACTCAATGGTCTCAAGCTGAGAGATCGCAAGTCGTCGGCTTTGCTGCTCGGAATTCAGCACATAGCTGGTTGCTTGTTCTTGAGCGCAGAAGGGATAAGGTAGCTGTGGTTCCCACGTCTCGCAGAGCAATTTCTGGTATTGCGGTCCATGTTTCTGGATACGCTCCTGAAAGAACTAGCTACCAAAGAAGACGGTCGGTTCGAAGGTCTTCCGCAGCACACGTCCAGTAGCTCCGGCGACGTATTCTCACCGATGAAAACCGAGTTTCATATTTGCTCCAAGTCATCATGCCTATCTGACCCTAAAGACGAGGAAATTACGCTACTTCCCAGCAGGACAACAGCAATGAATGCTTCTAGGCAGCGTGTGCCACGGCCAGATGCTGACGGCCTTTTGCCTACCGTTCATTGCGGCTGGTCCGTGCCTGCACCAAGTACATCTCGTTCTCCACGAAAGCGCAGCATTTTCTCTGCATGTTCTCTGTCCAACCATACCAGTTCTGTCGAAGAATTATGTTGGAATCGCTGCCAATATGGTGGAAGAGCTGGACGTTGTCGGGCTCCCTGCATTAGGCACAATTCAGTCGCTTCAGAGAAAGCGAATAGACCGCATACGAGCACGACCGACGTATCCTATAATAACTTAACAAACCGCCTGTTTTACGCTAAGGATCAACGTTCTTCCATCATGTTCCTCATGGACACGGGAGCGGAAGTCAGTGTCATCCCTGCGAACGCGAACGACAAGCATTCAATCCTTACGTACAACCTGCGTGCGGCCAACGGTTCTCCGATAGTTTCATTCCGTCGGCGCATGATGAACCCGGACCTCAATCTTCGCCGTCATTTTCAGTGGGTCTTCATGGTTGCGTCTGTACCTTACGCAATCTCCTCCGATATTTTGGGTTGCTTGTTGATGCTGTTTGCCACAAACGTTTAGACGACCGTACGAAACTAGGTGTTGATGGCCTCCTCTCAGATGCCCCGATAATCAGCACAATTTTCCAGATCGCAAGAGCACTGTCCGATTACTTGAGCCTCCCCTCCGAATGCCCGCAACTGGTTCGACCGGCTGCAGAGCTTCCACCAGTCATGACAGTGGTCGCACGCTACATAGTCATGCGCGGTCAACGCGTTAGCGCACGACCAAGACGGCTTGCTCTGGGCAAATTACGTGGTGCACGAGCTGAATTCAACCATATGCTTCAGCTCGGTATCGTCAGATCGTCCAACGGCCCATGGGCGTCGCAACTTTACATGCTCCTGAAGAAGGTCATGGGGGGACTGGCGCTCTTGCGGCGACTATCGAACTTTGAGTACAGTTACCACGCCTGATCGCCATCCGATCCCACACATAGTGGATCTCACCGCCAGTCTGGCGGGTAAAAATATCTGCAGCAAAATTGACTTGGTGCGCGCATACAACCAAATTCCGGTAGCGGAAGCGGACATAAATAAAACTGCCGTGCCAACTTCATTTGGTTTGTTCGATTTCCTGCGCATTCCATTCGGTTTAAAGAATGACACGCAAACTTTTCAGCGCTTCATCGACCAAGTTTGTAGCGGCATAGACTTCGCTTACGCTTATCTCGATTACATTTTAATCGCGAGGTCTTCACGAGAAAAGCACATGCGCCAAGTTCGAACACTTTTTCACCGTTTATCTCAATACGGGGTGACGATCAACGCAGAAAATTGTTCGTTTGGTGTCGACTCATTCACTTTTCTCGGCCATCGTATCTCCTCTTCATGCGTCGTGCCACTGCAGGACAAAATGCAAGCAATCATCGACTAACCCGAGCGTCATTCTTTCCAACAGCTCAGCTGTTGTTATGGGCTTGCCAAATTTTACCGACGGTTCATACCAAACTGCGCGTCGCTGATGCAACCTCTCATGGACCTTCTCCGAGGAAAACACAAGGAATTCGAATTTCCTGCCGCAGCAAGCACTGCATTTAAGCCGATGAAAGAAACTATTGCCAACATAACTTCTATGGCACATCACGACCCGGCAACCTCAATGTCCCTCAGTACTGACGCCTCGGACGTGGCAGTTGGTGCTGTTTTGCAGCAGCAATTTGGAGACACGCGGCAGCCCTTGGTGTTTTTCCCCAAACGCCTGCAACCTACCGAATCTCGCTACAACACATTCGATAGAGTACTACTGGCCATATACCTATCGACAGCGCACTTTCGTCACGTCTTAGAAGGCCGCTCTTTTGCCGTCTTCAACGACCACAAACACCTGACTTACGTGATCGGCTCGACTACCGGACGATTATCTCCTGGAGAGTCGCGCCACCTTGACTATATCCCTCTGTTTACGACCGATATACGGCATGTCTCAGGTGCGCACAACGCCATCGCTGATGCACTTTCTCGAATCCAAGCTATCTCTACTGACGCCGGCACTGCTATCGACTTGACAATCATGGCGACAGCGCAACTCAACGATCCTGACGATCCTCAGGTCTCCCTCACTGGGCTTACGACCTGTTCCACTGAAATCATCAGTCTTGTCTTTAATTTGCAATTTCTCTCTGGGCATGCCGCGCCCAGTCATCCTGCGCGAGTTTCGACAGACCGCGTTCGACGCGTCGCACGGCTTGGCTCATCCATACTTTCGTGCATCGGTTAAACTCGTAAACGCAAGATTCGTTTGGCGCAATGTCAATCGCAACATCCGTACTTAGGCAGTTGCTTGCCTTCCGTGTCAATACGCGAAGGTGCACAAGCACACGAGAAGCCCAGTATGTACGGTTCCGAAGCAACAGACACTTATTTATCACGTGCACGTCGACCTCGTAGTTATTCCGCCGCCTTCGAACATCTCTGTTTTTCTACCGACCCGTGTCAATCGATTCACTAGGTGGCATGAGAACATTCCTATCTTAAATTGCTGTGCAGAAACAGATGTGAAAGCGTTTTTAGAATGACGGATAGCACAGTGTGGCTGCTCTGCCATTGTGACCACTGATGGTGGGTCAAACTTTCCCCCCACGTTTGCTTCGTTGCTTAAGGATTTAGGTTTCCGCCACGTCCGGACGACTGAGTATCATCCAAGCGCTAACGGAATGGTGAAGCGTTTTCACCGACAGTTGAAGACAGCACTACGTGTGCACGAAGGTCCTTCACGGTCTGAGAAACTTCGTCTTGTTCTCCTAGGCATAAGAAACACTGTTAAAACCGATTTTGACGCAACAGCAGCGCAGCCAATCTACGGCTGCGCGCTGCAGTTGCCCAGACAACTGATAGCACCATCTCCATCTACTTCCTCTTTTGACTAGGAAAGTTACACCGATCGACGGGCTCACCAGATGCATGAGCTACGTCCACCCGCTCCTCGATCGCAGAAGACACCAGTGTACGTGCCCGAGAAGCCGTCTACTTGTTCACACGTCCTTCTTCGCGCAGATGGTGTTCGACAGCCTCTCCAGTCACCATACATAGGACCTTTCAAGGTGCTACATCGTGCGAGTAAGGAGTACACTATTGACCGCGGTGGTCGACACGAAGTCGTCACCATCGACCGGCTGAAACCTGCTTTTATGGAAGAAACTACCTCGCCTACTTCGTCTAGTAGTGCTTCGTGCGACGTAACAGCTCACCGCACCAGTTTTTCGCATGCTAATGAAGTCCAACCAGACCACGGTCACAGTCTACAGGCTTCAGCCGTCCCAACATCTCCCGAATCTAGCGCGCCGCCTCCCACGACCAATCGCCGTGCTCGGGAGGTGCGTAAGCCCGTTCGTTATTCCGACTATGTACAGTAAAATGCGTTTACATTTGTAGATATTGTTTATATTCGCCTGTTTTTAGTTGCTTACTGGTATGAATAAACCTCAAAAACCTCCCGAAAACGTTTCCTAAAATACACTCAAAAATCAACCATATAAACACGCAGATCATTCGTTCGTTCTTCCTGGCTTCAGTGCACGTGTGTTCTATTTTCACGTCTCAACCCGCCCCGCCCCACCCTTCGATCGACTGACCCACACGAACAATGTCTTTGAGGATCTGCGCAGTCAAAGATGATCCTGAGGTAACGCTACTCGTTTCTCCGCGTTACGACTATCGTTTCTTCCTGAGGCGACTGTTTCTCCGTGGGACGATGATCGTTTTGGTGCGAAGCAGGCTGCAGTCGTGGGAGAGACTACTCCCAAGCACACCATTTGGCAGCAGCGGAGGTTGAGTTCCTGTCAGTTTTTTCTGGGCTAGCCAGTTTTTGTAGTCCAAAAACCATGCTCCAACGGCTCGCCGAATTTCACTCTGCCCAGCAATCAATAAATAATAAATCACAAACGGCCCAGCGGACTCTGACTTCCAGCGTACCTCCTTTTGACGCGATCGCCCACTCACTCACTCGGCACGAGTTTGCCCAACTAACGTCGATTCACCCGTCATTTTCAACATGGAAGGCCACTTTTGGTCAGCCTTCTAGGGGAGGAGCTCTGTAGCGCCCCAAAAGATAACTAGTATCTTTGGTGTACAATTTCACTAGTAACCAATCGTGCGCTATTCTTGTTTGTTTTAATCTCCCTTACATTGTGTTCATGCTGACCTAGCTCCGGCTCGTCACTCGACCGCCATGTAAGTTCCCGCGCTAACCTGTACCTCCTGTCTTGCTTCATCCGTCCGCGTCTTCTTGTAGCCCATAGAAAACAGTCCGCCGTGTCCGACTCCAATTGCCTTCCGATATCCGCTCTTAATTTGGCGCACCATCTCGGACTAGTACTTACTAGTCCTACAATAGGTAACTTGGCGAAGGAAAAGCTCTCGGACTCGCCGCCTTGTGTTATGTGCACGTCCGTCATGTTTCACCTTCGCTCACTTACCTCAAAGAAATGTTCATTCGACAATCGGTCTGGAATACCCGCAGTTTCGATTGATCGTCTCAGTGATATCGGCTAAGTCTCACATTTGAAACAGTGAGACAAAAAGTTTCACGACATTTCCACCGGTAAGTTTATACTATTTGTTGCTGTCAGGTGTGCGCTTGTTTATCGATTAGTAAACACAGGCCCTCACATGGTTGGTTGAGAATGACCTTGTCTTACTTTCCTTATTTCATTGGTTTTCGTTTCCGGCTTTTCTAGCCACTGTAATGCCTGATGCTTTTAGTAAATCGATTGCATTCTACGCGTGCGCGTTCTGTTCCGGTTATCGACTAAGTGCCATACTTAACCTTCTGGCGACGAGGTTAAACTACTGTGAGGTTGCATCTTCTTACGCCACTTTGGAAGATTGCTTCTGAGAAACTAACGCCGCCTACCTGGAACCGCTGTAAGCGCACCGTTTTGGATTATTTGGAGCCAGTACTCGTCTTGCAACCAACCACGGTACTCCCAGAGAGCAACAAAATTAAAGCAGTTAGCCAAGTTCTGGGGGATGGATACCAAAGACATTTGATGCCCTCCATGTCGGTGAGAAGGAGACAGTCAACAGCGCGCTAGAAGTGCTCAGCGGGTTATGGGGTTAATTGTATTCTTTCTCGACCTTTGTTCAAAATCCTAAAGAAAGTATCATTGCTTTCATTGCACGGATTCAGCAAGCCCGACCACAGTGTCAGTATAGTGACATCCAAGTTACAAACTTCGAAGAAGCGATGGCTTTACAGTGTTTTACATCCGGTATCCGTAACGAACATGCTCGCGAAAGGTTGTTGTTGGAGGACGAGACGACGATGCGTTGGGGAAGGCCTGCAATATTGTTCGACAGCTGGAGAATATCCATGAACAGTTAGCAGCCTATTCCTAGCAACCTACTACTGACACAATCCAAGCAGTCAACTGATAAGATGTTAACCTGAGACGGTCCTACTTACCTTTTACCTGTTACCGATGTGGAAGTCAGCATTTATCAGCCGAAGAATGTCGTCATAAACAGATTAGCTGCTACTAACGTGAAAAATTACGGCACTTGGCCCAAGTTTGCCAACCTAAACCTTACACAGCCGCGACATCCCGTTTTCCCAAGAAGCTTGTGAAGGTCCGCCAGTCTTCAGACGAAGAAGACCAGCTAAACACGATCTGGGACGCAACATCGAGCATCTGCAGCGTTCACCCACCCTAAACGGTGCCATTGGACATAGAAGTTCAGTTGGTTAAAATGGGAGTTGTTACCGGTGCCTCAGTTACCATAATCAGTACTGCATCAGTTAAAACTTTCCCCAAGTTATCACCCTGTGAAACAACTTTGCCTACCTACATTGGGCAGCCGAAACCTGCCCTGGGAAAATGCACTGTTCAAGTAAAT
>OX104063.1:264121245-264162897 GCA_944474145.2 Dicrocoelium dendriticum | reverse complement strand
AACTTATAGATGCTCACCAACATGTTCCGGCTGATAGCGAACACAAGGGGAATCGCAAAGATTTCAGTGCGAAACTGCTTGCTAACCTGAAAAGAGACCGGGAAGCCTGTGGCCCAGTGGTCTGCACGACAGGCTTGCAATCATAAGGTCACCGATTCGAATCTATTTTCCTGGCCTGCTTTATCATCCTAGACGTCTTCTCGGTGCTCAAGCAGTGTCTGCAACCCCTGTCGAAAAAATTGCTCATCCCGTTGACTAAGTGTTTCACTGAGCCAATACCGTAGACAGAACGATCAAGTATCACGATAACAGATGGTCGCTTGAATCCTGGTGTCATTTGTGACAAATCCCACTGCCTGTCGTGCCATTGCGAAATACTGCCAAGCAGCCGAAGTATGTACGGCACATATACCTTTCAACGCGAATTGGGTGCGCAAGAATCCGGTACTTCAACTATTATTTGCGCTTGTCGAAATGATTCTACGTCGTTAAACGTGTTACTGACAGAACCTCGGATACAGACAAGCGAAACTTTCAAGTCACTGCCTCCATCTATCTCAGCTCAAGAAATGTAGCTTGCGAAACCGCAGATTTTTCACAATTTGGGTTTTCAAACTGCAGTCGTGCGAACATCGTAACGCCATAAACTGCCCACCTTAAAGATATCTTCGACGCACAAGGACCCGCAACTAATAATACTGCCGTTCACATGCAATATGTGGTGTATTCCCTAGCTCGCACCCTTGATCCTTGGGTTCACTGTGAATATGTTGTTGCATTTAAACGAATACCGACAATTGTCTACACCGCACCCAGGCCACAGTGTCTCCATTAGCGATGTGCACAGTCTCGTCATTATTTCAGTTGCAACATTTGAACTCAGCTTAGCTCGCCCAGTCACATCGCTCACATACCGTTGGCCTCTAGGACATTCCGGTTTGTAATATGTGGAACCTTGTTCTGTGTGCGACACCCATATATGTCGCTCCACCCCGTCTGTTGAAGAGTGTAGTCTTGCGAATCACGATGACCAATGCTGGCTAGAGAGATTTTCAAGGGAAGGTTGGACAAGGTAAATGAAATTGGGTTGAAAATACGCAGCGTAATAGGGCCCGACACAAATTAAAGTGAACGACATTGAGCCAGTCCAGAATATTACTCAGTCAACTTGTACACCGCTGGCCAGGATAAAATAGAGTCAAATGCCGCAACTGAAGGAATGACGAAACTATACATGTCGCTAATGGAGACACTGTGTCCTGACTAGCCTTGACTTGACTATTGTTACAGAACTCAGTCATTCAGGTACCAACGTTTATTCGGCAAAAACACCTCGGCAAAAAGTACAGCATGTTTAGCAAGCCAAACTCCTCGATATGAATTGCAAGTTCAAGTCCATAACTAATGACCCTTCTGAGCCGATGAGGTTCCTCCTTTTCTTTAATTAAACAAACGGTGAATCACTCACACGAATATCGGCCAATCCGAGTCCAGTAATTGAATCCGTCCCCCTCGCCTCCCATTGGCTCTCTGGCTCGCTCTGTTGGTCCATCTTCCCACTCTGATCTGGCACTACCATCACATCTTCCCTTTTTTGGTGTTTTTGCGCCTCCATATTGTTATTCACTCCGTACTCCTTGCTACTCCGCGTCGTCTTCACTGTAGCCGCGACCGTCGTCTCCTTGCCCGACACCATATCGCACTGCACTCCCAATCCACATTGTTGTCGCCGGTGTCGTCTCAAACGCACTCGATTTCTTCTGAACGTTTTCCCTCAAACGATTATTTCGTGTGACCTGACACCGACACTCGCAATCGCCACACCTTTCCTCCACCGCTATTGACTATCGGGTAATGGTTGAACCCACACCTCCTCCCCCACTGTTCGCTCAAGTAGTATCCGTGCACGGCCGTCATAGTAGCGGTTCTGAGTGGTCATTCGTCGTCTCAGATTGTTCAATAATCGCTCGTGCAGTGGTGAAATTGGGCGCAAAACCGTGGCAGATGCCGGTAACAGAGTTCTATTCTTTCGGCTGTATAGACGCTGCACTGGACTCAAACCGATATTTGTTGAAGGAGTGTTGCGATTCTCCAGTAGCATGAGGTACGGGTCCTGGCCAGTTGCTCTAGCCTTTGATAACAGTCGCTTGGTTTTCTTTACTGCCGACTCCGTCTTTCCATTCGATTGACAGCGATATAGGTTGGTTGGCTGGCGCATGAATTCTCACTTGTTTGCGAACGCCTGGAACGTACCATTGGTAAAATGTTGGAGACCAGCTGTTCCGGTATATCGTGCCGCGCGAACTGACATCTGAGCTTGTTAATTACTGCCCCTGTGGTTGTAGTGGTAAGTAGATCGATTTCAATATAAGTAATATAGTAACCCACCGTGAGTAAGTAATCTCTCGCGTTATCACTGAATAAATCAACCGCCACCTTCTGTCACGGTCGCTCAGGGACATCATGCAGCAGCATTGGTTCCCTCCTTTGCCGGACTTCGTGCGAACGGCACGCCTCACAATTCGATATATGATCTCTTATTGGACGCGTCATTCCTGGCCAAAAGATCAATTCGCTTGCTCGATTAATGGTATAGTTGGCATGCAGGTGAGTGCGATGAACGTATTTCAGCATTTCTCTTCGGAGCAATGACGGAATCAGAATATATGGCTTCACTTGAACAGCAATCCCTCCCAGAAAGAGAGCTTATCCCGAAAATTGAAGTAGGGTGTTAGTTCCCTCAGCAGCTGCTTCTTTGTATCTGGCCACCCATTTAGGATAACGTCTCGCAAAGCTGCATGCGTTACATATTCATCTGTGTGGCGCCTTCTTTCGTTTAGGCGATCTTCTGTCACTGCCAGGGGCTGTACTAAGTTTATTACTTCAATCTCTCCCGGATTTTGCTTGCGTACCTGCAGATGAGCTCTTGACAGTGTATCCATGATGAAAATCTGTGCACCAGGCGTATACAAAATATCGACGTCGTACTTTTGAAGCCGGATAAGCATACGCTGGAGGCGACGAGAAACGACGTGCAGCGGTTTCTTGACTATTGACGCAAGCGGTTTATAGTCGGTATACTACATTGTCTTTCTTCGGAAAGTATAATCGTTAAAACGATCCATGGCATAGGCTGCCGCTAGCATCTCCCTCTCAATCTGTGCATAGCATTGCTCGGTCAAGGTGAGTGCTCGACTGCGGGAATCCAAAGGTTTTCCATTGTGTAAGAGACCACCTATTTCGTCTTGGCTACTGTCACACTGTATCTCCAAAGGCTGCGTTGGATCATAGTTCCCGATTATAGGCGCGTTGCTGATGAGGTGCTTAATAGTTTCAAATGCGGTTTCCTGTTTTTTCCTCAACTTCACTTCACTCTTTTGTGAGTTAACCCGCTGATCGGCCTCATGATATCTGCGAGTCTTGGCATAAAACGGCTCAAGTAATTCACCATAACGTTTGGGCTATGGTTTACCTTCACATCATTAGGAGGCAGCATCTTTCTAATTGCCTTAATTTTCCTGGATGGAGCCTGATCCCTAGTGTTGTTAGTAAATGTCCATGCAAAATCCCCTCATCTTTCCGTAGTTCAAGTTTTCACCTTTATGCTTGATGTTCTTTTGCACACAACGCTGTAAGAAACGGTGGAGATTAGTGTCATGCTCTTCTTCTCTCGAGCCATAGATCAAAACATCGTTTTGCACGCATGTTACAACATCTAAATCGTCTACCGCTTACACCAATTGTTTTTGAAAAGGTTCACTCAGCACCTGCAGACCAGACGGTTAAAGCAGCGAACGATAATGCCCGAACGGTGTTGCAAAGGTAGTAAAGAAACTGGATTCATCATCTAGAACCACACACCAGAAAGCGGAATAGTGGTAAACCTTCGAGAAAAAATTGGCTTTGACCACACGCGCCAAAAGATGTTCTATTGTAGATAGCGCATGATGCTGTCTTCGCAAAGCCTCAAAGGACGATTTTGGGTCAATACGAACACGCAGTTCGCCCGTCTTCTTCGTAATGATTGCGGCCTGACTAACCCAGTCGGTTACCTTGTCGACTTTGGCAACCACACCCTCTCTCACTAACTCGCTTTTTCAGTAGGGTACCTGGGACGCAGTGCAAATGGGACGCTCCTATCCGGTAGTGCTTTCGGTCGTATCAAAGGATCTAAGGACAAGTGAGTGGTTCCGTCACGCGTTCCTAAAACTGGGCTAAACACAGACGGATACTGGTCACTAATGCCAGCTTCTCCCTGGCAAACATGCACAAAAGGATCATGATTATAAACCAAAAATCCGATCATGAGTATAAACAACAAAACCGAGAGACTGGATCGAATCAATTACGAGAATCGGCGTGAGCTCCTCCTCCACGATCACAAACTCCAGTCGAGGGGAGGTTCCGTCTCTTGGGTCTCTTGGGTCAACTGTTGCTGAGCCCATCGGATGAAATTTAGAACCAGTCCACATACACAGGCACTCTTGATCGGATCGAATGCACGCTCCGGGACAGTGCTTCCTAGCTAGAATGTTGACAGTAGCACTTATGTCTAACTGGAATCGTACGACTTTACTTTCGAACAAAAGACTTGCATAGACACAATTTTGCGGTACCCTCTGAGACACGTTGCCAATTGAATGTTCTGCATCTGCGGGAGACTTGTCACGAACGACCACACTCACATTGGTTGATTAACAGCAACGAGCAAAGTGATTGCTTTTTCCACATCTGGGGAATTTCCAGTCCCCATGCCGGACACTGTTCGCGGATATCCTGTTCGAAGATATCCTGTTTCAATTTAGTAGCCTTCGCTGCTTCGCCTCCGGAATCGGCACCCAATTCTACGTTTGTTGCGAGCTTCATTTGTTGGTATTGATAGGTGCTCGATGACTCAATGTTGCAGATATCAATGCATTGCTGGCGTGATGTTGCGTTGTCGCAAAAGTCTCTTTGTCTTAGTTTCATCATTGGTTCCTAGAACGATCCGACTGCGTATGAGACTGTCGCCCAAGCATTTATGGAACTTACACGTCGAGCCAAAATCTTCAATGCAGTGATGGACGGATCGACTGATTCGTTTGGGCCTCTGTTGCGCGAAGAGATAGCGCTGCTGTGTCTCGTTGGTTTGACCTTTACCAAATTCACTTAACTTTCCAATGACGTCACCGAATTATGGTCATCGCCTGTGTTGTAGTGCAATGTAGCTAGTACACGGCGCGCGTCAGCCCCGGCTGCGTTTCGAAACATGGCCAAGCGACACGACATCGGTTGTTCCTCCGAAAGTACTGAAATGCAGGAATCCGGTCATTTGCACTTCCATAGACGCCAAGTACTCGCCAAAATCCTTTCATACATGTTCAGAGGGGCAGGCAGCTGAATAAACGCTGGTGATCCAAACAGCATCCGCGCGCTACCTGTGGAGTTCGTGTTTGTCTTCTCTGGGACCAGGTTGCAAAACTCAGGCTTTCATGGACAAGCATTTATTCGGCAAAGACAGCTCAGCGAAAATTACAGCATGTTTAGCAAGCCAAACTCCTCGATATCAATTGCACGTTCAAGTCCATAACTAAGGACCCTTCCGAGTCGATGAGCTTCCTCCTTTGCTTCAGTTAAACAAACGATGAATCACTCACACGAATATCGGCCAATCCGTTTCCACTAATCGAATCCGTCACGCCTGCCTCCCATTGGCTGTCTGACCCGCTCGGTTGGTTCATCTGCTCACTCTGCTCTGTTGCTACCATCACAGCGGAACAGGCGTTAGTACATTATGGTGTATATCAATGGCAGGCAAGTCAATTTACAATTTGATGCGTCTTCATATCTCACTCTGATCTCTAGCGACAAGTGGCGCATGTTGGGGCGACTGACCCTTGTACTAACAACCCATACGGCAAGGAATGGTTCAGGTGATACGTTAGAACTGTTTGGTACATTGGACTGTCTATTCAATTTTCGAGGCCAGCGAATCCACACACGGTGCTTTGTGACAGACCAACCGGGGTTAGATTTGCTTGGACTCGATTGGATGGACAAGTTGTACTTGCTCGACCAGTCGGTAAACGGTATTTATCAGCAGTTGCAAGTTAAGCAAGCTACGCAGATGCCAACGATGAACCTTGAATTGCGCAACTAAATTGTAGCTTTGAAGCGACGCAATGAATCGTTGTTCAAACCCGGTCTCGGATACTGTTGCGTGGCCAGGGCAGAGTTGAACTTCAAATCAGGTGCCAGACCAGTCTTCAGACCAAGGCGCCCGCTGCCGTACGCAACTCAATCTCTAGTGGTAGCTGAGCTAAATGGTTTGCAATTCGAAGGTCTAATCGAACGGACCCACTATTCAGAATGGGTGATACCGATTGTAGTGGTAACGAAAGCGAACGGTAAGGTCCGTATCTGTGCTGATTTTTAAACAGGACTGAATTCTGCGCTGGAGACGCATCGGTGTCCATTGCCTGTACCAGTAGGCTTGTTCTCCCAACTCAACGATGGCAAGTGCTTTGCAAAGCTTGACCTAGCTGACGCTTACCTGCAAGTTCCAGTTGCCGAGAAGTGCAGAACATTACAGACGGTTAATACACACCTCGGGCTTTTCCCGTACAACCGGCTGCCATTTGGGGTGAAAACCGCACCAATCATTTACCAACAAATTATGGATACCCTACTTAAGGGTATCCCAAACACCGTGGTCTACCTGGATGATGCACGGATTATGGGCCCAGACCCGCAAAACATGTTGCACACACTAGAGTGAGTGCTTTCACGTTTGGAAGAAGCTGGGTTTCCATTACGGGCTAAGGAATGAGAGTTCATGCTAGATAGAGTTAAATTCCTCGGGTTTATCATAGACTAACATGGCCGGCGCCCAGATCCCGCTAATATCGAAGCTATCAAACAGATGGAGCTTCCGAAAGACGTCGCAGAGTTTCGCTCGGTCTCATGAGCCATTACTGTGTTTTTCTTTCAAGCCTACTTCAAACCAGAGGTCCGCTGAACCAGTTGCTGACGAAAGATAACATTTGGCAATGGACGAAGGAATACCAGCAGTTCTTTGACTCATTTTTATCCGAACTTTGAAATCATCGTTGCCTCGGATACTTCAATTTACGGTGTCGGCGCCGTTATTTCTCACCTGTTTCCGAACGGAGGCGAGAAGGCTATTGCACACGCGGCACGGTCCCTAACGTCAGCTGAGAAGAACTATAGCCAGACTAAAAAGGAAGCACTTGGAATCGTTTTCGCCATGAGGCGGTTCCACAAGATGCTCTATGGTACACATTTCACCCTCCTGACTGGTCATAAGCCATTGCTGTCCATATTCGGCTCAAAGAAAGGAGTTCTCATTTTTACCGCGAATCGGTTACGAAGATGGGCGACTATACTGTTGGTGTACGATTTCGGTATACAGTATCGACCTACGCGACAAATCGACCAAGTGGATGCTCTTTCACGTCCCAACAATTTGCACCCAAAGGAGAACGATGACCGTATGGTCGCAGCCATTAAGTTCGAATCAGAAGTCCAGCGAATCCTGACCGATAATATCAGAAGATTACCAGTGACAGCTGACATTATTCGCGCGGGGACTTCCAGAAACAGAAAGAGAAAGTGATGCATTCTGTGCAAACAGGTTGGCCAAAAGGTGGTAAACCTGCTGATTTGTGGTCGTTCTTCAACCGACGAGAGTCAATGCCCGTTGTGGACAATTGTTTGATGTTTTGAGACCGGGTGGTGGTGCCAAAGAAATTGAACTGGCAAGTCTTACAGCAGTTTCATACCGGGCATCCAAGTACCAACCGTATGAAAGCCTTGGCACGCAGTTTTGTTTATTGGCCAGGAATGTAATCAGAAATCAAACAATTTTGCCAAAAATGTGAATCCTGTCAAATGGAGACCAAACCGCTCCCAAGCGCCCTGACAACCTTGGTCCAAAGCCGAGAAGCCATGGCATCGAATCCAATCGCCGGTCCATCCTATTTGGTTTTGGTGGACGCTTTCTCCAAGTAGCCCGATGTGATCCCGATGCAAAGTACAACTGCACAGTACACGATCGAGGAGCTGAATAAGCTGTTCCAGTATTTGGCCTGCCAGAGATGATAGTGACAGACAACGACACACAATTCACTTCAACTTGCTTTCTCGAGTGGTGCAAAAAAAGGAATTCAGCAGCTGTTCTCACCACCCTAGCATCCGCAATCAAACGGACAGGCAGAATGGTTCGTGGATACCTTCAAACATGCTCTTTGTAAAGCGGGACAAAACAAGGTCGCAAAGGACGCGACCCTGTCTTTTTTGTTCATGTATCGGAATGCGCCAAACCCAAACGCCCCAGATGGAAGAACCCCTGCTGAAATTTTATTTGGACGAAAGATCCAGACATTGTTCGATAACCTTGTGCCAAACAGAAAAGAAAAGCATTGTATGTGTCCAGTGGAGGAAAATCGGACAGACAGGCCCCTTCATTTCATAATTGGTGACATGGTATTCGCACGAGACTTCCGGGGACCGAGAACGTGGCCAACAGGAAGAGTGATCCGCAGAAAGGATCTAATAATTTACGAGCTAGTGGTAGGAAATGAGAAATGGGTCAGGCACACCAACCAGCTGAGACCGAATCACGGCAAAGCTCAAAGTTCCTCGGAACCACTATCCTTATCGTGGGACATACTGTTAGACACATTTGGTTTAGCGGAGGAAGCTGAGCCGCTACATGAACCACAACAGAAACTGCGAGCATCAGCTGATACACAATGAAGGCCGACCCGGAAGCGGAGATAACCACCATGGCTACAACTTTATCCCAAAGAGAAAACCTATGAACAAAGTCGAGTTCGAAAGGCACGCTGGCATGCTCAATTCGAAAGGCGAGGTTATAGAAACGTAAGCGGAGCACGTAGGTTGTCAAAGACAAAATTCATCAGCACGGGGCGTGCTACGAGCTTGACCTTTCAGCCGAAATAGGGAATAGAGTGCGAATTAATCGGTCGGTAAACACAAGCCCGCGTCAAAGAAATTGAATTATTCCGTCGATATGGCAAGCAAGGGGAGCGGAATACACCCACACTGCTTGAAAACCAGACGCAGAAGAGTGAGTGACCTTGACCTCCAAAATTAGCATGTTTCGTTTACCAGTAAATAGAGTTGACGTATCCTGTTGACATAGATTCTCGCTGTCTACCGAGTTCTTGACACTTGTATTCCTTCGGTTGGCTGGGCGCGTGACTGCGCACTCAGACATTCGCAGTCTCACAGGGCAGGAAAGCAGCAGTACAACACTCAGCAAATGCCTTCTTGATCAGTTGGGGCAATGCATGCCGATCAAACGCTTTCGATTCCAAACACCTGTAATCAACATTAGTACGTGGCAGACCCAGCTTCATCATATCCCGTTAACGGAAGTTCGGTATTTGCAAATGCCGCTTCCCTAAAGTCACTTGGCCATACAGCAGCTGTCACTGTATTCGCGTCGAATCGAGATGCCGCACATAACGGAGACAGTTTAAGTGTCTCAGCAAAAGTATGCACTCAACTGCACACATTCCACTTGGCGCAACATATCCGTGTCTGCAACCCTGTCGTCCCAACCGATGTGCAGAAACCGTCGCAAAAACTGTTGATGAAACAGCTCGACTTATCTCACGTCCCGACGGTATGTCGAACACATTTCGCTGCCGTATAGAAGAATAAACAGTCCCATGGATTTGTACACCAGCAGCTTCGTTCAAACAGTGAGCAGGTGATTGTTCCATACTCAGTACTCTAGCTTCCCCAATGTCGTTCCCGTCTTCCAGAAGCAGATACGCACCACAATGTGTACCCGTTGATCAGTGGATATCACACTTCCAAGATAGCAGAAGCGGTAGGGAATATCAAACACTACAGCACCAATGATGATTTTCGGCAATATTAAAGATTGCATGTACGGTCGAACTTGAAAGAGACAGACCATCTGGATTGTGCTAGTGGCGAAAACAAATTTGGCCGCTGTTGAAGCCAAAGCACTCATCCGTACGGTGTGCAAATAACGCACAGTCGTCAGCGTACAGCGACGTACGGATACTTGTCTCA
The DNA here is from genome assembly GCA_944474145.2 of Dicrocoelium dendriticum. Classification (NCBI taxonomy): domain Eukaryota; kingdom Metazoa; phylum Platyhelminthes; class Trematoda; order Plagiorchiida; family Dicrocoeliidae; genus Dicrocoelium; species Dicrocoelium dendriticum. The sequence goes on along the minus strand of OX104063.1, from coordinate 264,152,826 downwards.
CAGACAAGAGTTCTCGAATCGAAACGACGGATGTTCAGCAAACCACCATCAATTCGGTGCTCTACACAAACACCGTAAGCACAAGCCGCATCAAAAGCACAAGATTTCATTGCGTACAGATAAATATTAAAGTGGGCAGTAGCTAAGACACAGCCTTGCTTCACATCAGAGATAACTGCAAGTCATCCGAGGTATCTCCACTCAGCTGCGCCCTCGCCGGCATAATACTGCGCAGACATGCAAGTAAAGTTACAAACTTATGTGGGCACCCAAACTTACCCAACACCAGAAACAATGCCCCGCGGTTCACCGTATCAAATGCCCTGGTGAAAACAACAAAAACGAGTAAAACGGCTAGTGTCGTACTCTACAGTTCTCCTGCAACTGACGAGCCGTGAATACCATATCGATGGTTCCTGCGACCCGGACGGAATCCATGATGCTTCCCCGTTACTTTGGGTTGCACAACCTGACGGACGAGTCAGTTCGGCAGGATTCGGGCAATCACCTTGCCCAGGCAACTAAGCAAGTCGATGCCACGATAATTTGTGCAGCATTGATCTGTCCGAGCCTTAGCCGTGCGGTCGCAAAAAGCTGTCCTCCTGCGTTATTCGCCTCCAAATCTTTGGATTCATCCTCACAGAGACCTACGCGCCATCATTCGATTTGGCTCCGCGAGCTCCTCCTACCACTGTTCATCTATTAGATCTATCATTCACGGATCACCAACAAACTGTGCTCCTGGAACTTCGAAGTCAACCGTACTTAAAACTTATCGGATGTTTTATTTTTCCTCTCGTCGCACAAGAACTCGTTTGGTCTTATTTTATAGATTTTTTGAGAGTCACCCGATCAGCTTACTAACGTTCCTTCAAGTCGATCTACAAAGCGATAGTCCTCAATTTGATCCGCCCTTGGAACAGCACCGTCGTCATTAGACAGTAGTTTCCAAGTCACTTTCCTTTGCGTCAGTCGCTTTGTCTAGCGTCGCTGTCTACCAGCTAACGTCTGGATCGATAGCACGCACATCGCCTGAACCTGCTGACCCAAAACCAGCGCCGATCGCCACGCAAGGGTGCGTCAGTATCTCCATCATCTTCCTACCCCTATTGAGAACATGTCTGGTATAAAAAGCAAATGCGAATCATGTGCTAAAGTGGTAAAATGTGGTCTGATGTGTACCATGTGTTTGAAATCATATCACACTACCTGCCTTGGGACGGAGTCGAGAAAAACAAACACCGCAGAGACGCCGTGGTTCTGCCAAGTATGCAATTCTATCCCATTTGTTAGCTGTCTAGCTGTGCTACTGAAGAGGTGTAACAGACTACCAGAAGCGGTCGAGCAACTTGGGAGCGCCAGAGTTTCACCCATGGGAGGAAACGGACCTGCATTTCTGAGTGAAAATAACACCCCGAACTCACTAGTCAGGCCGAAGAAGCGAGCCAGGCGTCTCAACCCAACCCAACGACTCAGCCTCCAGCAGTATCAACTCCATTCTCTCTCCCTCCTATAAGTAAAAACAGTGCCTGCAGCGCGTCTGCCTTAACTTCCGTACCGTGTGCTGCACCTAGTAGTCTGCGCACTACACTCGAGACTGTAAGCTACAGTCAACCAGCCATATTGAACAACCCGACAACGTACGCATCGTTTGGTGCCAAGCAAACACCGGAAAGAGAACCGGTAACCTTTGTGCCCGAACTAGAGAAAACAAAACTGCCGCAGCACGGATGACACACACCAATAACGTTCACAAATTCAACAAAAACACCAGATACTAAGCCTCAAAATCCAAAACCAGTAGCCACCAGGCGCAACCATGGTATCCTAAACATTGTATGCACTAATGTCTCCGAATCGAAATCCAACACAATTAAGGGTAAGTTGACGGACGATCGAAATCAGTGGGGTTCCATCTGTACGTCGATCGGACTCCATGCTAATCCCACGATATCGAAAGAATCCCGCGCCACCCAAACGCGTTGCACTACGTTGAACCCCGGTTACTTCGAGTAACACTAAACTCGGCGGACGAGAATGAGGCCGTTCTGCTCTCTGCGAATCGTCTCCGCAACGACTCAATGGAGTGCGCATACTACCCGAAATCCCGTGGAAAGGACGTTTAGGGGATCCCACTAACAAAGATAGGTACAGAATAAGTCAAAATAAGAAAACAGTGATTGCTCACGGTGTTCCTGAGCTTACTGACTCCTCTTCCGACGATGCCCAGATGCATGACCGCGTGCAATGGCAATACATCCGGGAGGCTCTTTCTCTCGAAAATTTGGTGGTCACCTTGATGACATGCATCCCCATATCACCAAACTGTAAAGGATGCGGTCCCAGACTCTTAAAACTTTTGTTACAGTCAGAACAAATGGCACAACCTCTACTAGCGAACTGGATTAAATCCCGTTGCAGATTGCCAACAGAAATTCGTCTAAAAGCAGCAAGAACACTAACACCTTCTAATGACAATGCAGTAGAGGCACAACTCTTAGTGAAAACGCCAGCTGAAGGACCCGACTCGGGGACGGTTTTAAGAGTATCCATACTATCCGGAGGGGCACAGCAGAGCACGAGCAAACATTTGGATTCGAAGCACGTGATACCTGCTTATATATCAAATACTTCTCGAGAGTATGCAACCCATTCAAAAAACCATTAGTCGCCGACCCTTTAATGGTCGGCGTAACTTCATTTGCTTCATCCATCCATCCAGTCGCCGGCCACTCACTGGTCGGCGAAACTTCACGTATGAGTTGTACAACTTCTGAAACATTGATTAAATCTGAGAAACTTTCATGTATGTACACCAACGCCCAAGGGCTCCTCAGTAAAATTAACGATCTTCGACTACGTCAGGTTGCGAATGCTTGGGACCTAATTTCTATTACCGAAACCTGGTTACATCAAGAGGTGACTGATGCTGAGGTTGGGATAGCCGGAATGTCACTCATCCGGAACGACCGCCCCAGCAGAGGAGGTGGGGTCCTACTCTACTACCGCAGCGATCTACAATGTACAATAGTTGATGATCTGGAAACACACGTTACCGACTCACTCTGGTGACGTCTCCGACTGAGACACAGCGACACATGTCTCATAGCTATCGTTTACCGCCCACCAACTTCCACTCTGGAAATGGATTCCTGCTTGATCCGTGGCCTAAACAGAGTAACACGCACTAGGTACAGCCACATTCTCATCTCCGGGGACTTCAATCTACACAATCTGGAGGTTTCGGCATCGCACAGTGAACAGTTCAAAGCAGACTTGCAGGAACGGATCGCTAATATTCCTTTGTACAACCATGTCACCAGCCCACTAGATTCAGGACAGCAAACAAACCGTCCAAATTGGACCTTGTTCTCACAAATGAAGAGCTCATGATTGACAAGTTATTGATGGATAGTCCATTAGGTCTCAGTGACCATGTAGTATTAATGTAGCGAAAACGACACGGTAGGGGAGAACGCTGTTTAGTGCACGCTGAGAGGTTCACACACATGCCCCACGCACACACACAAATATAGCCGCGTTTCCCACTTACGACGCACCACGTTCCGCCGAGTGAAGTGGTGTCCACTAAGCGCCATTAGGCTGATCCGACGTGGACATTGAATGTGCCGTTTTCCGCCCACATTTCTGCTCCCTTGCGTCGCAGCCTATCCAGACTGGGTTCGTACCAAAGCTCTCGACTTGCTTGCTCGGGGCTGTGTTGCTCTGGTCGGGCCGATTCCTGGGGCCGTAGATAAAGGCATATCTCTTGGGAAAATCGGGCTCCCTTTCACGTCTCCTCTTGTTCTTCTCGGCGTGGCCGCGGTATCGTTTGTCGCTGACGACCCATTCCCGGCTTGCATCGTAGGCCACGAGCTGGGTTGACGATTCCCGTTCCCAGTCTCCGCGTTAGTCTCGATCTCCTGCTGCTTCCGGGGCATTTCCGTGTGAACTGAGATCTGCGCCCCTACAATAACTTTTGAACATGTGTGTTATGCAGAGCATCCGTTTGAACACTCGGAACTAACTCATACAATCACACGCTACCACGCATTGAAAGAACTCGCCGACGCAGCTGCTTTGGAATTCTCAAATAAAGTCCCCTTGACAACGTTTGGGCAGAGTTCGTTAATAATCTCAGCGACATCATCAACAAAGCATCAGAGACCAAACGCCTTCGTCCCGCGAAAATGCCTTCATTCATATGGAGTAGGACTCGCAAATGCCTGGCGATACGGGATGCAGCATGGCGTGCCTACAAGATTAACGCCGACTCAGAGACACGGGGCAATTTCCTGACCCATCGCAACCATTGCACTGCACATATCCGTGAGGACAAAGTAACTTATCAACAGAGCCTAGCCAAAACGTTTATGGCAAACAACAAACTGCTGTATAAGCATGTCAATAAGCTTCGTAAAGTGAAGCATGGATTACCCTCACTATTCACGACAGGCGATAGAGTACAAAGCGCCGAAGAAGCGGCTAATGCCCTGCGGCTTCAATACGCCCCAATCTTCGAACTCGCAACATCTACCTGTCCCATAATATCAAGCTCATTACCGACACGTTTGTTTACAAATGTTATTTTCAACCCATCAATGGTGCTAAGGAAGTTACTCTCACTGCGTGAGCATAGTTCTCCAGGTGCAGACAACATCCACTCGAAGACACTGAAGGCTGTGGACAACAAACTAGCTGAACCACTGTCACAGTTCCTTCAAAGGTGCTTTGATGAACAACAAGTCCCCACTATGTGGAAGTGTGGCATTATAACCCCTATTTTTAAAGGCGGTAGCCGTTCCGGTCCTGCAAACTATCGTCCAGTGACTCTCCTCCCTGTGCTCGCGAAGGTGATGGAAGCAGTCGTCGCTGAGGGTTTAATGGACTACCTGGAAAAATGCAACATTTTGGTACCGGAACAGCATGGCTTCCGTCAACACCGGTCATGCACCACCAACCTACTTATTGCACAAGGTAGTTGGACGGAAGTGGCCGATGATGGGGTCGGAGTCGACGTCATCTCTCTGGACTTCTCCAAAGCTTTCAAGCGCATTGATCACCTCATCCTACTTCAAAGACTACGAAGTTACGGAATCGGAGATCCTGTACTTGGTTGGATTGGCAACTTCCTTTACCAACGAAAGCTTTACGTACGTGTTAGGGGATCACTCTCTAACCCAATTGAGGTGGAATGTGGTGTCCCACAAGAATCCGTGCTGCGACCGCGTTTATTTCTGGTGTTTATCAACGACCTGGCACGAGTCATCTCCTTAAACTTCCTGCTTTTCGCCGATGACGTCAAAATATGGCAGGCGATTAGTAACAAGGCAGATGAGGATTTGCTCCAACGTGACCTAGATTGCATTAAGGAATGGTCAAAGAGGAACAAGCTTTAAATGAACATGGCTAAGTGCAAAGTGATGCATCTGCGTCACCAGCCGGTGAGCGCTTACAAGATTGGAGACCACATCTTGGTGAACGTTTCTCAGGAGCGTGACCTGGGTGTATTGGTACAGGAAGATCTCGGGTGTTAAAAACAAGCAGAGGTGACCAGAACCGGAAATCAACCCTTCGGCCTGATTCGCAGAGCCTTCGGTCGGTTTGAACCATCAATATTTCCCCAAATGCTTAACGCCTACGTGCGACCTCACGTGGAATATGCTATTCAGGCGTGGCAGCCGTAGCAGAAACAGGATCTCGTTGCTCTCGAGACTCCTCAACGACGGGCAACCAAGAACGTCAGGGGCCTCTTTCATCTGCCCAATCAGCTTAGACTGAAATCTCTAAGAATGTACAGCAGTCGATATCGGCTTTTGCTGGGGGATCTCATAATGGTTTACCAGATTCTGAAGAGCCCAAACCACATTTGGCGTCCGCTGCTGGAATTGAACTACAGCACTAAACTAAGAGGTCACCCTCTGAAACTGCCAATACATTACAGCCGGCTTGAATGCCCTAGAAAATTTTTTCCCTCCGCGCGCGCCAGCCTTGGAACGACCTCCCTAATTATGTCGTCTCTGCTCCCAATGTGGCGATATATAAAAAACGTGTTGACGATACATTGTCTTACTTACATTTCATTTTATGACTTGTTAGCCAGGGGCTACAAAACGCAATCAAGCGGTGTCTTGCTAAACGCCTAACCAATGGATTATTGGATTTATACGTTTAATACGCGAACACATACGCTATTTCACATAAGTCTATAGTGAGCCCAATACAACGCTTCTCACTTCATTATGCAATTGAATTTCGCAATAATTTACATCCCATGGGAGTTGTTAAGCGATCCTATCTTATTCGTAATAAACAATTGTTCCATTGCTCCCTCCATGTTCCCTTGTACAATCATAGCACAAGCGCATCCTTTAGCTCAGGAGGCATCTCCTCCTCAATCCACACGTGTTGCACCAAGCGGCGCAGCCCCCCACCAACGTAGGTCCGTCTTGTTTCAATATTTACGGCGGGATCCCGTCGGTCCCGCCACACCTGCCATTTCGCAGTGGAGCAAGTACTCTCTGCGTCTCTTCCAGTGTCGGCGTGTTCGCCAGACTCACCTTCACCTCGTGCTGCTTCAGGCCGTTCGAACTAAGCCAGTCGAGTTCTGAACGGTTGATCAGTAGACGATTAAAGTGATTTCGACGGATCTGCATTATGTCGGCTGTCAGTGTGCAAGCAGCGCCTGAACTACTATACATATGCATCCTCACCGGTTCCAATCTCGGTCCATACACCGTCGTAAAGGAGTCAAAGAATTCCTTGTGTTGGCGACGTTCGGCGTAGCATTCTATCTGATTTGTCTTCTCCGTCCATCATGCCATTTTAATACGACTGAGCTCTCGGGCCAGTCGTCATCGAATTTTGTGAAATTGGCTTTGGTTCCACAAGTCACTGGGGTCTGCGACATGTGCAGCAAATGCTACATTATTCTTACACACAAATGCGCCAATCGTCGCATTTTTCTCATCAAACAAATCAGGCCGCTTGCAGTTTGCGCGCCCGATGGTCTCCACGGCAACAGCTTTCACCTGATCGTGAATGTGATGCCACAGGACGCTCACAGTGGCTGTGCATAACACAGCACGCAGGCGAACGGTCATCCGTGGAGTATAACACCTGTGCATAGTATTGGGTTACTGCCTGCATAGTATTGGACGGATGTGTCAGCAGAAACGCATTTTACAATTTGATCATAACAAATAACTGACTTCGATTTCTCAAACCTTAGACGTCACGCCGCCTCAGTGACTGTGGTCTTTGGACCTTACAGTCAACTACGCACTCAACATGACCGGATGGTTTATGTGAGGGGGCTGGAGGCGAGGTACCAAAAGACAACGGTGTATTGCGGGTAACGAAAACTAATGCTTACCAAGTCCCATGGGATGACCAGATAGGAGACAAAAATAGACAACGAGATGTTGATGAGAGATAAAACCTTTTGTTCATGTCCTCATATGCTGTGACAGGCGTAAAACAGTCTAGCACAAATGAGTACGGAATGCTGGCTGATGCATCGTTAGTCACATCAGGTCAGTCACGATCTATAATTAGTAACGTATGTGGGTTAGAGCGATGTTAAAGCGTTTCAAGAACACGGATCATGTGGGCGTGAAACAACCTGCAGAACCCAATTGCTGTTGGTGTCCTTTTATTAAGGACACATGCGTAAATGGGATTTAAGGCATTGAAATAGCCTATTATATATAATTTCTTTGGTTGCAGTGTTAGGTAACACATTATTAGACAATCTTTTGAAATCATCCATGAACTGCTACCATCTGTCCTCTTTTAAGGTCGCCAGCATGGGAAAAATAAATTCTTGTTAGCATGAGTGGATATATGTTCATTATTTATAAATATCCCGATATGTTCGCAATGTAAAACGGTCCTACTTCTAATAACATATATTTCTTTTTAGTGTCATGTTCTTTGTTAAAAAGATATGTAAACCATAACACAATTGCTTAAATCTTTCTTCTTCAACAGGGACCCTAAACTGCATGCTATGCAAGGCGTTATCACTATGCTAGAAGACGCTGACATTGTCCTGGAAGCGTAAAAAAACACGTTTGACGCGCGTGCTCCCGGGTCATTTGGACTAATCCTCCCGATCTTCTCGCAGCATAATCACCGTAGGCTCAATCGAACCGGATTTACCAGCTCTACACAGTGATCTATTATACGTTGAATAAGTTTTTTTACCACTAACGATTTGACTGTTAGCCGTGATGGAACACATGCGGATAACTCATTCACCTTGTGCTCATTGCTCTTCTGTGTAACACCATTCGGTGCAGAACTATCGAGGCTATCCGAAAAGCCTAAGCTTATTCCAATCGAGTGTTTCTCAACACATCTGTGAAGTGATTTGTGATCTCTCAATCTGTGTTCAGCGTTGTGCTTAGATACATTTACTAGGTCACCAACCAGCCGGACGTAACAATCGATCGATCGAGCGACCAACACCGCAACCTGTGCATACAAGGGATCACCGCGGACAGCAGGAGCGCCACGCTGAGAGGTTTATCATAGATGCGGGAAGCTGCACTAGCGGATCATCCGACAAACGCGTGACCGGAAAACTTCACACCTACGGCGAACATGTCTCACGTCGGAAGAGGAATCAGTAAACTCAGGAACACCGTGAGCAATCATCATTTTCCTATCTTGACTTTTTCTGTTCCTCGTTCCGTTAGTTGGATGCGCTGCACGTTCGTTCCACTGGATTTCAGGTAGTGTTCCCCCTCCACTTGATTCGTTGCGGAGACGATTCGCAGAGAGCAGAACGGCCTCATTCTCGTCCGCCGAGTTTAGTGTTACTCGAAGTAACCGGGGTTCAACGTAGTGCAACGCGTTTGGGTGGCGCGGGATTCTTTTGATGTCGTGGGATTAGCATGGAGTCCGATCGACGTACAGATGGAACCCCACTGATTTCGATCGTCCGTCAACTTACCCTTAATTGTGTTGGATTTCGATTCGGAGACATTAGTGCATACAATGTTTAGGATACCATGGTTGCGCCTGGTGGCTACTGGTTTTGGATTTTGAGGCTTAGTATCTGGTGTTTTTGTTGAATTTGTGAACGGTTTTGGTGTGTGCCATCCGTGCTGCGGCAGTTTTGTTTTCTCTAGTTCGGGCACAAAGGTTACCGGTTCTATTTCCGGTGTTTGCTTGGCACCAAACGATGCGTACGTTGTCGGGTTGTTCACTATGGCTGGTTGACTGTAGCTTACAGTCTCGAGTGTAGTGCACAGACTACTAGGTGCAGCACACGGTACGGAAGTTAAGGCAGACGCGCTGCAGGCACTGTTTTTACTTATAGGAGGGAGAGAGAATGGAGTTGATACTGCTGGAGGCTGAGTCGTTGGGGTTGGGTTGAGACGCCTGGCTCGCTTCTTCGGCCTGACTAGTGAGTTCGGGGTGTAATTTTCACTCAGAAATGCAGGTCCGTTTCCTCCCATGGGTGAAACTCTGGCGCTCCCAAGTTGCTCGACCGCTTCTGGTAGTCTGTTACACCTCTTCAGTAGCACAGCTAGACAGCTAACAAATGGGATAGAATTGCATACTTGGCAGAACCAAAGCGCCTCTGACGTGTTAGTGTTCCCTTGTGTTGGCTCCGTCCCAAGGCAGGTAGTGTGATATGATTTCAAACACATGGTACACACCAGACCACATTTTACCACTTTAGCACATGATTCGCATTTGCTCTTTATGCGATTGTTCACATTTGGAATGTTGTTTTAATGGGTAGAAAGAGGACAGAAATATTTAAGCACCGTGTTTGACTTCGCTTCACTATTTATTGCGTGGCAATCGGCGCTGGTTTGAGGTCAGTGGTTCAGGCGTGCCGCGTCCAGATGAGTCACTCGTTCCGTAGGGTAGATAAACGACGTGCGTGCTATCGATCCAGCGGGTAAATGGATAGACGGCGATGCAGCGTAGGATTGAGACAAAGGAAAGTGACTTGGAAACTACTGTCTAATAACGACAGTGGCTGTTCCAAGGGCGGACCAAATTGACGACTTTCGCTTTGTAAAGCGAATTAAAGGAATGGTAGTAAGCTGATCGGGCGACTCTCAAAACGATCTTTAAAATAAAGCCACAAGAGTTATTGTGCGATGAGAAGAAAAATAAATCATCCGATAAGCTTCAAACCCGGTTGCCTTCGAAATTGCGAAAGCACAGTTTGCTGGTGATCCGCGAATGATAGATCCAAAAGATGAACAGTGGTAGGAGAAGCTCGCGGAGACAAATCGAATGATGGCGCGTAGGTCTCTGTGAGAATAAATCCAAAGACTGCAAGGCGAACAACGCAGGACACTTTTTTCACGACCGCTCGGAAGAGAAAATGCTCAACAAAGTGCGCCGGAAATTTTGGGATTTTGTGCTGACAACAACAAGTCAAATTACGGTGGCCTTCAGAGAAGAGCACCAAACAATAACTTGCGAACTTGCAATCTTCCAGTAGAGGAACACTTGCGGGAATTGGTTGCGTGGCTCACATTGTCCATGACACACTGCAAACGCCAGGTGACTGTCGTCCTAATGATGTATAAACAGTCGTGGCGAAAATATCTGATTACATTTACATGTACACTGTTTGTAATGAAGAACTGAAGGAACACTGTGACTACAATGGTGGAATACCTAGTCATTTTAGGATACAGGAAAACCAAATGGCTTTTACTTATACCAGCAGTGGAGCTAGTCCACAAGGACTTTTCACAGTTGAACTCCTATTTAGGTTTCGACAAAAGTGTCCTACAATATATCAATATTTCTTTGAAACTCCCTACACTGTGCTGTGACCATTCTTTATACACCACACCTGCCATTCCCCACGCTAATGTAGTATTGAGGGACAAGAGCAGAAGCAGCTTTGTTCCAAACAAGGAAAATATTCGAAATGGCCAGCTCGAACAAACGGGTCTCATCCGCAAAACGGTGTGATGAATATTCGAACCAGGTTTTACGACACTTGCGTCGATTATCTACAGGAAGGAATGAACCGATTTCAAGAACTGAGTGGCTTTAATTGGATGGCATTGGACCAACCACCGTGCTGGGAGAAAGTTGAAGCAAGCGTCCGTCTTTTTGGATTCACATTCCCAGACCAGTAAATCAAAGACAACGCGCTGGTTAATGAAGATAAAAACGTGGGTACGTTTGCATCAGTGGACGAACTCTTCGATTCGAACTGTAAACAAATAAAAGTTAAGGTACGTTGTTTTACCATTTCCAGACCAACTAGGTCCCATATGACCAAGTACAAAACATTAGTTAATTTATTTTCCGTCTCCCTGGGACTAAAGCACCTACTGGATGAACCATCGCCCAAATGATACCTGTATGGAAAATAGAACAATGGTTCCATACGGGGAAATAGAGCTAATGCTTAACAGTTCCCGTAGGATAGTTATGGTAAAAGTGCAAAATATAAAATTATTGTCAGCAAAACAGGGTGTACACAGTGAACTGACTGAAGTATACGTAGTATAGACTGTAAATCCAAGATAAATCCATGCGAAACGACGGCAAATTGGATGTTGGTAAAAATCATGTCTCCTTCTAATGTATGCAGCAGGAGGTGAAAAAGGTGAAACGAAATCTAGGATTTGACCGCCAGTGAAAGCTTACAGCCACACTTGTGTTTATCCACGGATAATGGATCATGTAAGATGGTGCAGCGAAATAAGTGCACGGTCAACTTGGGCTTCGAACTCTGCCAGCGTGGGAGCACATATCACAGATTCCGGTTGGGCATTCTACTTCCTGCAGACGCATCCGGAAAAACAATTCCGACGACTTTCTAAATGACTGTGTTACTGCGCCAGCTTGAGATAATGGCCTCTCAAATTGTGCTTAGTGACTGGACTCTTGCAAATGGCAGCACGCGTGGTTGGGTTCTCTCAAAAATGGTAAGCCAAAATGAGGTTTCTACCCAATTGGCGATATTGTCCGCTGAAGACCCCGAGCACTAGAAGCCTTCGTCCATACGGCAAATATTACACATCCTTGGTGATTTGGTTGCCCGAAGTTGGTGTATTTCCAAGGCGGGGAGATGTCTCCTCAGCCATGGCTGCCAAACCTGTACTGCGTATTCCACATGTGGCCGTATGTATAGGCCGAGAAGTTGTGGCGAATCGAAGGGTCGAATCGCCCGAGTGCATGCTTCAGGAGGCCCACGTGTTGGATGTCCGTGCTCGACGCCGCTTCCCTGTGATTCGAGCATCCAAGTTCAACGTGGACAAAAGCTGCCAGCTCCTACTAGCCAGAAGAGGTTTGAAGCTCCTGGCTGACAAGCTTGGAGTAATGAGGTAACTTGTGCCGAAGATACAGCACTCTACATTTGTGCACATTTAATCGAGGTCGATTATGGACAACGCAGCTTAGCGTTTAAACACTGAAAGGGATACTTATGGTGAAATGCAATTCTGAGGACAAGAGCACCGGGTATCCTTGCGAACGTCCTCCCGACATGCTGGTGCTATGTGCAGATCTACTAAGAAAAATACATTCATCTGGCTAGGTGAACAACCTCTTCTTGGTTTCCGCTTGTTTGTTCGGCTTGACCCACTTCCAGTAAATAGTTCGGAGGCAGTGTTCCAGAATGTGGTGGGATTTCGCCGGGCAAGCGTTTTTTCTATCAAACACCACAAGTATCCGTTTAACAACACTGTGACGTGGCGGGTGTGACTGGACGCTAACTGTTTCTTAAGTATCTGGATAAGCTAACCCAATCCACGGACGTGGGTCATATCTTCTTCTTACGCCTGACCGGAAATAATCACAAATACGGCGTTACATTCACAAATTCAAGCAACACAACAACACTCGTCCTTACCTACATGCATTCATGCACACAACACATGGATCCATATGTTACTTATAAACGTGTGTCTCTTTTATTTTAACCAGTCCTTGTTGTATCACCATGTTCATGTCTATGCAGGCGTGTCTCGCACTCTCGAGAATAAGACATTTCGTTCTTTATTTATTGAAATATTGCTCGATAACTGTGGCTCCAGATAATATTATGTCATCAGTACATCAACTTTTAATCGGAAACACTTGTACCGACATTTGACTCTGGCTCCTGTGCTCATGAAAGCATGGATTACAACATGGCGAATTCACGCGGAACGTTGGCTATTGCCACCATAGTAGTAAAGGTGATTTTTTCACGAACGAGCGCCATAATGTTCCTGGATCCCACTATTATCCGACGAACTTCTCAAGTGCATAAACTACGAAAATTTTGGTGTTACTTTTTTAAACAACACGTTTTACTGTTCCAAAGCAGCAATGCTCGTAAGTATATTTGATCATGCCTTCCCTTGTATGCCTTCTTCTATCGAGAATCTACCATTGATTTCTTTATTTATAACTTAGTAGCGCAGCCATTGTACTGACTAATAACGTAAGTACTTTTGGTTATTGATTTGAAGCATTAAATGTAGATATTTACCTTTTCAATGTATTGTACGGTCAGCATATGCAGAAACAAACGGGGGTAGGTTAAGTGTCCCGGTTTGGCACGCAAGAAATCTGGAAGCGTCTCGCTTTGACTCACGAATAATCTGGCCACCTTACATGCACTGTACCTAACACGTGCGTCGCCACCGCTGAATTTTACAATAGAGCATTATACTTAGACGTCGTCGTGACATGCGCCTCAGGTGTTCTAGCAGTGTTGTGTTCAGTTTACTCGCCGTAGGCCTTATACACACATATCCACAGTTGTTGCGAAGACGTTTGTCAACGCAGTTTTTCATCTTACCTACGAGAAGTGTGTCTTTCACATACACCACTGTTGAACAGATCACGAATGTTATTCCTTGGTTAGTGGTGTCGGAAAGAAAAGGAAGTACCTTCTACCTATAATATTCCCATCGTCCCATTCCATTCCGCCGTATATTTTCAATGTGGTTTTCGAACATTTTGAAATGGGTGTCTCACTAACGGTTTTGTGTGTCCACTATTCAGCAATTACATTACTGGCTACTTGCAAGTGGCGTTCCCAACTTTCTTCCCTGTGCACCTGGCCTCATCTCTGTGAAACATGGAGACCGGAATTGTAACGCCATGCACTATTTGAGTCCGCCAGTTGACGAAATATCGGTTTGGAAGCTAACCATTCTTGCACACAGAGCGGTCAAGGAATGGCGAAGTGCCATTCCATAGTGAGCGATTTCAGATTCCTCTCAAACTAGCTTTTCCTATCCACTTTTATGTTCAAAATGTGCCATCCACTTGATACCAACACCATTTGGCCATTTACAGGGGTTTGCAAGTACTATGTCCAAAATAGTGGACATTGACAATCTAATGATAACACCATGTTCTTCAGTGCCTACTTCCGACTGAAACTTGTGCTAGAACAATATACGGCGCAATGTCTTACTCTCGGTTGTTTCAACCACCTTAAGCTTCTGCCACTCTCCAGCTTAATCTTCTCAATCAACGGTTCACCATATCCAGTGCGTCGCATTTTGACACCATGATGAGGAGTGCGCTGACCTTAACAGATCATCGGTTCATCTTCGTTGCACACGAACTCATGACGGTTATTTACAGACATATTCGTTCACTCTGTCAGCGGCTACAATATTCTAGCAAGTGCATATAGACCAGCAAACGCAAGACGTTGTCAACCCGGTGACCTTAGCACAATTTACGTGATACCCTTTCGCAAAGCTCACTGTAGTACACCATGCATTGCGGTGCAAATGCTGATGCTAACCTCATCATTACAGTTAACAGGTAATTCGGTCACACCCACCGATGCTTACACATTGTTCCAGAATAGCGTGTAGTGAAGCACCGCACACATTAATTACTTCACCTAGGCAGTAGTATCCACACCCGAGTACACGTAGGCAGACATGTCTGCTAGCTTGCATGCAGCTTCCTTGTGAAGTCAATCAATACTGTCTCATTGTGGGGCACATGTCACGTCCGGCCGTCTGCGCGCAACAGTGAGCACTATGAACGCGGATGGAATATCACCGGCCTCCCGATTCTGTATTATGTGTCGACGCCGCATACGTGAGTGGGTGGGAGTTAAAGTACGTCCTCAATCATCTATCAATGCCGTGTGCTAGTCCGCACCGCCTCCTACAGTGACTAAGCTCACGTGTTGTTTTGACGTCCGCGTGTGAACCACGTAGTTCGTTGGCTGAGCGCAATGTCTAACCGCTGCACCAACCGATGCAGGTGTTCTGGGTATCGGTGCAGTGGGATGCAGTTGGTTAAGACGATGGGCCCTCATTCGTGCGTGTGCGCCACATTAGATTCAAGTTGATGTGTTTGTGGATTGAGTCGAATATTCTTTTGGAGGAACATGACTTGCTTAAGGGGTAGCTTGATTCCTTTATGGATGCAATTGACTCGGAAATGGTATGGAGGAAAATAAAATGTCGCAGCACGGATGACCCGCATTAGTACCGTTCACAAGTTCACCAGAAGCACCGGGAACTGAGGCTCCAAAACCAGTAGCCACCAGAAGCAACCCTGTTGCCTTAAATTTTGTGTGCACTAATGTCCCAGAATCCAAATCCACTACAATTAAGGGTAGGCTGAGGGACGATCGAAATCAATAGAGTCCCATCTATACGGTAATCGGTGTCCATGCTGATCCCACGACATTTAAACGCATTACACTACGGTGAAGTCCGGTTACGTCGGGTAACATTAAACTCGGTAGGTGGTGAGACTGATAGCGTTCTGTTCTCTGCGAATTGACTCCGCAACGAATCAAGTAGAGTGCCAACACTACCTGAAATTCCGTGAAACGTACGTGCAGCGGAGCCAACTAACAGAGCGTGAAACAGAAAAAGTCAAGATAAGAAAATGGTGATTGCTCACGGTGTTCCTGAGTTTACTGATTCCTCTTCCGACGTGAGACATGTTCGCTGAAGGTGTGAAGTTTTCCGGTCACGCGTTTGTCGGATGATCCGCTAGTGCAGCTTCCCACATCAACGATAAACGTCTCAGCGTGGCGTGCCCGCTGTCAGCGGTGATCCCTTGTATGCACAGGTTGCGGTGTTGGTCGCTCGATCGATAGATTGTTACGTCCGGCTGGTTGGTGACCTAGTAAATGTATCTAAGCACAACGCTGAATACAGATTGAGAGATCACAAATTAATTCAAAGATGTGTTGAGAAACACTCGATTGGAATAAGCTTAGGCTTTCTGGACAGACTCGATAGTTCTGCACCGAATGGTGTTACACAGAAGAGCAATGAGCACAAGATGAATGAGTTATCCGCATGTGTTCCATCACGGATAACAACCAAATCCTTTAGTAGTAAAACAAATTATTCAACGTATAATAGATCATGGTGTAGAGCTGGTAAATCCGGTTCGATTGAGCCTATGGTGATTACGCTGCGAGAAGATCGAGAGGATTAGTCCAAATAGCTCGGAAGCGCGCGCATCAAACGTGTGCGTGTTTACGCTCCCAGTATAATGTCAGCGTCTTCTAGCAAGAGCATCTTGCATCAGCTGACTCCGTCCAGCTTGTTCGGGCCAGCAGCAAGTTTGTAGTGCAGGATCGATTTCGGCGGAATCCGTGTTGCTGTGGCACTATGATATTGTTGTTCTCCAGATATCCCATCAGCGCCTCCGCAATTATACGTTCCATTACTTTGGATAAAACTGGGAGGAGAGTGATTGGACGGTAGTTCGACGGCTCCGCACGATTACCGCTTTTGTAAATGGCAGTGACTAGTCCATGTTTCCACATTGTGGGAATCGGCATTTCGTCAAGACAACGTTGAAAGAACCGAGCTAATGGTTCGGCAATGTTTAGGGCAGCTGCCTTCAACGCCTTCGGTTTAATATCGTCTACGCATGGCGAGCTGTGCACACGCAACGACATTAGCGTTTTCAACACATTGGTTGCCGTGAACGATACGTTGTGTAAACCTGGGAACGGTGAGAGCTCTGTCAAAATCGGGTGAAGGGATGGTTCACTCCGGAAAGTATGGAGGAAGTGTTGACGAAACACGTTGGCCGCGTCCTGTGCAGTTTGCGCATGACCATCTGTTGCACGCAAGACCGGGATCCCGCGCTGCACTCTACGGAGTTTGTTGATATGTCTAAACAACAGCTTTGAATTTTTGCTGAATTTCGCCGCTAAGTTCTGTTGGTGCTGGAGTTTGTCTTCGCGAATCAACTTGACGCAGTGGTTTCGTTGAGTTGTGTAGACTCCCCAGGTCAGATTACTTGGGCAAACTTTGTAAGCTTGCCATAGATTTTCTCGTACGGCTTCTTAGGAACGAATCTACTTGCTTCGGGCGAAAGGCCTTGCGTTCTGATGCATTTGCCACTAGCTCCGTGAATTTGGTGACAAACACCATCCAAGCCTCATCGGGCGGATTCTCGGTCAGGAAGGACCAGTTGGTGCCTTGAACAAGGTTAGACAAGATGTCGTAATGTGTAACCATATAAGTTTCCTCGTCGTTCTCTCTAACGTACTCCGAAGAACAAATGTAACGAAAGTGCAACGTCGCGTGATCACTACGACCTAGTGGTGTAGCGATGGTAACGGTGTCAATCATTAGTTCCTGGTTGGTGAGCACAAGGTCCAAGACAGTGGGGGTGTCACCCGTTCTGAAATGAGTGTGTTGAGAAACACTCGATTGGAATAAGCGTAGGTTTTTCGGACAGCCACGATAGTTCTGCACCGACTAGTGTTACACAGAAGAGCAATGAGCACAAGGTGAATGAGTTATCCGCGTGTGTTCCATCACGGATAACAGTCAAATCCGTTAGTGGTAAAACAAATTATTCAACGTATAATAGATCACTGTGTAGAGCTGGTAAATCCGGTTCGATTGAGCCTACAGTGATTACGCTGCGAGAAGATCGAGAGGATTAGTCCAAATTACCCGGGAGCACGCGCGTCAAACGTGTGTGTGTTTACGCTTCCAGGACAATGTCAGCGTCTTCTAGCACGAGGAGAACGCCTTGCATAGCATGCAGTTTAGGGTCCCTGTTGAAGAAGAAAGATTTAAGCAATTGTGCTATGGTTTACATACCTTTTAAACAAAGAAAATGACATTTAAAAAATACATGTTGTTAGAATTAGGAGCGTTCTACACTGCAATAATATATTCTAAACATATCGGGATATTGATAAATAATGAACATATATTCACTCATGCTAACAAGAATTTATTTTTCCCATGCTGGTGACCTTGAAAGAGGACAGATGGTGGCAGTTCATGGATGATTTCAAAAGCTTGTCTAATAATGTGTTATCTAACACTGCCACCAAAGAAATTATAAATAATAGGCTATTTCAATGTCTTAAATCCCATTTGCGCATGTGTCCTTAATAAAGGACGCCAACAGCAATTGGGTTATGCAGGTTGTTTCACGCCCAAATGATCCGTGTTCGTGAAACGCTTTAACATCGCCCTAACCCACATACGTTACTAATTATAGATCGTGAACGACCAGACGTGACTAACGATGCATCAGCCAGCATTCCGTACTCAATTGTGCTAGACTGTTTTACGCCTGTCACGACGTATGAGGACAACAACAAAAGGTTTTATCTCTCATCAACATCCCGTTGTCCATTTTTGGCTCCAATTCTGGTCATCCCATGGGACTTGGTAAGCATTAGTTTTCGTTACCCGCAATACACCGTTGTGCCTTTGTACCCCGCCTCCAGCTCTCCTACATATAACATCCTGTCATGTTGAGCGCGTAGTTGACTGTAAGATCCAAATACCACAGTCAATAAGGCGGTGTGACGTCTAAGGCAGAGAAATCGAAGTCAATTATCTGTTATGATCAAACTGTAAAATGCGTTTCTGCTGACACATCCGTCCAACACTATGCAGGCAGTAACCCAATACTATTCACACCGATGACTGCACGCCTGCGTGATGTGGAATGCACAGCCACTGTAAGCGTCCTGTGGCATCACATTCACGATCAGGTGAAAGCTGTTGCCGTGGAGACCATCGGACGCGCAAACTGCAAGCGGCCTGATTGGTTTGATGAGAAAAATGCGACGCTTGGCGCATTTGTGTGTGAGAATAGTGCAGCATTTGCTGCACATGTCGCAGACCCCAGTGACTTGGGGAAGCAAAGCCAATTTCACAAAATTCGATGACGACTGGCCCGAGAGCTCCGTCGCATAAAAATGGCATGATAGACGGAGAAGACAAAGCAGATGGAATGCTACGCCGAACGTCGCCAACACAAGGAATTCTTTGACTCATTTAAGACGGTGTATGAACCGAGGTTGGATCCACTGAGTACGCGTATGTATGGTAGTTCAGGCGCTTCTTGCATACTGACTGCGGACATAATGCAGATCCGTCGAAATCACTTTATTAGTCTATTGAATAACTGTTCAGAGCTTGACTGGCCTTGTTTGAACGGCCTGAAGCCGCACGAGGTGAAGGTGAGTCTGGCGTACATGCCGACACTGGAAGAGTCGCAGAGAGTACTTGCTCCACTGCGAAACGGCAAGTGTGCCGGGACCGACGGGATCCCGCCTGAAGTAATGAAATTTGACGGACCTACGTTGGGGGGGGGCGCTGTGCCACTTGGTGCAACGCGTGTGGATTAAGGAGGAGATGCCTGCTGAACTGAAGGATGCGCTTGTGCTACGATTGTACGAGTGAAAAGGGAGCAAGCAATGCTGTACAAATTATCGCGGCATCTACTTGCTGAGTTGCTTGGGCAAGGTGATTGCCCCAATCCTGCCCAACTGCCTCCTCCGTCAGGTTGTGCAACACAACGTAACGGGGAAGCATCATGGATTCCGTCCGAGTCGCAGAAACCATCGATATGGTGTTCACGGCTCGTCAGTTGCAGGAGAAGTGTAGAGAGCTACATCAGCCGTTTTACACGCTTTTGTTGTTTTCACCAGGGCATTTGATACGGTGAACCGCGGGACATTGAGGTTGGTGTTGGGTAAATTTGGGTGCCCACGTAAGTTTGTAACTTTACTTGCATATCTGCTCAATATTATGCGGGCGAGGGCGCAGCCGAGTGGAGATACCTCGGATGACTTGCAGTTATCTCTGATGTGAAGCAAGGCTGTGTCTTAGCTACTGCCCACTTTAATATTTATCTGCACGCAATGAAATCTTGTGCTTTTGATGCGGCTTGTGCTTACGGTGTTTGTGTAGAGCACCGAATTGATGGTGGTTTGTTGAACATCCGTCTTTTCGATTCGAGAACCCTTGTCTGTGAGACAACTATCCGTACGTCGCTGTACGCTGACGACTGTGCGTTATTTGCACACCGTGCGTATGAGTTGCAGCACATGACTATTGTTCTGGCTTCGACAGCTCACCATCTACACAAACAAAACTGTCTCTTTCAGTCTTCACCGGATGTGCAAAATGTCATTGTTTCTCGACTCAGCATTTTTGAGGACATTTTGAAAACCACCTCCATCTTTTGATATTTAGGGAGTCTGGTTTTTACTGATCAGTAGCTAGACATTGCGCTTCATAACCGAGTATCGAATGCAGCGACGACATTCGGGAAGCTAGGGCACCGAGTGTAAAACAACCACCAGCTTACCGTTTGTACGAAGCTGCTGGTATACAAATCCATGGTGCTGTCCGTTCTTCTAAACGGCAGCGAAACGTGATCGAGGTACCGGCGAGATTTGAGATATGTCGAGCTGTTTCATCAACCTTGTCTGCGACGGATTCCGCGCATCGGTTGGGAAGACAGGGTTGCAGACACGGAAGTGTTTCGCCGAAGTGGAATGGATGAAAGGGGCTCAGTGGAGGCGCAACTCACAATTAAAACACCAACTGTATGATCTGACACGTTGAGGCTATCAACAGTGGCCATGACCTCCGTATGGACACAGTAGAGCACGAGCGAACACTGTAATCCGGGACATCCATACCTGAATATATACCAAATTCTTCGGGAGCGTCTGCTACTCATCCATAAAATGATTAGCCGTCTACCTTACATCCGTCGGCGTAAACCCACTTTCTCCATCCTTTCCACCCAACACACTTTTGGTCTCCGAGACGCTCTCATGCATGTACACAAACGCCAAAGGTCTGTTCAGCCAATTAGCTGAATTAACACTTCGACTCGCGACAGTAGCTTGGGACCTCGTCGCTATCACGGAAACATGGTTGCGCTGTGGGATAACAGATGCCGAAATCGTGTTAACAGGTTTGTCCGTTGTCCGGAATGATCGAGCCAGCAAAGGTTGAAAGGTAGCCCTATACTTTGTAACAGCTTGCAATGTGAACCCATAAACGCTTTAAAAACCTATTTACCTGACTCCATTTGGTGCAGCTTCCGGCTGAGAGGGAACGACCTTGACCTAGTAGTTGTTGGCTGCCGCCCACCATCGTCTACACCTGAGATGGACTGCCACGTGATGGCTGCATTGAGGCGGTCGATAAACAGGAAGTACTGTCACGTTCTAGTCGCCGGCGATTGCAACTTACCTGCTCCAGTATGCCAGGCCACACCAGGAGAGTAATTCAAAGCAGACCTGCAAAATCTTATCTCTGATCTTCCGCCTTATGTCGACGTCACTTCGCCCAACAGATTCAAGAGTGGGAACAGTCCATCCACATTGGACCGAATATCCACTACTGAAGAAGTGGTGATCGAGAGAGTGGTAATCAATACTCCTCTAGACCGCATTGATCATGTGACTTTGCATTTCATGTACACCTGCAAATGTGGAATATCCTGAGGACCGAAGTCAAACAAAGCGTACCGTAATCAATTATGACACCTTAACCCGACTCGTTGAAGCGACCGACTAGAGTTTCTTAACCGAGGATGTATCCGATATTGCCTGGGAACTTTTCGTCAGTAAGTTTAACACCCTGGTTAGTGGAGTATCGGAAACCAAGACTATACGTTTGAGAAACATGACGTCGTTTATACGGAGTAGGACAAGCAAACTCATGGTGATGCGCAACGTGACGTAATATACCCCCAAACTCGATCCGAACCCAAGCACCAGGAAGGCATATGTTGTCCACCGCAACTACTGCAAACAATTAGTACGCAAGGACAAAGTAGCTTATCAACTGGCTTTAGCCGAGCGATTAACTGCAAGGTGAATAGTGAGTTTCCCCTGCTTCAAACAGCGGATGGTCCAACTCGGACTGCTAAAGGAGCGTCGGACGTTCTGCAGCAACAATATGCATCAACGTTTCGTTGCATCCCATGGTCTCTTGAATTTTTGCAATCTATGGTGCCCACACCAGAACTCACACATATGAATTTTAAGGCAGACGACGTGATTAGAAAGCTGCTATCCACTCGACTGCATACCTCTTCTGGAATTGACCTTATCCGCCTAAAGACGCTTGCGGTGGCGACTACTATTTTGGCTGAATCTTTAGCACGGCTGTTTCAGCACTGCCTTGACGAGCTGCACTTTCCTGCAATGTGAAAACAGGGAATATTAACCCGTTTACAAAGGGAGTATTCGTTCCGGCCCAGCTAAGTATCAACCAGTGACTCCTCTGTCAATTCTATCGTTTTGGAGGTTATCATTGCCGACGCACTCAAGCTTAGCTGGCCGGCTTTGGTTACATTGCTCAGGAGCAACACGGCTTCCACCAGAATCGGTCGTGCACAACCAATCTATTGTTAGCACGACGTAGCTGGACAGAAACTATTGTTGATGGTACGGAAGTTGATGTGGCTTACCTACATATTTTACGGCATTCAACTGGTTGGACCATCGTATCCTTCTAGTCGAAATTCAAGGGTGCGGCATTGTGAACCCTCTCCTCGGGTGGATCTGTAATTTTCTCTCGCACAGGTGTTTGGATTTGAGAGTACGTGAATCCATGTCAGACCCAAATCACGTCAAGTGCGGTGCCACATGGTTCGATATTGGGGCCCGGCCAATTCTGGGTCCTCATAGATGATCTAGTGAATCAACAAGTGTCAAAATGTTTACTCTACGTCGATGATATCAAAGTTTGGTGAGTGATCGGAGCTCAGAAGACCGTACCAGCTTCAAATCAACCTTAACAAAATTTATGAGTGGTCGGTCCAAACTCGCGTTTTCTTCAATGTGGCTAAATGTAGGGTGCTCAATTTAAGACAAATGATTCAGACATATAAGCTGGAGCACCAAGATCTGAAACACTGTTCTCTCTGAAAGGAGCTCGTTGTGTTGGTCCAGGAAAATCTCGACTGTTCGGAGCAGTCCAAAAAGACATCAAGGTATGATATCCAAATCGTGAGGTTTATATGGCGAGCTTTCGAGCAATTTGAACCGTGGATTTTCCGCCAACTACTTCCCGCTTATATGCGCTGTTATGTTGAATATGCATTTCAAGCATGGAACCCAAGGCCAAAGCAGGATCTCACGGCCTTGGAGCTTTCACAACATCAGGCAACTAAAAATATTAAGCGGCTGCGCCACTTGTCACACGAACAATACCCCAATGCTTGACATTTTTAGTGGACATTATCGTCTTTTCTGTGGTGGTCTAATCATGGTTTACCAAATAGTAAACAACACTATTCACCCCTGCCATCAGTTATTGAAGCTGAATCACAACAGTCAACTGAGAGCTCATCATCTCAAATTAGCAGAACAAAACAGTTGGTTGGAGTGTCGAACAAACTTCTACACGCTGCCTGTTTGCCACATGTGGAATACCATCTCCGAAGCTATTTTTCAGCTCCCACGTTAGCCGTGTTCAAAGCACGTGTCGACAGTGCACTAGCCATAATACACTGTATCACGTAATAACATCGACCTAAACAAACAGAAGAAAAACCAAAGCAAACCAACCCACCTCCATTTTTGCACGGAAACCACAGACGATAATGTTGGACAGGATATAAAACGGGAACGCTGTAACCGGCAAATTTGTAATTTGCAGTTCACTATTTCCCACGACCATTTTTGCTTTTATTTTGCTCACCTCTAACCGATCATCCGGGGGGACATGTCAAGCTTCGGTTTCTTTATTCGCAATATACCATTGAGCACAAACATTTACATTACGCCTCTAGGTGATGGACAAAACGCTAATGAAAATAACGTCAGTGATTCGATTCATGATGCTGGTTCTCTTCGTGTTCTATCAGCGGCGCAGTTACTCATTGACACTGAGACTGGCATAGCATTGCCTCATGGATCAGTAAATATAGCAAAAACGGAAGGGCGAATCATCTGAAGACGAACCAGAAAGTAGCAATAAAGGTTTATGAAATGAAGATGCTGCTTCTATACTTGTTTCTTCTGTGAAAGCTCAAAACGATAGTAGACCTTGACAGTAGAGGAAAGATGACTTCTGTCTGGGACCCCAGAATATGAAACAATGGTCTGGCTGTGCACCTCAACGTCACGCATTATTCACGCTCTGATCGGGATGCGATGAACCTGACAAGTGTTTCCCTTCTGCTTTCTACAATTCAATGTTTCAATGGTTACATGTTTTAAATCATTTGAACCCTTCTTTAACAACGGTTATTGGCCACATGTTAAGGCAGAAATTTGAGTACGTCTGTTCAAAAACTTACCACTAATTCTGTATAACCACGGCTGAAATGAGTGCTTTTATATCCATTCTGTTTGCCTCTGACTATAATCCATTACCACAGAGGCATAGGTAGTGGGATCTTGAACAAGATTTTTACGATGCAACTATCAGTTCGACAAGGAATCGGAACAGATTTAACAATCAAGAAGTATCTTCATCTGGCAAACAATGGCAATCGCCAAACAGATGACAACTTTGCAATATTTCGACCAGTTTATGACCTCTTCTTCCCCGTGGAAGAAACTCCGTGAGTAGGTGAAAACATGATACCACAGTACGTCTGTCATGGACTGAAGCAAAGCATCAAAGGAAAGCCTATTAGATTCGAGTATATACAGTGGGTTAATGCAACACCTCCAGGTTATGCTGCCTATCTCCATCTCTAGCAAGGAGATCAGGCCAAATATGATAGGACATTAGGCCTGGGATAGGTCATTGTTATGGGCTTAGTCGATAAACTCCTGAAGGGATGGCCCCATTACATTTTTGACAAGTTTTTGTAGGCTTGCCGCTCGTGAGAGCCTTAACCAACAAAGGCATCTTAACAACCAGGGCAGACAATTGCTCCATTGACACCATGGCTCTGGAAAAATTAAACAAGGGTAATTATGACCAAAAGTTTGACAGGCAAGAAGACGTGTTCGTTTTGTCTTGGGATGATAGCTCCGACGAGACACTTGCCAGTAACACTGTTGATGCAACTCCTCTGCCAAAGTAAAGAGGTGGTCGGCAATGGACAAAAAGCAAGCGCTAATAATAATAACAATATTAATAATAATGGGCATATTTCACTTTAAATGAAATGGTGTGTCCATGTTTGGCGCAGATTGAATATGTACAGGTAGTACCGTGCGATTGTATACGCAAATATGAGTTTGTGGTGAATAAAATTCAAAGATATATCTCTCGTCAATGCTAGTTACAGTCCAACTGGATTTTACGATCCTTGGTGTGCGGCAAAATAGCAAGGAGCAGACGTTATATGTTTTTGATTTTTTCAAAGCTGTCCTCATACTTCTTGGTGGACATGCATAATTGGTAGGGTAAATCTTTTGGGAAGCATATGATGTTGTAAAAGAGCACAAACGTAGGTTAACAAAACGGATAAGTGAAATAATATGGCCATTACTGGGACCGCCTCCTGAACAACCTGGTATCGTTACCAAGTATGACATTTTCATGGCAGAAGTGGATCGATTGGCAAAAATGTCGATTAACTTTAGTTTGTCAACTGGCGGTACCTTCAAATTTGGCCCTGCTCTATAATTCCTATCCAAAAAATTTTCTAACACACGCTTTTCGGCACTGCACCAAAATTCATTTGTTGTAAATTATCAATGATCTGTTCCGCAACCATGGATCGAATAAGTTACACTAACGACCTCTGTAAATTGTTGTTTACTTTCATGCAAAGGAACTGGGCACTTTTTCCTAGTCAAGCTGTACGAAACAAAATAAAATAATCAAAAAGAAGCAATGGAATTTTACACAAAAGTACCGCGTAAGTTAGCAGGTTGCATTCAGAAAGAGACGTATCGGAAATATGAGCTTACTTTTTTTCCTCAGTACTAATGTTCGATCTCTACTTGGAAAATTAAAAGACGACAAAAGTATTACAAAAGATCGGGAATATTCATGGTTTGGCATCATTGTGCTGCAGGAAACCTAGCTTCACATTGAGGTTGAGGATACAGTTGAGGAACTCGAGGGATTTAACACTTTACGTGTTGGATCCCAATGGGCTGGCTTACCGAACTACCTCCTCGTGTTGCCAACTGGGTGGTTCGGGTGTACCCCGTTCCAGTGAAGTGTTCGGAGACAGTTTTCCACCTTGTTGGGGTATTGTAGTCCAGCAATTGTCCTGATGTCATGAGGAGTATTGGGCAACAGCGCATTGCTCCTACGCCAGTTATCCAGTGGGAGACTAGACGGTCAGCCACAGGCAATGGGTGAAACACACAATAATTAAGCTTAGTAAAAGATTCATTGAACGGGGGTGCGTTAACTGATGCTAACAATAGGGCATCAGGAAATGTTCAGCTAGGAAAGATGTAGCCGTGCATCAAGTGCGGGGACGAACGTCGTTTGCGGACCGAGTAGCGCAAGTCAAAGTCGGATGTCGTATTTGCGTTTCAAACAAACTGGAGCAACGTTTCGACAGGCAAACCGCCTAGTTCCATAATACATAAGGAAACCATAATTTTAGCATATTTGTGGATAATTTATACAGCCATACGGAGGAATCTCTAGGTCACTTCAGGACCCGGTTTGGTAATCAAGTAAACAAAAGGCGTTTGAAATGAACATACAGTCAACGACTCCCAATGGCCACGATTACTTGAATTCGCTTCCCTACCTTGCGGGTAGGTTATTTATCCAAATGCTCGAGGTGTGGTCCCCTAAGTCAACTCCCTACTTCGGCTAGGGCAATCGGGTAGTACCAAGCCCTCTCACAAAACATTGGATTGTTCTTCAACGGGCATATCGGCTACCGTTTCTTCTACATGAGTCCTCTTTCTGCCATCGACAAGGGTTGCTTTAGGAGAATCGTTCGTGTTTGTTAGCAACACCGAGTTCATAGTGCTGATGTTCGACGTCGCATCTTGGGGAATAAGATTATTCCCTTTAATAAACTGGTTTTGATGCGCCAATTGAGATAGCTCTGTCACGTCCTACGCATAACACCTGCGAGTCTACAGTGGCGCGCTCTATTCGCTTGTCAACGACCTGGCTGGAGGCGACCGCGTGGTGGTTGGCCTTCCGCTTGGCGACAGCACTTAAAATCGATGACGTCGAGTCTAGCCGCTGTTGGACCCGTACGTCTCCCAGTATAGCGACCCAAGGATGAGGGATGCCAATGGCTTAACACGTTTAAAGACATGACCCAAAACCGGAACCAATGGAAGAATTGTGTACAGAATTGTAGTGATTCACACGTTCAATACTTTAAGCAATGTGAATGACAAACAAGAAAAAATCAGAGCGTGCAATACAAACTATGTTCTGTTCTATTTTTGTCAAATGTTCCTTTATTCCTGCGGCATAATAGCTGCAGTGTGTTTCTAACCTTCACCTTCGATGCCACAATTATTGGGACGCGGCAACTCTGCCCCTTATCCGCCAATCTCTATGGTTTTGTTGGATCTATGTTTATTTGCTAGAAGGTTGATATTACTGCTAATACTGCTACAAACCTCCAATGTACACAGAGGAACGACGGTGGTGGCGTGACCATTTACATAAACTCTGCATGGTTTCCGCCAATTAAAAGCATTTTCCAGTACAGTTCGCAACGCATCAGTTGATTACTAGTAAATTGTAAAGCAAGATAGCTGATCGGTTATCGTTCGCTTTTATGGGCTAATGTTTATATCTCTCCCGACTGTCCAAACCACGAAGTTGAAAAATTTTCCGGCGGATTCACAGCTGTGCTCCTCGAATACCTAGAACTCTCATTGTGCATATTTGCTAGTGACACCTGCTTCATTGCGAGCATCGGGCTAAAGAAGAGTATGCAATCTCAAACTAGTTTATGTTCAATACTTAATATGGCTTTTGTTAACAAACTGAAAGTCGTTTTTGTGTAGGACTAGTACATACTAGTCCGAGATGGTGCGCGCAATCCAGCGCGGATATTAGAAGCCATTTGGAGTCGGACACAGTGGACTTTATTCGCTGCGCTACAAAAGGAGTTGGACGGATGAAGTGAGACAAGAGAAACACGCTAACGCGGCAAGTTATAGAGCAGTCGCGTTTCAAGTCGAATGGCAGTCAGCATAGCCGTAATGTCAAGGAGGTTAAAACATTAAGAATAACTTATTATTGGTCACCAAGGAAATCGTACACCAAAGATAATAGCTATCTTTTGGAGCGCTACATCTGTTGGTACTCGGGCACCGCTTGGGAGCTCTGGTCATGCCGTCGTAAAACCATATCCCATTATCTATAGCAAGATGAACCCCAAAGATTTCACTCGTTATAAAGCTCGAAAGTTCAGGAAGAGACCATGCCTTCTCCAGAACATTCGCCAACTGTGTAAAATATTTGCTTCCACTGATTGTAGTTTAGTTTACGATGCAGGCGTATCGAGTTATTGTGCACAGTTATCTAGCCTGTGGTCAACTTGAAACTATTTTATCCGTGTCGACTGAATCTCCTCTCAACATCTCAAAAGACTGGATAGATTCAGATAAAAGGCTTTTAAACGCAAATATGTTACATCAGTAAAGCCTCTAACTATTGATATAAAAATCACATTTCGTCGACTCAACGATATCTACGTTCAAGCTGTAATTAGAAACAACAATTATCATACAATATGGAAAAGTTTGAGATGGTTAATCAGGGTCACCCGTGAGGTCACGCATTCAACTCCCGATGTGGAAAGACTAAACTTCAATTTTGGCGACAAGGATAGTACTTCGTTCTTTGATTTATCCTCTACTGAGCTGCAGCAAGCCTCAGATAACCCTCTTTCTGTGAACAGCCTAGAAGTACACAGCAAATTAATTGGGCTGCACATGAACAAAGCATCTGGTCCGGATAAATTGTCTCCCGTGGTGCTCAAGGAGTGTGCAGATTACCTGGCGGAGCCCCTCGCCGACTTGTACACGCTGTGCTTCAAGCAGTATAAGATAGATGACATTTGGCGAAGCGCAAGCATCACTCCAATACAATAGAAAGAAACCTGCAGATCTCGGCCGATCGCATCTACTTCGGTTACTCTTAAGATATTCGAGAAGCTTATTCTTAATAGAATCTCAGCACAGATTCCTTTAGATGAGCCAAAACAGTTTGTATATCGCAGCTCAAGTTTCGCTTTAGATGCAGTAACATGTTTGGTACAAATTGTGCTCCAGTCACTGGATAATAAAAATAAATAATCCGCATTTGTTTCCTAGATTTTAGTAACGCTTTCGGTTGAGTGAACCGTAAACGACATTTGCACGATCTGTTAGGTTCCGAAGTCCAAACTTCTGTTGTTCTTCAGTTGAAAGATTATTTTACCAGCCGTACCCAATTTTCCAAGTTAATAGACAAAAACGCTTCTACAATCACCACGCAATCTGGTGTTCCTTAAGAAGCCATTTTGTTCCCATTCTTGTCTTCTATTGCCGCAGGTTCAATCCCCTTCCCTGAAGAAATCATGCTGCTGAAGTATGAGGAAGATGTAATAGTTAATGTACGACATCATAGCATAGAGTCATCTGCCGAGCTGCAAACCCTCTTGGACAGCCTCATAGCTTGCTCCAAATTATGTTGCCTACCGTTAAACACCTCAAAATGCAAGGCTGTCATTTTTACTCTGTTCAAAGGAAATCACTGCCAACAAGTACTGACACAGTGTCCACAACTTTGTATTGATGGTATCTGTCTAACCTCTTCCACCACAATAAAACCCTGGTAGTGACTCTCAACAGCGGGCTTAGTGGTTCCTTCACGTGAACCAAACTTCACTAAGCTTAGAAGTCTTTCATGCTATGTTGCACGTTTCAGGTCTTCTTCCGTACCCCGATTTTTGATCCAGCATTTTATCATTACAAGTGTGTTACCCTACTGGACTTATTGCTTTCCAGTTATCTTTTCTGGTATTCTGAGTAAGGGACTTAAAGTAATTGCCAGATCAGTGAAGTAGCTATTCCGGTGTAGTAGAATTTAAAGGAAGGAAATCGTCAACATCATTGTTGCTAGCCCTGTCAACTCCTGTAAAAGTTTGCAACTAAAATACTCACAGCTGTTAGCCATCCCCCATAGAGATTTGTCCGAATGCCCATGTCTCCTCTTCGACCAGACTGATCTACAAAACTATATTCGCCCGCACAGGGGCCTATGGTACATCTGTTGTTCTTTTCCTGTCACTTTTTTGAACGATATCAATTTAGTCATTCAAAAACCGATTAATCGATTACCCTAGCGATAACTGCTGTGACAATTCCCCATCTTAAGCGTCATAGTTTTATACTTATCTGCATGCACTAACCCATTTCATTATTTACCCTATTACGGGATGTGTGTGTTAGAGCTGAATATCCACTCATCAAGGGTACATAAAGCATATTCTTGATTTGACTTTACTTGATATAGAATCACTTATCGCAGCAAAAATGTTGGTGGCAGCTATTCGCTTTTCTTCCTGATGCTGCAGCGTACAACGCTTGGTTTTGTAGAAAAAAACACTTAAAAATAAGCACGAGTAGCATGACAGGCTTTTCTTTAAGCGAACTGTCGTGAAAGTCTACTTACAGGGACAAATGTCCCAAAGATGTTAGTGCACCCCGCAGCACACGCCAGCAAGTTGAGGACAGATTTAGGAAATCTTGTTCTGGACATCATTTGGAATTCGGGTCAAAACGAAGAATATGCTGCCACTGAGAGAAGAAGGTTACGCTACCCTATCCAGTGTGCCATATGCCACGGGGTCTGTTCTGCAACAGACTACGCATAAACTCTCTAACCTATTTTTCACCCAAATGGGCGCTATAAATAATTTTATCTTGCGTACCTGCCTATTATATTACATGTTTGAAAGAAATAATTACCATTGTCGCTGAAAATCCACAAACCTAGGCGTATTTGCTTAAAAAATGCGGTTTCATAATTACTTTTAAAATTCCATGTCACTCCTGTGTCGATACCTTGGGCCGATATGATACATAAATCCAATTCGCATAAGTCTTCATGATATTTCAAATTAGTAGTGTTTAATAAATGAGTGCAGGAAGTGAAAATGAACGCGTTAATAGGTAGTGTCAAGTTAACGCCCGGACATAAATGGTTATATAGCGTAGTGTAAATGCATGAGTGTTTCATCGAGACGTCTATTAAATACCAATAGTTTGGGGAAGAGACAACGTAAGTAGTGATGGCGTTCCAAATTCGGAACATATGAAGTAAACAGAAATTCGGTTGGCATTTCAACTGGCTGTACAGTGGGGTCAGCTTTAGCCTGTATTCTCAGAGTAGTATCGGGATTCAATTTCAGAAGACAACAACAAGTATGGTTTGGGTTCCTCAGGACCAAATATGTCATTAGCAA
>OX104063.1:264030372-264120746 GCA_944474145.2 Dicrocoelium dendriticum | reverse complement strand
TATTTCCGGCCCCCCAGTTCTGTGTTGTGTGTCGATGCCGCATGAGTGAATGGGTGGGAGTTAAAGCACGTCCTCAATCATCCCTCAATGCCGTGTGCTAGTCCGCACCGCCTCCTACAGTGACTGAGCTCACGTGTTGTTTTGACGTCCGCGTGTGCACCACGTGGTTCGTTGGCTGAGCGCAATGTCTAACCGCTGCACCAACCGATGCAGGTGTTCTGGGTACTGGTGCAGTGGCTTGTAATTGGTCAAGACGAGGGGCACGCATTTGTGTGTGTGCGCCACTTTAGATTCAACTTGATGTGTTTGTGGATTGAGTTGAATATTCTTTTGGAGGAACATGATTTGCTTAAGTAGTGGTTTGATATCGTTACGGATTCAATTGACTCGGAAATGGTATAGAGAAAACCAACATGTTGCAGCATGGATGGTCCGCATTAGTGCCGTTCACAAGTTCACCAGAAGCACCAGAAACTGAGGCTCCCAAACAAGTAGCCACCAGACGCAACCCTGTTGCCTTAAATCTTGTGTGCACTAATGTCCCAGAATCCAAATCCACTACAATTAAGAGTAGGCTGAGGGACGATCGAAATCAATCAAATTTCCATCTATACGGTAATCGGTGTCCATGCTGATCCCACGATATTAAAACGCAGCTCGCGTCACCTAAACGCATTGCACTACGATGAACTCCGGTTACGTCGGGTAATCCTAAGCTCGGCTGGTGGTGAGACGGAGGCCCTTCTGCTCTCTGCGAATTGACTCCGCAACGCCTCAAGTGGAGTGCGAACACTACCTGAAATCCCGTGGAACGAACGTGCAACGGATCCAACTAACAGAACGAGGAACAGAAAAGTCAAGCTAAGAAAATGATGATTGCTCACGGTGTTCCTGAGCTTACTGATTCCTCTTCCGACATGAGACATGTTCGACGAAGGTGTGAAGTTTTACGGTCACGCGTTTGTCGGAGGATCCGCTAGTGCAGCTTCCCACATCAACGATAAACGTCTCAGCTTGGCGTGCCCGCTGTCAGCGGTGATCCCTTATACGCACAGGTTGCGGTGTTGGTTGCTCGATCGATCGATTGTTACGTTCGGCTGGTTTGCGACCTAGTAAATTTATCTAAGTTCAACAGTGAACACAGATTGAGAGATCACAAATTACTTCACAGATGTGTTGAGAAACACTCGATTAGAATAAGCTTTGGCTTTTCGGACAGCCTCGATAGTTCTGCACCGACTGGTGTTACACAGAAAGCAATGAGCACAAGGTGAATGAGTTATCCGCATGTGTTCCAGCACGGATAACAGTCAAATCCGTTAGTGGTAAAAGAAATTATTCAACGTATAATAGACCACTGTGTAGAGCTGGTAAATCCGGTTCGATTGAGCCTACGGTGATTATGCTGCGAGAAGATCGAGAGAATTAATCCAAATTACCCGGGAACACGTGCGTCAAACGTGTTTGTTTACGCTTCCAGGACAATGTCAGCGTCTTCTAGCATGGGGATAACGCCTTGCATAGAAAACAGTTTAGGGTCCCTGTTGAAGAAGAAAGATTTAAGCAATTGTGTTATGGTTTACATTTTATTTTAACAAAGAAAATGACCTTATGAAGAAATACATGTTAATAGAATTAGGAGCGTTTTACACTACAATAATACATTCTAAACATATCGGGATATTTATGAATAATGAACATATATGCACTTATGCTTACAATAATTTATTTTTCCATGCTGGCGACCTTGAAAGAGGACAGATGGTGGCAGTTCATGGATGATTTCAAAAGATTGCCTACTAATATGTTACCTAACAATGCCACCAAAGAAATTATAAATAATTGGCTAGTTCAATACCTTAAATCCAATTGGCACATGTGTCCTTAATAACGGACACCAACAGCAATTGGGTTATGAAGGTTGTTTCGTGCTCACGTGATCGATGTTCGTGAAACGCTTTAACATCGCCCTAACCCACTTACGTTACTAATTATAGATCGTGAACGACCAGACGTGACTAACAATGCATCAGCCAGCATTCCGTACTCAATTGTGCTAGACGGTTTTACGCCTGTCACAGCGTATGACGATATCAACAAAAGGTTTTATCTCTCATCAACATCTCGTTGTCCATTTTTGGCTCCAATTCTGGTCATTCCATGGAACTTGGTAAGCATTAGTTTTCGTTACCCGCCATACACCGTTGTATCTTTGTACTCCGCCTCCAGCCCCCTTACATATAATATCCGGTCATGTTGAGCGCGTAGTTGACTGTAAGATCCAAAGACCACAGTCACTAAGGCGGCGTGACGTCTAAGGCAGAGAAATCGAAGTCAATTATCTGTTATGATCAAACTGTAAAATGCGTTTCTGCTGACACATCCGTCTAACACTATATGCAGGCAGTAACCCAATACTATGCACAGGTGTTATACTCCACGGATGACCGCTCGCCTGCGTGCTGTGTTATGCACAGCCACTGTGAGCGTCCTGTGGCATCACATTCGCGATCAGTTGACAGCTGCTGCCGAGGAGACCATCGGGCGCGCAAACTGCAAGCGGCCTGATTTGATTGATGAGAAAAATGCGACGATTGGCGCATTTGTGTGTGAGAATAATGTAGCTTTTGCTGCACATGTCGCAGACCCCAGTGACTCGTGGAACCAAAGCCAATTTCACAAAATGCGATGACGACTGGCCCGAGAGCTCAGTCGCATTAAAATGG
Source organism: Dicrocoelium dendriticum (assembly GCA_944474145.2). Classification (NCBI taxonomy): domain Eukaryota; kingdom Metazoa; phylum Platyhelminthes; class Trematoda; order Plagiorchiida; family Dicrocoeliidae; genus Dicrocoelium; species Dicrocoelium dendriticum. Next base: position 264,118,020 of record OX104063.1, on the reverse strand, counting down.
CATGATGGACGGGGAAGACAAATCAGATGGAATGCTACGCCGAACGTCGCCAACGCAAGGAATTCTTTGACTCATTTTAGACGGTGTATGGACCGAGGTTGGAGCCGCTGACGACGCTTATGGATGATAGTTCAGGCGCTGCTTGCACACAGACTACAGACATAGTGCAGATCCGTCGAAATCACATTAATCATCTGTTGAGCAACCGTTCAGAGCTCGACTGGCCTACCTTGAACGGCTTGAAGCAGCACGAGGTGAAGGTGAGTCTGGCAAACACGCCGACACTGGAAGAGACGCAGAGAGTACTTGCTCCACTGCGAAACGGCAAGTGTGCCGGGACCGACGGGATCCCGCCTGAACTAATGAAACATGACGGACCTACGTTGGTGGGGGGGGGGTTGCTTCGCCGCTTGGTGCAACACGTGTGGATTGAGGAGGAGATGCCTCCTGAGCTGAAGGATGCGCTTGTGCTACGATTGTACAAGGGAAAAGGGAGCAAGCAATGCTGCACAAATTACCTTGACGTCGACTTGCTGAGTTGCCTGGGCAAGGTGACTGCCCGAATCCTGCCCAACTGCCTCGTCCGTCAGAGTGTGTAACCCAACGTAACGGGGAAGCATCATGGACTCTGTCTGAGTCGCAGGAACCATCGACATGGTGTTCACGGCTCGTCAGTTGCAGGAGAAGTGTAGAGTACGACACCAGCCGTTGTACTCGCTTTTGTTGGTTTCACCAGGGCATTTGATACGGTGAACCGCGGGGCATTGTTTCTGGTGTTGGGTAAGTTTGGGTGTCCACGTAATTTTGTAACTTTACTTGCACGTCTGCGCAGTATTATGCGGGCGAGGGCGCAGATGAGTGGAGAAACCTCGGACGATTTGCAGTTGTCTCTGATGTGAAGCAAGGCTGTGTCTTAGCTACTGCCCACTTCAATATTTATCTGCACGCAATGATGTCATGTGCTTTTGATGCGGCTTGTGCTTACGGTGTTCGTGTAGAGCACCGTATTGATGGTGGTTTGCTGAACATCCGCCGTTTCGATTCGAGAACCCTTGTCTGTGAGACAACTATCCGTACGTCGCTGTTCGCTGATGACGGTGCGTTATTTGCACACTGTGCTGAGGAATTGCAGTACATGACTAATGCCCTGGCTTCAACAGCTCACCATCTACACAAACAAAACTGTCGCTTTCAGTCTTCCCCGGATGTGCAACCTGCTATTGTTTCGCGACTCAGCATTTGGGATGACGTTTTGAAAATCACCTCCAGCTTTTGATATTTAGGGAGTTTGGTATTGACTGAGCAGTAGCTACACATTGAGCTCCATATCCAAATATCGAAGGCAGCGGCGACATTCGGGAATCTAGGGCACCGAGTGTAAAACAACCACCAGTTTACCGTTTGTACGAAGCTGCTGGTATACAAATCCATGGAACTGTTTATTCTTCTATACGGCAGCGTAACGTGGTCGACACACCCGTGGAACCTGAGATATATCGAGCTGTTTCATCAACAGTTTTTGCGACGGATTCTGCGCATCGGTTGGGACGACAGGGTTGCAGACACGGATGTGTTTCGCCGAAGTGGAATGCATGAAGTGGACTCAGTGTTGGCGCAAATCTCAATTAAAACACTAACTGTATGGTCTGACTTGTTGAGCCTATCAACAGTAGCCATGACCTCCGTGTGGACACAGTAGGGCACGAACGAACACTGGAATCTGGGGCATCTGATACTTGAATATATACCAAATTCTTCTGGATCGTCTGCAACCCATCCAAGAAACAATTAGTCGACTACCTTACATCCGTCGGCGTAAACTCCCTTTCTCCATCCTTTCCACCCAGCACACTTTTGGTCTCCGAGAAGCTCTCATGCATATACACAAATGCCCAAGGTCTGCTCAGCGAATTAGCTGAATTAAGACTTCGACACGCGTCAGTAGCTTGGGACCTCGTCGCTATCGCGGAAACATGGTAACGCTGTGGGATAACGGATGCCGAAATCGTGCTAACATGTTTGTCCGTTGTTCGGAATGATCGAGCCAGCAAAGGTGGAAGGGTAGCCCTATACTTTTGTAACGGCTTGCATTGCGAACCTATAAACGATTTGAAGACCTATTTACCTGACTGCATTTGGTGCAGCTTCCGGCTGAGAGGGAACGACTTTGACATAATAGTTGTTGTCTGCCGCCCATCCTCGTCTACACCTGAGATGGACTGCTACTTGGTGGATACACTGAGGCAGTTGATAAACAGAAGTACTGTCACGTTCTAGTCGCCGGCGATTGCAACTTACATGCCCCAGTATGCCAGGCCACACCAAGAGAGCAATTCAAAGGAGCCTGCGAAATCTTGTCTCAGATCTTCCGCCTTATATCCACATCACTTCGCCCTGCAGATTCAAGAGTAGGAACAGACCATCCACATTGGACCGAATATTCACTAATGAAGATGTGGTGATCGAGAGAGTGGTAATCAATACTCCTCTAGGCAGCAGTGATCATGTGACTTTGCATTTCATGTACACTTGCTACACTGAATATCCTGAGGATCAAAGTCAAACTAAGCGAACCGTAATCAGTTATGACATCTTAACCCCACTCGTTGAAGCGACCGACTGGAGTTTCCTAATCGAGGAGGTATCAATTATTGCCCGGGGAACTTTTCGTCAGTAAGTTTAACACCCTGGCTAGTTGAGTATCGGAAACCAAGACTATACGTTTGAGAAGCTTGACGTCGTTTATACGGAGTAGTACAAGCAAGCTCATGGTGATGCGCAATGTGGCGTGGTATACCCACAAAACTGATCCGAACCCAAGCACCTGGAAGGAATAGGTTGCCCACCATAACAATTGCACCCAATTAGTGCGCAAGGAGAAAGCAGCTTATCAACTGGCTTTATCCGAGTGATTATCTGCAAGGTGAATAGTGGATTTCCCCTGCTTCAAACAGCGTATGGTCTAACTCGGACTGCTGAAGGAGCGTCGGACGTTCTGCAGCAGCAATATGCACCAAACTTTCGTTGAATGCCATGGTCTCCTGAATCTTTGCAATCTATGGTGCGCACACCAGAACTCACACATATGAATTTTAACGCAGACATGGTGATTAGAAAACTGCTATCCACTCGACTGCACGCCTCTCCTGGAATTGACGATATCCGCCTAAAAACGCTTGCTGTGGCGACTACCATTTTGGCTGAAACTTTAGCATGGCTGTTTCATCACTGCCTTGACGAGCGACACGTTCCTGCAATGTGGAAACAGAGAATATTAACCCGTTTACAAAGGGAGTATTCGTTCCGGCCCAGCTAATTATCAACCAGTGACTCCTCTGTCAATTTTATCGTTTTGGAGGCTATACTTGCCGGTGCACTCATGCTTATCTGGACGGCTTTGGTTACATTGCTCAGGAGCAACATGTCATCTGCCGGAATCGGTCTTGCACAACCAATCTATTTTTAGCACGAGGCAGCTGGACCGAAACTGTGGATGATGGTGCAGAACTTGATGTGGCGTACCTACATTTTTTCAAGGCATGCGACTGGTTGGGCCATCGTATCCTTCTCGTCAAACTTCAAGGATGTGGCATTGTGGACCCTCTCCTCGGGTGGATCTGTAATTTTCTCTCGCACAGGTGTTTGGATGTGAGAGTACGTGAATCCACGTCAGACCCAAAGCACGTCAAGTGTGATGCCACAGGGCTCGATATTGGGGCTCGGCCAATTCTGGGTCTTCGTAAACCATCTAGTGAATCAACAAGTGCCAAAATGTTTACTCTACGCCGATGATATCAAAGTTTGGTGAGTGATTGGAGCTCAGAAGACCGTACCAGCTTCAAATCGGCCTTGACAAAATTTATGAATGGTCAGTCCAAACTCGTGTTTTCTTCAATGTGGCTAAATGTCGGGTGCTCCGTTTAAGACACCAAATGGTTTAGACATATAAGCTGGAGCATCAGGATCTGAAACATTGTTCTCTCGGAAAGGAGCTCGTTGGGTTGGTCCAGGAAGATCTCGACTGTTCGGAGCAGTCCAAAAAGGCATCGAAGTATGGTATCCAAATCGTGAGGTTTTTAAGGAGAGCTTTCGAGCAATTTGAACCGTGGATTTTTCGCCAAATACTTCCCGCTTATATGCGCTTTCATCTTAAATATGCATTTCAAGCATGGAACCCAGGGCCAAAGCGGGATCTCACAACCTTGGAGCTTTCACAACATCAGACAACTAAAAATGTCAAGTGGCTGCGCGACTTGTCATACGAACAACACCTCAGTGCTTGGCGTTTGCAGTGGACGTTATTGCTCTTTCTGTGGTGACCTAATCATGGTTTACCAAATATTAAACAACACTATCACCCTGCCATCATTTATTGAAGCTGAATCCCAACAGTCAACTGAGAGGTCATCATCTCAAATTAGCAGAACAATACAGTTGGTTGGAGCGTCGAAGAAACTTCTACTCGCTGCGTGTTTGCCACACATGGAATACCATCTCAGAAGCTATTCTTTCAGCTCCCACGTTAGCCGTGTCCAAAGCACGTGTCGACAGTGCACTAGCCATAATACACCATATCACGTAATAAAAACGACCTAAACAAAGAGCAGAAAAACAAAAGCAAACAAACCCACCTCCATTTTTGCACGGAAACCACAGACGATAATGTTGGATAGTACACAAAAAACATGTACGCTGTAAACGTCAAATTTGCAATTTGTAGTTCACTATTTCCCATGAACATTTTGATGTTATTTTGTTCACCACAAACCGATCATCCGGCGTTACATGTCAACCTTCGGCTTTTTTATTCGCAATATACCATTGAGTACTAACATTTACATAAAGCCTCCGGGTGATGGACAAAACGCTAATGAAAACGACATCCGTGCTGCTATTCATGATGCTGGATATCTTTATGTTCTATCAGTGACGCAGTTACTCAGTGACACTGAGACTGGCATAGCATTGCCACATGGATCAGTAAGTATAGCCAACATGGAAGGGCGAATCATCCGAAGACGAACCAGAAAGTAACAATAAAGGTTTATGAAAGGAAGATGCTGCTCCTATACTTATTTCTTCTGTGAAAGCTCAACACGATAGCAGACATTAACAGTAGAGGAAAGAGGGCTTCAGTCTGGGACCCCAGAATATGAGAAAATGGTCTGGATGTGCACCTCAACATCACGCATCATCCATGATCTTACCGGGATGCGATGAACCTGACAAGTGTTTCCCTTCTGCTTTCTACAATTCAATGGTTAAATGGTTGCATCGTTTAGATCGATTGAACCCTTCATTAACAACTGCTATTGAACAATGAACAATGAACAATGAATTTATACGGGTTAAGAAGCGTTGCTTTACAAGTCCCGTTGGATGGTTGGTAGGGATATCAACATAACAATAATGAGGATAAGGATAGTAAAATAGTTAATACTTTAAATATGAAAATAAGGACTTATCGTTTGCTTCGCTGCAGTCCTGCGATCCTCTTAGATTCACAGCATCCACAGTTAACAACAAATAATTCCATGGTAAACTCCAGGTGTATGATGGAGACGTATTGTTAAGTAACAAAGTGTAAGTGGATGAGTGCATCGTAAAACCGTCTTTTAAATACTGTTAGTGTCGGTGCAGAGACGACCGATTCTGGGAGAGCATTCCACGGGTGACAGACACTGATGGAAAAGAAATTTCTGCGGCACTCCAGACGACTGTATTGTTCTGCGAGTTTTAATGAGTGGCCCCTCAGGTTTGTATTCCTGCTGAGTTGCAGTAAAGGGCGGCACACATGATGTGGGTCTCACAGAACCAAGTATGCCATAATCAGGTCGCCTCGTATTCTGCGATAGCTTCCACTGAACAATCCCAGTCGTTGCAGCCTCTCTTGCTAGGAAAGGTTGCGCATTCCAATTACGTTCTTAGATGCCCGGCGTTGTGGCTGCTCCAGTGCATTAAGGTCGTGTTTCAGCCATGGATGCCAGGCTTGAATTGCATATTCGACATGGGGACGAACATGCGCTCTGAGCATTTGTCGAAATATGGAGCTGTTTATTTGTCCAAACGCCCACTTCAACAGCCCGTGTTGGTTCCCGGTCTTCGAAGCCTTTTCGGATTGCCTGGAGCAACCCAACTCATCTTGAACCAGGACACCCAAGTCACGTTCGAGAGTTGATTGTTGCAGTACATCCGTTCTGAGTCGGTATGAGTAGCTGCTTTGACGTCGGATGGAAAGCACCTTGCATTTACTGACGTTGAAATGCAATAAGTTTTGGGTCGACCATTGATACACCGTATCTAAATCACTCTGAAGCACATTTTGGTCGGTGTTCGGCTGGATCCTGCGCCAGATCTTGATATCGTCGGCAAACATTAGGAAGTTTGAAGCGATTACCTGTGCTAGGTCATTAATAAACACCAAAAACAAACGTGGACCCAGAACCGAGCCTTGCGGCACACCACACTCGACATGTATGGGGTCCGATAATGAGCTCCGAACTCTGACCACTAATTGCCGTTGAAATAGAAAGTTGGCGATCCAGCTTAAAAGAGGGTCTCCGATCCCGTAATGCCGCAGCTTAGATAGTAGTATCCGATGGTCTAGACGATCGAAAGCCTTGGAAAAATCCAGGTAGATCACATCAACACCTTCTCCAGCGTCGGCTGCCTCGGTCCAACCACTGCGTGCAATTAGTAAATTAGTTGTACATGACCGCTGTCGACGGAAACCGTGCTGCTCAGGAGTGATGATGTTATAGTTTTCCAGATAGCACACTAGTGCATCGGCAACTACGGATTCCATGACTTTGGAGAGTATAGGAAGAAGGGTAACTGGGCGGAAGTTGGAGGGATCGGTTCTGCTTCCACCTTTGTGAATCGGGCATATTATTCCAAGCTTCCACATGGCGGGTACTTGGTTCTGATCTAAGCAGTGCTGGAAAAACTGAGCTAAATGTCCTGCCAGTTGGTTTGCTGCTGCTCCCAATGCTTCTGAACGAATGGTGTCGACACCCGGCGAGCTGTGTTTGCGTACAGAAGTCCGCTTTTGCAATACAGCCTCTGCGGTAAAATTGATGTGGGTTAGTCCTGGTGAATAGAATACAAAGCTTGGTAGATCGCTTGGTGGCAAGACTCATTATAACGTGGGGGCGTATTGCATCTGCAGCGCGTTTGCAGCTTCCATAGATGTTCTTGTCGGGCCATCAGCCGCCTTGAGTGGAGGAAATCCTTACCTCACTTTCCGTACGCTATTAACGTGCTTGTACAGCAGTTTGTGGTTAGCACTGAAAGTTTTTGCGAGGTTCTGTTGATAGGTGGGTTTGTCTTCTCTTAAAAGTTGCGTGCAGTGGTTACGTTGGGCTACGTAGTTGTCCCAAGTTTCTGGTGCTGGAGCTTCTCTGTACACTCGCCACATATTAAGGCAGAAATTTTAGTACGTCTGTTCAAAAACTTACGACTAATTCTGTTTAACCACGGCTGAAATGCGTGCTTTTATATCCATTCTTTTTGCCTCTATAATCCATTACCACAGAGGCACTGGTAGTGGGATTTTGAACAACATTTTTACGATGCAGCAATCAGTTCACCAAGGAATCGGAACAGATTTAATAATCAAGCAGTATTTTGGTAACGTTTCGCCAATAAAATAAAGGCTTCGTCAGACCAGGTGAATCAGTGTGCAATTGGTGTGGGATTTTATAGCGAACAGGGCCGATAACCGCGGTACCCGAGTCTTGAGCCATGAGTCATTACAGGAACAGTTCGGGATGTCACCTCAGGTGGTTTAAACACAGTGGGAATAGTCCAGGTGTTCCTTTGTGCGTCATGACATTGACGGATAGGCCCACAGTGTTGACAATGGGAGTCGGTTTGCACTTTTCAATCTGATCCACGCATCGATGCTCGTCAAGCTGGCCGGCCTAAAACCGCCCGCCATGCATTAGGGAATTCTACCCCCTCAATTCTATTCACGCAGTCATCAGATTTGGCAATTTCCACCGCCTCAGCAATCAGCCGCTGGGATGTTGATCGTATGCCCCTCCTAATGACCTCTACGTTTTCGAGGTCTATCTGGTGACCCGTGTCTAATGCATGCACAGCTACGGCCGAGTCTCTTACTATCGCCTGGTATTCGAAGTCGTTTCTTGGTAGTCTTGCAATGCGCCTCCTATGCTCCGAAATTCGTGTGCGTAATTCTCTCGCTGTTTGACCTATATACACATGTGCACAGTCTTTACATTTAATTTTATAAACACAGTTAGTCGTCCTATCCTTGGGAAGGGGGTCCTTCAGGTGTACCAGCGCCGAACGTAACGTTCGACCTCGGTGAAAGATCACCCTTATATTTTCCTTGTTTAGTACCCTCCGAATTGCCTCGGAAGTGCCTTCCTTGTACGGAATTCCGACCGTCCCTATCCACTCGGCTGTGGGTCTTGACTGCCGGTGTAGCACCTTATGCAATTGACGTTTAACTAGTCGCCGTGGGTAACCGCTTTCTAATAGTTTGCTCATTGCCACTTTCCGCGCAGCCTTTTTGTCCTCCTCCATCGTGCACAAGGTTTGTGCCCTGTAGAACAGCGTTGAGGCTATCCCAGCGTAAACCTGTTTCGGATGACCCGATGTGTAATGGAGTACGCCGTCAGTATCCGTTGGCTTGCGATATAGTGTCGTCTTTAAATTTCCCCCATTCCTGTGAACTAGGCAGTCAAGAAATGGTATTGTACCGCTACAAGATTCCAACTCAATAGTAAATTGTATTCTCTCATCAATGGAGTTTAAGTGATCAAGCAATTCGTCCTTCTTATCCTTTTTAACAAGTACAAAGGTGTCATCTACATAACGCCACCAAACTTTTGGTGAGTTAATGGTGCTTGTTAACGCCCTGTTCTCGAAGTCTTCCATATACAGGTTCGCCAGTACAGGGGATATTGGCGATCCCATTGCGAGACCTTGTTCCTGACTGTAAAGCTTCGACTGAAAAACGAAGTAAGACATGTTAAGACACACTGTCATTCCCTCGATTATCTGGTTAACTGTTAGCTTCGTCCAATCATTCAGAGTGACGTCTTCATTTAGACAACGTCTTGCTATTCCTAGCGCCTCTTCTTTGGGTACATTTGTGAAAAGTGATGTGACATCGAAGCTGACCATCAAATCATCTGACTCAATTTTTAGACTTGCTATCTTTTGAGCGAAGTCATAAGAGTTTTTCACGAATGCACTCGTTCGCCCTGTTGGAGGCTGCAATAGTCTTGCAAAGTATCTAGCAAGTTCATGGGTCGGGGAGCCAATACCGTCGACTAAGGCTACTGCAGCCTCTAACAGGACGAACGAGTGCATTCGTGAAAAACTCTTATGACTTCGCTCAAAAGATAGCAAGTCTAAAAATTGAGTCAGATGATTTGATGGTCAGCTTCGATGTCACATCACTTTTCACAAATGTACCCAAAGAAGAGGCGCTAGGAATAGCAAGACGTTGTCTAAATGAAGACGTCACTCTGAATGATCGGACGAAACTAACAGTTAACCAGATAATCGAGGGAATGACAGTGTGTCTTAACATGTCTTACTTCGTTTTTCAGTCGAAGCTTTACAGTCAGGAACAGGGTCTCGCAATGGGATCGCCAATATCCCCTGTACTGGCGAACCTGTATATGGAAGACTTCGAGAACAGGGCGTTAACAAGCACCATTAACTCACCAAAAGTTTGGTGGCGTTATGTAGATGACACCTTTGTACTTGTTAAAAAGGATAAGAAGGACGAATTGCTTGATCACTTAAACTCCATTGATGAGAGAATACAATTTACTATTGAGTTGGAATCTTGTAGCGGTACAATACCATTTCTTGACTGCCTAGTTCACAGGAATGGGGGAAATTTAAAGACGACACTATATCGCAAGTCAACGGATACTGACGGCGTACTCCATTACACATCGGGTCATCCGAAACTGGTTTACGCTGGGATAGCCTCAACGCTGTTCTACAGGGCACAAACCTTGTGCACGATGGAGGAGGACAAAAAGGCTGCGCGGAAAGTGGCAATGAGCAAACTATTAGAAAGCGGTTACCCACGGCGACTAGTTAAACGTCAATTGCATAAGGTGCTACACCGGCAGTCAAGACCCACAGCCGAGTGGATAGGGACGGTCGGAATTCCGTACAAGGAAGGCACTTCCGAGGCAATTCGGAGGGTACTAAACAAGGAAAATATAAGGGTGATCTTTCACCGAGGTCGAACGTTACGTTCGGCGCTGGTACACCTGAAGGACCCCCTTCCCAAGGATAGGACGACTAACTGTGTTTATAAAATTAAATGTAAAGACTGTGCACATGTGTATATAGGCCAAACAGCGAGAGAATTACGCACACGAATTTCGGAGCATAGGAGGCGCATTGCAAGACTACCAAGAAACGACTTCGAATACCAGGCGATAGTAAGAGACTCGGCCGTAGCTGTGCATGCATTAGACACGGGTCACCAGATAGACCTCGAAAACGTAGAGGTCATTAGGAGGGGCATACGATCAACATCCCAGCGGCTGATTGCTGAGGCGGTGGAAATTGCCAAATCTGATGACTGCGTGAATAGAATTGAGGGGGTAGAATTCCCTAATGCATGGCGGGCGGTTTTAGGCCGGCCAGCTTGACGAGCATCGATGCGTGGATCAGATTGAAAAGTGCAAACCGACTCCCATTGTCAACACTGTGGGCCTATCCGTCAATGTCATGACGCACAAAGGAACACATGGACTATTCCCACTGTGTTTAAACCACCTGAGGTGACATCCCGAACTGTTCCTGTAATGACTCATGGCTCAAGACTCGGGTACCGTGGTTATCGGCCCTGTTCGCTATAAAATCCCACACCAATTGCACACTGATTCACCTGGTCTGACGAAGCCTTTATTTTATTGGCGAAACGTTACCAAAAATACTATACCAACCGATTGTTTCCAAACCTCTCTGAACTCATGACTACTCGATCGGTTCCAAGTATCTTTCAAGAATTTGAAATCAAGCAGTATCTTCATCTGGAAAAAATAGCAGTCGCCAAACACATGAAAACTTTGCAATATTTCTACCAGTTTATGACCTCTTCTTCCCCGTGGAAGAAAGTCCGTGCTTAGATGAAAGCATGAGACCACATTACGTCTGTCCTGGACTGAAGCAAAGCATCAAGGGAAAGCCTATTAGAATCGGGTATATACAGTGGGTTAATGCAACACCTCCAGGTTATGCTGCCTATCTCCATCACTAGCAAGGAGATCAGGCCAAATATGATAAAACATTAGACCTGGGATAGGTCATTGTTATGGGCTTAGTCGATAAACTCCTGAAGGGGCGGCCCCATTACATTTTTGATAAGTTTTTATAGGCTTGCCTCTCGTGAGAGCCTTAACCAACAAAGGCATCTTAGCAACTAGGGCAGAGAAGTGCCATTGACACCATCGCTCTGGGAAAACTAAACAGAGGTAATTATGACTACAGGTTTGACAGGCAAGAAGACGTGTTCGTTTTGTCTTGGAATGATAACTCCGACGAGGCACTTGCCATTAACACTGTTGGTGCAACTCCTCTGCCAAAGTAAAGAGGTGCTCGGCAAAGAACAAAAGCGAGCGATAATAATAATAATAACAATAATAATAATAATAATGGGCATACTTCACTTTAAATGAAATGGAGTGTCCATGTTTGGCGCGGACTGAATATGTACAGGTAGTACCGTGCGCTTGTATAAGCAATATGCGTTTGTGGTGAATAAAATACAAAGGTATATCTCTCGTCAATGCGAGTTACAGTCCAACTGGATATTACGATTCTTGGTGTGCGGCAAAATCGCAAGGAACAGACGCTATATCTTTTTGAATTTTCCATAGCCGTCCTCATACTTCTTGGTGGACCTGCATAATTGGTCGGTCAAATCTTTCGGGAAGCTTGTGATGTTGTAAAAGAGCATAAATGTAGATTAATACAACGTATAAGTGAAATAATATGGCCATTACTGGGACCGCCTCCTGAACAGCCTGGTATCGTTACCAAGTATAACACCTCCATGGCAGAAGTGGATCGATTGGACAAAAATGTCGATTATAGTACTCATTAGTCGATTAACTTTAGTTTGTCAACTGGCGGTACCTTCAAATTTGGCCCTGCTCTATAATTCCTATCCAAATAAGGCTTGCACAAGGTCATCCTCACACAAGCGTGACGTGCGTGCTACTGGTTCATTTGGATTATTTCCATCTATCCTCTCTCCATCTTCTCGTAGCGTTGTCACTGTACGCTCATTCGAACCGGATTTACCAGCTCTACACAGTGATCCATCATACGTGGAAATATCTTCTACGATTAGAGGCTGTGCCATCACTAACCGTTTTCACTGGCATCTGTGATTAAGCGCAAGCGTTTAATTCAATCGTATTGAGCCGATTGCCTTTCTGTGTGACACCATTCGATACAGAATTCTCGAGGCAAGCCGAAAAGCCTTAGCTTACTCCGATCTAGTGTTTCTCAACACAGCTGTGAAAGAATCTGTGTTCAGCGCTCTGTTCAGGTTGCAGCCACTCGCCATTCCTTGTGACCTTGTCAGCCAGTGCGGCTGCATTACCCATCACACAGACCGCGACCAGGCCTACCGCTCATTTGACTTTGCAACCACCACGATCGCCTGAACGATGTCCGCCGCTCTCAAAGCTGTAAAAGTACAAAACGTTGCCCAACCCACTGGGTCAGGTAACGACAGCAAATTGAACGGCAGAAAGGCGAAACCGAAGAGACTCCAAGCGAAAGGCATTTGCGGGTTAGGAGAATGTCATCGGGTAGTAAAAATCGGTCTGGCTTGTTCGCACTGTTTGGTTTGGTACCATACGAAATGTGCAAATGTGTCCCAACAACAGTTATGGGAGCGAAATAGCTCCCAAGATGCATTTTGGTTCTGTACTGCGTGTTCCACCATCCCCCTCGTTAAGTGCTTGCTTATCCTAGCTGAGAAATGCGACCGGTTAATCGCAGAAGCAGAGCAGAATATAAACAATAAGCTTACTTTAATGGAAGCGAATACGGACCGCAGAAGCCTAGCAGCTGGTAAGCAACGGAATGCTGAACAATCCGCTTCCCCTGTATAGCAATCAGCTACGTCTTCATCTCCGTTGTCTTCTCCAACTATGGTAGAACGCCCGTCGAAAATAGACTGTACCTACGTGAATCAAACAGTATTCACAGCAACGAAAATCAAGCACCATTCGAAACGTCTAATTAAGCAAATTCCACTAGACCTCTCATCTAGCAGTAACAAGGATGAAGCAGCCAAACACCAACCCTTGGTACCTGTAGCTCAAATATCTCTTGTCGAGACTAAGCCTCCCAGAACGTCGGTTACATATGCAGAGATTGCTGCAAGGGTCCACCGAGAGGCCACCGTTGCGTCCTCTTCCATTGTAAACACCGTTAACGCAAATGGAGAAAAACAGCAAACAATCACTTGTCAACAAGTCAAGACAAATGAGTAACGTAACTTGTAGATGGCTTAAAAAGGGATCCAACAACAGTGCCCGGACTGTTGTATGCTCAAATGTTCCTGAATCTACCGCCATCACATTGCGGGATAAGTTATCAGACGACCAAGACCAATGGAACTCATTGTGTATGCAGATGAGTATCAAAGCCAAGCCCATAAACTTGTTACGAACTACTCGTCATCCGAACTCGCCACAATATGGTGAACCCAGACTTATTCGATTAACTCTAGAATCCTCCACCGACGTAGAAAACGTTTTGCTCTCCGCAAGCGCGCTAAAACACGAATCCGGTGAGAGACGTATCTATCCTGATGTCCCTTGGAGCGCGCGACAACCAAAACGAAACAGCGAAGAGGGGCACAGCAAGCATGACCGCCTAAACACAGTCTTCATACATGGCGTGCCAGAACATCCTTCTAACGATGTTCAAGAGACCGGAAAGCACGATTTAGATTAGTGGCGGTTCATTCGCGAAACACTTTCTTTGGATAATGTTGTGGCACTAGGGCTCACCAGGATACCTCTCATCGAATTATAGAGGATGCGGCCCTAGAATCTTAAAACTTGTGGTTCAGTCAGAGCAACAAGCAAAAGACGTTTTGGATCGATGGCGGAGAAATCGGAAACATCTTCCTTCCGAAATCCGGTTAAAGGTTGCAAACACTTTGCACAGCTCAAATATTACAGCAACTGAAACAGCAAGCATACTGAAGAATGCACAGAAGTGTAACATGACTGCTGCTTTAATTGACTCTGACGTAGGTCTAAACGAAGGCTGAGACGCACCTTGGCCGAATCAAGTTGCAAACGAAGTATCAATGACCCATCAAAAAAAAACGATTAACTGCCGACCTCCCATCGGTCGGCATTCTCCCACACTTGACAGCTTCACCTCTCTGCGGGATCCTAGAGACCGGGAAACTGGCCTGCTTGTATACAAATGCTCAGAGTCTTTCTAACAAACTGGTTGAACTGAAAGATCGTCAAGCTTCCGGCTCGTATGATGTCATTGGTATCACCGAGACATGGTTGCACACGGGAATGACGGACGCTGAAGTGTCGCTACCTGGCATGTCGCTGATCCGGAACGACAGGCTCACAAAAGGAGGAGGGGTAATCCTGTACTACCGAAACGACTTACAGTGCGAAGCCGTGGAGGATTCATACTCTCAGTTCCCCGACTCTCTTTGGTGCCGGTTGCAGTTAAAAGGCAGGGACGCTTGCCTTATTGTCTTGGTGTACCGCGCCCCTAACTCAACACCCGAAACCGACTACCACCTAATGGCTGCTTTAAGGTGCAGTTTACAACAAAAGTACACTCACATTCTTATCATGGGTGATTTCAACGTACATTGTTTAGAAGCCCCTGCCACAATCGGAGAACAATTCAAAACCGATTTACAAGATCTAGTAACTACTGTTCCTCTTTACAACCACATCACTTTACCCACTCGGTTCAGAACTGGTAACAGGCCATCTGTGCTGGATCTTGTGCTTACCAACGAGGAGCATATGATTGATGCGTTGGTTTTAGACTGCCCGTTGGGTCGCAGTGATCATGCAGCCATCAGTTTCAACTTCGTCTGCTATGCAGAATATCTGAATGATAACGATGATACTGTGCGAACCATCACAAGGTACGACCGACTCGCCTAGCTAGTCAGCGCTACAACATGGTCTTTCCCCGAAGAAGAACCCCCGGAAGTCGCCTGGCTCGAGTTCGTCAAAACATTCAGTCAGCTGATTGCACAGGCTTCAGAGATAAAAGCTTGCAATAAGTGCAAATCAGTTACTTTCGTTAGGAGCAGAACCCGAAAATGGATGACAGTACGCAACGCAGCATGGCGAGTGTACAGAGAAGCTCCAGCACCAGAAACTTGGGACAACTACGTAGCCCAACGTAACCACTGCACGCAACTTTTAAGAGAAGACAAACCCACCTATCAACAGAACGTCGCAAAAACTTTCAGTGCTAACCACAAACTGCTGTACAAGCACGTTAATAGCCTACGGAAAGGTGAGGCAAGGATTTCCTCCACTCAAGACGGCTGATGGCCCGACAAGAACATCTATGGAAGCTGCAAACGCGCTGCAGATGCAATACGCCCCCACGTTTCAAGGAGTCTTGCCACCAAGCGATCTACCAAGCTTTGTATTCTGTTCACCAGGACTAACCCACATCAATTTTACCGCAGAGGCTGTATTGCAAAAGCGGACTTCTCTACGCAAACACAGCTCGCCGGGTGTCGACACCATTCGTCCAGAAGCATTGGGAGCAGCAGCAAACCAACTGGCAGGACATTTAGCTCAGTTTTTCCAGCACTGCTTAGATCAGAACCAAGTACCCGCCATGTGGAAGCTTGGAATAATATGCCCGATTCACAAAGGTGGAAGCAGAACTGATCCCTCCAACTACCGCCCAGTTACCCTTCTTCCTATACTCTCCAAAGTCATGGAATCCATAGTTGCCGATGCACTGGTGTGCTATCTGGAAAACTGCAACCTCATCACTCCTGAACAGCACGGTTTCCGTCGACAGCGGTCATGTACAACTAATTTACTAATTGCACGCAGTAGTTGGACCGAGGCAGCCGACGCTGGAGAAGGTGTTGATGTGATCTACCTGGATTTTTCCAAGGCTTTCGATCGTCTAGACCATCGGATACTACTACTCAAGCTGCAGCATTACGGGATCGGAGACCCTCTTTTAAGCTGGATCGCCAACTTTCTATTTCAACGGCAATTAGTGGTCAGAGTTCGGAGCTCATTATCGGACCCCATACAAGTCGAGTGTGGTGTGCCGCAAGGCTCGGTTCTGGGTCCACGTTTGTTTTTGGTGTTTATTAATGACCTAGCACAGGGAATCGCTTCAAACTTCCTAATGTTTGCCGACGATATCAAGATCTGGCGCAGGATCCAGGCGAACACCGACCAAAATGTGCTTCAGAGTGATTTAGATACGGTGTATCAATGGTCGACCCAAAACTTATTGCATTTCAACGTCAGTAAATGCAAGGTGCTTTCCATCCGACGTCAAAGCAGCTACTCATACCGACTCAGAACGGATGTACTGCAACAATCAACTCTCGAACGTGACTTGGGTGTCCTGGTTCAAGATGAGTTGGGTTGTTCCAGGCAATCCGAAAAGGCTTCGAAGACCGGGAACCAACACGGGCTGTTGAAGTGGGCGTTTGGACAAATAAACAGCTCCATATTTCGACAAATGCTCAGTGCGTATGTTCGTCCCCATGTCGAATATGCAATTCAAGCCTGGCATCCATGGCTGAAACACGACCTTAATGCACTGGAGCAGCCACAACGCCGGGCATCTAAGAACGTAATTGGAATGCGCAACCTTTCCTAGCAAGAGAGGCTGCAACGACTGGGATTGTTCAGTGGAAGCTATCGCAGAATACGAGGCGACCTGATTATGGCATACTTGGTTCTGTGAGACCCACATCATGTGTGCCGCCCTTTACTGCAACTCAGCAGGAATACAAACCTGAGGGGCCACTCATTAAAACTCGCAGAACAATACAGTCGTCTGGAGTGCCGCAGCAATTTCTTTTCCATCAGTGTCTGTCACCCGTGGAATGCGCTCCCAGAATCGGTCGTCTCTGCACCGACATTAACAGTATTTAAAAGACGGTTTTACGATGCACTCATCCACTTACACTTTGTTACTTAACAATACGTCTCCATCATACACCTGGAGTTTACCATGGAATTATTTGTTGTTAACTGTGGATGCTGTGAATCTAAGAGGATCGCAGGACTGCAGCGAAGCAAACGATAAGTCCTTATTTTCATATTTAAAGTATTAACTATTTTACTATCCTTATCATCATTATTGTTATGTTGATATCCCTACCAACTATCCAACGGGACTTGTAAAGCAACGCTTCTTAACCCGTATAAATTCTTTTTTCGTTGTCTAACACACGCTTTTTTCACTGCATCAAAATTCATTTGTTGTAGTTTCTCAATGATCTGTTCCGTAACCATGAATCGGATAAGTTACACTAACGACATCTGGAAATTTTTGTTTACTTTCATGCAAAGGAAGTGGGCACTTTTTCATAGTCAAGCTATACGAAACAAAATAAAATAATCAAAAAGAATCAGTGGGATTTTACACAAAATTACCGCGTATGTTTCAGGTTGCACTCAGAAAGTGAGGTATCGGAAATATGAGCTTACTTGTTTTCCTCAGTACTAATGTTCGATCTCTACTTGGAAAATTATATGACAACAAAAATATTACAAAAGTTCGGGAATATTCATGGTTGGGCGTCATTGTGCTCCAGGAAACTTGGCTTCACATTGAGGTTGAGGATACAGTTGAGGAACTCGAGGGATTTCACGCTTTTCGTGTTGGATCCCAATGAGCTGGCTTACTGAACTACCTCTTCGTGGTGCCAACTGGGTGGTTCGGGTGTACCCCGTTCCAGCGAAGTGTTCGGAGACAGTTTTCCACCTTTTTGGGATATTATAGTCCAGTGATTGTCCTGATGTCATGAGGAGTATTGGGCAACAGCGCATTGCTCGTACGCCATTTATCCAGTTGGAGACTAGACGGTCAGCCACAGACAATGGGTGAAACACACAATAATTAAGCTTAGAAAAAGATTCGTTGAATGGGAGGTGAGTTAACTGACGCTAACAATAGGACACCAGGAAATGTTCAGCTAGGAATGATGTAACCGTGCGTCAAGTGCGTGGACGAAAGTCGTTCGCGGACCGAGTCGCGCAAGTCAAAGTCGGATGTCGTATTTGCGTTTCAAACAAACGGGAACAACATTCCGACAGGCAAACCGCCTAATTCCATAATACATAAGGAAACAATAATTTAGCATATTTGTGGATAATTTATGCAGCCATACGGAGGAATCTCTAGGTCAGTCCAGGACCCTGTTTGGTAAGCAAATAAACAAAAGGCGTTTGAAATGAACATTCAGTTAGCGACTCCCAATGGCCGCGATTCCTTGAATTCGCTTCTCTACCTTGCGAATAGGTTATTTATTCAAATGCTCGAGGTGTGGTCCCCTAAATCAACTCCCTACTTCGACTAGGCCAATCGGGTAGTACCAAGCCCTCACACAAAACCGCGCATTGTTCTACAACGGGCATATCGACTACCGTTTCTTCTACATGAGTCCTCTTTCTGTCATCGACAAGGGTTGCTTTAGGGGAATCGCTCGTGTTTGTTGGCAACACCGAGTTCATAGTGCTGATGTTCGACGTCGCATCTTGGGGAATAAGATTATTCCCTTTAATAAACTGGTTTTGATGCGCCAATTGAGATAGCTCTGTCACGTCCTACGCATAACACCTGCGAGTCTACAGTGGCGCGCTCTATTCGCTTGTCAACGACCTGGCTGGAGGCGACCGCGTGGTGGTTGGCCTTCCGCTTGGCGACAGCACATAAAATCGATGACGTCGAGTCTAGCCGCTGTTGGACCCGTACGTCTCCCAGTATAGCGACCCAAGGATGAGGGATGCCAATGGCTTAACACGCTTAAAGACATGACCCAAAACCGGAACCAATGGAAGAATTGTTTACAGAATTGTAGTGATTCACACGTTCAATACTTTAAGCAATGCGAATGACAAACAAGAAAAAAATCAGAGCGTGCAATACAAACCATGTTCTGTTCTATTTTTGTCAAATGTTCCTTTATTCCTGCGGCATAATAGTTGTAGTGTGTTTCTAACCTTCACCTTCGATGCCACAATGATTGGGACGCGGCAACTCTGCCCCTTATCCGCCAATCTCTATGGTTTTGTTGGATCTATGTCTATTTGCTAGAAGGTTGATATTACTACTAATACTGCTACCGACCGCCAATGTACACAGAGGAACGGCGGTGGTGGCGTGACCGTTTACATAAACACTGCATGGTTCCCGCCAATTAAAAGCATTTTTCAGTACAGTTCGCAACGCATCAGTTGTTTACTCGTAAATTGTAAAGCAGGACAGCTGATCGATTGTCGTTCGCTTTTATAGACTAATGTTTGTATCTCTCCCGACTGTCCAAACCACTAATTTGAAAAAATTTACGGCGGATGCACAGCTGTGCTCCTCGAATACCTGGAACTCTCATTGTGCATTTTGCCAAGAATATAACGGATCTGACACCTGCTTCATTAGGAGCATCGGGCTAAAGAACAGTATGCAATCTCAAACAAGTTTATGTTCAATACTTAATATGGCTTTTGTTAACAAACTGAAAGTCGTTTCTGTGTAGGACTAGTACATACTAGTCCGAGACGGTGCGCGCAGTCAAGCGCGGAAATCAGAAGCCACTTGAAGTCGGACACAATGGACTATATTCGCTGTGATACAAAAGGAGTTGGACGGATGAAGTGAGACAAGAGAAACACGCTAACGCGGCAAGTTATAGAGCAGTCGCGTTTCAAGTCGAATGTCGGTCAGCATAGCCGTAATGTAAAGGAGGTTAAAACATTAAGAATAACTTATTATTGGTCATCAATGAAATCGTACACCAAAGCTAATAGCTATCTTTTGGGGCGCTACATCTGTTGGTACTTGGGCACCGCTTGGGAGCTCTGGTCATGCCGTCGTAAAGCTATATCCCATTATCTATAGCAAGACGAACCCCAAAGATTTCACTCGTTATAAAGATCGAATGTTCAGGCAGAGACCATGCCTTCTCCAGAACATTCGCCAACTGCGTAAAATATTTGTCTCCACTGATTATAGTTTATTTTAAGATGCGGGCGTATCGAGTTATTGTGGACAGTTATCTAGCCTGTGGTCAAATTGAAACTATTTTTATCCGTAGCGACTGAATCTCCTCTCAACATCTCAAAAGACTGGGTAGACTCAGATAAAAGGCTTTTAAACGCAAATACGTTACATCAGTAAAGCCTCTAACTATTGATATAAAAATCCCATTTCGTCGCCTCAATGATATCTACGTTCAAGCCGTAATCAGAAACAACAATTATGGTGCAATATGGAAAAGGTTGAGATGGTTAATCGGGGTCACCCGTGAGGTCACGCATTCAACTCCTGATGTGGAAAGACTAAACTTCAAGTTTGGCGACAGGGATAGTACTTCGTTCTTTGATTTATCCTCTACTGGGCTACAGCTAGCCTCAGATAACCCTCCTTCTGTGAACAGCCTAGAAGTACACAGCAAATTAATCGGGCTGCAGATGAACAAAGCACCTGGTCCGGATAAATTGTCTCCTGTGGTGCTCAAGGAGTGTGCAGATTACCTGGCGGAGCCACTTGCCGACTTGTACACACTGTGCTTTAAGCAGTACAAGATAGTTGACATTTGGCGAAGCGCAAGCATCACGCCAATGCAATAGAAAGAAACCTGCAGATCTCGGCCGATCACATTTACTTCGGTTACTCTTAAGACATTCGAGAGGCTTATTCCTAAAAGAATCTCAGCACAGATGAGCCAAAACAGTTTGTATATCGCAGCTCAAGTTTCACTTTAGATGCAGTAACATGTTTGGTACAAATTGTGCTGTAGTCACTGGATAATAAAAACAAATAATCCGCATTTGTTTCCTAGATTTTAGTAACGCTTTCGGTTGAGTGAACCGTAAACTACATTTGCACGATCTATTAGGTTCCATAGTCCAAACTTCTGTTGTTCTTCAGTTGAAAGATTATTTTACCAGCCGTACCCAATTTACCAGGTTAATAGGCAAAAACGCTTCTACAATCACCACACAATCTGGTGTTCTTTAGGAAGCCATTTTGTTCCCATTCTTGTCTTCTACTGACGTAGGTTCAATCCCCTTCCCTGAAGAAGCCATGCTGCTGAAGTATGAGGAAGATGTAATAGTTAATGTACGATATCCTAGCATAGAGTCATCTGCCGAGCTGCAAACCCTCTTGGACAGCCTCAGAGCTTGCTCCAAATCCTGTTGCCTATCGTTAAACACCTCAAAATGCAAGGCTGTCATTTTTACACTGTTCAAAGGAAATCACTGCCAACAAATACTGACACAGTGTCCACAACTTTGTATTGATGGTGTATGTCTAACCTCTTCCACCACAATAAAACCCTGGTAGTGACGCTGAACAGCGGGCTTAGTGGTCCCTTCACGTGAACGAAACATTCACTAAGCTTAGAAGTCTTTCATGCTATGTTGCACGTTTCAGGTCTTCTTCCGTACCCCGACGGTTGATCCAACGTTTTATCATTACAAGGGCGTTACCCTACTAGACTTGGTGCTTTCCAGTTCTCTTTTCTGGTATTCTGAGTAAGGGCCTTAAAGTAATTGCCAGATCAGTGGAGTAGCTATCCCGGTGTAGTAGAATTTAAAGGAAGGAAATTGTCAACATCATTGTTGCTAACCCTGTCAACTCCTGTAAAAAGTTTGCAACTAAAACACTCACAGCTGTTAGCCATCCCCCATAGAGCCTTGTCCGATTGCTCATCAGTCTCCTCCTCGACCAGACAGATCTACAAAACTATATTCGCCCGCACAAGGGCCTATGGTACATCTGTTGTTCTTTTCCTGCCACTTTTTTGAACGATATCAATTTAGTCTTTCAAAAACCGATTAGTCAATTACCCTAGTGATAGCTGCTGTGCCAATTCCCTTTCATAAGCGTCATAGTTTTATACTTATCTGCATGCACTAACCCATTTCATTATTTACCCAATTACGTGAAGTGTGTGTTGGAGCTGATTATCCACCCATCAAGGGTACATAAAGCATATTCTTGATTTGACTTTACTTGATATAGAATCACTTATCGCAGCAAAAATGGTGATGGCAGCTATTCGCTTTTCTTCCTGATGCTGCAGTGTACAATGCTTGGTATTGTAGAAAAAACACTGAAAAATAAGCACGAGTAGCATGACAGGCTTTTCTTTAAGCGAACTGTCGTGAAAGTCTACTTGCAGGGACAAGTGTCCCAAAAGTGTTAGTGCACCCCGCAGCACACGCCAGAAAGTTGAGGACAGAATTAGGAAATCTTGTTCTGGACACCATTTGGAATTCGGGCCAAAACGAAGAAGTGCTGCCACTGTGGGAAGAAGGCTACGCTACCCTATCCAGTGTGCCATATGCCACGGGGTCTGCCTGCAACATACTACGCATAAACTATCTAACCTATTTTTCACTTAAATAGGCGCTATAAATACATTTATATTGTGTAACTGCCTATTGTATTATATTTTTGAAAGAAATAATTACCACTGTCACTGAAAATCCACAAACCCATGCGTATTTGCTTAAAATATTCGGTTTCATAATTACTTTTAAAATCCCACGTCACGGGATCATTCGTTACTCTCGTTCTTAAAAATACAATAGCCAGAACAATCTGCATATTTCCTAACATAATCCAAATTTCCAAGATCAAACTTCATGTGAGTGACTTTTTCGCCCTTTTCTACAACATATGTAACAATGGAGAACTTGTAATGGTTGGCAGCATCCGGTTTCGGATTTGCATGTCACTGTGGCCAGCCACAGGACGCCCGCGCCTACAGAGGGACCATGGGTGGATTGCGCTGCACCACCCACAGCTGCATGCATACACCGCATATCTAGTGTAAACCCGAAGGAATAAGACCGGGAGGCATGTGGATGGGAACCACGTTTCATCAATGGAGCCGACCCACACTCTTTCACAGGCAAACACGATCACGCTGTATTTGGGAATTCAGGCGCACACAAGGCGGTGGCTAGACCGTAGTCCGCTCCACACTGAGTGCATGGAACCACTCTTTGATCCTAACACGGCCACAGGGACCGTGAACCCCCGTCTCCTCCAGCAACGACCAAATGTCTCCTAGAACCCGTATGGACGAGGTAGTGGGTAATAGACAGGTAGGCACCTTGTCAACACGCACATCAAGCGCAGTCACACCAGGGATATCAAGCAACAGCCAATCACTTGTGTGAAAGATAAAAGATAACACAAATCGAGTAATGCATAAGGAAACGGTGACATAAATCGTAAATTAATGAGCATATGAAATAAGTTATCTACAAACCAATCCGAGATAAGTTCACGAGGTCGAAAAGTATATTTTACGGAAATGTCAAAAGCACGAAAATGTTATCGAAATTAAGTACAATTGGCTTAAGTGACGTGTGCAAGCTTATAGAAGAGTGTACAGGTAGACATTCAGCTGAGAAAGAAAAGCATTAGGACAAAATTGAAAACCAACCACCTGAAATAAATAGACTTAGCTTGCAAGCACGCGGTGAATAAATCGATTGCAGCGTACCTACAAACGCTGCGACGGTTCTGCCTACGTTCTCTGCAGGACCTGTCGTCGCTTCGGTAGTGGAGCCGAATGGCCTCGCTCATGGCTCACTAGGCCTGCCTGACTCAGGCACTCGCGACCGCATGTGCTACAGCACCATGCGCTCGATGTCGATGGAGTACAATCCCTCGGTGCTTACCGCTGCCGCACTTGCCGCTTCTTCTCTGCATGCATGAGGGTTTTCTCCCGCACTTCGGCAAATGCCTTCGTGATCAGACCTCGCCATGCACGCCGATCATCCGCCTTCGATTCCCATGAACTGCAATCAAGGTTAGAACGTAAGAGACTCACTTTTATAACGTCCTGGTAACATAAATTGGCTTCCCCACATGCCATTTCCCAATACTCAGCTGACCGTATAAGAATTGTTTCGGTATCCGCGTCGAATCTATACGGCTCACATGACCGGTCCACCTCAGTTGTCTCAGAAATAGTATGCAGTCCACTGCGTAAATCCCACTTCGTCGCAAAACTTCCGTGTCTGCAACTCTGGCTCCCCAATTGATGCGCAAAATTCGTCGCAAGCATTGCTGATGGAACCACTCGAGATATCGCACATCCCGACGGTACATCGCCCACGTTTTATTGCCGTATAGAAGAACGGACAGCACCATGGATTTGTACACCATCAGCTTCGTGCCAATGGTAAACTGATGGTTGTTCCACACTCAGTACTCAAGCTTCCCGAATGCCGTCGCTGCCTTCGAGACGCGGATACGTAGCTCACTGTGTAGCTGCTGATCAGTCGACATCACACTTCAAAGGTAGCAGAAATGGTAGGGGGTTTCCGGTATGACAACACCAATGCTGATTTGCGTCAATATTGAAGATTGCACCTCAGGTGAAGGCTGAAAGAGGCAGACAGTTTTACTCATGCTATGGTAAGCCCGAATTTGGCCGCTGTCGAAGCCAGAGCATTAGTCATGTGCTGCAACTCATCGGCGCTGTGTGCAAACAACGCACAGTCGTCAGCAAACAGCAACATACGGATAGTTGTCTCACACACTAGAATTCTCGCACCGAAACGATGGATGTTCAACGACCCTCCATCAATACGGTGCTCCACACGAACACCGTAACCACAAACCGTATCAAAAGCACAAGATATCGTGACATGAAGATAAATATTAAACAGGGCAGGAGCTAAGGCACAGCCTTGCTTCACACCAGCGACAACTGCAAAGTCATCTGAGGTCTCTCCACTCAGCTGCAGCCTCGTCCGCATAAAACTGTGCAAGTATCCAATTACGCTTGCAGACTTACGCGGACAACGAAACTTACCCAACACCAGCCACAATGCCTCTCGGTTCACCGTAGCAAATGCCTTGGTGAAATCAACAAAAAGCGAGTACCACGGCTGGTGTCGTTCTCTGCACTTCTCCTGCAACTGACGAGCCGCAAACACTATATATATAGTGATGCGACCCGAGCGGAATCCACACTGCTATTCCGCCACGTCAGGTACCACAACCTGGCTGACGAAACAGTCGAGCAAGATTCGGGCAATCATCTTGACCCACAACTCAGCAAGTTGATGCCACGATAATTCGAGCAACATAGCTTGCCCTCTTTGCTCTTGTACAGTGGTAGCACAAGTGCATCATTTAGCTCAGGAGGCACCTCATACACAATCCACATACGTTGCACCAAGTGGCGCAGCGCAGTCACCAAAGCAGATCCGCCGTATTTCAATACTTCAGGCGGGATCCCGTCGGCCCCAGAACACTTGACGTTTCGCAGCTGAGCAAGTGCTCTCTGCGTCTCATCCAGTGTCGGTGTGTCCGCTAGTCTCGTCTTTACATTGTGCTGCTTGAGGCCGTTCAATGTAGGCCAGTCGATGTCTGAACGGTTGTTAAAGTGACAGTCGAAATTTTTCCGCCAAATCTGCATTATATCTGCAGTGTGTGTGAATGTAACGCCTGAACTACTATCGATCAGCGTCCTCAGCGGCTCCAATCTCGGTCCATACACCGCCTTTAAGGAGTCAAAGAATTCCTTGTGTTGACGGCGTTCGGCGTAGCATTCTATCTGCTTCGACTTCTCCGTCCACCTTGCATTTTTTATACGACTGAGCTCTCAGGTCAGTCGCCGTCGAGGTTTGCGATACTGACCACTCTTCCCCAAGTCACTGGGGTCTGCGACATTTGCAGCAAAAGCTGCATTCTTCTCACACACAAATGTGCCAATCGTCGCATTGTTGTCATCAAACCAACCAGGCCGCCTAGAGTTTGCGTGCGCGACGGCCTCCTTGGTAGCAGCTGCCACCTGGTCGTGAACGTGGTGCCACAGGTTGCCTAATGTGGCTAGGAAGTCCACGTCACACCGGCGTGCAGCCATCGCCTTCTCCAGCTAAGTACACTTCTCCACAGTACCGAGGGAGAGAATGTTAAATTTACGCCGATTCGAGGCGGGGATGCAATACATAGATTTACGAAAATATGTGTAGAGTTTGGTGCGCACCAATTTGTGACCAGTGCTACACACAGCTCCACGCAGTACACGTGTCATGCGCCTTCTCCAGCTTAATACATTTCTCCACAGTACTGAGGGTTAGAAACTTAAATTTAGTTGGATGCATGGCGGGAATGCGATACATAGGTTTACGAAAATATATGCATAGTTTGGTCCGAACCAATTTGTGATCGGTGCCGCACTCAGCTTAAGGTAGTATACTTGTCATGCGCACTTTCTGCATATCACGCTGACGTACTATGACATAGTCGAGCAGGTAAGCGTGACCACTCCGTGGGTGCGTCCAAGTTGCTATATCACTAGCACTCAGTGCAAACCGATTGTTCGTGCTTGTCAGGCCGTCAGTGGCACACAGTGAGAGCAGCCTCTCACGGTTTGCATTCGCTGCACCAATGCCATGTGGACAGCTAACACTGATGCATGAAGTCCAACGCGCGCGTTGAAATCACCCAGCAGAAATACTCGGTCGCTCCTCAGCACAGACCATATCACGGAGGATATCTGAGTTTAGAATTGATCCCGCGTGTCATTAGGATAACACATGGTCGGACCGTACTCGTTTATAACGGTGGCAAACTTACCTCTTCCGAGTCGTAGTTGAACAGACATCAGTCGCGCACTGGTGGCTATTGATTCAGCTACGAGCTGGCCATGGAGACGATTGGGTATTGCAAATCCGACCCCATGTTCACGTGGTGTTGAGGCGGCGTTTCCCACCCAGTAGAATGTGTAGCCAGCACCTGCTTCATGTAACTTACCTTGCTCAACGACCCGGGTTTGACTGAACGCCGCAATGTCGATGTGGTAGCGCGCCACTTCCATCGTGATCAGTGCACTGCGTCGCTCGGGGCGCTCACTGGAGTCCCGGTCCAGTAGTGTGCGCGCGTTCCAGCACCCAGTGCTGAACGCTTTGCACGCAGGCATACAATTGCATTTCTGGACAATCACACACGAGGTGGTGGTTGTGCTTCGGAGGTTTGCTTGAGGAACTCCACCCGGAGCCTTTGGCTCAATAGCCTGACACATAAGTCAGTGAGGAGCAGATCCAGCTCGGGAATGTGAATGCAGAGACAGATTGAGATCTGCTCAACATCCGTCACACGCAGCGTTTGAGGTACTGGAACTATTCGTAGATATTTTGTTACCGTAGTAGGATACGCACCTGCGACCACGGCCAGACGCAGGTGGGTTTTGACGGGTTTGCACCAATTTGACCAGGGGCTGCCTGGTTTCAGGTGGTCAGTAGCAAACCATTGAGCACCCGGAGGTGCCATCCCACCGTCAGAGAAAAGGCGTGGCGCTGGTGCTTTACGCCAATCGAGCTGTGAGCTTATAACCAGTAGACCCGTTGTCTTCCATGGCTAATTTTTACGGGAAAAGCGCCCTCGACCACTTCCTAACCTCCGAAGAGGATGGACTAGAATCCTGGCAGGGCGCCCACACTTGACTGTCTGAATGTCTGGGGTCGTCACCCAAAGCCGTCAATTAAATGTACACACGAAAGGCAGCGGGTCTAGCACATGGTCGGTTCATTGCCTCATGCGGATTGGTGTCCTGGATCTTAGCAGGGAGAAGGGCACAACCCAACTCCCGCCCAGCGGTTGCCATGAGGAGGCATCCTGGACATGTGACCATGACACATCAGTAGCAGCAATAGGTAGATCATCTGTCAGAATCTAGCCACCACCAGCTTCAGCGCACCATAGGCTTTCCTGCTGATCGGCGATAGCACGTACATCTTAACATCATGAGTGGAAAGCAAGAAATCCGAAATGGTTTGACGCGTAAGCTCGTTAATGAGTGTGAAGAGCAGACATGGTCCCAACACGGATACTTGTGAAAGTCTGCCCTCAAGTTAGATCAACTCAGACGAAGCAATCCGAACTCCAATGTGCAGTTTCAACTGCTGAAGGGAATTCCCGACTCACCCATGAACATTCCCTCGACACCGTATCTTTCGAACCTTTGAAAAGGAATGAAGTGACCTCGGTTAGCGAAAGCGAGCGAAAGCCGAGATAAATATGGTCATATGCCTTTGTCTGCCGTTTCTGTCTAACTGCTGCTCGCATTCTTTATGTTGGGTGTGCATGGTCGGTGTTGACAGAAACCATTCTGCTCCCGTGGTATGATGTTACAGCGTTCCAGGTGGTTGACTAGAGACACAGTCACCCCTGACATTACATGGAGGAAGATCCCTAGGTGATGGTTTGCCGGTGCCGAACGACTACAGCCTTTAAAACTGGCCTGATTGCATCATGTTTTCACGTTGTAAGCATTACTTGTTTATCCTTGCACGTTTGTAAGAACTGCAATAACGGCTCTACCAGTGTGGTTGCTGCTATCTTCATTGCCCTCAGGTGAAAGCCATCGATTCCAGGTGGAGAAGTAATTATGCAATAAAATCAACTTCCTCAACACAGGTTTAGTGACAAGCGTGATATAAGCAAGCTTTAAAGTTACGCTGATGGGTCTGGGTATGTAACACTGTCGAATGTCTCCTTGGAAGGCTGGTGCATACAACATCCGTGGAGCATTACCTGATTCTTCAGCACTTCTGGCAACTTAGACTGTTGTGTTGAGTGAGGGAAAATAGCATCTTACTGCGAATACTTGTACCATAATTACAGGGCGGCTTTTAGTTTCGAAAAATCTACAGGACGGTTCATGTTGGTGAACCAATTTGTGCTTACGGATAAGCACATTAAAGCAGTTATGCTCAATAACGTAGTCGTTCCAGTTTTCGACACCAGGAAGAGCTATGTATGCTAGCCACGTAGGTTACTACTGACATACCTGTTTAACTTCCGTTTCTCATGAATGACGGGGTGAATATACAAAAATGAACGAGGATTTATGTCTCTTACTATGGCAAGTGCTTGACAAGTACTCTATAATGGTTGAATTGGAACGTATAAGATCTCAGGATGTGTGATTAGCCAGTTGTAAATTTTACCTATTTAGATGGAAAGCTGCATAAAGATAGTGGGTAATGAGTGTTTGCATTCAAAGCAATATGGAAAGCAGTTGTATTCGAGATATCTGCGGATTCAAATAAATAAGAAAGTGATAACACTCGCTCATATGCCGCTTCCTCAGGTCCATGTGATGTGAAAACCCATTATGAATGCATCATGATAATATTCCGCAGTAGCAGCGTTTATGTTCACAAATGTATGAAGTGTACTTGCGCACACGAACTGGCGATATTATGATGACGCTCTAACATTATGTGAAAGTACCGACCTGGTTTCTAAAGCTGTTGCGATTAGATTGCTCAAAGTTCCAACAAACTGACTCCAGGCACTGTCAGTAAAGCCGCCGTTCAAGAACTTCTAATCACTCATCGTAACCAGATCTGTCATGGTGTTGTAATGTTATACTACGCGTGGGTTCACTGTGTTCCTCCTGGTATTCATGAATTACACTTGCAAATTATGGTTGCACAATGGCTTAGTTCTAGTGAAGTGTCTTTCAATGCCATGTCATTTATGAATTTGTTATCAGTATTTGCAGCGTACAGTACTTATGGCTTATTGTCAGCTATATATCCGGATGATTTCATAGTACACTATTTGCGACAACATTTTACGATTTGTCTTTGGCTGCTTCGCTGGGGGATACCGGGACTTCCAGTTCATTTGCGGTAGAACCTGGGATACGAATCTGACTTTGCTTTGGAAGCACACTATTTAGCAAGGCCGATATAATCCTAAAACCTTTCTTTTGAGTGGACAATTGGCGGCGATAAACGACTGCCTCAAATAAACTGTCATCTTAGCTGAAACGTAAATAACACCTTAGTGGCTCGACGACCCACGTTTCCGGATCGCCCATTGGTCCGCATTTAAGCCGTTGCGATAGTATAGGATTACCCCACCTTCTTTACTGGGACGATCGTATTAGAAAAGTGACATTCCTGAAATCGCAAATTCCTCATCTGTAACTTTTCAGCACAACCAAGTCTCCGTTACTGAAATAAAATCGCAAGCTTTTGTTGCCTGACGTAGGCAAAGCTTGAGATACTGGCTGAGGAGGCCTATGATGTTGGTGTTAATGCAAGAGAGCTCTTTGTTTCTCAACAGCGAATCCTGGTTCACTTAAGGATTTTGGGTCGACAGTTGTATGGTCAACTGCCAGTACTTTTTGTCGTGTTCTCGTTTATTGGCTTGGAGTTGAGTTAGGAAGTATCGTACCTCCTCCCTATGACAACCCATTTTGAGCAGTGTATGGGGTGAGTCTTCAGGATTGTATAAGGAAATCCCCACTTATTTAATTCTCTCACCAGGCTGTGGTTTTAATGAGATCCGCTCATTGTTTGTCTATTAAAATGGGACTTCAAATTGAGCGACATTGTCTTTCTGCCCTTTGCACCGGAGCTCGGTTGATAGTCCGTTCCCAAATGACTACCAGCGTTGTAGTAGCCAAAATGCCATTCATTGATTGAACGCACAACCTTGACTAACTTTGGACCGCATTCTTTATCTTTATCTTCTTTACCTTTAAAATTTTTGTAGCTTTGCAAACACGCAACAAAAGGTTTGTCCAATGGCGTTGTCGCACGAATATAGCGCCACTGTCTCTGGTCATGAAACTCTGTTTCGAGGCCACCGTGCTCATAAAACTCGGGGATACCGTGGTCAAAGACTGTTCTAGCTACGATGTTCACCAGGTAAACTTCTAGGCTACGCCTCATTCTCTTCACGAAAGGTCTGTAAAGACACGGACCAAACAGGATCCGTTGCGGAGACGAGGTATCGAAAACTGGAGAGCTTTAACCTCAAGTACCTAGTTCAGCACAGTACGAAGAAACATGGCTTCATCATAGTGCTTGAGACTCAAGTGACGAATTCTCCTCGCCCGGCAATTGAGTTTAATCAGAACGCTGAGTATGTTGCTGAGGGTGCCATACAAAACTTAGGTCGTCTCTATTCTTTCGGTTCTATGCATTAGATGCTGATTCAGGAACGTCTGTATATATTGTAGGTAGTATACCCCATTGGTTTGAATGTCTTCCATGGGAGCACTAATCATGGTTGGAAGACCCGGCGGTACACTGTGCATCATTTGAGCACCAGTTTCCCCATTGGTCTTCGATGTGTCAACAGAAACAGCAGCTGCTAACTGCGAAATGTTCTTGGATACCACCACCAGTGTTGACTTTCTTTCTGATATCTGTGAAAGGCTGCACGGATGAAGTGGGTCTAGAGGAAATTCTTATAACGCGTCAATTGTGCTCTATTTAGCAGATTGGCGGCTAAACAACCAATCGGGAGCGCACGAGAAGACACAAGAAAATAAATTAGAAAGGATTTATTGGACAGTTGCTAAAGTGGTTAAAGCTAAAAATAGAGCACCATTGGAGAGCTAGCTAGGGAGGATATGAACATGTGTCGAGGGCGAGGATGAGCGCCCAGTCCACAGGTCGCTTCCGCTTGGTCGCAAAGCAAATGCCCGCAAGCTGCGCGTCTCAAACAAACGAGCGCAACCTTCAAACAAGCAACCTGCTAACTTCCATAATACATAAGATACCTATAACCTTAATAGACTTTAGAATACTGTACACGGTCAAACATGAGAATCTCCGAGTCCGTACCTCGTTGCGAACAGGTTAGACTTGATTGGTTCAAGAATGTCAGGACAGACAGGACTAGTGGTTGTATGACACGTTTACACGTATCATCTCGCTTATGAAGTACTTGACCTTACCCTTTGGGTCTACACGTGTGTTGGATGCATGTACCTGGGTAATGGATTATAACATGCCTTTCCCTACTTCAGCGAGCTCTGTGTTCAATATTTATTAGAACATTTCTGCCAGTCTGTCCTACTTTACGGACAGTACGATTCCGCTCTTAACTGCCAAGAGGACCGTACTCACTACGCAAAACGAGAGTGAATATGACCTACGTTTAACAGGATCACCTTGCTTAAAGCCAATTGCACACATTTGGGATGGTAATATATGGAACAATAGGAGCATGCAAATCATCGTTCAACAAACTTATTGTAAGTTCCTATGGCGCTTTGACTATACGATGAGCCGCGTTCATGGTATTACATGAACTTGCTGCTGACGATTAGTTAACTCCTTAATAATAGTCAGCGGTATGTTTTATCTTTTCAACACTAGCATCAGCTTGCTTCCGCGTCTTACTGTTTCTCAATTACTGCCTACAGACTTGTGGATTAAGAATTTGATTGTGTGGCAACTCGTACTAAAGTGAAAGCACAACACGGCGAGTAATCAGGTTGGTTCAAGAAGCACCACCGACCCAAATAATGTGCCAGCGAGCGTAATCTTTAGCGCAACGTACAAGGAATTACTGACACACAACGCCTCACAGCTTGTTTATACTGCGGCCTGCAGATTTTGCAGGGGAAATGGATATTCTCCAGCCTCTTTTGAACGTGACTAAAATTCCTCCCGAAGGACTCTAAGTGCTAAACCTTCACACTTGTTTTCGATAAAGACGTAGCAACTTGTGAATCTAAGCAGTAATATGATCCGTACCTTTGCTTCAAGAGGTACGAAGCACTGAGGGACACTTGTTGGACTGGGTTCATATGAAAAACTAGAATTTACCACCTGGATTAGCATAGTGACTTCGGTTGAAGCGGTGGCTGAAGCAAGCGAAACAGCAAGGAGAAACATTAGACGTACAATGTTTGCGCATTCCCTGCACATTCCCTGCGCATCACATCACTAAGACTCAACTGCGTGTAGGACAGTAGATGGTTGGAGCAATTGCTGTTACACCCCTTGATACCTTTTGTGTTACTTACCTTAGCAGGTTAGAATTCATTTTGGGATCCACTTCAGCATAGTGACTAGGTTGTCTTTGGATTGAAGCTGGTAGCAGTGTGTGTAGCTAAGTTTTACTGTTCGTGAAATGTCAGGCAATTCGGCTAACCATACCGGAAACGTCACTGTGGGCGTCTCTTTCCATATAACAGTAAGATGTCGGACTGGACACTTAGCTACCTATAATCATATTGTCTCTCCACAAATGAGAATGAAAGGAATTAGGCACTTTCATGGCTTGTCTCACCTCTGTTTACATCACTTTTATACAGTTGGAGATTAGAATTCAATGTGACATTTTTCGGCAGTTACCTCCTTACTAGAACAAAGACCTCCGAAAGCAGCGCTTGCCGCAGCTTAGGAATTCACGTTCAGATTTTAATTGATTGCCACATATCTAAACAGAAACGATTAATCCAACTGGGAATATTACGAAGGTAGGAGCAAGCCTCAGTCATCTCCAACACCATGGTGATGTCCAAAGTAGAGTTGTTACAGATATTGCAACTTCAACACGATACGCTAGTGTCCGCAACCAGTGAGTCTATAAACTGACACCACCAACTGCCGGTTCAACAAGACCGCAGCGTGCGTCACATGGATACTCTGAGGTTACTTTTGTTTGGTACCATTCAAGGGTTCGACACTGATGTGACAGATTGCGAGAATTTCGGCTGCGTCAACCAATACCAATCAAGAAACTCATTTAGCTAGCACCTAATGTGCCTACGAGGTTTTAGCTAACGAGTTACCTTCCCGTCCTCCTTACAATACTCATCGCTCTCTCACCCATATACAGTATGCGTAGTCTGATTCTAAGGATGGTATAAAAATCTGTTCTTATCACTCTTGACATGACGTGGCGAATGATGTCGCAGAGACAGTGAACAACTTGTTATGGCAGGAAACACGCGATTGCTTGACAAAACCCGTAGGATTACAACAGTAAGGATTATTAATCCAAAGGTAAAAAACAACAGGTAAAAACAGAGAAATTCGGGTTTAAATTGACTCACCAAGCTATTCACGTGAACACAGATGTACTTTTCTCACCGCTCTGTTACGAAAATAAAACCCGTGAGCACATAGGTTGGTTTGACTTATTTTGTCCTCGAATGAAACGAACACTAACACACATCACAATTGGGATATCGTGTCATCAAAGCGTTTTCGAAAAGCCTTAGTGCTGAGGCGAAATTTGCATGATTTGGAAAGGCGTTCCATGTGCTGGATACCGAGATATTGTAAACGTATTGTCGACAAGCAAGTCGAACATAGTGCGTAGCTAGTTTGAACTCTTGGCCTCTCAGGTTGGTACGGTACTAAGTTGCAACGGATCGTGATAGGCGTGATTTGGGTTTGTCACTATTAGGTAGACCGAAATAAGGTCACTTCGCTGACGCGGAAATTCACCGCTGTACGATCCCAGAATCTGCAGCTTGTGTTGGTAGGGGACGTGAACAAGCCCCAACGAATTTAGTCGCCCTATGTTATGAATCTTCAAGCGTATCAATATCTTGTTTCTCCAGGGACACCAGGCTTGGATTGCGTGTCCCACGTAGGGCCTCATGTAGGTGTTCAGCATTTGGAACAATGGTGTTTTACGAGTAAAACGTAATCGCTAGACAAGTCCCATAGAATGGTTAGAACGATAACCACAAAATGGTGACACTGAAAAGCGTTTTGGTCGCATTACCATAGTGTTCATACAGAAACATAGAGAAAAGCGCTAACCTCGAACATGCAGGTTAATACCGGTTGTTTAGCGTTCATCACATTATGCCGTCTGTCCACGTGCACGGGCTATATCTCGTAATGTGTGCCGGTGAGGGTAACGTCAAGGCGCTTTTTAACACCTGGATGGCAGAAAAGAAGAGAGTGAACATCCCTCAGACATTTTCGTCGCCTGTAATGCTTGGTCAACTTGAGCTGGTGGCTCCCAAATTCCGTGTTTTAACGGAGTTGCAGTAGATGGCAACAGACATGATTTGGGTCCCTCAAAGATCAGACCATATGGTTGGACTGAACCTCGTATCGCCGAGGAATATACCATGGATTTATTTATTTATTTATTTAGTTAGGTCATTACTAGGTCACTACATTGGTGCCGATACTGACCACTGTACAACCCCATGGTTATCACCCTAAGTTGATGTGGAAGACAAAACAACCCTTTGACGTGACTGGTAGATCATCGCAGTGAGTTTTCGAGCTCGGCGAGATCTTGCTTGACTTACGGTTGTCAGGCCCTGACATGATATTCTAAGAGGCCGCACCTATGTGTTAAATCACTACGATGATGTAGATGGATCCAACCGCCCGGATGCCATCCGAAGGATGCCATTGTGTCGGCTCCTAGTCTTTGACCTTTTTCCTGATTGTACTGAGCAGCCCAGATCAATCTGGATCAATATCTCAATATCACTCTCCCAAGTGACTAATTACAGGTCCTAGTCTCCAATCTACTTTAAGCTTTTCGGCTGATGACGAATATAGACCACCATACATTCGGGTGATGTCAGCTAAGACAGATTGTGAACGGCCATTCAAAGCACTATCCAGCTCTTGTTAAAGATCATCTTGGTCTCCACGGTCAGCCACCGCCCGCCACATCACAAGATTATCAATGAACAACAAGACATCATAGGCAAAAAGACGCTTAAGCTCATCAATGATTATAAGAACTGATTGTTGTGCAAATCCACATTCAACATTACTTGGCTCGGACAGCTCACTTCGGACTCTAACTTGTAGTTGCTGATCCTGTAGGAAGTGTATGATCCACCCAAGGGTATGATCATCAATTCCGTATCTTTACAACCTGTGAAACAGAATGCGGTGTTCTAGGGGGCAGAAGGCTTTGGAGAGATGGAAGTGAATGACGTCAATCCACATATCTTTGTCGACCGCTTCCGTTCAAACACCACGGCAATCGGTATGTTGATTGTACATAAACAATGTTGACAAAAGCCGTGTTGCTCTGGTGCTATGACGTTGTACCTTTCTAGACGATCGACTAAAGCCTCGACGATGATTGCCTCCATCACTATCAAGAGTAGAGGGAGGAGGACCACTGGATGATAGCTTGCAGTTCTCCGGCGGCTGACACTTTGAAAACTGGTAGGAATAAGTAAACGTTTCCACATTGTATTCACAATACGTTTATCTAAACAAGTTTGTACGAAATGAAATAATCGCTAGGCTCACGTCGTTGCTATTACGCTCAGAGCACTCGGGTGAATATCATCAATATCGGGAGGACTGTTGGCGCGCAGTAAGAGTAATTTCTGCAAACAAGATGTGGCAGTAAACGCGAGATTAATAAGCACTCAAATTGGGGCAACAGATACAGGTAGATAACGGTGGCGGACGTCTCGTTGCATGGTCGGGACATACTGCTTCTGACTAGCATTGATCGCTCCTTCAGCACACTGGTGCCCCACCGAATGTAGTGCTGAGTAGCTGGATACCTTGCGAATGATGTTAACGTAAGTGTATAGAACCTTCTAGCGTTGGCAAATCTACAACTTAGGATTTGCTGGTTAGTCACTGTCGGCACGGACAAGAGAATTACAGTGGTTGTGCAGGGTAACAAAGATGCTCAAAGGTTGCATGACCAGGTGGAGTTCTGTAAGGGTGCAAAGCTGCATTGCTTAGAGACAGACGTCTTTGGGTTTTGCTTCTGATGAACCACGATGGCTTAGTGGAACGAACTTGCCTAGCTACTGAAACAGTTCTTATCAGGTTGCTGAAGCATCCGAAATGTTATATCCGGGCGCTGTCAGGGAGGCCGCATTTCAAGAATTCCTCATCGGACATTGCAACCAGTTTTTCATGATGTTATAATATTTCTGAGTGTTCTTTCGCATATTCAGCGTAACACGGTTATAATGTACGATGAAAGAACACTTAGTCCCATTCAAATGTCCGGCAAGGACCTGTCGATCATGAGTCCTTCAGTTTTAACTACGCGTTCTAGTACCGACGGTTTATTTTCAGCTGTGTACTTAGTAGGTGCGATGATGTAATTGTACAGTGGGATATTTATAACTGGATCTCGCAGTTCCGCCTTACATGTTACGCTTGAAGTTGCCGAGGTCTCCAGGTCAGGCACGTTGAAAGCACCGCTGATCAGAACGTGTTAGTAGCTTTTTAGTAAGCTTTGGATTAGTACTGATATTAGGCGAAAATCCATATCAGAAGTAAGGGATTGGAACGGTAAACGACTGCCACAAAGCAGTTGCCATTATATCTGAGAAGTAAACCGCACCACAGCAAATCAGTTACTCGCGTCTCTGGATCATCTAATGACACGCATTGGACGTCGGTGCGACAGTACAGAAAAAAAGCACTTCCCTTGCTGGGACGATCGCTTCGACATACGTAAGGACCGCGTGCAATCAAGAATTTGTTATGAAGATAAGATCCCAAGCATTTGTTGCCTGGCGCAACCCCAACAAGGCAGTGTTACTCACGAGGCAATGGACATGGGTGTACATAAAGAAAAGCATTTCGATTCACAGAAGAGAACCGAAAAACATGTGGTTAGAATGAGAAGTTTTCAAAAAACTTGAGGAGAAATCCAATAGCCGATTCTTGAACAGATTATGATTTTACATATCCGATCCTGACAATCCCCCGTAACTACCATTTCCAAATTGCTAACATCCTTAAGGCAATCGCTTACATCCCTAGTGCAGAAGCTACCATTCTTAGTGCAGAACCCATCATTCTTAGTGCAGAAGCTTTCCTCCTTAATGCAAAAGCTTGCATACGATAATCATCGCACTTGCATCCACGGAGCACTGCGTGGGCAGAGGCTACCAGACAATAGAATTCGGAATAGCATAGAGACTGAACACAGTTACACGCAGAATACTCACACTTTCGGAGGTGGGTAGGAAAACTGTGAGACTTGGGTGAGACTAACGTGGTCCAACTCAAATGGACAGCAATTGAGACTTTACTAAACGGAGCTCAGCCGGTGCACAGTGTGCCGCGCGCCCTCACTGGACAATGGAGGTGTCTGAGACATCCATTGGAGTGCGCACAGTGCCTGAGGGAAGGGAGACGCGTACGCTCAGAGAACCGGGTATAAGCCTGAAGTGTACTCAAACCCCTTTTGTAATTGAGCTTTGGAGATGTCTGAGGCTAGGGCGCAAGTGATGCATGCAGGACAGCAGTGAACAACGTTGGCTTGGTACTAAAAAGGTGCTCTAAACAAGAGGCTCGGGTAGGTTGCCTCGTTTTGGTGGGTATTCAGGTTAGTTCGGTCGGATAGTTGAAGGCGCAGTAGAAGCTACCGTTTGACCTCGAATTCAAGTTGTCCGTAACATAAGGGGCAGAACGATCTCCGTCGCAGCAGAATGGATACCAATCACTACACGTAACTTATTTCTTTATGCGATGAAATATCATTTTTGTGATGGATCCATAGGTCCAATTTTAAGCTGGCGTAGAAGATAATCATATTCCAAACCATCCGCCTCCTACGAAGCACACAGGTCACATCTGATGGAGGTAGACAGGACAGCTCCCGGGTAGAATGATATAATCACCAATGGAGGGATGAAGGAGGCATGTGACAGAAGTTTGCTTGCAGCCATACAATTTCCTTTCAAAAGATATGTGAAACGATGAATTATATTACTTTCCTCCTTGTTCTGCAAATACGAAGGCATGCAACATTTTGTTGCGAAGGGATTACAATACAAGCAACTGGTCCCGTGCAATATGGGGGTATTGCGATCCGGTGCACTCTACGGCAGTGGTTCCCAACCCATGTATCGCCATTGACCGGCCGGCGTTTGATAATTGTATCCCGGCCCGCTGAGGAGGTTTGTTGAACTTTTGCATTTTAGCTTGTTTTGAGTTAATAGTTTTAATCTAGTTCTGATTGAAAACGCCTTGAAAATAAAATCCAGTTACACCAAATCCAGTTGCACAAAGAAAGGTGTGTCTGCCAAATATGTAAACATTATAAAATCGCTGTACGCGCATAGTTTGGGCAGAGTGAGGGTTTATGTCAAACTGTCGCCACCCTTCAGTACCACCAACATTGTGAGACAAGGTTGCCCCCTGTCACCTTCCCTCTTTAACTTCTCTATTGATGAAGTCATGGAAACAGCGTTCGCTGGACACGACCTAGTAGGTGTGGAGCCACTTCCTGCTGAGCGACTTCTTAGAGCATGCGGACGATATTGCCCTAATACGTGACAGCTCCCAAACATGCCAAGTAGCAATGGACCGATTAGCACTGGCTGTCAATCGTTTTGGGCTGTGCTTTGCTCCATCGAAATACAAAGTAATTCTCTAAGGTTGGCACAGATCCTACCCTGCGCTAACGCTTTGCGGTGATCTGCTAGAAGTTGTTCAGGAATTCAAGTACCTGGGCAGCTAAACTGTAGAGGGGCCGCTTCCAAGAATGGCTCTGGGGAGCTCTTCGGAGCTAGCTGAGAGCGGATCGCGAAAGACGGCTAGCGACGAGCCTGGGCCCGGAACTACGGAGCGGGAATATGTGGACAGCGCAAATAAATCAGACATATACGCCGCTAGCGCAGCTCACAGGACCGAGGCCGAGCCGATTGACACAGCCCAGAACAAGCAAGTCGAGAGCTCTCGAACGACTCCTGGCCGATCCAAATCGGGTACAGAGAAGCGGAGATCGAGGCGAAAACACGAAGGCGGGTCTTTCAAGTCCGAGCTCCCGAGGCGAAAGGACTGGCTCGCCTCTAACATCCGTACCTGTGTTGCGTGGTGGGACGAAAACCTAGTCGATATTCGATGGCGCGCGTGAGACGCTGCTGTGCCCATTTTCGGTGTGCAATAAACGTCTAGTCACCTGTCTTGTCGTTCTCGCTGCACTGGTGTCGTGACCAATCGTGATGGAGTTGACCCGGTTGGAGCAATTTGCGGCCGGTGACGTGGAGGTGTGGCTCGATGAGTTCGACGGAATTGCGGCTTGCACGGGTGTGAGGGGGGATGCAAATTTGCTAATTGCTTTGGGCACACGGTTGAGTGGACGAGCCAAGGCGGTGTATCTGCTCACTCGAAAGGCCAAACCCGGTTGTTCGTTCGCTGAGATGAGGGCTGCCTTGTGTGCAGAATTGGGAAGGATCTGGAGAGAGAACGAGCACTGCAACGATTTCACGCAGCCAGATGGGACGAACAGGAGGATTTGATGGTGTTTTTCCAGCAGCTGGACAGACATCTAACGATTGGGCTCCCCGAGTTAGAGGGTAACGCAAGAGAGCGCCTACTGAAACAGCAGTTTATCCGAAGTCTGCCCGGTCCACTCCATGATCAGGTGAAATTGGCGTCGATGGTGGGAGACAGCAAAGCGTTGGATCTGGTGACGGTCGCCCAGAATTTGTCGGAACGAGTGACAGTGAGAAGCATCCAGCATGCTGAGTTGGAACAGAAAGTAAATCGCCTATCCGAAATGGTGGAGCAGCTGTTGTCGATAGAGTCTTCAAGCACCACTTCACAACGCAATGTACGGGTAATCCGGGACGGTCGCCGCTGTTTCCGATGCAACCAGAATGGTCATGTGGCGAGATTCTGCACCAACGTCAATGTGCCCCATTGTTTCTCTCTATCCATGCCGAGTCGGTGGCGAGTACCAGTCCTCCAGGTAACTATAGAAGGTGTGTCTGTCCGAGCCATAGTAGACACAGGAGCGGCAGTGTCAATTACGAAGAGGTTCAATGAGGTTCCAGTAAACCCATCTTCAATCACGATGCAGACGGTCGGTGGGCATTCTTTGAAAGTGACGGGCACGCAGCGGTTACGAATCAGGATAGGAGAAACGCTCATCAGCCATGACATGTTCATCGTGGAGGAGACGACCGAAACCATCATCGGAATCGACATCCTGAAACGGCTCGGTGTCACAATTGACCTGAAAAACGATGTGGTGATCGTGGCTAACGAGACGATCAAGATAAACAAGGGGAGAACCGACCGGGTTGGTGCCCTCAAAGCCGTGCCTGATTGTCAGAACCGGGCAATACGCAACGTACTGAGCAGGTATGCCCACTTATTCACAGACGCGGAAGATGATTACGGATTTTGCAATTGGGTTGAACACCGAATACCGTTGATCCCAGGAGGACAATGCAAGCCAATCTTCAGACGAATTCCACAGAACACCTTGGTTGAGGTACAGAAGCAGGTGACCGAGATGGAATCGAAAGGAATCATCAGGCGAACGCACAGCCCGTATTCATCACCCGTGCTATTGACGAAGAAGGCCGACGGAACCTATCGATTTTGCATCGATTTCAGAGAACTAAACAGGGTGACTGTGAAGGATGCATTCCCGATGCCTCAGATGGAAGAAATTTTCTCAAGCCTTCACAGTGCCAAGCAGATATCTCTGATTGATCTCCGCTCGGGATATTGGCAACTGCCGATCGCAGAAGATGATCGCCACAAGACGGCGTTCAGTGTCAATGGCCAGCAGTATGAGTTTTTGAGAATGCCGTTTGGATTGTGCAACGCCCCAGCTACATTCAGGCGTTTGTTGCTGATGGTCCTGGCGAACCTGCAAGGCGTGGTTGTTTATGGTGATGACATCATCATCTTCTCTGAGACGGAACAGGAACATGTGACCAGACTTGGAGCAGTACTGCAGAGACTGGACGAAGCTGGTCTGAAACTCAGTCGTAACAAGTCGCAGATTGGCCAAAAGTCAATTGTATGCTTGGGTCACATCGTGCGCAATGGTCAAGTCCATCCACTTCCGGAGAAACGCGAGACAATCGAGTGCTTCGCAAAACCAAAATCCAAGCGTCAGCTCCGTTCGTTCTTGGGAGTGGTGGCATATGATTCAAAGTTTGTGCCCCAGTTAGTAGAGAAGGTCAGCCCGTTGTTAAAGCTGCTTCGCAAGGACGTGCCGTTCGTGTGGACAGCTGAAGCGGATCAAGCCTTTAACCATCTAAAGGCATGCATAGCAGAAGCCCCGACATGTCTACGGCTACCCAATCCTGGTGAGAGGTTCACTGTGGCTGTCGACGCAAGCAACGTGGCAATCGGTGCGGTTTTGTCTCAACCGGCTGGGGTGGTGGAGTACGCGAGCAGAGTGCTGACGGGGGCGGAACAGAAGTATTCAACAACGGAGAAAGTATGCTTGGCCATCGTGTGGATGTTAGATTAGTGGAGAAATTACTTACTGGCGAATGAATTCCGGGTCGTCACTGACCACAAACCGCTCTCGTGGTTGATGACGGCGAAAGACCCGCGGGGACGGCTTGCGCGATGGGCCTACCGATTGCAGGAATTCAACTTCGTCATTGAGCACGTGGATGGGACGCAGAATGTATTGCCAGATATGTTGTCACGCCCGTGTTTGGACGACATCATGCCCGACAATGCCATACCGGTGCGTGCGTTCGCGATGGGGGAGAGGAACCTGCTGGGAGATCAAAGGACAGATGAATTCGTGAATGTGTTGTGCTCTCACTTACAGGCTGGCACCAAACCGGAGGCTACATCGGAGGAGGTGGAGGAAATCCTCAGGATCTGGGACAGGTTGTAGGTCGAAAACGATAACGTGGTGGTGGCGATAGACGGACGGAAAGTGCCTTTTGTTCCACCAAATCAGCGAGAACGTGTGATGCGCATAACTCATGATGGCACCCATATGGGATTCGAGCGGGTCTTTGAATTGCTGCGGAGGCGAGTGTTTTGGCCAACCATGAGGAAGGACGTCGCGGTATACATTCGGGAATGCCCAAACTGCCAAACGAGTCGGGAGATGGAGTCCCTGAGACCGCCGATGCGGTCGATGGAGGTTGGTGAGCCACTTCAGTGTTGGGGACTGGACGTCTTTGGGCCCTTAGCAGTGAGTCGAACAGGAAACAGATACATTGTAGTGATGATTGACCACTTCACTCGATGGGTGGAAGCCATACCAATCAAGGACCAAACAGGCGAGACAGTGTCGCAATTATTCGAATTCAATGTGCCTGCAAGGTATGGGATCCCACAGTGTATCATCACGGACCAAGGGCCCTGCTTCGAGTCAAGAGCGTTTAAGTCAGTGTTGGACAAGTGGGGCATCCAGAGACGGCGAACTTCACCGTACCACCCACAAACCAACGGGATGACCGAGCGGTTCAACCGGACATTGAAGACGTGGATAAACTGCACGAAGTTGGCATGGGAAGATGCTTTGCCTCAGGTTCTGATCGCGTATCGGACCAGCAAGCAATCAACCACCAAGGTCTCGCCATTCGAATTATCGTTCGGCAGCGAACCATGGATTGCGCTGGATACTTGCCTACCGAACCAGGGTGAGTGGAAACATCCAGCTGAGCATCAAGAGCGAATGCGATGGAAAGCTAGAAGCGAAACCAAGGCTCGACAAGCGCGGAATAAGCGAAATTACGACGCCTGGCATGAGGTTCACAAGTGGAGACCATTCAGGATTGGAGAACGGGTCAAGTTACAGAACAACGATCGGCCGGATCATGACGGGCCGGGGGCAAGCAAGTTCAGAGAACGCTGGAAAGGCCCCTACAACATTATCGACCAGAAAGCGGGTGGCTTCTAAATCGACTGCGGAGGAATGAAACGTTGGATGAGTGCTGCTCTCCTGCGAACATTGTACGAGGGGAAGAAAGGTCCTGGAGAAAGGGCGGGTGTAGAGAGGCCGCTTCCAAGAATGGCTCTGGGGAGCTCTTCGGAGCTAGCTGAGAGCGGATCGCGAAAGACGGCTAGCGACGAGCCTGGGCCCGGAACTACGGAGCGGAAATATGTGGACAGCGAAATAAATCAGACATATACGCCGCTAGCGCAGCCCACAGGACCGACGCCGAGCCGATTGACACAGCCCAGAACGAGCAAGTCGAGAGCTCTCGAACGACTCCTGGCCGATCCAAATGGGGTACAGAGAAGCGGATACCGAGGCGAAAACAGGAAGGCGGGACTTCCAAGTCCGAGCTCCCGAGG
Organism: Dicrocoelium dendriticum; assembly: GCA_944474145.2. NCBI lineage: Eukaryota > Metazoa > Platyhelminthes > Trematoda > Plagiorchiida > Dicrocoeliidae > Dicrocoelium > Dicrocoelium dendriticum. The sequence continues at coordinate 264,073,996 of OX104063.1, read as the reverse complement.
CGAAAGGACTGGCTCGCCTCTAACATCCGTACCTGTGTTGCGTGGTGGGACGAAAACCTAGTCGATATTCGATGGCGCGCGTGAGACGCTGCTGTGCCCATTTTCGGTGTGCAATAAACGTCTAGTCACCTGTCTTGTCGTTCTCGTTACAATATTAACACCAGTGGGTTGGAAGATGAGGTTACGAACCGTATAGCAAAAGCTCGAGGTGCTTTTGCTAATCTCCGCCACATGTGGCGCAGATGCGACATTACTCTCGCCCTGAAGGGTAGAGTTTATAACGCAGCCGTGCGTCCAACTCTCCTATATGGCTGTGAAACCTGGCCCATCAGGTCGACAGACATAAAGAGGCTCGTCATACTCGATCCCCGCTGCCTTCGAACCTTAACCCCTGTCAGGTGGGTACACCGCGTGCGCAATGCGCATGTTCGGTGTCGCGTATTTAGTGCAGGAAGAGCGAGTGAATCGCTCAGCACCATTATATCACGCACCATGCTCAGATGGTTGGGCCAGGTGTTGCGTATGCTAGCACACCGACTTCCGCAACGTGTATAGTTTGCGCGCAGGGTGCGGTTGGAAGAGGAGGAGGGGAGGCCAAGCGATGACTTGATCGAGAGAGAAGAAAACCCTCACTTCGAAGTTGGCGTCGGTTGGTGCATTCCGACTGCGTGGCTGGGGTCCTGAGGACGGTGAACACGTTTGGTTGGACACACTTGCTGATATGGCTCGGAGCCGGCCCCAATGTCGTTTGTGTTGTGAGTTACTTTGTCCATCCCCCTCCTGCTTAGCGTCCCCCTACAAACACGATCTCACTCGTTAGGCATAATATAACACTTTCTTACGGCACGATAGCCACTTGTTAGCTATCCGGAACGATGTCCAACCGTTACTGGGGACTCAGCCGGCATGCCACTGTTTGTATTCCTTTTCTTGTCTATTATATTACGACACAACAGCTGCGGTGTTTTCCACCTGCAACTAACGTGTATAATGATGACGATGATGTATGACATGTATGGAAATAAGAATCAACCAGATGGCTGTCAGCCAGTTTGCATCCAAACAATTTCTCTGAGAGATTATGCATAGCAATCGCGTTTGAAGGAGGCACAATTTGCTCATATGTCTCAGGTCAAGTTTGCATTGTTCTCTCAGAATCTATTTCTGTAGTACAAAGAAACCCTGCTTCAAAAAACAGAGATGCTTGAGTTCTGCACCTCCTTCCATGTAGAAGTTATGTAGAACACGATGTTTAATAAATATACTAGTCTCATAAAATCAGTTCTGGACATATCTTTGTGGGATTCCATGATCGTTATAAGATGGAGAAGATGTTTCTTTCGTAAACTTCGATTTCAGCGCCTGAATGACATCCTGGTCGTAGGGTTGACGTACCACAATGGTGTTGGGTGACAGAAACTGCAATTTGATATTAAGTAGGTGGAATTAGGGAGGGCAACGGCTTTGTCGAGAGCAGGGATGATGTTACATTTTTCAATATTTTGCTGTTAAATCTTCGGAAATAGCTGCACTCATCCATGCCTTTTCATTATCTTTGTAAACTACCGGTAGCTTTTCATGTTGATATTTCTAAAATTCGAGTGTTGGCTGATTTCCAAATCACTACAGACGGTTCTCGCTCCCCCAATGTGGTAGTGTAGAGCATAACTGTGCTACGCGCCTTGCTTCTTTTCCCACTTGTGCATTTCTATCCTTTTACACAAAGCCTTTAGCTGACGTTTTGAATAGCAAAGCAGTTTCATGTGAATTAAAAATATCTTGAGCTGTGTAGCCGGAACATATTTCGGGCAAATTTTTCTGCCTAGGCGGATGCTGCACACATCTCTGAGTCACCGCATTCACCCGATTGCTTACCAAACACAAGATCTTCTACTGATGAAGGTCTGTAGCCAACTGTTTAACGAGGTAAAGTCTGTGTTTTAAAATTCTTTTGCGAAGTATAATGCTCGTTCTTGAATCACGTGTGCAGATAATGGGATTTTCCCACCAGTGCTGACTGGCACTATTTCCAGCAAGGTGCGTTTATGTCTTCGTTACCCATTTTTCTACCATTCTTTCTTTTCAGTCTTGGTGTGTGGTTCACAAGGTCATGCAAAAACGGCTTTCCTCTTTTATGTTACATGGATTTGTGTTCTTCCTACTCTGAAATTTTGCGCCAATATTAGCGAACTATTCCTTCTTAATATCGTCGAACCACTGCTAACATTTCGTCAAGTGTGAATGCCTTTGGTTTTGCTGAAATGGAGCTAGCCATTGTGTCCTTAAAAGAACTCAAAAAGAACTATAGAAACGAACATGAATATTCAGTAAGGAGGTACGTCAGCAGTACCCGCTCAGGTCTGACAATCGACTGGTTAGACGGTAAAAAATACCCATAGAAACTGATAGTCACAATACTTGCGACTGTATAACAGTATCACAAATCCCGGAATGTGCGAGGGGAGTACCACTGCTCTTTTATTGTGTAACATGGCTCTAACAGACTTGTTTATTGCACAGCGCATAGCAGTGTACATGCATTAGTTACATTGGGTGAAAACCCGGGGAGGAGTAATGCGTCACTCGACAATTCTGGTTTGGCTTCTCCATGTCGTAGGTTGTCCAGCGCGCCTGTCTAGCAACCGCGAAGAAAGCGCGACAAGGAAGACCATGACCGGGCATACTCAATACGTGTCCAAGACACCGCAGGTGACGCAGTGGGACCAGCTCCTCCTGCGATGGCTGGAGTGTCAGGAAGTAAACCGTCCTTAGCCTATTGTTCACTATTGTATTCATAGATTTCGGTGTTAACATGAGCCGTCTGTCTAGGTAGCGAGCAATGGTGCTGGCGCTTACCTCTACCTCGAACTTAACGTAACCCTAACCCTAACCGAAGAGTTTCTATTGTCACCGTTGGCTCCGATTCAACTCATTCAACCAGCAATCAAGGTGACTTTCTGACAGCGACCTTCCACGCGTCACGGTAGCAGTACTTTTCGGCTCATTCAGTTCCAATTTTCTAATCCAACTGAGACAGGTGTTCACGTTTACCTGCAACACAGATGCAACATTCTTCCAGCCACCGCCTTCCTCATAGGTCTTCAGTATAATGGCCTTCACGTCAGCAGTATGATGGATGCGCGTTCCGCTTTGTTCCATCGCGGTTAGCCTAAACTAAAAGTAACAAACCATAAAAAGCTAATTGAAGACAAACCTTGCGTCTTTAAACGAATCTTTCGAAAACGCTCGCTGTCGCAACGTAGGCCTATCTCTACGCAATGCCTGGGAAAACCAGAAGCGACAAGTTGGCTGGCCGGATGGCGAATATGTCATCATTAGTCATGTCCATGTTTATATGTCTAAGACCATCGCATTGGCACTGTGGCTGTAGGCTTCCACTTCCGTACTCGAAGTTGCATTGTGGTCTGCTGATTCGGTGTGCTGGTCAGCACATAATGTTAACCGCGCGTACGAGAACATTGGCAACCTTTTCAGGCAAGACATGTCCGGCCCCTCTTGTAGTTTGACCCTTCTCAGCCTCATTGGATGGTTCCATGCTCAGGTACAAGGTCATATTAGGCGAGGAAGTCATCGCTGAGCAGTGTGCATATCGTCTCCGCTACCAAATCTATTAGGGGTGGTTGTACAAGTGTGAACCCCCTACAGTATGACTCACCTGTTTTGGAGACAAAAGTATCCGTGTTCCACGGTCGTCCTCAGCTGACAACTTTCTCAGGCCTGACATGACGAGCCCCTGTCCGACACGTCCCGCGACTCTTTCGTAGTCAGACATCCGAAAGATCTTAACATGTTGGTCCACGCAACACAAACGCGTCGGAGAGTGTGCACAGCAAGACAATTTTCGCCGTCCCATATTCAGGGACTTAGCCGACTTGCTAACTCGTCGCATGTTGAAAGATTGCATGTACACAAACGCGATGGACAGATGTGAGTTGTGCGACGGTATAAAGTGTTCGGTTTGCCAGACGTCAAAAACGAATCATGTTCCAGTGAATTACTAGGCATGCTGAGTTTCGGCAGGCAAACTACTTCCATTTCATTGTTTATAATGAAAACCACAAACCGAATTGTGCGCGAAGAATTTTTCGTCCCATGTTGCAGAGCTGAGTGGCGGGTGCGCTGTACGAAAGTGAGCGGTCTGGTCGGTTGAGCTGCGTTTACAATTACGAGTCACCTGCGCGTGTAGCACATTAGAATAACCACGCAAGATGTACCTGCAGCCAATCAGCTCCCACGCAGACACATCCTAAACACTGTGTATGGCACCTACCAAAGACTTGAACAATAAAACAGGTTAACTGAACCTTCTGATGACTTCACAGGACGTCTAGGGAGTATACTTATCCATTGCTGTTAAACGCCATCAGTCCATCAGATGCAGATGCATTGTTTCGGAGGGACGCAATCTTCCCATAGTCCACGGATTTCTGATGCATCCTCATTAAACCGGACATACGGCCAGGAACAGCACGCAAACTCGATTCTGCATAGTCACTCACCTAAGTGTTATACTTGTGGTTAATGGGGCTTAGGGCCGTCAGAACAAACACGTTCATCGCACTGGACAGTGTATGGACCAGATCTCAAGTCACATGGAACAGACAAGATAGCCGACTACAAAGGCTACGGTGTGAATGTTTCTGACTGGAGGCGGCCTGATGGATATGAACCACAGTGGACCATTGGGTAAGATTGAAGTTCACGGTCAGGTGGGTGGAACGACATTGTACATGTAAGGCACCAAATTGCATATTGTAACATCTCCCTCTTCGAAAACATGTTCTCCAGACTCATACGAATGAAGCACTGGGTTCACCTGTAAACGTTGCATAGGTTTAGTAGGCCACATAGTTCTCCCAGTGACTCCGTCGCATAACGCTGTGCACGTCTCTGTCGGTTCAATACGCCCCACAATTTTTGGTAGTTCAGCTGTGTCCAGCAATATATCAAACGGCAACTCGAAAGTAGAAGTGATGGTTTGTTCGCTCCATCCTTTGCGTCGCTGAGAAACGTGCCGTATGACAGAATACGTTCCGACAGACCACGTACAGCACAGGGAATTTTCGTAATCGTGCCACTGCAGGTTGCCAGCTTTGGTGGTTCGGCCATGAATCCAGCGCGTACACCGGCTCCCCTAGTAGAAAATGTCTGTTCACCTCTGACGCCAGTAGCCGTTGCGCAACCTTAGGGAGTATTGCATCAACTGGAGGACGTGTCTCACGCCTGAACTTGGCTTCCGCTGGGGATCTGCCGCCTGGTAGATCGGGGTTTTGCGTAGCCCAGATTACTTAACTGGAACAGCTGTATGATCTCCTCTGCGGGTCCTTCCCCCGCAGCTTTAGAAGTAAACGTTTGATGGTATCCACGAATCTTTCTGCTTACCAGTTGGACTGGGGATGCGCCGAAGGCTATCAGCAGTGTTTGATACAACTACACTGACAAAAAACACCAACATCGTCGGACATAAATTGCGAACCGTTATCAAAAACCAAGATGTTTAGTGAATCGAACTGTGCAAGTAACTGTTGTAATTTTCGTACCTTGGCCGCTGTCGTAGTTGTGTTCATCAGGTATACGTCCGGCCACTAGGTATAGGCATCAATCAAATTCAAAAGACTATCCTTGAACGGAACCAGGAAAATCAAGTTGAATTCTCTCCCATGGTTTAGAGGCTGGCGTCCTGGGTTGGATAAATTTGCTTGGAAGTTTTGCTGCTGAAGCACATTTGCTACATGTGGCGACACAATCATGAATAGCGTTGCCCTAAAAGAAGGCCAATATACGTAACTTTTGGCTGAAGCTTTCATCCGGAATATTCCGGGGCAATGTAGGTGCAAATACCTTTATAAACTTGCCATTGAGGAAGTCCTAAAGAATGTTCTACATAATTCGTTAAGCGCGCTGACGTTGAGCTCCTCCCAGGGAGCCGAGCTGTGGACTTGGATTACGCTGCTGATTTGGTCTTACTGAGTGACGGTCCACAGGCCGTCCAACTTGCATTCAACCACTTGGCGATTGAAGCGACAAAATATGGGATGACTTTTCCCCATCCAAATGCAAACTTCTTTTCCAAGACTTTCAGATGCCTGTACGTGCACTCACTCTTGGTGGTGAGACACTGGAGGTTACGGAGTGTTTTGCCTACCTGGGTAGTTACATCACAGCCAATGGAGCTATTGGAGACCAAATTTCGCTGCGTATCTCAAGAGCTCGCCTCGCTTTCTCTAAGCGGAAGCACTTATCGCGCCGCTATGACATCGGTATATCCAACAAAGGACGGGACTGTCCGCGCTGTACTGTTTTGCGGTTTGCGAGACTTGGCCTGTTCGTATCGCTGACCTGCAACGTCTCTCCGCTTTGAGCACCGTCGCTTGCGGTCGATTGCCCATGTGTGGCCGCTGCACCAAGTAACCAATGTGGAAGTTAGCGTGGCTCGGGTGGATGTAGTCATTCGCTGGAGGAGCTCGTCCCACTGCGTCACCTGCGGTGTCTTGGACACGTATTGAGTATGCCCGGTCATGGTCTTCCTTGTCGCGCTTTCTTCGCGGTTGCTAGACAGGCGCGCTGGACAACCTACGACATGGAGAAGCCAAACCAGAATTGTCGAGTGACGCATTACTCCTCCCCGGGTTTTCACCCAATGCAACAAATGCATGTATACTGCTTTGGGCTGTGCAATAAACAAGTCTGTTAGAGCCATGTTACATAATAAAAGAGCAGTGGTACTCCCCTCGCACATTCCGGGATTTGTGATACTGTTATACAGTCGCAAGTATTGTGACTATCAGTTTCTATGGGTATTTTTTACCGTCTAACCAGTCGATTGTCAGACCTGAGCGGGTACTGCTGACGTACCTCCTTACTGAATATTCATGTTCGTTTCTATAGTTCTTTTTGAGTTCTTTTAAGGACACAATGGCTAGCTCCATTTCAGCAAAACCAAAGGCATTCACACTTGACGAAATGTTAGCAGTGATTCGACGATGTTAAGAAGGAATAGTTCGCTAACATTGGCGCAAAATTTCAGAGTAGGAAGAACACAAATCCATGTAACATAAAAGAGGAAAGCCGTTTTTGCATGACCTTGTGAACCACACACCAAGACTGAAAAGAAAGAATGGTAGAAAAATGGGTAACGAAGACATAAACGCACCTTGCTGGAAATAGTGCTAGTCAGCATTGACGAGAAAAGCCCATTATTTGGATACATGATTCTAGAACGCGCATTACACTTCGCAAAAGAATTGTAAAACACAGACTTTACCTCGTTAAACAGTTGGCTACAGACCTTCATCAGTAGAAGATCTTGTGTTTGGTAAGCAATCGGGTGAATGCGGTGACTCAGAGATGTGTGCAGCATCCGCCTAGGCAGAAAAATTGCCCGAAATATGTTCCGGCTACACAGCTCAAGATATTTTTAATTCACATGAAACTGCTTTGCTATTCAAAACGTCAGATAAAGGCTTTGTGTAAAAGGATAGAAATGCACAAGTGGGAAAAGAAGCAAGGCGCGTATCACAGTTATGCTGTACACTACCACATTGGGGGAGCGAGAACCGGCTGTAGTGATTTGGAAATCAGCCAACACTCGAATTTTAGAAATATCAACATGAAAAGCTACCGGCAGTTTACAAAGATAATAAAAAGGCATGGATGAGTGCAGCTATTTCCGAAGATTTAACAGCAAAATATTGAAAAATGTAACATCATCCCTGCTCTCGACAAAGCCGTTGCCCTCCCTAATTCCACCTACTTAATATCAAATTGCAGTCCCTGTCACCCAACACCACTGTGTTACGTCAACCCTACGACCAGGATGTCATTCAGGCGCTGAAATCGAAGTTTACGAAAGAAACATCTTCTCCATCTTATAACGATCATGGAATCCCACAAAGATATGTCCAGAACTGATTTTATGAAACGAGTATATTTATTAAACATCGTGTTCTACATAACTTCTACATGGAAGGAGGTGCAGAACTCAAGCATCTCTGTTTTTTGAAGCAGGGTTTCTTTGTACTACAGAAATAGATTCTGAGAGAACAATGCAAACTTGACCTGAGACATATGAGCAAATTGTGCCTCCTTCAAACGCAATTGCTATGCATACTCTCTCAGAGAAATTGTTTGGATGCAAACTGGCTGACAGCCATCTGGTTGATTCTTATTTCCATACATGTCATACATCATCGTCATCATTATACACGTTAGCTGCAGGTGGAAAACACCGCAGCTGTTGTGTCGTAATATAATAGACAAGAAAAGGAATACAAACAGTGGCATGCCGGCTGAGTCCCAGTAACGGTTGGACATCGTTCCGGATAGCTAACAAGTGGCTATCGTGCCGTAAGAAAGTGTTATATTATGCCTAACGAGTGAGATCGTGTTTGTAGGGGGACGCTAAGCAGGAGGGGGATGGACAAAGGAACTCACAACACAAACGACATTGGGGCCGGCTCCGAGCCATATCAGCAAGTGTGTCCAAACCAACGTGTTCACCGTCCTCAGGACCCCAGCCACGCAGTCGGAATGCACCAACCGACGCCAACTTCGAAGTGAGGGTTTTCTTCTCTCTCGATCAAGTCATCGCTTGGCCTCCCCTCCTCCTCTTCCAACCGCACCCTGCGCGCAAACTATACACGTTGCGGAAGTCGGTGTGCTAGCATGCGCAACACCTGGCCCAACCATCTGAGCATGGTGCGTGATATAATGGTGCTGAGCGGTTCACTCGCTCTTCCTGCACTAAATACGCGACACCGAACATGCGCATTGCGCACGCGGTGTACCCACCTGACAGGGGTTAAGGTTCGAAGGCAGCGGGGATCGAGTATGACGAGCCTCTTTATGTCTGTCGACCTGATGGGCCAGGTTTCACAGCCATATAGGAGAGTTGGACGCACGGCTGCGTTATAAACTCTACCCTTCAGGGCGAGAGTAATGTCGCATCTGCGCCACATGTGGCGGAGATTAGCAAAAGCACCTCGAGCTATTGCTATACGGTTCGTAACCTCATCTTCAATCCTACGGGTGCTAATATGGCAGCCCAGGTACTTGAATTCCTGAACAACTTCTAGCAGATCACCACAAAGCGTTAGCGCAGGGTAGGATCCCTGCCAACCTTAGAGAATTACTTTGTATTTTGATGGAGCAAAGCACAGCCCAAAACGATTGACAGCCAGTGCTAATCGGTCCAGTGCTACTTGGCATGTTTGGGAGCTGTCACAGATTAGGGCAATATCGTCCGCATGCTCTAAGAAGTCGCTCAGCAGGAAGTGGCTCCACACCTTCTAGGTCGTGTCCAGCGAACGCTGTTTCCATGACTTCATCAATAGAGAAGTTAAAGAGGAAAGGTGACAGGGGGCAACCATGTCTCACAATGTTGGTGGCACTGAAGGGTGGCGACAGTTTGACATAAACCCTCACTCTGCCCAAACTATGCGCGTACAGCGATTTTATAATGTTTACATATTTGGCAGACACACCTTTCTTTGTGCAACTGGATTTGGTGTAACTGGATTTTATTTTCAAGGCGTTTTCAATCAGAACTAGATTAAAACTATTAACTCAAAACAATCTAAAATGCAAAAGTTCAACAAACCCCCTCAGCGGGCCGGGATACAATTATCAAACGCCGGCCGGTCAATGGCGATACATGGGTTGGGAACCACTGCCGTAGAGTGCACCGGATCGCAATACCCCCATATTGCACGAGACCAGCTGCTTGTAGTGTAATCCCTTCGCAACAAAATGTTGCATGCCTTCGTACTTGCAGAACAAGGAGGAAAGTAATATAATTCACCGTTTCACATATCTTTTGAAAGGAAATTGCATGGCTGCAAGCAAACTTCTGTCACATGCCTCCTTCATCCCTCCATTGGTGATTATATCATTCTACCCGGGAGCTGTCCTGTCTACCTCGATCAGATGTGACCTGTGTGCTTCGTAGGAGGCGAATGGTTTGGAATATGATTATCTTCTACTCCAGCTTAAAATTGGACCTATGGATCCATCACAAAAGTGATATTTCATCGCATAAAGAAATAAGTTACGTGTAGTGATTGGTATCCATTCTGCTGCGACGGAGATCGTTCTGCCCCTTATGTTACGGACAACTTGACTTCGAGGTCAAACGGTAGCTTCTACTGCGCCTTCAACTATCCGACCGAACTAACCTGAATACCCACCAAAACGAGGCAACCTACCCGCGCCTCTTGTTTAGAGCACCTTTTTAGTACCAAGCCAACGTTGTTCACTGCTGTCCTGCATGCATCACTTGCGCCCTAGCCTCAGACATCTCCAAAGCTCAATTACAAAAGGGGTTTGAGTACACTTCAGGCTTATACCCGGTTCTCTGAGCGCACGCGTCTCCCTTCCCTCAGGGACTGTGCGCGCTCCAATGGATGTCTCAGACACCTCCATTGTCCAGTGAGGGCGCGCGGCACACTGTGCACCGGCTGAGCTCCGTTTAGTAAAGTCTCAATTGCTGTCCATTTGAGTTGGACCAGGTTAGTCTCACCCAAGTCTCACAGTTTTCCTACCCACCTCCGAAAGTGTGAGTATTCTGCGTGTAACTGTGTTCAGTCTCTATGCTATTCCGAATTCTATTGTCTGGTAGCCTCTGCCCACGCAGTGCTCCGTGGATGCAAGTGCGATGATTATCGTATGCAAGCTTTTGCATTAAGGAGGAAAGCTTCTGCACTAAGAATGATGGGTTCTGCACTAAGAATGGTAGTTTCTGCACTAGGGATGTAAGCGATTGCCTTAAGGATGTAAGCAAGTGAGCAATGGTTAACCGTACTCCGTCGGATGCTGCGACTACCACTACTTCAGTCCCTTCTCATATCTGTATGATGGGAAGGTTTACCAATGTGGCCATCCCTAGTGAATCGTCAGCCAATCGCTTCCATGTACCCGTTGATCTTAACGAAATTTTGCTGGCAGCTTCTTCTTTCTTCTGGCAGCTGCTCGAGATAAGCTGTCATTAGCTTAGAGCGAAGCATCGTCTTCATCATTTTGGCACCGTTCCTTTTTTAGTAAGGTGACCCTGGAATTCTTGTCAACCTCCTTGCATCGATATTGTCGATGGAGATTTCCTGACAGATTTAAACCCTACTGCTCCCGGTCGTGCGCCTCCAGTTTCTGAGATGAAGTGTTTGTCCCTGGAAAACAGTAAGCAATAATCGTCCTTTTGTCAGATTTGCGAACTTCCACACGCTTTCTATTCATTTTCGTATGTTCGTTCGAATGGACGTCTTGAAGTATGCGCACCTTATGTGATGAGTTACAGCACGTAATATGTGACAATAGAACTGTCGCTTTGTTACCAGCGGAAACCACTGTCACTCAGCGAAATCCAGGTTCACTGTAATGCACAGTGTCATAGGCTTAAACGAAATGCCATTCGCATCACAAGTGGACATCAACTGATTACGATCATCCATTCACTTTCCGTTTCTGGTACTAAATTGCGATTCAGAAACATTTATGAACGCAAATATTGAAGTGCCGTGATTTCTTCTTTGTCCACAGATTTGTCAGTATTAATTGGTTCCGTTTTTAACAGCTTGGTTGTTTGTGGAGGCTGCATCACGCTACTATTGCTAGGGGTTGCTACAGAAGTCAAGGGTACTCTCACCGGCATTTGCACAGAGGCTACCGCTGCGTACGATGCCCCAATTTTCTCTATGGCGGAAGACCATTGGCTCGAAGCTGTGATCATGACCCATAATTTAAGGTGGGTTGAACCGCTGAAAAGAATCCAGGAAGTCACGGTCGATGCTTGTCCGCTTAAGGAAGTGAGGTGAGCAAGGGCGTTTGAAGACAGCGTCTGATCCTCTTCTTCGTCATAGATGTGGAGCTTGCTTTGGCTGATTGAGGTAGGAGCTTGACCAAATTCACATCTGAGAGTTCGTTCCCATTATTCACCAAATGCTCGACTATCTCAGTCAACCCATCGCACTTCTTCATGAGCGCACGTACATAGTTATTAACTGGAGTGATCAAACATTTTGGACAAAAGCAAAATGCGTCAACTGCGTTGTTGCACTGCCTGACTTCTCGGAAGGACTTCATCGTATATTTAGGATAGAACACTGATGCAATTTGAAAAGATTAACCGGATCTGAAGGACTTTACCGCATTTATCTGAAGAGCACATGCAGCGTAACAGCTTGTTGGCTGTACTTCTTTGCTTAGTTGCAAATTGCGAAGCTTGCTGCACCTTCTGGGGTCAGCATTAAGACAATGTCTAGTGGCGGTCACAAGTTGGTCGACAACGAGTTTGCGCGCATGAGTGTTTTGGCACATTGGTCAATTGACCGATTGCTGGGAGCCGATTTCCGGCAAAACGAGAACAGGTTGATTGCGCACAAAGCTACATGCGAATGATGGGCAAACAATGGATCACAAATTGTTCTGTAACTGTCTTAAAAAATCAGCGTATATGAGCCAATCCGCGTTTATTGTACTGCCCAGAGATTGCTCTATCGAACCCAGCAATACACTTGGTCAAGGAACAAAAGTGTACTATGGTTGTTTGAGTAGGTTTGTGCATGCTGGCTGTAAAAGCAGCGCAAAGTGCTGGAACTGTGATTCGCAGGAAATACTGTGTGGTGTCGCCGCTGACGCCTTCACTCCCACCACCGCAAGAAGAAGTCCAAAGACGCGCCAGAAAGAGCTTTGTATACATGAAATCACAGCTGCTTATATAGTTTTGACGGCAAAATGAAGGGAAGCGACTAAAGTACACTTGAGCCAACCAGCAGAACGAAAAACGTCAAATGCAACGAGCGAATAAGCAACCGTGCACTCAAGAGCAAATAGCGTATGTCCTTACCAATAGCATCACTGGACCCCAAGTGGAAAGCGAACGTCCATTCACAGTGGCGGGCACTAGCCAATCAGAATGACGAAATGAAACGTTTAAACAGAAGTCAGGAAACAAACGTGAATGAGGAATGCAGGCTGTTTTCCTAATACCACCTTCTCTTTAATAAATGGGTTACCTAGAGTTCTCATAGCTCTTTCGACGCGGATCCACCTGGAGAAGCTGCACGAATCTTCTTGTTCTCCTTGGCCTGCAGCGAGCTCCATTATCCATTCATTCCATTGGACGAACGTCTCCACCTGCAGGAGTATTAGGCTTGCCAGTGTCCAGCAATTCATTGACGTCAAGTTCGTTGGCTTTGGGAACGACGGCACCATGTGTATAACGTGACCTCAACTGATTTACGTGGCATCTCCATGGCTGTGTACCAACTTGAACATCATACATCACGTTGCCTCGGCGTCGCACGACTCGTCCTGGTATCAAAGCGATCCGCCGTCCTTGATTTGCAGCCGCAAACACAAAATCGCCCACTTTGAAGATCCTTTTTCGTACTCCGTACCGCCTATTGTCTTGACGCTCCATCACTGAATTCCTTATTTGTAGAGACGGACGCTTGGGAGTCAGCAAATCTAGCGTGGTTCTCAATCTTCGACCCATAAGTGATTTAGTTGGTGATTTCCCATCTGGTGCATTAGGATTCGGAGTAACTCGATAGTTCAACAGAAAACGTTCCAATCTTTCGTTCAGCTATCTCTTTTGACTTCCATAATGCCCGTTTCAGAGTATCAACAAATCTTTCCGTTTGGCCATTTGACTGCGGATGATACGGGGCGGTCCGTACATGCTCGATCCCATTACGGGCGCAAAATGCAGCAAATTGGTAGGACGTAAACTGTGACCCGTTATCCGACACGATTGTTACTGGTAATCCGTGCTGACTGAAGATATGTCTCAAGTGTGGGAAACAACGAGTGAAAGAGTTCCTCCTTTACGACTAGGACAGTCGAAACCCAACTAGGACGTTTATAGCACAGTCCCATCAAATTTTCTGGTGTAAGGATCACAGGATGAAGTTCCGATTTCAGTAAAGATTGGGAAGCCGTTACCGCTTCAACAGTTGAATGTGCACCGCAGTGGTCTGATTCGCGACTAAGGCTTACTGAACTCACTGTGGAACTTGGAGACTTTGCACCCTCTCCGTCATCCGGGGTCTGGTATTGAACACTTTTATTCCTTGATCTTAGGGAAGCTTCTTACGTCACATGCGCCACGTTTCAAGCGCACTTTCCGCCATGTGCTAGGAAAGGAGCACAACTATCATCACCTTAGGGCCACACTCTTTGTACTTCGATGATGAGGGTAGTCTTATGATCGATTTGGTGATCACGTTGTCGAATGAGGGCACTTGAAGGAACTAGCGTCATGTCACCTAAGGCGCGCTTGTGCTTCACGATCGTCAGATGCTTGAAGCTCCGTTACACTATGAATAAGTATCGGAGCAATATTTGGATGCGAAGTAGAACACGAAATTAATCAACAGAAGAGATGAGATTTGGAGGCAACATTCCCCAAGTGCATGTGATAGCACATGGCAGAATTACCAAAGAATCAGAAACTGCTGCATGTCGCTCATTAGAGCCGACAAGTACGAATGGCAGCAGACCGTGGTACTGAAGCTTGCCAGTAATACTAAACTGCTATACAGGTATGTGAGTGGAAAAGAAAGGCTAAGCCCGGAATACGACCACTCAAGACGGCCAGTGACTTAACGACTACTGCTGTGGATGCCGCGAGCGCTCTAATCCTGCAGTCTGGTTCAGTGGCTGCGAACAATCTGGGACCTTCGCGCTAACAACTCCTAAAAAATATCCTCGGCTTATCCAGCGTCATCTTTACACCAGCAGTTGTCGCAAGCACATTACGTTATCTCTGGGAAAACAGTGCCCCTGGAATCGACAAGCTCTGCCCAAATGTACTTAAAAATGTTGTTCCCACCACAGCAGTACCAATTAAAAGCTTTTACCAGAGTCTGCTTGACTCCCATCTGAGTAGAGAAATGGAATCATCACTTTGATATGCAAAAGTGGTAAGCAGTTGGATCTTGCCGACCACTGACCTATTACTCTCCTACCAGTTTTATCAAAAGTAATGGAATCGGTAAGCGCAGATGAACTGATGCGATATTTTGAAAGGCCGCAGTTTTGTTCTCAATGTCCAACATGGTTGCAGACACAGACGATCTTGCCTCATCCATCTGCTGCTTACTCAGTACTCCTGGACCATGGCGGCATATGGAGAACTCCTCATATATGTGATTTACTTAACTTTTTCTGAAGAATTCGGCAGGGTCAATCACTTCGTTCTCCTCTTAAAGGTTGGTGTCTACAATATGAACGGTACATTGCACACCTGGTTGGAGTACCACCTACAAGACAGAATAATCAAGGTAGGAGTAGCCGGCACTGACTCCGAAAGCCTACGTATGTGAAGTGGTGTACCGCAAAGATCCGTCCTCGGCCTGCTACTGTTTAAAGTCTATATCAATGACCTTCTAGCAAACACTCTATCCCCAGCGCAAATATTTGCAGACAATGCTAAAATATGGCGAATATTTCACTCAGCATCCGACCATACCTATCTTCAAGATGATCTGGCCCGGATTAATGAATGGGCAGAAAAGAATCATCCCCTACTGAACCCTGCAAAGTGCCACCTGCTGACGGTGCGTCGCAGCCTCATTAACACATATCTTCTGGGAAAACAGGTTTTGCAACATATGTCTCGTGAAAGAGACTTAGGTTTCATCGTTCAAGATTAAAGTTCAAGTTCAGGTAGGACTGGAACGATAGGATGAATCACGGGAGTGTTCCTTCTTGACCTGGTCGTCGATCCAAGAGTTGATAGGGGTGCTCCGACTTCTTTATGGGTGTAAAATGAAAACACCCGAAAAAGACACCATGGTCCACCAATTTCCTGCCTACGTTCCTTACATTAGCTGTCCCTGCCAGTTACGTGAAGTAAGAGAGGAAGAAAAATCGAAAGGAACGAGTAAAGGAAACCAGTTAAAAGAAGAGAATAATACCAGTGGTGAAGGAAAGTACAGAAAATGGAATCGAAGTATGAAGATGGGAATTAGTCAGAAAAAAGGAAATGTTTCTTGTTGCCACCCAGGAACATCTAGTATACGCTCAAACCCCTTAAACGTACCTTCCTTGACAACATTTTCTGGAAGCGAGTTCCAGCGCTCGATGACTCGACGCGATAACCGTGTCCCCGCTCTAACTCGATCGGACCGCGGTTTGTCCAGCTTCATACAATGCCCGTGGAGACCAGATAATCTAGCAGGACTAAATGGCCAGGACAAATCAGGGTAAACCTTCCAAGTCAAAATAAGGTAGGTTAAGATTAGGTCCCCACTAATCCTTCGATACTGCATTGAATGCATCCCCAAACTAAGTAGGCGTTCGGGGTACGTTTGTCCTCGTAACTCCTCGACCAACCTAGTACCGACACGCAACACCCTTTCTAGTGCCATTTTGTCCCGGACGAGGCATGGTGGACAGGCCTGGACGCAGTATTCTAGGTGGGGTCGCACAAACGCTGAGAAGAGCTTCATAAACACATTAGCGGTTAGGGTCCCGAAAGAATGACGGATAAACCACAACATCCGGAACCCTTTGCTAGCCGCCTTCTTACAGTTGTCTCCAGAGTGTAGTTTGGAACATTGGACGACACCTAGATCAATCTGATGAGTCACGTGAGGTAGTTCACTCCCACCGAGCACATAACTTGTGGAGGAATCAGACGCTCCGATACGCAGCACTGAACACTTTGCCCGGTTTATAGGCAGCAACCACAGGACAGACAATTCCCAGAGTCTATCCAGAGCCCGTTGAAGAGCCACAGCACCTCCAGGGATATCAACAATATTCCAGAGCTTTAAATCATCAGCAAATAAGAGCGATGGTACCTCAAGCTCATCCGGCAAGTCATTCACGTAGACTGAGAAAAGCAGAGGACCTAGGACAGAGCCTTGCGGAACGCCGCTAAGGAGAGCTTGTCGAAACGAAAGGTTGCTTCCAGCACTAATACACTGTTCTCGTCCATTCAGAAAGCTGACATCCACTGGAGAGCACGACCAGATATTTCATCAGACCTCAACTTCAGTGAGAGTCGCGAACGGGGGACAGTGTCAAAGGCCTTAGCGAAGTCAATGAACACCACATCCATCGCATGTCTACTGTCTACGGCTTCAGCCCAGCTCTCACGAGCTATCAGCAAGTGGGTTTTACACGAAAATCCTTTGCGAAAACCATGTTGCTCGACGATAAGCAGGTTAAACTTATTTAACTGGTTATCCTCTATATATCTTGGCAATTCGCTCCAATGTTCGAAAGCAGCAAGTGTGGCGAACTTGAATTTGAGACTTTTGAGGCAAGCTTTCGGCACCTTTGAGCGACGGCTAATACCACTGCTGATTAACTCTTTCTATTTGTCCTCATGTTGAACATGCCATTCAGGCCTGGTGTCCACGATTAAAACGAGACATTCGCCTATTGGAGCAACCGCAATGAAGAGCCACAAAGGTAACGCGTGGATTAGCCGGTCTCAATTACGAATTGCGCTTTTGTTTACTTGGTGTGTTCTCCTCAGAATACCGAGGGCATTACTGAGGTCTCATTCTCACATACCGGATACTAGGTGGGCGCGCGCACCTGTGTGAATCACTGCTGACCCTAGCCCCTTATAAAAAATACCGGGTAGACTGTTACGGACATCCACAACCGATGCGTCATGCTACACCCACTAACCACATGCGCCCAATCATTTGACTATAATGCATTCGTTGACTGATCTCTGTTTCTCATTGGTTCATTTAGTCCTAACTGTTTCCACTTGGTTCCGGTTCGGAGTAGGTTACAGTTTCACACATACCATCCGGTGTTGGTGATTTTCCTACGTCTAAACGGGCTACATGTCCATACAGGGATTAGGAATACACGATCGTTGCATAACACGCATCACCGGAAACTAGTGGCGCAACACTCCAGTTTTTAATTGCAGTAAGGGTTTTTACCCACTTAGAATTCATTCGCACTGGAATGCAGTACCAACACATGTGGTGTACCCACCAAACACCACGATATTCGAAATACTATTAGAATATCATCTTAGTGATAAAAGCTACACAACAGTTTGCTAACGTACAATGGATTAAGCATTGATAATTCACGCTCCACGTTAGAACATTTTGATCTTAATTTTCTTTTGCATATCGATCCTGTGGGTCCACTAGTTATAATTTTTATCCTATCACACAATATTGCACTATTGCAGACAGAGGCCATCATCATTCCTTCGGACGATTCTTGACTGAACTGTTTTAAGAAAGAAGAACCACAGTGTCTATGTTAGTTCATTTGGATTTTTGACTGGTTCAAAGTTGTCAATCCAAGTTTCATCCTAAGCAACCATAATGGGACAGCGTAAGTAGTGGGAGGTGAGTAATTGATGTTGTCTAGTATAGAAAACCATCTACAACATCAAACTGAGAGGACCCCTGTTGAATTTAGCTACACCATACAACCGAATGAAGTGCCACCACAGTTGCCCCTATTGACGAATATACCAATCGTGGACTGCTCTTCCAACTTCCGCCAGTTTTGTGACTACCTTTTCTGCTTTCAAAAAGGACTCGATAATACCATTCTCTGCCTACTACTCTGTTCAAAAAGTAAGCCAACTTTGCTATAATGTCTTTAGATCTCACAGTACAACATTTCAAGCATTATCCACCGCAAGGTAGTCCCCTGTGCTGGCAATCTACCTCTCTTATCCGTGTTTCCATTTATGGAAATTTTCTCGGAACGCACTTGCTGAAATGGCGGACAGGTCTTTTATCGCATTGTCCTTAATCTCTTCTAGGTTTTAGAAATGACATCCTTTCGAATTGATTTAAGGAAAACCTGGGGCTAGGTTCAATTGATGCGATGGATGGAGCACAGTGAGGATTTGAGGTTTTGCTAGATAGCTGCGGATAATGAGCGATCCCTGCGCCGGCGCATTTTCATGATGTAACAACGAAGTCTGCACTGACCGACGCATCTCAGATTTGTCACCTAAAAGTGATGGCATAATCCTAGCTGATACTCACTTCGTTAGCCTCTTTTCGAACAGTTAGACATCGATTGTCATGGGTCACACGCGAATCCTCTCGGTTTGGTAGTCCTTTGTTTAAGTGAAAGGTCGTCCAAGCTTGTGGTCCTCATTAGCCGACATTCCAACGCGGTTTAAACCGCTTAAACTACTCAATGCACTGCGTGAGAAGCACCCAGTCCCCCTGGCATAAATAGCGGATTAACTGGAAAGCCTCTGTAAATGTGTTAACAAGTTTGCAGTAAAACACACACATACTATGATCGACAAGATCTCTCATTGCTACCTTGACCCTAATCCGACGAGCAGCTTGTGCAAGGGCTCACTTCAGTGAGTGTAGCTCGCCGAACAACAAGCAGAGCAAAATGCGGCAAATGAAGTTTATTGTCTAAACCTACCTCTACGTGCGCGCAGTAGCCGCAGCGAGCTACCTCTGCCGGCTGGTTCGCTATTTCAAAAGTTCGCTTTCTTCTCATCACAGTAGTATAGTATGTGACGTGGCTCAAGTTTATTGGGCCACGACATAGCCTACGCGCTGCTTACCGTGAGTCCAGCCTTGTCTCGTAATACGTTCGATCAATTTAGCTCCGGCTCTTCTCACCTGTGGAATCTGGCGAGCAAATACATTTTTTCTCTCCGTATATCTATCTTTCTAATCTTACACTGTTCTGCTAGTTTCTCTCCCACACATTTCCCTCACCAAGCAGGATGCGGCTATGCCGTGCCATTTTAAGACCATTGCTATATTCGTCCAACTGACCCACTGGTAACCATAGAGACAATACAATTTGCAGGACATCCGCTTATTTGTACAACGGGGTCAACATATCGCTACCATCGCCATCATTCACAGTGATTATGTTCTAACGGTAACAAGGCACTTTCACTGGTGCGTAACAGGCTACCCCCGTAGAATGCGAGGCGATGAGTTGAGTGAAAAGACTCTTTCACATCACCGAAGTTGGCCTTATCCTCCACCTGTAGTGTATGACGCTTTGCGTACCATTCACGCCAACGCGACCGTTCAAGTTAGCGGACATAAAATCGATCCACAGCTGATGTGGGTTTACCGTTCATTTGTAACAGCCTTGTAAATCATTCCGCTAAATGAATAGACAGATAAGTTGATTGGTAGGTCAATAACAAGCTGATTAACTGTTCTATCCGACTAATTAACTCAATAGGTCATGGAAACAGGTATTTTCCGTCAATTCGATGCAGAAAATAGAAATCGGGTCCGTCTTGCTTGGAATTTTTCTGTCAAAATCTAACTCCTAGTAGTCTTATGCAGCCTTTCTGTATGCACACGGATAAGAAATGCTCAGAAAATTTGATTTATCGGTCCAAATTGGTGCCAGGCGATTGGCTCTTATAGTGAACACGTAAAGAAAAGCAACATCGGGAGTTGAAGCGTACCAATTGACAACAGAAATGTTAGACGTAAGGATTTAGTGATCAATAGTTTTTGCTACAAAACTAACGAAGTCGTATGCTGACCATTATGCTAACTAAAGTCCGGATTACCTCCAGTAGAAAGTGCCTAATCGGAATCGGGTCAAGCCATTTTATGTCGAGAACTCAAAAGATGAATACTTATTTTACATTAATTTTCATGAACACCATACATCAAAGCTTTGACCGTGAACTCGAGTCATTCTCGTCTTGAAGTCTGGGCTCTTCGGCAAAATAATAACTCGTAAAACAACGATAAGGAAATGGTTACTATTTTCGTAACTTAGCATTGTTTTGCCTTCACCCACTTTGGAAAAGACCCCATTATCATTTACATACAGGATGATAGATAAACATGAAAAACGATATGGGTGACGTCTCCGTTCCCACATCTTCTCAACCACATTAAACTCGGTGCTCTCATCCCTTAGTTTATCCGGTCCGTCTCCCCGATTCTAATACCAACCCCACACAATTTATAGTCCATACATTCATCATCCGCATTTGTGTGTCTTCGCTGAGATCGCTGAGAACCACATGCTGAATGTCGTGCATTGCTAGAACAAAACACAATTCGACGTCAGTTGCGTTGCACCACACTAGTTTACACGGAACCCGGTTGCGACGGCATTGATGTAGATGACTGTACATCGTGGACGGTTGAACTAGTTGTGCGAGAATTGCGTGGGATATCCATAGTACTGGACAGAAAATGCACTAGTAGGGAATTTTCGTGGTAATCAACAAAAGGTTTTGTCATAGTAGTTTCCAAATCAGATAGTGTTTCACATGCCCATTAAAGCAGTAGATGGCCATTCCGTATTATCGGGACTCGCTGATAAAGCGCAGTCATCAACTTCATCAGGACCCGAGCTTGTGACCGCGAACGCATTCCCTGCTATCCAGCAGCTTATATCAACGAACCATGGGAATATTGGCTAACCATCATAATGAACAGGCTACCTGCGATAAAGGGCATCTCATCCTCCAGTGTCATGCAGACTACGAACGTTCCAGAGGAACCCTTTGGATCCCAGAGATGCTAACAGCCGTTATTTATGGCATAGCGTTTAGAACTTGTTAAGCCGGATATTTTGATATGCTCAAAGGTTTGGTATTTATTACGTAAATCGCAGTGTGAACTTCGCATTGTCTTCCCA
This sequence comes from Dicrocoelium dendriticum, assembly GCA_944474145.2. Classification (NCBI taxonomy): domain Eukaryota; kingdom Metazoa; phylum Platyhelminthes; class Trematoda; order Plagiorchiida; family Dicrocoeliidae; genus Dicrocoelium; species Dicrocoelium dendriticum. Next base: position 264,052,378 of record OX104063.1, on the reverse strand, counting down.
TGTCCAACTGCTTCACGGTCATTAAATGGATGGGCCGACTATACCTTGAAGTTGACAATACAATGTACCCGGCTAGAATGCAGTAAAAATATCTTCTGCCTCGAGTATTGCAGCCGTGGAACGCTCTCCTAACTTATGTCGTTTCTGCTCACAATTTAATGATATTTAGAAATCGTCTTGATGAAGCGTTGTCCCACTGGCATTTCAGTTAACTAGTTGCGTTAGCTACGGAGGCCGTAAAACTCAACCAAATGTGTGTTCCCAAAAGTGTAACCAATAGGTTTATGAATTCATGCCTTTATCAGGCGAACATCTCAGCTCATCTACAACTGTTTATGGTGAGTTCACCAAAACGATCTCCATTTTATTATGAAATTTTTACTTTCTCGATAATTTCCATTCCACGGTACTCGTTATGCATTGCTTCTTTTACCCATAATAAAACATTGTTCTATTATCGTCATCCGGAAAGCGCCCCATTAGTTCTGTGGACTGATTCCAAAACTCACTCGCTTTGATGATTTGGAATAAGCAAAGGTTTATTTTAAAGTGCTGGTTCAGCCAATATAGGTGTAGACAGTCTGCATTTAGTGTATACCATAGATTTCCTTTTGGTATCACACCTACTGATGTTCGATGCACCGACAGAGTTGTTACGTTGTTACGTTGCTTGATTAGTAATCAAAATGTAATGTATCCAGAGAAAATACTTCTTTGTGTCTGCATTCCGGTAAGTAAAGTGGACTCCTGTGAACTAGACAAGATGTAATCAGACCCTGAACTGGCGCTGTCGCCCACCCTGGTGATTGTGGCGAAGTCAAACCGGTGAGCGTATGGTATTTATGCAACCAATCTTCAGATTCACCATCCAACATAGTAGACCCGTACGCGGTAGGTTGGGGGATTGTTGAACAAGTGACATGAGGCCGCTTTTTAATCTCTTCACACGACAATTGCCATGATTTTTCAAATTCCCACATGAATGTCAGTGGACTAATTTCTGTGTTGTTAGGGATATCTGTGGGTGAGTAATAGCTCACTCCAACGGAGATGTTATCAAAAATAGCTCGACCGCAGGAAATTTATCCAATTATCTCTTAATATCCAGTTCATGGTCATACCACGCTGGTGACAACGAAGCTGCTTTCTACATACAATCGAAAGGCACGTGACGCTTATTCATACGAGTCCTCTAGCGTTCTACTCCATTATTAACACTCACCTAACAGATCCTCACCGTTTCATTCGGGGATCAAACCATCCGTAGTTTTGCTATGACCGTATAAGCGTTACGTGAATGTTTGACAGTCTTCCTTAAATACAACACCAGATTACAGGTGATCGCTTCTTCTAGGCTGTTGCTATGATCTGAGTCATCCACACGTCATCAGCTGCACTTGGTTCGTTTCGCATAACAAGCATTTTGTGAGATTCTGCAGCATTTCTGTGACTGTCGCCCGTGAGGTCACAAAGCTTCTGGTTTGTATTTGCCCAGATCCGAAAACTACCATAAACTGTCTTACAATGATCAAGAGCTACGCTTCCTTACTAGGTGCTGTTAGTCTTCCAGACAGCCACTAACTACTGACATAGTCAGATCCGACACGTTTAATAATACCGAGTTTCTTAGCAGTATCTTCCGAATCAGATAATCTTTATTTGCCTGTAAAGGCACCAGACGACTGTTTCGACCTGTTGGTGGCTTGTCAGTAGTGTGTATCCACCGGATCAATCATGTTAGCGACCACCGACGGCCAGAGAGCATCACGAATTATACAGTATATGAGGAAAGCTGCTGGGGAGCACAAAGCGAAATGGGCGAGTGCGGTTCTGTGTTAGCACACAATTCACCAGCACAATGAAGTCTCCGGCTTCAACTCACTGCACCTACGCACTAGTGATCCGAAAATCCTTCAGGGTTTCTGAGCTCATCCAAGTGACTAATACTTCGTAGGTAACATCAGTGTCCATCCGACAAAGAAATGTAGAACTTGGACGATGAAGACCACTGCATGTAGGATGGTCATTTTGAATTGGGAAAATAACTCCTCCCTGGACCACGGAGAGAAAATTCGTTCCACACTTCCTCCGCGGCCTCCTCTGAGCTTACATGGCCCTAATCAAGTATTGATTATCTCACTGAACTTTTCCCTGTCCGTTAGTACTTCACAATTACAAAACCTCCTTTACCAGAAAAGCCATGAGGTTAGGTCTCGAACGGCCTGCTCCGAGGCAAATTACGCTGTCTGAGAATCAAGTCAATTTGGCGTCACTGATTTAGGCCAAATCTTATAACTTGCATGGAAAAACAGAATTTCACACTAGAACGCGCATAGAAATGAAAACGCGAATCAATGTGGGGTCAGCGACAAGTTGAACTCTGAACTTGAACCGTGTGAGTTTTGTTAATCAGCATTACTTAGCATCTCTAATATCGTTGTGTTAGTAGTTGTCTTCAACCAATTTATTGCACTATGCTCTCCTACAATATGAATCCCTCAGTCCGGCAAACCTTGGCGTTCTCATTTCGTTGCGGGTTAAGCCGGTTAGAGGCGGCACAGCAGTTAATGGCAGGCTATTCGTACAGTCAGTAAAAACCACAACACATGGTCTATAGACTGTACGATGTGATATAAATAGATCTGAATCCGTGCTTGTCCGATCCACTGAGTGAGCGGTGCCAAGACAAATTATTATCTGCGTGGGTGTTGACAGCGCAGATCGAAGGCGTTCAAGATGTAGCGCGAATCCCACCAGCGTGTGGGCCAACGAATCCGAAGAGAGAATTACATCAGGACCAGAAATCTAAATGCATAGAACCATTGTTCGAAGGACTACTTTAATCCACCTGGCAACTCTGTTTCCTAGAACAATAGAAAATTCCACCAGATGGTCCATGCAGAACCCAAGTGGCAGGTTTCAAAGCTGAGCAAAAAGAGTTTGAGTATCCTTTGCTCGTTAATGCTGCTCTCTTCGTTTAGTGTGGGTATTGGGTCAAAGACTTAAATTCCCAGAATTTCCATTCTGTTAATATTGTGATGCATTCAGAAGCCGTTATAGGGAAACGTTGCTGAACCTGCTTTATGAGAAAGGAGTTAACCCCAATTTACATAAGTTCTTGTGAGAGACGATATCCAATTTCTCCAGTTAAACGGCGAATATCCCGTATTCTTCTTACCGACTGTGGTGTTCTGTATGGAGCGATCCTATAATTCTTTGTGTTTCTCTTAGATTTTAACAATCGCTCCATACCACTATGATTTATTGAATGCGAATTTGCTGATGACTTTGTGCTAGCATGTATGATTCTCATCGTTAAAATTTTTTCCATGATCCGAAGTGGATTGGAAAAAATAGTCAGTCAGTCTTCATCCAGACCACTTCTTCTTAGTGGCCTCTGATGCAGGGGTTATAGTTTCTCATCTTCATTTAGCTGCGGGCTACCATAAATATCATCTTACCTTGACTGTGGGTGACAATGTCATCTCTAGGTCATCCGCCGTCCATTCTCCCACTATTTTTGTCTCAAACCTTTGTTATTCAGTCCAAGTTTGTGAACCATTCCATAAAGTCTGGCGATTATCTCTTTGTGCTCTCAGGTACCCAGTAGTTTCATACTTAAAATCGCGAAATCATGCCTCTTCGCTTAGCTGATATAGTGTACTTCTGTGAGGTCAATCGCAGCCAGTTTCCAAACCAGATAGTCGTTCACATGTCCGGAAAAGCACTAGACTGCAGTTTCAGCCTGTCGGGCGTCGTCAGTAGTGCGCATCCGTTCCCCAATCATGAGTGCATCAAATTATATCCGCCCTGACAATTTCTAAATGCCATGTCGTACATAGCTACTGTTAGTGGACGTCGTGTCTTTCGGGGCCAATCCTGTCCTCTGCAACGTTCGTAACTTGCTTGGCAGTGGAGGATAAGACGCGCTATATCGCAGTTAACTTGTAAATCATGACAGTCCGAAGCCGTCCCCCGTGGCCCAGTGGCATAAGCTGCTGACTGGAGGTTCAAGCCGCTGGTGGTCATGGGTTCGAATCCTGACGGATCCGATGGACGCGCACTACTGACGATGCCCAACAGGCTGAAACTGCATTCTAGTGCTTTTCCGGGCTTGTGAAAGACTATCTGATTTGGAAACTGGCTGCGATGGACCTCACCTAATTACATCAAAATCCCCTGCTCATCAACAGTGTACTTTTGTCATCTTTCCTGGACTACTTCAAAAAGATTACACTTTGCTAGCATAATCGATAAAACTCGTTTCTACATGCAGTGGAGATTCACCCACTGATCTGACTGTTTCCAAGCCTTTTATTGCGTGAAATACTATTTATTTAATGGTTCTAAATAATCGAACATCCAATGTACAATATCGTAGCTCCAGGGTCTCACCACTGTCCTCTGCACAATTCGTAATTGGTATGGCAGTGGTGGATGAGCCGCGCTAACTCAAATTCAACTGTCAGTCACGCAGGTCCGCAGTCGGCACGCATGGCTTAGTAACGCAAGCTGCTGCCATCCAGAAGCCATGGAATCGGAACCCGGCAGGTGTCCGAGGAAAGCGCACTACTGACTAGACCCAGAATGTTGAAACAGTGTGGCCTGGTGCTTTTCGAGGCGTGTCACAGCCTGCTGAGTGAGAGGGAACTACGACGAATTGCAATATTCATGAGCATGAGACATGCAGCTGTTGGATTGACAAGTAAACATATGTTTTATTTCCCTCCACGTTTCAGTAGTTTTCTTTGATCTTAAATTTCATTGCATTCGCAGTGGTAAGGTAAACGCTTCAATGGAATTCATTCGACTGTGCAGATACTTTTTCCACTTGAATTGAGCAGAAGTGAAGTAATGGAGGGAAGCATCCGGGTTCATGAACGACCAAAAAGCAAATAAGTGACATGATCCATGGGTTGGTAAGGTTTTAATTTTACCGGATGAGCATAGTAGCAATATAAAAACGTGTGCGCTACTGGGCTCACCAAGAGAATCGTTTTAGCCTCGAATTTAAATGGGTCTGTAGAGCACCCCGTTCGTTTTGCGTGCATGCCATCATTGCTTGGACACGGTCCACGTAGCGCAATGTCAGCGTGTCGTTACATCATTACGTATCTTTTCCACAAAGTGGAGATAAAACTAGAGGGAGTTAGAAGAGGGTTTCATTGCTGGGACAGTCGTTGTCGACAGTTCGCCGGCTGTGGCTCGTAAGTAGACTAAACTGAAGGTCCTTCGGTTTGTGTTTTAGCCGTTTCGAAATATGGTGGCAGGATTGGTGGTTTTTCGGGATTTGGTATATTATAGACGCTAATAAGGTGCTTTGTGAAGTCACATTGATTCCAGTCAGCGTTGGCAAGGGAGACGGAACAATCCCTTGACGATTCTGTAGCTTTATGTTTCACGAACTCGAGCACAGTGACATGGTATTTAGGAGGGGACTACCATGCTGGACGGCGTATGTCACTTGGATATTATTCTGCCCAACTGAATAACTCGAATTTACCGAACGCCTTTGCTGGACGCCAAAGTTCTAATTTGGTTTTCTTTATAATTTTTAACCTGCCTCGAGCAGCCGAGGTGAGCTTACATGGACAAGCCGAGATCGATCTTTTAAGCGGGCTGCAGTAGTAGGAGTCCTCTCTGGTAGTCGTGACGTTTGATACCATAAGCTTCGAAGTTTGCAGTTGTCTGTGTTGAACTGGTGCTTACTTTCAGTTATCCAAGTGTTAGCTCAGTCCAGGTATAAAGCTTACTTGTTGTATAACAAAAGACTGCACTTTACCACGCGTCTGGTCCTTGTATGATACAATCGAGACATAGCAGGGCTCGAAACCGGAACAATTAGGATGTTAGTTTCGACATGTACCCCTTAGTCACCTGATCAAAATGGGCAACGCTTGCCCCAACGGTTACTGACTGATTGGAGGGTCATTTGGAAGTACTTGTAGTGCGGTTGCAATGTGACGCGTAATCTCAATGTGGACGGTGGTTCGCACAGTTGCAAACCTTGGCCATTGCTATTAGTAGGACTGTAGCTGAAACGTATGGAAAGTAGGTGCTCGCATTGGCAAGGTTGGCTTCAATGCGAATCACGGTCCACCTCAAGATGGCGAGTTGCAATCCAATTGGACGAGGAATACTTCACAATACCCTTCAAGCAATCCATCTGGAGTTTTCCCCATTTTTTTTTTTTTAACAGTGCAGTCATCTGTTGCAGTGATAACACAAAATATCTTTTGATCCTCGGCGAACAGTAGAACATTTGATGAGGGCACCCTCGATAGGCCCATTATGAAGACAAGGAACAAAAGTGGTCCAAGTATCGAGCCTTGAGTTACGTCTTACAAGACTTCGATTGGGTGGGATATGTGATGCAAACCCTCAACTTGTGGTATTGAACGAGAAACTTTCAATCCAACCCAGAGCAGAATTACCAACTTCATTATTTCTCCGAGTGTGAAGAAGAAAAGGTTGATCCAGACAATCAGATGCCTTTGAGAAATCCAGACGTACAGCAGGTGCTCTTACCCAGGGTCGACAGACTCTATCCAGCGGCCCCGGGCTACCAATAGGCTCGTAGTGCATGCCAGGTTTCAGCGAACACCTTGATGCCGCGAAGCGGACATTTCGATACTCTTCGCGGACCTCATGAATGCCTCAACGAAAATGAAATCCAGGTATTCGGAGATCACTGAAGTTAGTGTTATGGGCCGATAATTCGTTGGTTCGGCGCGGCCATAAGTCCTGTAGAGTGGAATGATTATCCAGCGCTTTCGCCCATTGAGAACCGAAATCACACCCAGAAATCGTCGAAAGAACTTCCTTAACGCAACCGTTAACTTATGACAGTCTTCTGCAACAACTATAGACGAATGTTGTTGGCCCCATGGGAGCCTTCCTTGCGGAAGACGCCAGTCGATTCGGCGCGTCCGTGAAGGTTAGGAAGAAGTGGTTCTTGTCCGATTACTGTATGATCCGTACCAAAGGGATTTTAGGGGACAGTGTTTTTATGTAAGATACATGTACGGTGTAATCAAAGAAAAATGACCGCCTCATGAGTTGCTTACTCTAGCACATATTCATCACGTAGAGCAGGAATACTGTAGCTAACTCTAAGGAGTTTGTGTATGTGTCCCTGCATCTTTGTGCATTTACTGTAAAAGTAGGTCGTAAACGGCTGTTTGAAGAAGTGGTGTTGTGCTGCGTAGGCACCATAGGTGTCCTCGTTAGGAAAGGCTATGTGATGACGCCAAAGTTAGTGCGTCAAAGATACACATATTTGGGCAATGCTCCTCTGGAAGGCCTTCAACCTTTGCGCACAGCGAGTTTTCGCTCTGGATGTACTTACTACTAACCAGTCGCACTTACTGATAGGTCCCCGTAAGCGGCATTAAGAACAGATCTGGTGATAATACGAAAGCAGTCAAAGATGTTCTCATATTGGGCGATCGCATGAACCTGTTTGGAGTCGCATTTGAAATATTCCGAGTGACAACTGTACCCGAGTAGTAGTATCGAACACTCGATGCAGACCGAAACAGTGTCACTCAGTAGCACATCTGCCAAGAGTGTTTCAGTGTCAAACACAAGGCTTAAGACTGACCGGTTGTTTCCTGTTCTTAGTGGCTTTGAAAAAGTCACGTAAATGTTCAGCAATCACACACCGGTTCTATTTTACACTTCCCCTTTATTCTTTCTAAGAGCAGAGCTCTAAAATGGTAATAGGAAGCGTCGTCGAATAATTACTTCAAAATTTTCACTGCGGCAAACTGTTTTTCTAGCTCAGCACACTGTATGCTTCCATGACCTTAACGAGAATGAATCATTTTACTGACAGCTTTCGACCGGATATCCGTTGCTGTTATTAAAACGCCTACGTCTGCAGACAACGTATATGACAGATTGGCAACGTTACAGTATGACTGCAAGTCTTCAGTTGGTGCGCACATCTACTAGATTCTGGTAATTTCGAAACACTAGTGCGCTACATGTGCACTAACAAATTGCTTGCAGTGTCCGATTTTGAGGACAGTTTATCACAATCCAGATATCGCTATTGAATTGACAGACCAGGTGCGTAAGCTCATAACAATATGGGAATACATCAGTTAAACTATCCGCTACATTCAGTACAACTTGGAGCGGTCGATAGGAGGCTGCAGGTGCCTAAGCGACATCCAAGTCTTCGTTCATCGGTGCATACTGCAGATGCGTATCAAACAGTCTGTCTCATCACTGTGGTTGATATTGGTTCAGCCAGTGGTGTCACTTACGGTGGCAGCTTTTTCTAGTAGCTAATAAGCCATTGTTTGGGATATTGGATGACCTAATCGCTTCAGAAATCATTTTGAGCAGAAGTCCGTGGATTAGACTATCTAATGAAGAGTTCTCCCATATTGCTTAAAGAGCTTGGTGACTTCAGTCAACTGTTAACCTAGGAATTTCGAAACCATGACCCATGAATGTACCGAAGTTGATGACGGTAGGTCAATGTCATATTCTAGCAAAACAGAAGGAAGAAGTGTTTTGAGATGGAAAAAACACTCAGGTTAACAGTTTTACTGGTCACCTTAACGGAGCTGGATCCGTACGTTCGCATGAATTATAAAAATAAATAAATTTAATTGGAGTTAAAGTGGATTCCTGAATAGTATGTCCAATGACCAGCAGCTATTGGGTACATGCACAAGGGCAGACAGTGTTGGGAATCTTGGGTGACCGCTTCAGGGTGCCCAATGACGCACTTCCATTTGTTATAGGTAAATTTTCACTGACCTTTGCAGTGGCAACCATAAATATCGAGTGTGAAATGTGGTCTGTGCAATCAAGTAATCAGATCGACCTGCTCATCGGTGGATCACAGGATTGGTTACTCAGAACTCACACTTTTAGGATCCATTATGCTTACATCAACCTGCTGGTTCATCTGGCAAAGAGAAACGCGCTATTTTGTTATGTGACCTTGAGAAGAAGTAATGGCTCACACATAATCGGCTGTTGGGTCGGCGTCCAGCAGAATTCGCTGCGGCGCACGAAAGATGGAGATGCGGACAAAAACACGAACAACAGACTGAATGAGAACTCACAGTTATTGCTTCTCTTCTTATCGAAGCGCCACATCCGAAGCTTGACCGTCTGCAGAATTTTCATCGGGCACAATTGATTTGGCTAAGCGCAATATATTGCTTTCCATTTGTTGGCTCAGATTTGACACTTGGGACAAGCTGGGGCAAAATTCAACGCATTTTGCCCCAGCTTACCCTAACTGTCAAATCTGAGTCAACAAATAGAAAGCAATACATTGCGCCTAGCCAAATCATTTGTGCCCAATGAAAATTCTGCAGACGGCCAAGCTTCGGATGTGGCGCTTCGATAAGAAGAAAAGCAATAACAGTGAGTTCTCATTCAGTCTGGTGTTCGTGTTTTTGTCCGCATCACCATCTTTCATTTGCCGCAGCGAATTTTGTTGGACGCCGGCCCAACAGCCGATTATGTGTGAGCCGTTACTTCTTCTCAAGGTCACATAACAAACTAGCGCGTTTCTCTTTGCAAGGTGAACCAGCAGGTTGATGTAGGCGTAATGGATCTTAAAAGTGTGAGTTCTGAGTAACCAATCGGAGGATTCATCGATGAGCAGGCCGATCTGATTACTTGATTGCACAGACCACATTTCACACTCGATATTTCCGGTTGCCACTGCAAAGGTCAGTGAAAATTTACCTATAGCAAATGAAAGTGCGTCATTGGGCACCCTGAAGCGGTCACCCAAAATTCCCACCACTGTCTGCCCTTGTGCATGCACCCAATCGCTGGTGGTCATCGGACACACTATTCAGGTATCCACTTTAACTCCACGTAAATTTATCTATTTTTATAATTCATGCGAACGTACGGATCCAGCTCCGTTAATGTGACCAGTAAAACTACGTTAACTTGAGTGTTTTTTCCATCTCAAAACACTTCTTTCTTCGGTTTTGCTAGAATATGATATTGACGTACCGTTATCAACTTCGGTACATTCATGGGTCATGGTTTCGAAATTCCTAGGTTAACAGTTGACTGAAGTCACCAAGCTCTTTAAGCAATATGGGAGAACTCTTCATTAGATAGTCTAATCCACGGACTTCTGCTCAAAATGATTTCTGAAGCGATTAGGTCATCCAAAATCCCAAATCATGGCTTATTAGCGACTAGAAAAAGCTGCCACCGTAAATGACACCACTATCTGAACCAATATTAACCACAGTGGTGAGACAGACTGTTTGATACGCATCATCAGTATGCACCGATGAACGAAGACTTGGATGTCGCTTAGGCACCTGCAGCTTCCTATCGGCCGCTCCAAGTTGTACTGAATGTAGCGGGTAGTTTAACTGATGTATTCCCATATTGTTATGAGCTTACGCACCTGGTCTGTCAATTCAATAGCGATATCTGGATTGTGATAAACTGTCCTCAAAATCGGACACTGCAAGTAAATTGTTAGTGTACATGTAGCTCACTGGTGTTTTGAAATTACCAGAATCTAGTAGGTTTGAGCACCAACTAAAGACTTACAGTCATACTGTAACGTTGCCAATCTGTCATATACGTTGTCTGCAAACGTAGGCGTTTTACTAACAGCAACGGATATCCGGTCGAAAGCTGTCGGTAAAATGATTCATTCTCATTGAGATCATGGAAGCATACAGTGTGCTGAGCTAGGAAAACAGTTTACCGCAGTGAAAACTTTGAAGCATTACTTCGACGATGCTTCCTATAACCTTTTTAGAGCTCTGGTCTTGGTAAGAATAAAGCGGAAGTGTAAAATAGAACCGGTGTGTGATTGCTGAACATTTACGTGACTTTTTCAACGACACTAAGTACAGGAAACAAGCGGTCAGTCTTAAACGTAGTGTTTGACACTGAAACACTCTTAGCAGATGTGCTACTGAGTGACACTGTTTCGGTCTGCATCGAGCGTTCGATATTACTACTCGGGTACAGTTGTCACTCGGAATATTTCAAATGTGACTCCAAACAGGTTCATGCGATCGCCCAATATGAGAACATCATTGACTGCTTTCGTATTATCACCAGATCTGTTCTTAATGCCGCTTACGGGGGCCTATCAGTAAGTGCGACTGGTTAGTAGTAAGTACATCCAGAGCGAAAACTCGCTGTGCGCAAAGGTTGAAGGCCTTCCAGAGGAGCATTGCCCAAATATGTGTATTTTTGATGCACTAACTTTGGCTTCATCACATAGCCTTTCCTAACGAGGACGCCTATGGTGTTTACGCAGCATAACACCACTTCGTCAAACAGCCGTTTACGACCTACTTTTATAGTAAATGCACAAAGATGCAGGGACACATACACAAACTCCTTAGAGTTAGCTACAGTATTCCTGCTCTACGTGATGAATATGTGCTAGAGTAAGCAACGCAAGAGGCGGACATTTTTCTATGATTACAACGCACATGTATCTTACATAAAAACACCGTCCCCCTAAAATCCCTTTGGTATGGATCATACAGTAATGGGACAAGAACCACTTCTTCCTAACCTTCACGGACGCACCGAAACGACTGACGTCTTTCGCAAGTAAAGATCCCCTGGGGCCAACAAAATTCGTCTATAGTTGTTGCGGAAGACTGCCATAAGTTAACGGTAGCGTTAAGGAAGTTCTTTCGACGATTTCTTGGTGTGATTTCGGTTCTCAATAGGTGAAAGCGCCAGATAATCATTCCGTTCTACAGGAGTGGTGGCCGCGCAGAACCAACGAATTATCGGCCCATAACACTAATTCCGGTGATTTCCGAATCCCTGGATTTCATCTTCGTTGAGGCACTCATGGGGTCCGCGAAGAGTCTCGAAATGCCCGCTTCGCGACATCAGGGAGCTCGCCGAAACTTAATATGGACTACGAGCCTATTGGTAGCCCGGGCTTGCTGGATAGAGTCTGTCGACCCTGGATAAGAGTACATGCTGTAAGACTGGATTTCTCAAAGGCCTCTGATTGTCTGGATCAGCCTTTTCTTCTTCATACTCTGAGAAATAATGAAATTGGTAATCTTGCTCTGGGTTGGATTGACAAGTTTCTCGTTCAACACCTCAGGTTGAGGGTTTGCATCAACATATCCCACCCAATCGAAGTCCTGTGAGACGTAACTCAAGGCTCAATACTTAGACCACTTCTGTTCCTTGTCTTCATAATGGGCCTATCGAGAGTGCCCTCTTCAAATGTTCTACTGTTCGTTGAGGATCAAAAGGTATTTTGTGTTATCACTGCAACAGATGACTGCACTATACTCCAGATGGATTGCTTGAAGGGTAATTGTGCAGTATTCCTCGTCTAATTGGATTGCAACTCGCCATCTTAGGTGGACCGTTATTCGCATTGAAGCCAACTTTGCCAATGCGAGTACCTACTTTTCATACACTTCAGTTACAGTCATACTAATAGCAATGGCCAAGGTTTGCAACAGTGCGAATCACCGTGCACATTTAGATTACGCGTCACATTGTAACCACACCGCAAGTGCTTCCAAATGACCTTCCAGTCAGTCAGTAACCGTTGGGGCAAGCGTTGCCTACATTGACCAGGTGACTAAGGGGTGCGTGTCAAAACTAACATCCTAATTGTTCCGGTTTCGAGCCCTGCTATGTCCCGATTGTATCATACAAGGACGAAACGCTTGGTAAAGTGCAGTCTTTTGTTTATACAACAAGTAAGCTCTATACCTGGACTGAGCTTACACACTTGGATTACTGAAAGCACGCCCCAGTTCAACACAGACAACTGACAACTTAGAGGCATATGCCATCAAATCTCACGACTACCAGATAGGATTACTACTACTGCAGCCCGCTTATATGATCGATCTCGGCTTGTCCATGTAAGCTCGCCTCGGCTGCTCGAGGCAGGTTAAAAATTATCAAGAAAACCGAATTAGAACTTTGGTGTCCAGCAAAGGCGTTCGGTAAATTCGAGTTATTCTCTTGGGCAGAATAATATCCAAGTGACAAACGTCATCCAGCATGGTAGTCCCCTCATGAATACCACGTCACTACGCTCGAGTTCGTAAAACATAAAGCTGCAAAATTGTCAAGGGATTGTTCCGTCTCCCTTATCAACGCTGACTGGAAGCAGTATGACTTCACAAAGCATCTTATTAGCGTCGGTAATGTACCAGATCCTAAAAAATCACCAATCCTGCCACCATATTTCGAAACAGCTAAAACACAAACCGAAGGACTCTCAGTTTAGCCTATTTACTAGCCACGGCCGGCGAACTGTCGACAACGACTGTCCAAGCAATGAAACCCTCCTCTAACTCCTCCTAGTTTTATCCCTACTTTGTGGAACAGATATTTACTGATGTAACAACACACTGACATTGCGATACATGGACCGTGTTCAAGCAATGATGACATGCGCACAAAAGGAACGGTGTGCTCTGCAGACCCATTTAAATTCGAGGCTAAAGAGATTCTCTTGGTGAGCCCAGCAGCGCACGCGTGTTTATACTGAATAACAATGAACAATGAATTTATACGGGTTAAGAAGCGTTGCTTTACATTTCCCGTTGGATAGTTGCAGGGGATATCAACATAACAATAATGATAATAAGGATAGTAAAATAGTTAATACTTTAAATTTGAAAATAAGGACTTATCATTTGCTTCGCTGCAGTCCTGCGATCCTCTCAGAGTCACAGCACCCACAGTTAACAACAAATAATTCCATGGTAAACTCCAGGTGTAGGATGGAGACGTAGTGTTAAGTAACAAAGTGTAAGTGGATGAGTGCATCGTCCAACCGTCTTTTAAATACTGCTAGTGTCGGTGCAGAGATGACCGATTCTGGGAGAGCATTCCACGATTGACAGACGCGAATGGAAAAGAAATTTCTACGGCACTCCGAACGTCTGTATTGTTCTGCGAGTTTTAATGAGTGGCCCCTCAGGTTTGTGTTGCTGCTGAGTTGCAGTAAAGGGCGGCACATGATGTGGGTCTCGCAGAACGAAGTATGCCATAATAAGGTCGCCTCGTAGTCTGCGATAGCTTCCACTGAACAATCCCAGTCGTCGCAGCCTCTCCTGCTAGGACCGAGTGCGCATTCCAATTACGTTCTTAGATGCCCGGCGTTGAGGCTGCTCCAGTGCATTAAGGTCGTGTTTCAGCCATGGATGCCAGGCTTGAATTGCGTATTCGACATGGGGGCGAACATACGCACTGAGCATTTGTCGAAATATGGAGCTGTTTATTTGTCCAAACGCCCGCCTCAACAGCCCGACGTGCTGGTTTCCGGTCTTCGAGGCCTTTTCGGATTGTCTGGAGCAACCCAAGTCATCTTGAACCAGGACACCCAAGTCACGTTCGACAGTTGATTGTTGCAATACATTCGTTCCGAGTCGGTATGAGTAGCTGCTTTGACGTCGGATGGAAAGCACCTTGCATTTACTGACGTTGAAATGCAATGAGTTTTGGGTCAAGCATTGATACACTGTATCTAAGTCACTCTGAAGCAGATGATGGTCGGCGTTCGCTTGGATCCTGCGTTAGATCTTTATATCGTCGGCAAACATTAGGAAGTTTGAAGTGATTCCTTGCGCATGGTCATTAATAAACACCAGAAAAAAAACGTGGACCTAGAACTGAGCCCTGCGGCACACCACACTGCACTTGTATGGGGTCCGATAAAAAGCTCCGAACTCTGACCACTAATTGCCGTTGAAATAGAAAGTTGGCCATCCAACTTAAAAGAGGGTCTCCGATCTCATAATGCTGCAGCTTGGATAGTAGTATCAGATGGTCTAGACGATCGGAAGCCTTGGAAAAATCCAGGTAGATCACATCAACATCTTCTCCAGTGTCAGCTGCTTCGGTCCAACTACTGCGTGCAATTAATAAATTCGTTGTACATGAACGCTGTTGACGGAAACCATGCTGTTCAGGAGTGATGACGTTGCAGTTTTCCAAATAGCACACCAGCGCATCGGCAACTATGGATTCCATGACCTTGGAGAGTATAGGAAGAAGGGTTACTGAATACTGTATTATAGAGCAAGTAGAAATGCATTCTGTACAACTCTTTCGAAATATAGTGAAAAAGGTTATAAAAGTTGTCAGCCGTGAATATCGTTGTCTTTCTAATGTAACATTAAAATAGCTGACTTACGATATTTCAGGATTCACAAATGTGATATGTCATCGTAAGTGTGCAGTCGTTCTCTGAATCGAATAGTGGCAAAATACAAATCTAACAATGTTTTAAACGGTTGCACAGATATTGTCGCAATCACATGTTCAGGTAAACTGTTCCATATGTTTACCACTCTCCGCTCGAAGCCACTATGCTCATCCGGTAAAAGTAAAACCTTACCAACCCATGGATCATGTCAATTGTTTGCTTTTTGGTCGTTTATGAACCCGGATGCATCACTCCATTACTTCACTTCTGTTCAAGTCAAGTGGAAAGAGTCTCTGCACTCCCTTGAAACATTTACCTTACCACTGCGGATGCAATGAAATATAAAATCAAAGAAAACTACGGAAATGTGGAGGGAAATAAAACGCAAATGCCTATTTGTCAATCCAACAGCTACATGTGTCTCATCCTCATGAATATTTTCAGTCCAGAAGTAAACTTGGTAGCTAGGCAAAATCATCTTACCCTACGGCTCAGATGAATACGTTAAACTATAATTTTTGAACGCCTAAAGGATAATAGTAGCAGACGCAGTTTATCGCAGTTCCCTCTCAGTCAGCAGGCTGTGACACGCCTGGAAAAGCACCAGACCACACTGTTTCAACATTCTGGGTCTAGTCAGTTGTGCGTCTTTCTCGGACACCTGCCGGGTTCCGATCCCATGGCTTCTGGATGGCAGCAGCTTGCGTTACTAAGCCATGCGTGCCGACTGCGGACCTGCATGACTGACAGTTGACTTTGAGGTAGCGCGGCTTATCCACCACTCCCATACCAATTACGAATTGTGCAGAGCACAGTGGTGAGACCCTGGAACTACGATATTGTACATTGGTTGTTTTCGGTTATTTGAAACCATTAAATAAATAGTATTTCACGCAATAAAAGGCTTGGAAACAGTCAAAGCAGTGGGTGAATCTCCAGGTAAATCACTGCATATAGAAACGGGTTTTATCGAGCATAGTAGCAAAGTGTAATGTTTTTGAAGTAGTCCAGGAAAGATGACAGAAATACACTAAATCAGATAAGTGAAGAGGTAGGGTTTCGCGAGTTTAAGTATGAAACCACTGGGTACCTGAGAGCACAAAGAGATAATCGCTAGACTTTATGGGATGGTTTATAACCTTGCACTGAATAACAAAGGTTTGAGACAAAAATACTTAGATACTGGACGGCGGATGACCTAGAGATGATATTGTCTCCCACAGTCAAAGTAAGATGATATTTATGGTAGCACGCAGCTTAATGAAGACAAGAAACCATAACGCGTGCATCAGATGGCATTAAGAAGAAGTGGTCTGGATGAAGACTGACTGGCTATTTTTTCCAATCCACTTCGGATCATGGAAAAGATCTTAACGATGAGAATCATGCACGCTAGCACAAAGTCATCAGCAAATTCGCATTCAATAAATCATAGTGAAATGGATTGATTGTTAAAATATAAGGGAAACCCAAAGAATGATAGGATCGCTCCATACAGAACACCAGAGTCGGTAAGAAGAATACGGGATATTTCGCTGTTTAACCGGAGAAATTGTATATTGTCTGTCACAATAACTTACATAAATCGGGGTTAACTCCTTTTTCATAAAGCAGATTCAGCAACATTTCCCTATAACGGCTTTTGAATGCATCACAATATTAACAGAATGGAAACCCTGGGGATTTAAATCTTTGACCCAATACCCACACTAAGCGAAGAGGCAGCATTAAATAGCAAAGGATACTCAGACTGTCTCTTTGCTGAGCTTTGAAACCTGCCACTGGGGTTCTCCATGGACCATCTGGTGGAATTTTCTATTGTTCTAGGATACAGCGTTGCCAGGTGGATTAAAGTAGTCCTGCGAACATTTAGATTTCCGGTCCCGACGTTAATTCTCTCTTCGGATTAGTTGGCCCACACGCTGGTGGGATTCGCGCTACATTTTGAACTCCTTCGGTCTGCACTGTCAACACCCACGCAGATAATAATTTGTCTTGGCACCGCTCACTCAGTGGGTGGGGCAAGCACGGATTCGGATCTATTTATATCACATCATACAGTTTATAGACCATGTGTTGTGGTTTCTACTGATTGTACGAATAGCCTGCCAGCGACTGCTGTGCCGCCTCTAACCGGCTTAACCCGCAACGAAATGAGAACGCCAAGATCTGCCGGACTGAGGGATTCATATTGTAGGAGAGCATAGTGCAATAAATAGGTTGAAGACAACTACGAACACAACGATATTAGAGATGCTAAGTAATGCTAATTAACACAACTCACACGGTTCAAGTTCAGAGTCCAACATGTCGCTGACCCCACACTGATTCGCGTTTTCATTTCTACCCGTGTTCGAGTGTGAAATTCTGTTTTTCCATGCAAGTTATAAGATTTGGCCTGAATCAGTGACGCCAAATTGACTTGATTCTCAGACAGCGTAATTTGCCTCGGAGCAGGCCGTTCGAGACCTAACATCATGGCTTTTCTGGTAAAGGATGTTCTGTAATTGTGGAAGTACTAACGGACAGGGAAAAGTTCAGTGAGATAATCACTACTTGATTAGGGCCATGTAAGCTCAGAGGAGGCCGCGGAGGAAGTGTGGAACGAATTTTCTCTCCGTGGTCTAGGGAGGAGATATTTTCCCAATTCAAAATGACCATCCCATATGCAGTAGTCTTCATCGTCCAAGCTCGACATTTCTTTGTCGGATGGAGACTGATGTTGCCTACGAAGTATTAGTCGCTTGGCTGAGCTCAGAAACCCTGAAGGATTTTCGGATCACTAGTGCGTAGGTGCAATGTGTTGAAGCCGGATGACTTCATTGTGCTGGTGAATTGCGTGCCAACACAGAACCGCACTCGCCCATTTCGCTTCGTGCTCACCAGCAGCTTTCCTCATATACTGTATAACACGTGATGCTCTCTGGCCGTCGGTGGTCGCTAGCATGATTGATCCGGTGGATACACACTACTGACAAGCCATCAACAGTTCGAAACAGTCGTCTGGTGCATTTACAGGCAAATAAAGATTATCTGATTCGGAAGATACTGCTAAGAAACTCGGTACTATTAAACATGTGTCGGATCTGAATATGTCAGTAGTTAGTGGCTGTCTGGAAGAAGCGTAGCACATAGTTACCAACCGCGCTACCCTTGATCAGGGTAGGACAATGTACGGTAGTTTTCAGCTCTGGGCAAGTGTAAACCAGAAGAATTGTGACCTCACGGGCGACAGTCCCAGAAATGCTGCAGAATTTCACGAAATGCTTGTTGTGCGAAACGAACCAAGTGCAGCTGATGACATGTGGATGACTCAGATCGCAGCAACAGCCTTAAGGAAACGATCGCCTGTAATCTGGTGTTGTATTTAAGGAAGACTGACAAACATTCACGTAACGCTTATACGGTCACAGCGAAACTACGGATGTTTTGCTGCCCGAATGAGACGGTGAGAAGGGATCTGTTAGGTGAGTGCCAATAATGGTGCAGAACGCTAGAGGACTAGTGTGAAAAAGCGTCAAGTCCCTTTCGATTGTATGTAGAAAGCAGATTCGTTGTCATCGGTGTGGTATTGTAGAGGGGCCGCTTCCAAGAATGCCTCGGGGGAGCTCTTCGGAGCTAGCTGAGAGCGGATCGAGAAGGACGGCTAGCGACGAGCCTCGGCCCGGAACTACGGAGCGGGAATATGTGGACAGCGTAATAAAGCAGACATATACGCTGCTAGCGCAGCCCACAGGACCGAGGCCGAGCCGATTGACATAGCCCAGAACAAGCAAGTCGAGAGCTCTCGAACGACTCCTGGCCGATCCAAATCGGGTACAGAGAAAGGGAAATCGGGGCGAAAACAGGAAGGCGGGTCTTCCAAGTCAGAGCTTCCGAGGCGAAAGGACTGGCTCTTCTCTAACATTCGTACCTGTGTTGCGTTGTGGGACGGAAATCTAGTCGATATTCGATGGCGCGCGTGAGACCCTCATGTGCCCATTTTCGGTGTGCAATAAACGTCTACCCCCCTGTCGTGTCGTTTTCGCTACAGTATGACCATGAACTGGATATTAAGAGATAATTGGATAAATTTTCTGCGGTCCAGCTATTTTTGATAACATCTTCGTTGGAATGAGCTATTGCTCACCCACAGATATCCCTAACAAAATAGAAATCAGCCCACCGACATTTATGTGGGAATTTGAAAAATCATGGCACTTGTCGTGTGAAGAGATTAAAAAGCGTCCTCATGTCCCTTGTTCAACAAACTCTCAACCTACCGCTTACGGGTCTACTATGTTGGATGGTGAATCTGAAGATTGGTTGCATCAAATACGATACGCTCACCGGTTTGACTTCGTCACAATCACCAGGGTGGGCGAGAGCGCCAGTTCAGGGTCTGATTACATCTTGTCTAGTTCACAGGAGTCCACTTTACTTACCGGAATGCAGACACAAAGAAGTATTTTCTCTGGATACATTACATTTTGATTACTAATCAAGCAACGTAACAACGCAGCAACTCTGTCGGTGCATCCAACATCAGTAGGTGTTATACCAAAAGGAAATCTATGGTATACACAAAATGCAGACTGTCTGCACCTATATTGGCTGAACCAGCACTTTAAACTAAACCTTTGCTTATATCAAATCATCATAGCGAGTGTGTGTTGGAATCAGTCCACAGAACTAATGGGGCGCTTTCCGGATGACGATAATAGAACAATGTTTTATTATGGGTAAAAGAAGCAATGCATAACGAGTACCGTGGAATGGAAATTATCGAGAAAGTAAAAAATTCATAATAAAATGGAGATCGTTTTGGTGAACTCACCGTAAACAGGTGTAGATGAGCTGAGATGTTCGCCTGATATAGGCATGAATTCATAAACCTATTGGTTACACTTTTGGGAACACACATTTGGTTGAGTTTTGCGGCCTCCGTAGCTAACGCAACTAGTTAACTGAAATGCCAATGGGACAACGCTTCATTAAGACGATTTCTAAATATCATTAAATTGAGAGCAGAGACGACATAAGTTAGGAGAGCGTTCCCCGGCTGAAATACTCGAGGCAGAAGATATTTTTACTGCATTCTAGCCGGGTACATTGTATTGTCAACTTCAAGGTATAGTCGGCCCATCCATTTAATGACCGTGAAGCAGTTGGACATGGGAAGACAATGCGAAGTTCACACTGCGATTTACGTAATAAGTACCAAACCTTTGAGTATATCAAAATATCCGGCTTAACAACTTCTAAACGCTATGCCATAAATAACGGCTGTTAGCATCTCTGGGATCCAAAGGGTTCCTCTGGAACCTTCGTAGTCTGCATGACACTAGAGGATGAGATGCCCTTTATCGTAGCTAGCCTGTTCATTATGATGGTTCGGCGATATTCCCATGGTTCGTTGATATAAGCTGCTGACTAGCAGGGAATGCGTTCGTGACCCCAAGCTCGGGTCCAGTTGAAGTTGATGACTGCGCGTTATCAGCGAGTCCCGATAATACGGAATGGCCATCTACTGCTTTAGTGGGCATGTGAAACACTATCTGATTTGGAAACTACTATGACAAAACCTTTTGTTGCTTACCACGAAAATTCCATACTAGTGCATTTTCTGTCCAGTACTATGGATATTTCACGCCATTCTCGCACTAGTTCAAACGTCCACGATGTACAGTCATCTACATCAATGCCGTCGCAACCTGGTTCCGTGTAAACTAGTGTGGTGCAACGCAAATGACGTCGAATTGTGGTTTGTTCTAGCAATACACGACAATCAGCATGTGGTTCTCAGCGATCACAGCGAAGACACACAAATGCGGATGATGAATGTATGGACTATAAATTGTGTGGGGTTGCTATTAGAATCGGGGAGACGGACCGGATAAACTGAGGGGTGAGAGCACCGAGTTTAATGTGGTTGAGAAGATGTGGGAACGGAGACGTCACCCATATCGTTTTTCATGTTTATCTATCATCCTGTATGTAAATGATAATGGGGTCTTTTCCAAAGTGGGTGAAGGCAAAACAATGCTAAGTTACGAAAACAGTAACCATTTCCTCATCGTTGTTTTACGAGTTATTATTTTGCTGAAGAGCCCAGACTTCAAGACGAGAATGACTCGAGTTCGCGGTCAAAGCTTTGATGTATCGTGATCATGAAAATTAATGTAAAATACATTTTTATCTTCTGAATTCTGGATATATAATGGCTTGATCCGACTCTAATTAGGCAATTTCTACTGCAGGTAATCCGGACTTTAGTTGGCATAATAACCATTATATGACTTTGTTAGTGGTGTAGCAAAGCTATTGGTCACTAAATCCTTGAGTCTAACATTTCTGTTGTCACTTGGTACGCTTCAACTAGCAACGTTGCTTTTCTTTACGTGATCACTGTGAGAGTCAATCGACTGGCGCCAATTCGGACCGACACATCAAATTTTCTCAGCATCTTCTTATCCGTGCGCATACCGAAAGATTGCATAAGACCTTCAGGAGTTAGATTTTGACAGAAAAATTCCAAGCAAGGCGGACCCGATATCTATTTTCTGCATAGAATTGACAGAAAATACCTGTTTCCATGACCTATTGAGTTAATTAGTCGGGTAGAACAGTTAATCAGCTTGTTATTGACCTACCAATCAACTTATCTGTCTATTCATTTAGCGGAATGATTTACAAGGCTGTTACAAATGAACGGTAAACCCGCATCAGCTGTGGATCGATTTTATGTCCGCTAACTTGAACGGTCGCGTTGGCGTGAATGGTGCACAAAGCGTCATACACTACAGGTGGAGGATAAGGCCAACTTCGGTGACGTGAAAGAGTCTTTTCACT
>OX104063.1:263966409-264029872 GCA_944474145.2 Dicrocoelium dendriticum | reverse complement strand
CGATTTCCATTGCAGCCACGAAAAGAGTATTTTTGACGAACCACGGCCATAGATGTCTCGCAATTCCAAGATAATCTTTAACCTGCGACGAACTGGGGGGTAAGGAATAATTTCACCTGAACCTCAGGAGAGTCACTAGCTGCATGAAACGGAGTGTTATCGATCCCAATATAACACTCTGCATCCTGCATGACGTGGTTCCTGCCTTGAAACAACGTTGTGGTCACAATAATAGCTACATTATCATTAATTATAATGGGCTTTGAGTGATCAGGATATTCTTATTTTTCGCTTTGCGATGATACCTTATGTATTTGTGCAGCCAAAAATACCTGCGTTGGGGATGAAGCTAGTTCTACACTTGACATTATATACACGATAGTTAAACTTACGCTCTGTGGCACTCAGTCTTCAGGTTGCACACGTGCAACTTTACTTAAAATCGCATAACCCAATGTAGATGCGTCTCTTATCATTCTTAAACTTAGTTTAGCCAAGTTTCGACCAGACTCTATTTTAAACCCGCAGTTCACATTATCTTGATGTATTCACGGTTTGGAATGTTTAAGACGATGGGGCTGGTTTGATTTAAAATATTATTCATTGGCTGCCTTCCGATGCGTCTGTCCGATGACATGCTACACAACGCTAGACGTATGCACTTCACTCCATTTAGAGCTACCCGGTCCGGAAAGTTTAAGCGGACCACTTTAATTGCACAGTGAGCGCACTCTTTTACTTTGTTTTCAATGGACCAGAGGCGTCATCTTGCGCTTTTCAACTATTGGAAGGGTGGGATACGCAGATATCCGAAAGATTGCCTAGTGATATCAACTTTGACCAAGTCCGAGTGATGGAGAGCAGTTCATTTAGTAAGGTATCTACTTCGTTTTAGTTGAGTTAATTTAACACGCACATCGGAAATCTGATAAGGGATAATGGTTTTTGATCTTTTCATCAATAATGAGTACACATTTGGTGCTGAAACTTGGTAGTCGTGAGTTTTACAGATTTAAATCACTACTGTTACTTTTGGCTGGCATTGGTAGAAAAGTAAATATATAATTAAACAAATTAGATGAATGGATGAAACATAGGCAAGTTAATAAGCCATAAAATGTTGCTGTTGTGCAGAGCGAAGTGTAGATAGATACCAGAGACAAAATATGCAAAAACGAAGTGAGGTCAAGAATAGCTTCTTTTTATTAGCACAGATGGATTACCGATAAGTTTATTTGGATTCTAATGGAATTCAGTTGATCTGATGAACTGATCCAATAGTTCATGCATCGTGCACTCGAAAGCAAATGAATCGCCGCTTATAGGCAACCAGCCTACTAGTTGTAAATACCAGATAAGTTGCGTGTAATGCTACATTAATTTGTGTTATAACTGCAATTATAAAGTCTTTCCCGCCAAAAACAACACTACGATTGACTGCACAAATATATTATCTTATCAGATGAGTATTCAGGCTTCTAAAACTTACTATGTTGATGTTGCTTGCAAGAGGTATCCTTTTAAATGCATGTCAAAATGGTTTTTGATTGCATGTTGTGTATTTTAGATTCACTTGTTTTATGAATAGATTGCGACGCGCCACATGAATGAGGGCTGCGGTTCACAAATTAACGAACATTTGAAAATTCAATAACTGAATACTCAAGTGCTAAGAGCGAAAATATTGGGTGTTGCAAGATGGTTAAATATTCGTTTGAAAAGCAACTGATGGTTGCCTGCTGCGCGAACGGATATCACAAGGTTATTTAACCTAGGTATTGCATTACATGTAAGTAATAATATTCCAAAAACACTTTGACTGTGTATGCATTCAAGTACATCAAAATATATAAGCGATGACTACGAGGTTCAGCAACTTAAACTGACATGTCCATTGGATGACAGTTGCTTATAACGAATTAAGCAGGCTAACGTTATCATACGTTGTGAAAAATGTAACGTTTCCCAAAATGGGGAAATATAACTCACAGCTATTCAGCAACAACTTAGTGGTACTCCCCAAAACTTAAACCGGTTGCCATTGTTTTTACTTTGGCTGATGCAAATCGCGGGCGTGCAAATACTATTACTAATAAATTGTGTTTACTTCTTTGCCCATATAAAGAACGGTATAATTTTATTTGTGTTAAAACACCTAATTGAATATAGGCAATAACTAATACGCAAATGTATCTCATTTCTTAAAATATGTCAGCCAATATACGTAAGGTTCAATGTGTTTGTACTGCTCTGGAATTACCCGTGAGGATAAAATATCTTAACAAATGCGCCCAGCCAGATAAATCCTGGCAAAAACAAACTGATGCATGGGCTTGTCAATATTCTTCAAAAATTGAAAGATGACATTATTTTACATTTCACAACAAGCGGTAGCATAGAAAGCGGCTAACAGGCCTCGATTACGCTGCGGCTACAATACATTCCAGTTTCAGCACTCGCAGCCAATATATGCTATATCTTTCGTCATACGTATTACCGAGTCCATTTTTTACACATTTAATTTGCAACCCAGTATTTGTGCTAACGAAATTATTCTCACTGCGCGAGCATATCTTTATGGGAGCGTACACATCCTCTTGAATATATCAAAGACTGCGGCCACCAAGCTAGCTGAACCACTGTCACAAATTTCCAAAGTTGCATCAATGAACAGAAGGTCCCTACTATGTATAAGCATGACAATCTCACCCCTTATTTATAAAGGTGGCAGCCGTTTAGCTCTTGCAAATTATCGCCATGTGACTCTCTTCCCTGTGCTTGCGAACTTGATGGAAGTTGTCGTCATTGAGACATTATGTACGACGTGGATAAAGGCAAAATGTTGGCATTTGAACTGCATAGCTTCCGTTAACACTGTTCATTCAACACCAACCTTCTGATTGTAAGAGGTAGTTGGACGGAACTGGCTGATGATGGAGTCCAACTTGGCGTTAAATATCAATAACTCTTTAAAGCTTTTGTCTTCTTGTATCACTGCATTCAACTTTAGGGCACACAAAGATAGGGAATTTGAGATTATGTTTTTAGTCGAATTAGCTACTTTCTTTAACAACGGTAGCTTCAAGTACACGTCAGGTGATCATGCACTAACCATATAATGGTGGAAAATGATGTTAAAAAGGTTTATTGCTGGGGCTGCAATTAATCCTTTTGCTTAGCAATCACCTGAGAAAAGATTTGTGTTCAAATTTTCAGCTTCACGTAGATTATGTCA
Source organism: Dicrocoelium dendriticum (assembly GCA_944474145.2). NCBI lineage: Eukaryota > Metazoa > Platyhelminthes > Trematoda > Plagiorchiida > Dicrocoeliidae > Dicrocoelium > Dicrocoelium dendriticum. The sequence continues at coordinate 264,026,637 of OX104063.1, read as the reverse complement.
ATCTATGACGGGCATGGATTAACATTAATTGTCACGAGCCCTTCCAACATGAGCTAGATTGCATTTATAAAAAACCGGCGAGGAACATGCTTCAGTTCATTATAGCTAACTGCAAGATGAAACATATGCGTTACCAGACGGTGCGCGTTTACAAGCTTTGAAACCGCATCCTATAGAAGGCTTCCTAGAAGCATGAGCTGGTGTATTCTGCAGGACAAATCGGATGCTCAAATCTAACAGTGTGGGCGTCAACAATGTAGCCTTTTCGCGGTGAGTTTGTTCGGTTTGAACACTCAATCTTCTTAAAACTTGTTGACTAATAAGTGCAACCGCACTTGCAATAGCTATGCAGTCGTGGCATCCCTGACAGAAGCATGATCTCAATGATCTCAAGACTACTCAATGAAGAGTAACTAATAGCTGCATGGGCCTCTTTCATCTGCTTTATCGGCTTAGACACGAATCTTTCAAAATGTATAGCAGTGGATATCAGCTTTTGTTAGATGAGCTCACAATTGTTTAGCTGATTCTGAAGAACGTAAGCACAGTTGCCGTACGCTATTAAATTAAACTACAACCTATCCTCAGTGGTCATGCTCTGAAGCCGAAGAAACAGCAATGCCGGCTTGAATGCCGTATCAGATGTTCCCTCCTCGATTATAAATGCCCTTTTGCGTTTCCTTTTGCTGAGATTCAATTAGGAAAGGTCATAAAACGCGGTTATATTAAACAATCGGAACAATGTAGAAAAGTTGTTGTACATCAAGGAATACGGGGAATAAAATACACATGTGTCTTAATGTCAGCCGAAGCATGGTTACTCTGGAATAATTCGTTAATAATATCACTGAGGTTCGGTGAAATTACCTATACTTGTTACAAAGCAATAACTCTTAACAGCATTCCTTAAATTTTACAGATATTACTTCATCCTTTATTATGTTATTTACCACCAATCAATGTGTAATGCATTTCGAAATGACAGCGATGGCACGGTATTATAATAGCATAATAACAGTATACACTTATATGTGCACTGTTTAATGTTTTGTGTCGCTAGATATACTAAAATCAGGCACACATTTTTGACTCTTCATTCAAAGGCATATGGGGATAGTAACCGGGATATTTAAAGTAACATTCATAGTCTGGTAACCAAATTGATATTCAGTTTTACGGACTAGGAATGATTTATATATCGCCAAACATCAAGCACGATTTGTATTTTATTATTTTCTTGATTGGACTGACATCTGGGTAAAATGCACACTGGAAACATTATTAGTTTGGCGTCAGCCTTTGAATCCACAATTCTATGCAGAAGTTACCAAGCGGATTAAACGCGTATTGCTGCGGGATATGAATAAGCTGCCGTCTGGGTTATCGTAATAAATAGCTTACAAATTTGCTTAACTTAGTTACATTTAATGTTTGCACTTCACACAACCATTAGTCCATTATTTCGCCTTCTATATGCAAACATTGTATCTGACGCACAATGCTCTGCTTACTTAATAATGTCCATGTCTATTTGCTTCCTATCAGAACCCATGCATTTGCTGGTGCGGACAATTCATTTAGCAATGCATCAAATATTACCAACATATGTAAAGGAACAAGTCTTCATTTATTAATTGGAGGGTCAAATTTGGATTACACTTTGTGTGGTTGGATTGCGACACGCAACCTCAAATTAATGGACTGTGATTCATATTGGAATGAAGCTTAGTCACTGCGATCGCTGGGACCGTATTTAAAGTAGATGGAAATTGGGTATTGCCCACCCGAAAACACTACACAGCCACGACGCGTTTCAAAGTAATTTCATCCCATCAGGTGGAGACAGCAGGATTTGAACCCACGACTATTGGGATAGCAGCCAAAACTACTACCCTTTGGCTACCGGGTCACGATGGGCAACACTTTTTGTCACAACGGTAGATGACTAATTGGAGGGTCAAGTTTGGATTACACGTTGCGTGATTGGATTGCGACACGCAACCTCAGGCTGATGAGATGAAAATTACATCGAAACGCGTCGTGGCTGTGCAGTGTTTTCGGGTGGGCAATACCAAATCCTCATTTATTTAATTTTTCAATAAAGATAACGATTTCCATGCACGCTGATGAAGAAGCACGCATTCTTTACATATTGTATCCTAATTACCAATGGTGTGCAATCGCGAATGATATGTTAACAATTAATCGCCCTTTGGATTGTACTATATTGTTTCAGACCCAATATATGCAACACAATTGTTTATACTTAATCCAGTAGAGACACTATAGTTGAAATGAAATAAATTTTCATGTAAGAAGATTGTGAGGTCAAACTGTAATATATTTTTAGGTACTTTAAGTTACTAACTAAAAGAAAATTTCTAATTTGGCAACACAAATTTTTATTTTAACATTCATATTGCTTGACAGGATAGTTTATGGTGAGTGGCATCAGGTCAATTTGGAAAAGATAAACCTTTATAAGTTGTTTCTACAAGATTAAAAAAATAATATATGCGAGCTTCTATACATATTAACACACGTTTACTTAGCGGAAGCTTCGTAGTTTAAAAACTGGTAATTTATTACTGCCTTCGTTTTGCCAGATCAAACGTTTGTCATTTTGGCTGTGCATCAAGATAACTTAGTAACTTTCTTACTGTGTTATCCGTTATCACTGCTTGGCTAGTGATAAACAATAGTTATTTTAGTGAGTTCCAAAGCAATCAACCGAGAACTAGACATTCTGTAATTTACCAGCAGGTTGTCTTGGTTATATCATAATCAAATATAAAATGCACAACTCGTAAATTTTGTATTCAGAAAAATATATTTTATAAGGAAAAGCCATGCCAAAACTTAGGTTATGCGCTTAATGATTTCATCAATAAAAGTTCTTTTATTTACTAGGCTGTGGCTGATTTGTTATTAAAATAAAATATTTACATAAGTGGTAGAAATTTTGGCAATTTCTTAGCTAAATATATCTCATTAAAATTTCTTTTCTAGCGCTGTGCGACGTCTCAATTATTGTAAGTGAGCAATAAAGAATAAAGCCTAATAACGTCGTTGCATGTACCATGCACTTTAATAAATAAGTTTCAGAATTACATGATAATTATGGTGGTAATCCTGTATGTACTCGGTGTAGCCATGCCTCAGTCTCTAATGGTCTAACAAAATTGCAAACATAATTAAAATTCGTTTAACAGAGAAACAAATTGGGAAGCTTAAAATATGTGAACATATGTTGAGGAAATGCCCAATGTGCTTCAAGAAAAGATGATTCAAATTATTGTTTTACTTTACTAGTAGAATATATAACGCAATTGCCGGAATTTACCAATACACAAGGCATTTTTCTGTACGCATAACTGATTTACAATAAAAAGGAAAGAAATTATAAGAATCTGAAGGAAATTAGGATACTTAAGATACGTACGTCAGAGTTTATTTTACTACAACTAAATTTCGCGATATTATTATGCAGTAGTCTTACTTTAAATTAGCTCCCAAATCTGAATTACCTTATGCATGTTGACGCTAATAATGAAAGGCTATTTGTTGCGATTAAACATAGAAAACTTTTATATTCAAAATATATTTTAACTTTGACATTTCTCAAAGGCATTTCTGGTTACTAAATTTTATGTTATGTGGCGATGATCGTCGAGATTCATTGAAAAAGCGCATAGTAGTGAGCGTTGCTAGTTACGTTTTTATTATGCAACATTATGTATATGAAAAATGCGTTTTCTGAATTAGCTAAAAAAGTAACACTTGCAAACATGTATATTTTACAGTGAAATAACACATTAAATACTGCATAATAACGGAACATTTGGAATCAAAGTAGGCAGATGTAAAACGGGCCGCACCGCTTTAACAAAACCAAAACGGAGACCGCATGTCCCTATATATTTATGAGGATTAAGTTGAGCTCTTAACTTGAAGTGTTAGTTTCTCGTATTCCACATCAGCGCAACATGATATAAGGCATGAAAATGTGAAAATGTCTGTCCAGGAATGCTAATGCATGGAAGCACTTTCCAAGCAGACGATTTCGGTGAATACTCTTTTAATTATTCTGAAAATTTTGCAATGTTCGCTTTTTCATCTATATATTCCTAACTAGTTATACGCTCAAAAACGCACACAGGAATTATTAGAAATATGAAGATTTATTTGTATTTAACTTGCTTTTTAACACGCGACCAAACCAACAAGCTGTATATATATACATATATATATCGCGTTGCAAATAAATTTGCACAAGTAATTTACAATTGTAACCAAGAAAAATAAGTAATTGCTACTTTATACATACATGTTTGTACATGTACATTTTAATAAATAATGTAAAATATTAAAAATTAGCGGGGTTTAACTCGACGTTTTGTTTTGATTCCCTATACAAAATGCATTTGAACTAAGTTTACCAAATGCAAGGGGTACATTTCGTACCCTCTATTTTGCTGGTATCTTGTACAGTACATTCGCTCTTACGCTCAACGATTGAACTTGGTCGGTGATAATAAATAACACATTTAGGTATTTGCTTGCTGCAAAACGCAGCCTTGACAAATACCAAAAATAAGGCGGACTGGTAAATTTAATACATAATCATTTTGTTTTTAATCGCCTATGACCGCGACAATCTTAGCTGTTAGACCGCCTGTAACTGTATCTGACTGATGTGTACAATTGGCTCTGTTGTATCGTCAATTACAAATGTGGAACATTATTGTTGCACATTACGCGGTGCAACATTGCTCATTTCAGTCCATAAACGGAGACCATTGCCGCTAACTAGCCGATCACATGTTACAGTTCTTTTGGACATATTCCGTTAAACATCAGGTCCGACACTATTTAAGTATAATATAATCACCCCAAACTTCATAGTTAGTGTTGCTTGATACTGCAAACTAGCACACCATGTCTCACAACAAAATATGCAATGTTGTCGTAGGCGCTCCTTGCTTAATATCTATTGGAATGCCAGGAGTAAGTATGGCTTCCATCAAAACCAGACATGAAACACCAACCTGTTTTTAACACGAGGTAGTTGGACGAGAGGGATAAATTTGGGTCTGAGTTGAATTTATCTATCCGGACGTTCCCCAACATTTTGGTCAAAATTACGATCGAACCTACTTCACATGATACATTTTTATGGAATCGGTGTTGTTTCCGTTTGGATTGCAGATCTTATTTAAAACAAATGCTTACTTGCTTGTCAGGAGATAGTTATCTAACATGGCTAGGTGATAATGTCGTTCACAGGGTTCCGTACTGCGTCGGAGTTAACATTTTGTTGACTAAGGACCTGGCAATGGTTATCTTTTCCGACGTTTACTTTTTGCTGATGACGTTGACATATGACAACCCATTCGTCATCATCATCACTACATGTTAGCTGGAGGTGGAAAACACCTCAGCTATTGTGCCGCAATACAAAAGGCAAGAAAAGAAAAAAACAAACAGTAGCATGCCGAATGAGTCCCCAGTAACGCATGGACGCCGTTGCAGGTAGCTAATAGCTGGCTGCCCTAAAAGAGATTCGTATTATGCCTAACAAGTGAGCTCGTGATTGGAGGGGGATGCTAAGCAGGAGGGGGGTGGACAAAGGAACTAACAACACAAACGAAATTGGGGCCGGCTCCTAGCCATATCAGCAGGTGTGTCCAACCAAACGTGTTCACCGTCCTTAGGACCCCAGCCAGGCAGTCTGGACGCACCAACCGACGCCAACTTCGAAGTGAGGGTTTTCATTTCTCTCGACCAAGTAATCACTCGGCCTCCCCTCCTCCTTTTCCAACCGCACCCACAACGCGCAAACAAAGCACGTCGCGGGAGTCGGTGTGCTGGCAGGCGCGACACGTGGCCCAGCCATCGCAGCCTGGTGCGTGATATAATGGTGCTGAGCGGTTCACTCGCTTTTCCTGCACCAAATACGCGACGCCAAACACACGCTCATTGCTCACGCGGTGTTCCCACCAGACATGAGCTAAGCTGCGCAGGCAGCGATGATCGAATGTGACGAGACTCTTCATGTCTGTCGACCTGATGGGCCAGGTTTCACAGCCATATAGGAGAGTTGAACGGACGGCTGCGTTGTAAACTCTGCCCTTGAGGGTGAAAGTAATGTCGCGTCTGCGCCACAGGTGGTGAAAATTGGCAAAAGCACCTCGAGCTTTTGCTATATGGTTCGTAAGCTCATCTTCAATCCCACGGGTGCTAATATAGCTGCCCAGGTACTTAAATTCCTGAACGACCTCTAGCAGATCACCACCATGCGTTAGCGCAGGGTTGGGTCCCTGCCACCCTTGGAGAAGTAATTTGCATTTCGATGGAGAGAAGCATAGCCCAAAACGATTGACAGCCAGGGCTAATCGGTCCAGTGCTCTTTGGCATGTTTGGGAGCTGTCACAGATTAGGGCAATGTCGTCCGCATACTCTACTCAAGAAGTCGCTCACCAGGGATTATCTCCACATCTTTTAGGTCGAGTCCAGCGAACGCTGCTTCTATGATTTCATCAATACCGAAGTTGAAGAGGAAAGGTGACAGCGGGCATCCTTGTCTCACACAGCTGTTGATACTGAAGGGTGGCGAGAGTTTGCCATAAATCCTCACCCTGCCCGAACTATGTGCGTACAGCGCCCTGATAATGTTTACATATTTATCAGGCACACCTTTCCTCAGAAGACAGTCCTAAAGGGCACATCGATAGACTGAGTGGAAGGCACCTTTTATGTCAAGAAACACGACAACGGTGGGTCGCCAATAAACGTAGCGGTGCTCCAACACTTGACGCAAGGTGAAGATGTGGTCGATGCAGCCACGACCTTGTCGAAATCCGGCTTGCTCTGCACGTATCTGGCTTTTACGAGTGCCTGACAGTCGGTGGAGAATGACAGAGGCAAGCAATTTAGAGGCAATCGAAATCAGACTGATCCTTCTATGATTGCCACACTCCAAACGGGAGCCTCCTTGAAATTTAGGACAATGACGGAGCGGTTCCAGTCTGTGGGGACTGTCTCCTGCTTCCAAATTTTACGAGCAACTTGTGTAGATCCTCTACTAGAGCAGGTCCATCGAATTTGAAGTGGGCTGGAGGAATGCTATCTACCCTGCGGCCTTATGCAATTTCAACATCCAGATCTCTGCGCGTGATGACGGATCCAAGGAGACAGTCCAAGGAAAAGGGCGCTCAATGCCCGAAGAAAAAAGCAATAACTCAGTTTGGTTAAGTTGCCTTGCAAAGTGTTCAGCCGAACGATCCAAGCGTTTTGACAGACTGTGGATCGGCTGCCCATTCTCGTCGCGTATGGTCTCACAAACACCAGGTCTCCTGCTGCCTGTTTCCCGTGTCAGACGGAATAACTTACGATGATTACCTACGGCAGCGGCTGTTTTCATCTCAGAGGCACGGTGAGACCACTAGGTTTGGCGGTTTTTCTTTAGACTAGCACTTGGTTTTGCCCTGAGATTTTTGCGAGCTTCATTGTATTCGCCTCCAGCCGGAACACGTCTTCGAGCATCCATAAGTTCCAGAGACTGTGTAGAGACCCAATGTCCGGTTTGGCAGTTTGCTTTGCCACATGAAGACATGCCTGCTAACAACAACGTTTGACGAATATGCGGCCAGTGATCTTCAACGGTGTTTAGTGAGCGCTTACTCAGCCTAGATGTCAGCGCATCTTGGTACACATTCAGAACATCTGGCTTCGCCAGCTGGCTGGTGTCAATCCGTTCACAACGGCGTCGCGGACGCCCAGCGAAACGCACCAGGAGGTCGGAACAGACAAGTGCGTGGTCAGAGTCCACGCTCGTGCTCCAAATCGAGCGGCAGTTTTGGACACAGCCTCTCCAGCGGTAACTGATCGCGATATGATCGATTTGCATCCATGGCTGACCCGAGGCTGCTGGCCGCCAAGTCACACTAACGCGGGTGCTGTGTCGAAAGTTAGTGCTCGCGAGAAAGAGGCGAGCATCTTCACACAGCTGTAGCAATTGCTCACCATTATCATTACGCGAGCCTACGCCATGTTGGCCGCCCAGATGAAGCTCATCTGAGGACAACTTTCCGACTTGGACGTTTAGATCGCCAGCCAGCACCACAATATCCGTGCTTCTACTGTAACGAAGGAGCTCGTGAAGTTGCTGATCGAAATCACCTTTTACCGAAGCAGTGCTACAGTTTGTAGGGGCGTAAGCCGCAATGACAAGCAGGCACCGTTATTCCCTGCGCGACTTCGTAGCACGGAACGAACCAGCTAATCTAACGGTGCACATCACACTGTTTACTGGGATCCAATCAAGCAGGGCAGCTTCAGCCCGGGGATTCAAAACAATGCCGACGCCAGCTTGACCGGCATTTGAAGCTGCATTATCGCCAGATAGGCGCAATGAGAATGTGCCGCCAGTGTCGCATGTGGGGGATCTCAGGGTAAGCACGGAGCTCGAACCTTGCAGGCGGGTTTCTGATCAACAGCAAATATCGATCGATAGGGTCTCTAGTGTGCGGGCAAGTGCTGCCTGTTGGCCAATCTGCAGCAAAGTGCGCACGTTGAAAGATGCCAGTCTTAGCGAGACGCGAGGACTCCAAAAGGAAACGGATGAACTGACGTTGTCCGCTTGGTGGAACATGGACTTGCCGACTGGATTGGAGCGACGCCCTGCGAATGTGTGTGGTTTGAAATTAGAAGACAAGCGATTATTGAAGTAAGCTGGGGGGCCAAGAATTTGAAGATTGAAAATGGGGGGAAATAAGTAAAGTTAGAGCGAGACAATAAGGATGCAGAAGCGCAAGAAGGGGCATAAGAAGACGGGAATGCCTGAGCTTTAGCATCCCAAACCCTATCCACCCTGCTCGATGCAGCAGATAGGGCACCGTTTATTATTCTCTGCGACGGCCAGGGCATCAATAAATTGTTGTAGGAAAGGTTCATTGTATTACGGTGGCAGAATACTGTCAAGTTGCCCAGGCCTAGACAGGAGAACGATTAGTGTTCTCAACCAAAGCCTTTGGTTCAAAAACCTTACCGCAAGGCAGCGGGTTTTGGCACTGGACTACAGAGCCCGTTTTATGAAAAGAGGGGCAATCCCCATTCCAACCCCCAACCTGGAGGACCAGGAGGCTGAGTTTGTCTGGCCTCTAACCATTGACCAATCTGGTATGAGTGGCTCTGGAGATGTAAAAAAGCACAACCCAGCATAGCTCAATGGATCTCTGAGGTACGCAAACCATCGCAACACGGTAAGGTCCAGCCTCATTGCGATGGATGACAAACCATTGATGGCAAATAAATCAGGATTCGCGTCAGCATGACTTAGATTACGTTCATACATGCTTAACAGCAATCTACCACACATGAGATAACAGTTGGTGGGTCTAGAGGAACTTGGGGACAACAACTACTAGAAGTTTGCTCAAGAGCGTGAGCAGGCTAGACGGGTTCAATATGCCCGTGTATGCTCAAAGCAAGCAGATAATTATCGACAGCCATTAATCAACAGTCTGACTATTTTTTTACACAGATTTTAATCGCTGTGAACGCACAATCATCCCACGGATACATAGTTGCGCCTGTAAGCGAAATATGCTGTCATACTGTGAAACCCTCGACCGAAACTGGATATTTCTGCTCACGAGTGTGCTTATGGAATATAACGGAGAAAGTTAGGGTCTATTCCATATACTCTGCTGGCTTAGACTGATGTTTCAAGGAACGCACAACATCCTACATCTCTTTTTGCAAGGGAACTCAGATTGGTTATGGAGATAATGAAGAACATAAATAAAGTTTGCATCACACCGCTGGAGCGAAAACACAACACCAATCTAAGAGAACACACATTGATCCTGACAACAATTCACAGCCGGCTGAATGTCGTATATATTGTTTCCCACTAACAATGTATAAGCTTTGCAACACGCTCCCAAATTTGTTGTGTACGCCCTCAACATATCAATATATACAAGTCAAGTTACCAAGCACTTTTAATTAACATTTTGTTTTTTGAATTATATTGACCAATAACTAAAAAGTTAACAACCGGCGTGTTCCCAGGATTCCAAGCAGTGGTTTTATGTATTGATACTTTATCACACGAAATCCGCTCTCTACTCAACTATATCATCATTCCGCAAACATCTCTTATTATTTCAAAACGTTCAGGTGTTTATCCCTTGCTGTCCCACGGGAATTATTGAGCGTCGCGTTGATTAACCATAATTGAGGTTGTTCTATATTATGATATTATAACAACAGCTACAAAACAGCTTTGATTTATGCATTCACAATGAATGCTATAAATTTAATACTTTTAATACTGAGTTGTTGTCTACAGCAACCATAGGCATATTAAGCATTTTTACTTAACATAGGGAGGCAACTTATTAATAGCTTAATGCACGTAATATGTAACAGATGCTCTCTGGGGAAGGTATACACTGGGTTGCATAGGCAACACATAGTGATAAACGCTTATGAGTAAATCACTATTTAATAAGCATTTATGTGATCATAGGTTTGGCGAAGATATTTAACAATTATCATCTAATTTGTTGAAATCTAAATTGGTAATGATGCTCGCTATTGGAATATTAGTATCGTTTGTCCGTCAGGGGCACATGACGGAAATTGTAAATCACACGTGCAGTCCAGTTTGCGAGTTAAGAATGAACCAATCGGAGGCAGTCCCACTGGTATAAGTAAAGTCAGGACGCCGTCCAACTACAAAATCTAAGAAATTTCAGAGGAATGTCGATACCAGTGGTGGTGTGAACTTGGTTGCTGTCAAAGGCAGCCGGAAAGTCATACCTTTGGCTACACCCAGTGGGCTTACATTAAAGGAATAGTCCGAAGCTGTGATTACACAGCCTGCACCGGTTGCATGGAGACCAGCTGGGCGGCTGATATCAACCTGATTTGCCCATCCTATTACAGAGGTAATTTACACAAACTCTCAGTAGCTACATCAAATTATGTAAAAGGGAAACAACTCGATCTTATAAACTAGCAGAAGTTTAAATGTATGATTGTATGTATTGTTGCTAAGTCCGTCCAACTGACACAAGATACATATCACCCAAACTCACTACACCAAGGCTAACAAAACTGCAAAGAGTTGTGTTGACTCCCGTCATTGAAGCAGAAATTGTCCGGTTGTTGACAACTTGTCTCCGTAAAGAATCCTGTTCTATATAAATATTCCAGAGCATTTGGTGAAGCGAGTGCAAACAGGCAAACCTAAGGTCCGTTTACAATTTACTAAGAAGATAGATGTTCTGCAAATCTTGCAGACGAATCTAACAGGATAACAACAAAAAATTATATAGAAAGAAATAATTAGCCATGCCTATTCCTTTACAACTTGTGTTCCTGAAGCTGGAGGTCAAGATTTGCGCATAGAGAGCAAGCAATAAATAGAAAATTAAGGAAAATTTTCGAGAGGGTTTCTTCCTAAAAAATCGATTTTACGCATTTAATATCCAGACTGCGTCGCACGTCAAAATTAAAAAATGGCTAAGCCTTTGTGAAATATTTCCTCTAATCTAGACAAATGTCAGCAAGTGTGTTGGCGTGCTAGTACACGGGACGTAGTCGCCTTTCTTTCGATTTTCCGAATAAAGCGGCTTTCACTAAGCAAACGCACGACAGCAGTCAATCAGTCGAAGCACTTCCCGACAACTGTTGCAGAAATCCAACCAGCTGTTCAAAGAAACTGGTTAACGCATCCCATACATTAGAGACAACGAGAGACACATTGCGATAATGGTGGAATCCATGAATTTGACACGGATATGTTCAGCGAAGATCTACTCCAATAAACATCTATGGGCCCACTTTTACTAATGGGCACAAAACGATTCACCAAACGTGCATCCCTTGATTGTATTCCCGAATACAGAGAAAGTTTCCTCATTTACACCTATGCAAAATGTCTCCTGAACACGTTTGACTAGCTACGCCTAGGTCAGTCGTAGTATGCCTAGGACTTCGTATACATCACTACTTATCGTTTACTCTCCATTCACGGTCGCTTAAGTCCCGATGCATGAACGCCCTCTCTCCAAAACAATCGGCTAAGCATTATCGAGGATAATGTTAAACTAACGTAAAGGAATACAGTGCGAATGGGTAGGCGATCTATGAAACCATTGTCAAGACCTCACTCTGGAGTCGTCTTTGGCTGCGAAGGAAGGGCACTCAAATTTGGCGTTTTTTCATCCTCCCCCAATATTTAACGCAGCGATAAAGCAGCGCCTTGGTAGGTTTCTACGATGGTTACACATTCATGTCGTCGTCTCAAGCGACCACGGTTTTTCTATCTGGAAATCCCGGCATCCCCAACGAGCAATCCGTGGTCGACCAGCAAGTGCATATTGCAAGCATTCCGTTATTCTGTCATGACAGTTAGCCAACCCGATTTAGAGCAAGGAATAAGCCAGCTGTGCTTCATACAGCTCAGAAGATCAAATATCTGATGAAAGAGAAATAAAGCTAAAGTGGCTTCTGGATCAGCATGTTTCCCCAACAATAGTGCGTGACTATGCGTGTTAGGTACAACATGTGAAAGAACACATTGGTATATTTAAATCAATGAAGCTCTGCGGTGTTCTGACAGAGTGGTTTGGATCTTTCGTCTGGGATGTTTAGGACAACTGTTCGATTTTCCCAGTCATAGACACTTCCTCATTGTAAGTTAATAGGTGGCCGGTTGTACAATCCCCTTAAAATCCAGCCATGTAAGACAACGGTTCCATGGTTAGTAAGCTTAAAGCTCGATTTTGGTAGAGCGCGAGCGCCACGTGCGTGATTGGTCAGCAATGAAATCGTGTATCTGCGCGCAAAGCACTCAAATTCGGATACTCGGACGTGCGCTGGTTAATAGACCGGGACTCGAGTGATTGCCTCGAGCGGCGCCTTGCAATTATTGTAATGGAACTGGCTCGCCACAACATCATGATTGAGGCGTTCAGCGAGAACTTGCTCGCTGAGCAAATTACGATACATAAAGCAGGTGCTGGCTACACGTTCTACTGGAAAACGCCACCTCAGCACTACATGAAGGTGGGGTCGGATTTGCACTATCCGATCGCCTAAATGACCAGATGTGCATGTAACCACGGGCAATAGCGCGCGACCGATCACTGTTCGTCTACGACTCTGAAGAGGTAAGACTGACACCATTGTAATTAACATACGGTATCTTGATGGCACCAGTGATAAATTCCACATTCAGTTTTCCTCCGTGATACGTTGGTGCTGACCAAATTGTACATTGACATGTTGAAACGTATGAACAGGGTGCCTGTTGTGAATAGGAGGTGTAACGTTAACTATTTCTCCATCGGTACTGTGGAAAAACCTATTCTGCTCTAAGGGTGACAGATGAACCCCTACGTAAAGTGAAATGCATAGACACCATGGGCGCCGTGTGTCACCATCTTCACGACCAGATGTCAGCAACTGCATAAGAGACCAGCCAAGGAGCAAACTATAAGATACCCGATTGAGTTAATGAGCAAAATGAGATGAATATCGCGTAGGTGTCTAAAAATAATGTAGCATATGCAACACATGTGGCAGACCCCAGTGACTTAGGGACGAAGAGCCGATCTCTCAAATGCATCAACGTTTGAGTTGAAAACTGCCACGCTTTAAAAGCAAATGGTGGACTTAGAAGGCGAAGCAGGTATATGCTGTGTGAAACCATCAACACAAGGAGTTGTGTGACTTCTAGAAAATGTTCTATGAACGGAGGTTGAACATGTTGAGGAGGATACTTAAAGAAATTTGAGGCGCTGCATGCACACTGGCTGCAAATCTAATGCAGAGCTGACAAGCTAACTTTGAATACCCTGGAAAAATCGTTCAGATATTGGCAGGCCTTCATTGAATGGTGGGAAACAACACGAGGAGATGTTGTGTCTGCGGACACAATGACTATGGATTATATGCAGCAGGCAATTACTCAACTGCGAAACCGCAATTGTGCGGTTTCCAAAGACACCAGACTGTTATATTAAAAGCTGCGCACCTGCGTTTGTGTTTAATCTTCATATGCATATGTAACGCGGGTGGATTGAGCAGGAAGTGTTTTCAAGCTGAATGGTGCCCTTCTGCTACCACCGGGCAATCGAATAGAAACAAGCAATCTGCCTCTAAGTAATGTTGTAGCTAATTGCGTAATGGTGTGGGCAAGGTGATTGCACGAGTCCTGCTAGACCGCCGTGCCAGTCCAACAATGTTGATTTCGTGTGGTTCGTAGAACTATCCATATGTCATTTGCGGCATCTCATTTGCGGGAGAATTGCTGAGAATGCAGCTAGCCTTTGCACTTGCCGTTTGCTTATTTCGCCAAAGGTATTTGATGCAGTGAACAGCGAAGCATGTTGTTAGATACGCTTGGTTGTCAAAATACTTTTAAAAGTTCAATTAAATGCCTGCAACTTGGTATCCAAACAGGGGTGCAGTTGATTTCTATATGAAGAAAGGCTGTGTTTAGCTCCTGCCGGTATGGTATTTTTATCTTTGTACTAATATGCGTCGTACATTTAATGGGGGTTTTGCTTACGGTGTTCGGTTAGAGCACCGTATTGATGGAGCTGCTAAACATCCGTTGTTTTGGTGCGAGAACCAGAATGTATTAGGCAACTATCCGCATGTTGCTGTTTGTTAACGACTGTGCGTTCTATTCATATTGCGCGGATGCGTTGTAGCAAATGATTATAGCTCTGGCTTCAGCAGCGAACAAGTATGGGCTCACCATCAGACAAAACAAAAAGGTCTCTCTAATTAAAACTTAATTAAGTGTGCAATATTTAATGTTCCCGAAACTAAACATTGGGGCTGAATAATTGAATACCATCTTCAGTCTGTGCTACTTTGGGAGCGTGATTCCTACAGACCAGCAAATATGCGGTGAACTTCGATTCCACATGCCGAAGGTGGCAGCGTCATTAGGGTAGCTTGGGTTACGAGTGTGGAAAAACCATCAGCTTACCATCGCCACGAAGCTGATACTGTTCCAATGCATGTTTCTACCCATTTTGCTATACTGTGGCGAAACGTAGACAAGGTACGGTTCCACAAACATTGTTTCCGACTTATACTGCGCATCGATTGGTGCAACAGAGTTGTGAACACGGAAGTGATGCGCCGAAGTAGAATATATGTAGTGGACTGCATGATTTTACTGAAACCATATGTTTTGCTTAGTAATATTGTAGTCTACAAGGTTAGGAGAACTCCGGAGATGGGAACTGGAGATTTATTAAACAACGCGTAGAAAACTACAATATAGGAAATTTTATAAAAAAGGAACCTAAACGTTGCAGTCACTCAGCTTCTGCTTGCACTTCTTCCGTTAAAGCACACGACCAGGTTCCTGCAAGGCAAATTATAGCGCAGCGTAAGCACCAGTTGAAAGTCAAGCAGCGCGCCACGACAGTTTCCGTTCCACACTACACTACACCCTCCCTCCTTCGAGCACCGACCCTGGTGCTACTCGGAACCCCCTTTGTTAATACTTTAATTTCACGAGCAAACACTAGTGGTGAACCTGCCCTCTCTGACTCAACTGACTCAGCTTCTCGTTTACAGGGTTTGAGGCGATTGAAATGGACAACTATAGGTTGACTGTTAAGGTTGTTACAATCCTTTATCATGCAGGTGGCCTCAGAGAACACTCGTTCTACCGTATATCGAACCGTCCACTCTCTGTGAAACTTTGCCGGCACTCCTGATGCTTGAAGTTGGTGTAACCAAACTAAATCACCAACTATCAGGGGTACGCCAAATACTTTTTTGTAGTAATATTCCTTCTGATGCCGGTGTGCATTCCCTAAATGCACTCGTGCTGACTGATGAGACCGCCAGAGGGAGTCTAACAACTTGTTAACATATTCCATAACCGAGGGCTGTAGCTGTTGCGTCAACGGTAGACGTAGATCCGAAGGTAATCGTGCCTCTCTTCCTGTCCACATAAGGAATGGTGTCTGTCCCGATGATGAATGTACTGTGCTCCTGTATGCAAGTCGGCATTTAAGAAACACATTTTCCTACTCATTGATATTCCTGTCCGCGAAGGCCTTCAGCAACGATTAAGGAGATTGATTTGTTCTTTCCACTTGCCATTTCCTTGAGGATGACACGCTGTGGTTCGAGTTGTATCTATCCCAAGTAACCGACAAACTTCAATTACCAGTGAGCTCTCAAAGCACTATCCTTTATCCGAGTGTAGCTGCCCTGGTGCACCACATGCGCAGACCCAATGATTTACCAAAGCTGGTGAAACAGCAGACGTATTCGCCTGTCTTATCGGTATAGCCTCGCACCATTTAGTAAAGTAATCGATCATGACCAAAATAAAGCGATTACCCCGTGGCGTCTCAAGTAAAGGGCATATGAGATCCACTCCTACTATCCTGTTAAGATAGCCGGCCACCATGGGCTGCAAGGGCGCACGATGAACTTTACGAGGGTAATTAAAGGCACCACATACTTCGCACGCTTGACAGTAGTTGATCACAACTCTCCGTTTATGGGGCCACCAGAAACGTCTTCGAACCGCTTCGTCCATTATATTGATCCCTGTATGTCCCATTTCCTTGTGTAAATCGCTCAGTACTTCCCTAACCATAGAATGCGGGACGATGATTCTTCTCGTGTACGTCTGTCCGAAATTGAAAAGCAAAGCTTCTTCTTCGGTGGTCAGGTAATCCCACATGGCCCAAAGGCAACAAACTTCGTAACTTTTCCTTTACATCTCTTTACTCGTTGGTTTGTCGCCGCCATTAGAACGCCTCTCGTAGATCAATGCGGTTTCATGATTGTTCGCCTGTGCCGTTTGCCACGACCATACTCTGCTCCTTGAAGATTGACGATTGCTACGTGTTGCTTACTACACGAAGGGTAGTCTCCATGGTTGCGAAGGAGAATCCTTGAAACGCATCAGCATTAGCGTGTTGCTTACCTGGGCGATGTCTGCACTCGATTCGTATTCCTGAAATTGCTCTTGCCAATGCGCCATTTGGCCTTCGGGGTCTTTAAAATTCTGCAGCCACCGAAGTGATCGTTCGTCCGTGCGGACCAGAAACTTTCGACCTAATAGATAATGTGGGTTTTGTTTGATGAAATATAACAATGCCAACATATCTCACCTATTCCTGCAGTAATTTCGCTCCCTCGGGCTAAGACAGCGACTACAATATGCCACGACTCGTTCGACACCATCCGATCCCAGTTGTGATAACACCGCTCCAATCGCCTTATCACTCGCATCATTGTCCAAGACAAACTGGCAGCAGACGGAGACAAATCGGGAAATGTTAGCAAAGGGGCCGTACAGAGAGATTCACGTAGGTTATTGAGAGCTTCTGCGCACTGCTTCGACCATTCGACCATTCGTCCCATTTCTAGCAATATGTGTAATGGGGCTGCAATGGATAAGAATTTTCGAATAAATCGCCGGTAATATGATGTTAACTCGAGGAAACTACAGAACTGCGCCGTAGTGCTTGGCTTTGGCCACGATTTGACCTGTTCAGCCTTTACCGGGTTTGTTCGAATACCATCTCCAGATATTGTGTGCACTAAGTAAGCCACTTCCCTTTTCAAGAAATGACACTTTGAGGGCAAAAGCTTTAATCCCACCCTCACCAAGCATTCCAAAACACTCGCCAAATTGTCCAAGTGTTCATCTTCCGTCTTTTCATGTAAGATGACATCATCCAAATACACGAGGCATTTACGCGGGATTAAGTCGGCTAATGCTTTTTGCATAAGGCGTTGGAAGTTAGCTGGAGCGTTAGATAAGCCAAATGGCATGGTCTGAAACTCGTACAACCCGGATGGCACGACAAAAGCGGTTTTCGCTCGATCGCTCTCTTCTACTTCCACCTGCGAGTAGCCGGAAGGCTGGTCAAGTTTGTTAATTACACAGATCCGTCAAGTGCGTTTAACAGATCGCGATCCTTGGGAGTGGGTAGGCGTCCTTTCGAGTAGCCTCGTTCAATCTTCGGTAATCGACACATAATCGTATGCCACCGTTCTTTTTCTTTACCAGGAAGCCAGGAGATGCCCACGGGGAGTTGGTGGGTTGTATAACGTTCTTCTCTAACATCTCATCTATCAGCTTCTGTATCTCACCCTGCCAGTGGATTGGAATACGTCTCGGAGGCACTTTAATCGGTCTGGCCACACCAGTGTCAATAGCATGTTTCACCAGGCCGGTCCGTCCTAAATCGCCGGATTTCCATGCAAAGGCGTCTGAATAATTTTGTGTGACCTGCGCTAATCATGCCTGTGTTAATGTGTCAGCTGAAAGCCCAATCGACCGAAGAAAATCATCTGCACATTGTTGCTCTTTGATATTGCACTCATATAACGTAAATTCCTCAAAATTACTGTTGCTGCATGCTCTCAGTAGTATGGTGCAAGAATCAGTGATTAGTTGGGACTTCTCCAGGTCAAGTCGGCATTTTAACCTCCTCAACAAATCTGTTCCGATAATAACATCGAACGGTATCCGATCAGCAACGATAAATTCATGGTTGAACGTTGTGCAGGCTACAACAACGGGGGCAACGATGGAATTCCGAACAACTAGTGATAGCCCGTTGGCCGCGGTAAGGCGAGCGTTACAAGGTTTTCTGACACAGTTTGAGAAGCTCCTACTCACGCTTGCCCTGCTTATGCTTCTAGCTGCGCCAGTATCCACTAGACCCAGTAAGCAAATCCTAGCTATCGATAATTCTAGTGTTAGCGACGTCACAACCGAGTTGCAAGTAAGAGATGGTATCACAAATGATGTCATGATATGCTCACCTGGCGTGTTCCTGTAGCGAGACGATCCGCGGTATGACGTTTGTCTGCGGGGCCAACGAAAACCTGATTGTTCCGGTCGTCGTGGGGCGGGATATCTCTGAAAACTGCTAGGGTTTCCCGTCATTCTTTCAGTTAGGACGCGTCAACGTCGTGTGTTTCCGCTTACAGCAAAACAGCCAGATGTAGGTGTACCCATCGCTGCATCTATTTCTTCCAACTGGTCACCTGTTTTCAATGCTTCGTTCAAACGGTGGGGAGGGTATCGCAGGAACTCCCTTTTAATAGAAGGCGTTTGAATGCACTCTAGGAGTTGCTCTAAGACCAGATTTTTACGTTCGTCTGGCGTTTCGTTCTCGTATGCGATATCGACCATCCTCTGCAGCTCGCGAACGTATGTGCGGATGGTTTCAACCGGAATATTGGTAACGTGCATGGAATGCCCTGTGTAGGGGCGCAGGTAGACCGGGGCGGGCTAATAATCGACGCATGGCAGAAAAAGTCTCGGTTGTGACTTCTTTCTCCAAAAGTTTACTGTCTGCAACAATATCAAAGGCCTCTTCCGAGAGCAGGCCGATGAGCACAGCTATCTGTTGGTTGGATGGAAAATGACGCAGAAAAACTGGACTTGCTTCTCCCACCTGGGGTACAGCACCTCCAGGGTAAAACGTTCTGGCGGCGGGATAGATAGCATGCTGGTTGAAGAAGTTGGTGAAGTCGACATTTTCTGCAAAGTCCGTGATAACACAACGAGCAAAACGGCGAGCTTTGCCGTCACGTCATTAGCGTCACAATTAGTTTCGTCATCGGCATTGTCGGTTGTCTTCGGCATTATCTTCATTAGACCAGTGATACAGGATTCCTGATGAAGGTGCCTCGGCAGGGTCACCAATATTGCGGAATACAAGCTTGGGAGAACTTCGGAGATTAGAACTGGAGATTTATTAAGCAACACGTAGCAAACTACAATAGAGGAAATGTTATAAAAACGGAAGCTAAACGTTACACTCACTCTGCTTCTGCTTGCACTTCTTCCGTTAAAGCACACGACCAGGTTACTGCAAGGCAAATAATAGCGCAGCGTAAGCACCAGTTGAAAGTAAAGCAGCGCGCCACGACAGTTTCCGTTCCACACTACAATATGTGCATTATTGATTCGACGAGTATAACGAATCAGCTGTTATATGGTCAGTTGAGTTTGAGGAAGAGGCATGTGGAAAACCTGAAGCTTCCTTACCAAGACTTAATCTGAATAAACCTAAAGCTTCTCAGTTTTACATTTAGGTGTCCGTAATCATAGTTTGTTGATCGGCTTGTGTGGCGGGATCCGGTCCAAAAGGTACATGCCGAGGCGCAAAATGTAGCGCTTGTGCATGCAAAGAAGAAGTAGCCGGTGCTGAAGCGACTAGTACTGATGGAATTTACCTCATCTACGTCGAGCCCATGGTACTGTAGCGCATGCAGTCGAGAGTGCATAAGTCAGGCAAGTTTAGTGAGCCGCGAGCAATGCCACATGTGATTAGCATCAATATGACGACTGATCCTACTAAACATGTAAGCAGAACCGCCGCAGACTTAAATAGTAAGCTACCTTCGACTTTAATACTGCGTGCTTGCGGGTAGAGTGTTTGATTTTCATATGATCAGTTTAATATTCGGTCAATAATTAATGTAATAACTCAATTTTTATATCTGAATATTTTACTATTTACCTACATGAATATCTTAAACGTAATTTTTATTACTAGTGAGTAGAAATAATTTGTTATGGTAATGTTTTCGTCCCAGCTGCTCACAAGCCACATGGCACAGCCTAGTCCGGAAAAGCGTAGGAAGCCTTCCGCCCAATTGAGACCATTCAGTGTTGCGAATTCGCTCGGTCCCCTACTGTGGGTTGAACCCATGAACACTAGAGGCAGCTGCCAGCTAGGCAACAGCTTAATCCCCTGAGCCATGTGGAACCTCGGCCAATCTACACAATTTGTTAGCTAACTATGATATAGCACGACCTACCTTCCTCTACCACGCAGGTTACTAGTTTAGCATGTAACGTTGGCTAACCTCCGTAGGTCATGATTCTTCCCACTAAACGTTACGAAATATTTTAAATTCTTTAATTTTATTCACATTTTTTGCATTCATGTAGATCACCTTTTCCATCTCCCTGAGATTTTGTCGGATATGATGATAAGTACTTTCATTATTTTGCTACACTTGTGAAATGAATTAAGTTGGCATTTTCGTGTGGCTTTTCCGATATACTTTATCAGATATTATCATATCAATTTTCTGGTTGTAATTTGACACCTCAGTTTAGTTGCGCTTGATGTGCATGTTGAAAGGTTGCCTACCAGTCTATTACCCACTAACTCCGCTATATTGGCTCCAAGAGAGAGTCGGCCGTTTTCGATAGTGATCGAGTACACTTTCTTCGTGGCAGTGTTTGGATAAAGTGTTGTTCTATGCACAGGCTTTGTATGTGAAGCCGGCTAGTTCCTAAGCACCGCTTTTGTGCGCTGAATTTCTCAAATGAAGCGTTATTGTGATTTATTGTGAATATGTGTGGGCCCACTTTGTTGGTGAAAACTTCCACAAATCCGCAGACCTATTTCCTTGTTAGTTCCATGTTACACTAATTATGATGTGCGTGGATAGGGCATTGGTTGGTTTAGCGCAGCTCGCCCATGTTACCACGTTAGGTGCAGGGGTTCTGTGGCAATACCCGTCAAGAATGCACTGACAAGCAAAACCGGAACTGGCTACGACAAACCATATGATTGCTCCATAGTTGTAGGCGTTTAGCAAAAATAGGCCCTAAATATAAGTGGATACGGCGGCCAGCTGATTCTATACATATTCCACCTGCCTCTATTTGTCAAGAACATCATGCGTAGTTACGCGAAAGTTTGTGCCATTAAAACGAGTTGAAAGCTCTTTATTTAATGATCTTAAGTACGTGTATAATTTTATCCAAATGTAGCACTTGCCTCACTTTGAAATTTATTAATATCTGGATTTATCTGGTCTACTGCATGTTCAACTAAGCTGCAGTTTCATTTATCTTTTATTACAATAATGATATTAGATACTGTACATGCCAGTAAAATATACCGATTGGTGGATAATAAGAGAACAGCTATTTGGGGTGGTGAATAAACTGATTCAGATAACTTGCTTTCCTAATAAGATAGCAATGAGTTACTTTGTACATCATATCCGATAACGCAATACCTCCAACACATTTCACCGATACAAATGCAAAGCATTGCTGAATGGTCGCCGTCTACATTTGCGTGTTAACAATGCCATGTTTATTCCATGCTCGGTGTTAAATGGTTTGAATTAAATACATACAAATGCATTATTAATGAAAAGGTATGTTCATTCGTTAAATAAACTTCAATTCACTAAGTATTGTTAGCCATCCATTTTGAATATGGTTTTACATCCTTGTGCACATTAATTGAAACAAACTACGATTGTGTCTCTTTTTTTATGAATATCATGTTTTTATACATGAAAGCTGCCGTTTTGCATTTATTTTTTATTTTATTTTGGGTAAAATATTTCATCATTGTTTGTGAATCAGACAAGGTCTAGTCGTTACATCACAGGCCGTCTGGCTTTCCGACCAACTTCCAGGAGTCGCCTACGAACCGTTGAAGAGCTGATTTCTATTCCTTTCTCCCCCAAATCACGTTTTAATGCGTCACTAGTCTTTCGAGGATCTTTGACACTTTCCCGTATTAGGTAAGCGTCATCCCTGGCAGTGGTTTTCCACTTAGGACCACATCTTCCTTTGCGTTTTGGCGAAATGCAACCCGTTTCCATTTTCTTTTTGACCACGCGGCTGACGGTTGCCGGACTGTCGCCTACTATTCTTACTATGTCCCTGTAGGTCTTGTCTGTGTGTTCGTGCAAGGTCACGATCTTCATACGCCTTCTGGGAGTCACCTCCATCTCAAACAATGACTGAATCATAAAAAAACAAGAAGTTGAAACAAAAACTTTACTAACCATAAAAAGTATGACGCAATCTTGGGTGATGTAACGACTAGACCTCGTCTGATTCACAAACAATGATGAAATATCTATTCCCAAAATAAAATAAAAAATAAATGCAAAACGGCAGCTTTCATGTATAAAAACATGATATTCATAGAAAAAGAGACACAATCGTAGTTTGTTTTAATTAATGTGCACAAGGATGTATATGTATACACGTAATCCTCACCAAGTTGCTCTCAATTATTAAAGCCGGTAAAACCATCTAGGTCAATTCTGCTTATATTAAGCTCTATTCATTACATTTTCATTAAAGCAGCAATATTGAATTAAATTATTTTCTTATAATTTTGCTTGTCACTGGCTATGTTGCATTGTCTGATTTTTGAAAACTCAAAGATCTTCCAGAAATGGCAGTTAAATAATCATATTGTTTATTTATGTGATCTTAATAATTGCCCTCCCCATCCACCTACTTGCTACCACTTTCCTAATGTAAGGTGTATTCGAGTATAAATATGAAGAAAAGGTGGTTTGTAAAAGGCGATTGCGTTACCTGAAACAGCTCAGAAAATAAAACATTTAATTCTTGTGTTTCACATGTAAAGCAATATTATATCGTACACAGTAAGCAGAAAAGCGTATTTTACTATAAGCAATATATCGTCTGCGAATAATTGAAGTTGACTTATTGAGTAAATAATTTATTCAAGCTAGGTTACCATTGTCAAAATTTTACATTGCAGGTTTAACCTTGTCAAACTTCTAAAGTTATTTGCTGAGTTTAGGTCTGGGTTTAAATGTGACGTCTTGTGTAGATTAACACAGTGTCTTAAATTGCATACTTACTGGGCAAATATATGTTTAGTAACTGTAAATACAAAAGCTGACCTAATAGGATTTTTGCGAATTTTTAAGCCATTCCATTGAATGCATTGCGTATTAGAAGGGAGTACTTCAGAAGCTCATTGAGAAACATTGATAAGGATATGATGTTTAGAAACGTAGCTAGTGTCATAAGAGTAAATATCAAAAGTACCTCAAAATACGCGGCCTAGTTAACCGAAAGGTTGCTTTCTTTTCCTAAGAAGGAAAACATTTAGATAGACGATGATTTTCGCTGTAAGGCCAAACCGGCACAATTAACCAATATCAAAAACGGATAGATGAAAACCAGGTAACTTGACGGAGTACAAACATGCGCGCCTAAAGATGAACAGTATTAATTCAATGAACAAAACATTACGCTACGTCTCTCGCAAACAAGTAACAAAATATAGAAGGCCACTTTTGCCTCTATTAATGATATCGGCTTAAAAAGGAAATTGATTTTCATGATAGGTGGAATGGGTACAATTATTCAGCCACAACTTGACAAGAAGTATATTTGTTGCAATAGCCGTTTTATGCTTACCCGCTACGTTTGCGTACAAGAATGTATATACTCGCTTAATAATGCTTGCGGTTTCAAAAATAACCAAGTTTATTCAGCCTCAAATAAACAGTAAGTATATTTGTTGCAGTAGGCGTTTTATACACACCTGCTGCGCAAGCGTACATAAATTTATATACTCGCTTATTAAAGCTTGTGTTTTTATCAATAACCAAATGTATTTGCAATTGTGTGCGCGTACGTATTATGCATTCATTCTAGCTAAATATAGACCGAATTTTATCAACGTGGACACAGGTATAACCCATGGGCCATTTTAATTCTGGCCCAGTGTTTGTTTCTGTTAGAATTTACCCGTGAACACTCAGGAATGGAGCATTAGTTTCAACTATTTTGACGGTCGTTTGTAGCAACAGAGTTATTTCAAACAAACCATACGTTTTGCAATCAAGAAAAGGCTATTTTGATGGTGTATCCTATTTCCTTTACACATATTCATCGACAAATATGGTCAACGCTACCAACTGATATAGTTCTCGATGGATTATTAACAGGCAAAATTATCCGTACTCTAATATAAGTGCACCAAATTAATCCATTGGCAGGGCTAGTAAGGTTAAACTTGATTAAACTTGCACTGCGGTGCAAATGTGATCCTTGAAGCCAAACAATCCTACCTGATTTAATCGTGGATATGATCAACTGAAAAACAATTCGGGTTAACCATTTCTGTGGGCGCATGTGAAAATTGATGCAGATCAACCGTAAGCTCGGAATGAAGATTGCTCTAACCTCATCATAACAACTTGCGCAGTCTGACGCGTGAAAGGTCAGTCCACAAGAGAAAAATCTGAGAGCATTATTTTCGTTAGCAGAACGTAGTTAACGTGTGAAAATGTTATGATGCGGTACTAAAACAAATTGTACGTCATATATTACTAGCCATACAATGGTGACGGAAACAGAGCACAATTACGCAGTTATTAGAAAAATGACGTGGATAGTCAACAGGAAGTTACAATGATTATACTAAAACTTAAAGGTATCCTAACGCTAAGCCCTGAATACAAATTTAACAGCTACCTCAGCATAGGATGTGTTCCCGTCATAGAATGTTTATTGTTTATCTCAAAGACAGGACGGAAAAACTCTTACGATAAGAAGAAAATGATCTAAAGAATGGAAGGAAATTAGTTCGCAATAAAATTAGAGTGCAACCGACAAATAGTTTAGGCTTGGTTAAAGATCCTCAAGGCCGTTTGTGAAAATAATTCCCCGAGCATTCAACCGTAACTTCCGATGAATACAATGAGATCTCGCACTTTTGTTTCTAAGGCAAAACTTGTAATTGTATTACATGCTTCGTTAGTCCGCCTTGTGGTTGCTACAATGCAAATAAATCTCTTATTAGACCAGCAATGAATATTAAAAATTTGAACCCAATTATACACAATGAAGCTGCTGAATAATCAACTTTTCTTACAGTCAGAATCATCACTTCATAAGCAGAACATTTTGAGCAAACCTTCGTATGTATACCCAATTTGCTACGAAAGGCCAGTGTCTACCATAATAAGAGAGAGGAAGCACATTTTGATGAAATACTACGTAAATTTAGGGTCACTCAATTTATTTTACCACAATAAATTGTGCCGATAATGTGGCACGCTAAATTCCTTTTCATCGTTTCCAAGGTGATTCAGAATATTAATGCCATAAGCCCTGACTAGAGTAGCTTTTATCGTTTGTGCGGTTACGTGGTGCACTTTTCGCTAAAGTATGTACATGTATGTCTATAGGTGCTTATATAAGTATATATGCAGATAATACAAGGCCCTGCTCTAATATGTACTCCGCGTTCGACTTGCTTGTAGTCGGACGTCGATGCGCATGATTGCACCAAAGTAGACGGTGATGAAACAAGCTTCTGATGGAACCTATGGAAGGATCTACAATACCGTAACGTTGGAATATTAAAGACCGTAATGGTCTATTCATTTAAATGACCTTTATAACTTGAGATAAAATATACCTCCAGCTGCGCCGGCGTTTACCTAATTAGACTATCCGGAGTATGCCATCAGTATATGGATTTACAACGATTATTTTAATTGAGATATATGCAGTTCATACGCAAGATATGTGAATTCTTCTAAGTAGGTAGTTAGCACGTATTTTACGCTGACTGACATGACCTTTCAAACACGGTATTACTGTTACTGTATATGGCTCAGTAATGAAATGGCAATTCGGGTGAAAGCCCATTTATCAGCCAGTGTTTCCTTGCGCTGGGAACATAAACGTTTCTCTAAACGGTGTTGTATGAAACTAACCATTGACTAAATTAAACGCAGTGCTATCCAACACTTACGGTTAAAGTTGAATTTGATCGATATATGCTTATGCATAACAATGCTTCAGTAAGATATCTGTCCTGAATGATATGTGGTTTTATTTTAGGTTCTAGCAAAGCAATGTTTTACGGTGAGATGGCGATTGCACAATATAATGGTGCATTTATTTGCACCATTATATTGCAATGTATTCTGTGAATTATTTGTTAGCCTGGTTGGCCTATCTGCCTTTTGAGAAAGAGGCATTCAATGTTTTACATTAATAAGGCCGCTTGTATTTCGATAAAATAGGATTTTTGAAGCAATATGGTTTTCATATTATAATATTTGCAATACCATCCTTAAGCGCATGCAACGACAATTATTTACATAAGGAAATACCAGTATTTTCTTTCTGATTGAACTATCATACTTATTAATTAAATATTATTTTATACAAAGTATAAACATATATTCCGGTTGATTCCTCTCAGTCCACTTTTAGACATCAACCGTTGGCAAGTTTGTAAGAAACAGACAGTGCTCTTACAACAATCTTGCTTGCGTCATTGGTGCGCCATCCATCGGACCGCCGCCGGTTTCGATCCCATAATATCCGGTTGCCAGCAGCTAGTGTCACTAAACATGAGTGACAGTCGCAGACCTGCATAATTAATAGTTGCTTATGATAAAACCCGGCTCATGTTCCATTGGTATGCCTGTTACCAATTATTCATACGAGATCTGATAATCCCAAGAGCCAGCACATTTCACACAGAGACTGTGTGCGGCATGACACTCATAAACTATACGGATGGGTGGATATTACGTCAATTAAATGCATTGAATATTTTGGCGTTATTCACGGATACTTCATCATAGTTCACTCACAGTAAGAAGGCTTTGGCTTGTTTGAAAGGCATCAGACACGATGAGTTTGATACTCTGCGTCTCACCAGTGTTGCGCCCTCTATCGGAAACCTTTCTGGAGCCGACCCTATGACTTCGAGATGTTGGCAAAAAATGACACTAAGATATTCGTGACGTTCTTTGGTAAAACGGAAACTCACAGTCAGTATTCCGGTTGTTGGTTCATGCACAGTCCAGATGCGGAAAGCCCTTACCCGTAAGGATAACTGCTCTCTTCTTCACAGTTCCTGAATGACATGGCTACAGAAGAGAAGCCAGGCTAAATGAAGTTCAACTTTAATCAATGCAGCTCCGTTGCCGTCAACCATGGCTTAGAGGCACATACTGCTAAAATCTATAAATCATGGGTTCGGAACAAGGCAGTGGTCTGTTGAAAGAAGCACTATTGACGAGACTCATTAGCAATATAAATATACATGTGTCAAGCAGAATTCCACATTGCCATGTTCGAGTACGCCCGTTTCGTACAAACATGACCACTACGCTCACCAGGTCTGCCTTATTTTAAGATGCTTCTTTACCAATTTTCTTAAATTTAACCATTACCTATTTTCACCTGGCTGCTGACGCCTCTCTGGAATACTCAGCATATTGAAACAGCAAGTTGAAAGATCATGTTGAATTATACAATAATTTATGTCATCCCAAGAAGTTCTAGAGAATATAGCACATGATATATTTCAAATATAACTACTACTTTAACACTGTAAAATGGATGCACTTTGAGGCTTAATTTTAAAACGGTTTGCTTTTGTATGATTAATTTTTGGAGAAGGTTCGGTCGCCTGTCTTTCGTTTTTGAATCTAGTGGAATAGTTGATTTTGCTGCAAAGCAATAACCAGGGAAAAACCTCGCATATGTGCATTGCAGTTATTGCGTTGAACACATGTTTTAATATTTTCTGCTAACACTTCTATAAATATAGTGTGTGTGAAAACGTTGCAAACAGCGCAAGGGCCTCTAAATTACTTTCGTTTCAGTATCATTATTCCGTTAGGTAACAAGTGCGTGTAAGGGTTAGAATATATGTTTTATAGGCAATTTTTTATACTGCTCCATATCGTTTTGTGTTGTAAAATGAAGCAAATAAATTGCGGTAAAATACCTTCGTGTTTAAAACGCCAGTGGATGCATCACAATTTAAATGTTGTTTAGATACAAGTGCTTGACATACAGTTATTGTTAATATTTGGATTCCAGAAGGCGTGTTTTGTTCTTTTAGTTATAGTTCATCTAAAATAACCGTTAAATCTTTAAAAACCAACTGTTTTACGGTGAATAATTGGTGAGGGAATACGGTTCTCCATAACGGTTAAACAAAATAAATGGTTAAGATAAATAAACAGCTGGTAAGATTGTGTTCATACAACGAGTAAACCTTTTGTGAAACAAGTGAAAAAAACGTATGGGTACAAAATCTCGCCGTTTGTACGTGAATATCAGCGATGGCTTAGTAAACCAACCAGTTTCAACAATGTTCAATATGGAAGAAACTCCTTAGTAAATCTCCGGTTAGTTTGTTTATCGTGACGGAATTGAGCGGAAACCATGTGGGTAAAACGGTTGTTTCACATACAATAACAACTTAAGCTTAGGACTCTTAGGTTTTTGCTGGTCAGTAACGGCACCTATGTGACAACTTCATAACGAAGTACAAAGATGTAAGGAAACCAACCCACGTCCCCTGCCGCCAACTGCAAATCAGACGAAACACGTGTTTGGGAGTCCACTAGCTCAAATTAAACACCCAGATAATTCGACTCGATTCTAGAATAAATGTTCAAATTCCTCTTTTGTGCTAACCATGGAACGCTCTTTTTAATATTACAGTTTTCGCCCCTAGCTTATCTGTATTTTTGCGCGTCCTGAAGTTACCTTATCCTAGCTGCATTGGTGATATAGCCGGTGTATTTCGAGACTATACTGTGACGAACGTTCTTCAACTTGCACTGCGGTACAAAAATTATGCTCAGATTTTTTCTGAATGACAATGTACTAACATTGTGATGAGTCTACTAAAACAACTTTTAATTTATCACCTTTCTTTCATTTCATCTTGTTGTGCTCCACATGTTGGTCTTCATAGGGATTTTATCAACATTGGTTTTTTAAGTGTAATAAACCATTGACTAATTGTTCCCACACTAATTTACACCAAGACAACTCCAAGTAACACTTCAGTCCGGCGATGATGTAGAGGACCTTCTCGTATCAGCTACCCGCGTGCGAAAACCTCAGTTTACTATTCTCTATTTTCCAAATGATCAGTGGAGCGAACGTCAGAAACGTAAGCTAAACTCGGACCACTGTCGCTAAACAACTATATAAAAATCGATATTTTCCACACTGTCTTGAGTATTGGGGTCCCCGCGATCTAAACGCTGATGTGCATAACTTGGGTGAATTTCATCTTAACCATGCAGTACTGGCGTTCGACCATATAATACCTAATTTGATATAAAGTTTGTCATCGTCGCCAATTACACATTGAGTGGTCCATGTTATAAACCTAACAATACAACTGAAATCCATTTCAGAAAATATGAGAGATCCCGGGCTAAATTTGCGCAAGAGTTTGCCTCCCCAAACACGTACAAAATGGAATACAGATTTATGTGGTGAAGCAAAATACGTAGTCTTTCTGCACCACTCTGCCAGCATGCCATTCAGAACCGGTACACCTTTATAACCATTGATCAGCTGATGAGTGCCTATGTCGGAAGCCACATGCTGACGCCAAGAACTCTACACACTAACCCGGAATTGCCACAAAGACAGAGATTACGGTTCAACAAATAGGAATCGACCGGCAGTATAACAAGTATCGGCATAAACTCAATACAGACGCAGCAGCAACTAATACACTGCTAATATCTGAGGCTCACATTTGCATGCAACAAACGCACTACGGCTTTTCTGTAGGTTGAACAAGCCTTATACTATTTAAACTTCAATTCTTATGAGAAAGTCCTTATATCTGCAGAGAGCAAAATACTGTAATTACAGAGTTCTAGATAACCCTATCAGGCATAGCTCTTCTACGAAACTATTTATTCGGCAGTGGAGACCGAATGCTTTCTTACTACTGAGCTGACCAGCGCATCAATAACATCAATAATTTGGACAAGAGTTATGCACTACATGTGGTGCGCTTGCAATTTAAGTATGGTGATATGTGCTTAATTGATATTAAATGCCGCAATCAATGGACGACAACGCAAGTGGATCATCGGCCGTCCTCCGCTATGAAGGCATTCCAAGCACGGTTATATGATCACACCTTTATAATGAAAGGCTGATACTTGCACCCAGACCAATTCCTAGAATGATTCATGGAAAATTCAGAGCGAATTAGTGAAACAAGACGCCAATATACCACAGCACTACCAAGTCTCAGCTGTTGCCATACTCATAGCTGGTGACAAATCATATATTTTAGTCCTTGTGTTCACTAAAATTGGACTGACGATTTATTTAGTTTGCATTATTGCTCCGCATTGCAGGAGCAATTACGCAACGCTGCCCTCCCGTTTCATCTGCTACGCGGCATTCATCTCCAAAAGTAGCCAGGAAGTTCATGTTTTCATACATCACAGCAAACTATCCAACTTTTTAATGAACCATCTGGTTAATCTAAGTTCAGCAGCTTCCAGACGATATCGGGAGTGCATTTGACACTCGGATCAGCGAGAATGCGTTCAACAAGGCAAACACAATTTATTTCGCTGAAATAAATATAGTCCATCCTACCGAGCAATACACGAAAATGTGTGAACGTAAGCGATTCCGTCTGATGCGTTACAGTTGATCGTCTGGTGTGCACTACGGAAGCTTTATGAACGCGATTTGATAATTGTTTACTTGAAACTTTTATCGTGAAACTTTACCTCACCCATTCATGACACATCGCACTCTGTCCCCATTTTTAAGTCACGTATTGTTCATGGCTGAAAATGAGATGAAGCTACTAATACACTTGCGCGTGCACACCTAATCTGTAATTGAGCATCTCAGGCCAAATGCATTAAAAGCAATGGTCACGAATCTAAACTAAACATAGGCCAGGTTTTTCCAACGAAGCTTTGAAGAAACGCAAGGCAGGCGATGTGGAAACACGGATAACTTACAGCTATGTGCAAGAGTCGGAAGAGTGCGTTGCCTTCTAAATCCCGATCTTTCACCCTCCTGTTAATGTCATCAAAAGTGTTGGGTTTTATCGCAGAAGCGCCTACAGCATATATTTATGGCAACAACATAATAGTGTCACATCATCATGGGTACGGAAGGATATTTGTACTACACTTAGAATTTGTTACTGGTCCAAGCAAGCTAGGTACACTCGGCCGATGGCAAACAAGGAGCCGATATCTTACACTTGGAATTATATAAAGCAATTGATTGGTCGGACAACCGGATACGTCTTTAGAAAATTTGAAACTATTTACTTGCTGACCGTTTTTAATGTTGGATAGTCAGGTTCCTCATTCATCAGTAGCTGAATGGGAGCGTCTACAGAGCCATCTGAATTTAAAGAACTCAAATGTGGTGTGCCGAAAATATAAGTAATGGGGCAAGGTTTTTGCTAATATTCACCAAAGAAAGTGCTGGGGTGCTCTAATCAGTTTTTGTAATATTTATAGACAAAGTAAATATCCGGCACGACTTCCAGGTATTGGGTAACCACGCAACAGTACAAACCTAATTCGACGGGGTTTACATCTGTACATAGGTAAACAGGTTTGATTTTCACTAGGAGGTTTGAAAAGTTCTAAAAATACGCCAGCATTTCACTCACTAATGTCGACTAAAACAGCAGAGGTTAGTACACTCTGGCAGAAAAGCGACAGTTGACAAATCGTGCGAGGCGACGTTGGCTTCCAGAATTTGGCCGAAAATGGATCCAGAATACCCCGTAAGCAACTTAGCCTCCTTCGAACGGCGTTCAGGAATTTCGAGCCGTCAACGTCTTCTCCTCTGCTTTGCACCATAATGAGGTTGCAAGTGAACAGTGCAAACAAATATGGCGACATTAGCGAAAGCATGGTGCTGAATACTGAATATTGAATACTGAATTTTGGAGCAAGTAGAAAATAATTTTGTACAACTCCAACGGGTGGTAATCAAAAACATAAAAAAAAATAAACACGTCCGGTGTTTATCTTGATATGGTTCAGCAACTCCTTCTGTAGCACACGAAATGCTTTTTCACACAGTCAGTCACAAGTGAGTGATATCGTTGTTATGTGGCACCCGTTCTCTGAAACGTATGTCAGCCAAGTGTAAATCCAAAAAAGATTTGAATTTCTGCACAGATTCGGCCTCGACGACGTGTTCTGGCAGACTGTTCCAGGCGTGCACAACCCTCCGCTCGAAACACAGGGGGTGTGGGATTTTCTTCAGAACAAGTACCACGAGTTTGCACCTGTGCCCACGTGTGGTGCATGGTACTCGCAAGTGGAGTAACGGCCTCAGCATGGGGAAATGACCGAGATGTAAATTACGGTAGGTCATGATAAGATCCATTCGAACACGTTGATATGACAAGGAGTAGAGCCCAAGTCTCATGCACCGGTTTTCATACGATAAGCCTCTCAAGCTGGGGATCAACTTGGTGGCGACGTGTTGTACTAGTTCGATCTTATGCGCTTCGCCGCGAGTGATCGGACAGTATGCAGGCGAGCCGTACTCTAGCATTGGTCTGACGATGGAAGATAAGAGGCGAGTGGCGACGTCCTCAGACCAAGTGCAGAAGCTGCGTTTCAGCGCCCAGAGCATGCGCAGTCCGTTTCGATACAGTTTGTTGGTGCTGTCGACGGAATTCAAGTCGCAGCGTGAGAGTACGCCTGGGTCTTTCACGGAAGGTGTGGGATGCAGTGGTTTGCCGTCTAGGGTGTACGTTCGTCTGTGAACAGCCTTCCCGAGTTTCATGAATAGGGACTTTGCCGGGTTGACCAGTAGGTGGACTTCAGCAGACCATACTGCGAGGCGGTCGAGGTCTTGTTGGAGAATGTCATAGTCATCGAGAGTATTAATTTCTCGCCAAATTTTGAGGTCATCCGCAACCAGTGCACACGGCGACCGTAGAAGCTGGGGCAGCTCGTTGATTTGGATGAGAAACAGAGTGTGTCCCAGTACTGTACCATAAGGTACACCACTGGTCGAGGGATACCAATCGGTTAGATGGCCGTCCACCTGTACCCTCCATTTTCTTCCAACAAGAAATTCATGGATCCATCGATGTAACGATCCTCCGACACCACACGACCTTAATCTGTCTAGAAGCACTTCATGATTAACTTTGTCCAATGCTTTGCTGAAGTCGATGTAGATTACATCGACGGACTTTTTCCGGTTCAGTGTTTGCAACCATTCCTGTCTCGTCACAAGTAAGTTTGTAACAAAAGAATATCCCATCCTGAATCCGTGTTTTGCCGGTGTCAGAAGTTCTTTCAATTGCAACAGTTGTAATAGACGCTTTTTTACTATCTTCTCGATCACTTTGGCCAAAACGGGTGTAAGACAAATTGATCTGTAGTTATTCACCTTACTGGGGTCGCCACCTTTAGGGATTGACCTCAACACCGAGCGCTTCCAGTCGTTTGGCAATGAGCTCTCAGACAATGATTTGTTGAATAGATCCGTAACAGCAGGCGAGATAACGGCAGTTAGTGATTTGATAATTAGCGGATGAATTCCGTCAGGCCCTGCAGGCAGAAGTTAGTACACTCTGGTAGAAAAGCCACCTCTGACAAAGCGTGCTGGACGACGGTGGCTGCCAGCAATCGGCCGAAAATGTATCCATAATACCCCGTAAGCAACTTAGCCTCTTTCGAAGGGCGTTCGGGAATTTCGAGCCGTCAACATTTCCTCAACTGCTAGGCACCATAATGAGATCGCAACTGGAGAGCGCAACCAAGTCTAGGGACATTACCGAAAACGTGGTGCTGCTTTGTTGTATGTTCCACAATGTAAAGCGAAGGACCTCTTTGGAAGACTGTTTCACCTTCTCTAGCATTGCACATTGCATGCTGTATGCTTGTACCGAGACGAATACCTGCATCTGTGAATTGAACATTTATTGTTTAGGAAATGCTGACTAACCCTATCACGTCTGTCGCGAGCTGTTGTAAGCCATTCATACTGCCCAACTTAGACGCCATCAGCTCACCTTGAACAAAATATTGAAGTCGACAAGATTGCCGCTAAAACGTTTCTTGCCCGTGGTATCCCGAATCTAGAACGCTGTGCTTTTCACGTTTCTCTCAAATTAACGCTTTTAAATAAATTATTGCACCAACTTTTATCACAATTTAATTACGCGATATTATCTGTTCGCGAGAAACCGAACTAACGCAAATAGTGTATTCCCTTAATATGCTTCGTTTCACAGAGATGAGCAGCCCAGCACATGCTCATATGAATAACGCGGTGAGTATCCTAAAATCAGTAACTTAACCTTTCCTGTCACGTTAAACATTTATTTTATAACCTTCAATTTATTCATCTTACGGGAACTGTTAAGCAATGTTTTCTTGTCTGCTATAAATAATCGTTCATAGGTGTTTGCTTTATTAATTAAGCACCTATAACAATTCGCGTCTTCTCATAGTATAGAGTATAAGAAAATATTTTTCATCCAATGCACAGCCGACACCAGGGCAATGCAGCACGCGTCACTGCAAGCATTGCGTGCAAGACCGACAAACCTGTAAGGAATTTTGATACTGACAAATATGCAAAATAAAGGAAATAAAATAGTAATATGAAGAAAGAATTTTGGGCATTTCAATTGTTTGCCCATATCGTGAGAAACGCTCTAAAGCCTAAGGAATCTAATTTTAGAGGTGAGAAACATATGGAGGTTCATATGATTCCTGTTGCTTTGCACAATAAAAACTTCATTATTAATTAGGTCTAACTACGTAGACGTCATAACACAAAGAGACGGATCAAAAATATGGTGTGATGTGCACGTGGCTCCAAATAATTTTTATTTTTTGGAAACTCAAGAATTATGTGGACGTTTATGTGTTTAAGCGATGTTTCTTAAAACCTGTTAAAGATTATTCAAATTACTACTTGCTAGGTCCAACATACGAAATTAATTTCATGAGAAACAATTAGGGTAATTAATTTTTTTAATCATACCAGCTGCGCGCTGTGTTAGGTAAAGTTTCGCAAAACTGTTGTTAATGGGTTGCAATCATACTTTATGGCCAAGTAACTTTTAATTTTATTAAAATAAGGAACCAAAAGCATTAAATGTACAAGCACCTTGCTAAATCGTGTTAGATGTAGCGAAACTGTATCGCTTCATATTTTACAATAAGGTTCCAAATATCATATACGAAATGACAAATATGGTTAAGGGCAAATGACTGCCTTAAGTGAATAATGCGAATAGTGCTTACTACAAAAATGGAATTCAGAAAATTGGCGCATGCAGATGGATTCTTTCTAAGTGTCTACTTTCTTTCTAAACTTGTAGTTGAAGGCACACAAAAACGTCTAGTCTTAAGCTAGTTGGGTTTAAGCCACAATTATTGGATGCAACCTAGAAACAGTTTTTAAATGACAGTGTGTGTAGTTTACCAGCAAAATATTTCACATGATAGGGAAAATAGTATTTGTGTCTAATTAAAGAGAGGTGATATCTGTAAATTTTCTTAGGATACTTTTGTTTATGATAGGCGTAAGCAACATTAGTAAATTTAGAGCGGATAAGAGTAATTCATTGATAAATTTACAATGGTTATTGTGTACCGTCACCATGTGGCACAATTACCCAGTAGGCACATGTCTACTTAACTCTAGCTGGCTGTAATCGTTTTCATAAATCTACAATCAACACTGAGGGAATATGTTAAGATCAGCCATGAAATGTTTCCAGGAATTCATATATTTTCTATTGTATAGTATGCTTTTAATGATACAGGTACCTTGCATTTACATATACTAATAACGTAAATAATTTTGTTCCGCTTACATTTCGTCAAACTTTGAAGGAACTACGGTGAATCTACAGTGATAAAAATGTGTTGGTTGTTCTACATTTATCTATGACTAACATAATGCGGTTTCATTCTTAGTTTAGCTGTAATATCGCATGGTTATTTTATGTATAAATTGTTGACCATCTGGTAATTCTAGGACCAAAAAGCAGTGCGAAATTGTAGCTAATATATTATATACAGTTGTGTGGTATATTGATTACCTGGGGTTGCACCAGTCAATCCGAAAAGGCCTCGAAGACGGGGTACCAACAAGGCGGGCTGTTGAGGCAAGCGTTTGGACAATTAAACAGCTAAATATTTCGACAAATGCTCAGTGTGTAGGTTCTCCCCCAAGTCAAATACGCAATTCAAGCCTGGCAAACATGGTTGAAACACAAGATTAATGCATTGGAGCAGCCAAAAAGCCGGCGATCTAAGAAGTAATGGGAATGTGCAATCTGTCCAAACAGGAGAGGCTGCAACAACTGGGATTGTACAGTGGAAGCTATTGCAGACTACTAGGCGACCTGATTATGGCATACTTGATACTGCAAGAGCCACATTATGTGTTTCGCTTGTTACTGCATCACCACAGCAATACAAACTTAAGAGGTCACTCGTTGTAACTCGCAGAATATTACAGTCGTCTGGAGTGCCGCAGAAATATCTTTTTCATTCGTGTTTGTCCCCCGTGGAATGCTCTCCCAGAATCGATCGTCTCTGCGCCGACACTAACCGTATATAAAAAACAGTTGAACGAAGCACTCAACCACTTAAACTTTGGCACTTAACAATACGCCTCCATCCTGCACCTGGAGTTTACCATGGACGTATTTGTTGTTAACTGTGGGTGCTGTGAATCTAAGAGGAGGTCAGAACTACAGCAAAGCAAACGATAAGTTCTTATTTTCATATTTGAAATACTAACTATTTTACTATCCATATCATCATTATTTTTATGTTGATCCCCCCACCCACTATCTAACGGGACATGTAAAGCAATGATTCTTAACCCGTATAACGGCATTTTCCATTGTTCAATGCATATTTTTAAAGTAGATCTTGTGTGAATATATTCTCTTTTCTAACTTCCCGTCTATTAATTCCAAGACAATCAATTATTGCTAAACATCGCAAATAAAACTTGCCAATCTTTTGTTACCATACCCAGAATACATGGTAGCCAAGGCACATTGGATTGCGTAAATTAAAAATGAAATACAAATAATGAGTGGCTAACATCGATAGAATTTTATTTAGTAGACTTCAGTTGACCACTTCATTTGACGCATTCTGCAATCACAATGGAGTTAGGATAAAATAATAAATGCAAGACACCAGCTACTATCAAATCGAGGTCTGCCAAATAAAATACCCCGTTGGATGCAGTTAGACTACTAAATTTTAGCAAGCGCTAACACACTGCATTATAAAATGAAGTTGCTAACAACTTTTAATTCCAATTTACATTCAAGCGGTTAGATTTTATGCACATTTATCAGAAACAGCTCCTAAATGAAGCAATCGTTTGTATTATATTGACGAAACCAAGATATGACTGCCCTTAGAGGAATACAAGTTTGTACATTAAGTAAGGTCAAGTAACGTATGTAAAATATGAGTTAACTTGCAAGCATGAGGGGCGAAGTAAAAAGTATACTTGAACATATCAGGCGAATTAATCGTCAATAACAAATGTTGTCTCGCAGGTCCCCGGAATTGTGCTGAATAAGTTGGACCTCCGATATATGGTTACATGTGCTTGATAGGTTCCGGTCAAATTAATGTGTTCTCAAAAATTTAAAATACGGTAATTTGGTGGACAAAGGAATGCAAATAAGGACAAACTAACTGATGTTTTTGAATGCCCCTGCAGTACCTCCAAGTCATCAACTAATCAATGTGGTGAATAATATACTTCGAAAATAATGTTCTAATATCAGCGTCAGCTCCCTCCACTGGAAAGGATTACACAAAGTACCAGCCAAATAACATAAGGCACCGCAAGATATCCGTATAACATATTTAGTGTCATAGCTGTCCGTTTCTTATTTATGCAAGCTTCAACAGATGGATTAGTCTAAAGCACATTAAGACCATTTATGCCATATGTATCGATCCTCCGGGCCACTTTTTTCCATTTCACTAAACATCTGGCCAGTGAATGTGACCATATCATCTATCATAACGCAGATAGTGGCAATAACCAACTATTGATGGGCCAAAAAGTGTTGGCTATATTTTGTTCATGATTGTACGAAATAAACATAGCAAATTAGAACTGAAAAACGGACCGAAGAATTGTATTAAATGCTGCCATTTTACATTTATTTCGTGGTATTCTATAGCTACTTACCAGCAATGCACATATTCGTAACGTACTCTTTAAAAAGCAGAACTTGAACAGTAAAAATAAAACAGAAATATGGGAGCGAGGTTCAGCACATGATATATATATATTTGTATACATATATATAAAGTTCATGGTAATCGTGTTCCACCGATTAACTCTTGTTATTAGAGGTAGTGCATTACTTGAAAAATATGCCTACCTAAATTGCTTTTGACAAATGACCTTTCCGTTGCTTGATGTAGCGAGGTTATATTATAGTAACAATGTACCTCATCGACCATCGCCAGTAAGAATTCCGAAGCTATCCAAAGATTTAAACAGAAAAGTACACCAATGGTTATAATTACTCCCGTGATAAACCTATTAATGTGTAACGCATTCAGAAAATAGACTTTCAAGTGTACGAAAAGTCATTTAAGAGTGCATGCGTGCATTTCTTCGAAAGTAAATTGGTTGTTAGCCGTTGTAAACATGCTGTTATCAGCAGCATTTTATATGGGTTTTATTTAGGATAAATATTCGATTACTTATGTTTAAACATTATCTCTTTTTCTCCTATCAATCTTAACAGGAACCGAGTTGAAGCTATTTTTGCTTCTTCAAGTGACATTTGTCCCTTGTTTTAATTCTTTCAAGCACGCATTAATTCCTGTTTCTCTTTGAATAAGCTTTTGGACTTCATTTCCCTTTGCTTTTCTTTAGTATACAACGTTAACTCAGCTGGATAATACCAGCGTTTAAAGATGGCTCTTCACGAATGAAAAAACTAATTTGCATTTTAAATTTCGTTTAGATTAACAAAGTCGTTTCACCAAAGTGCCCACCACTTAAAAAGTTGTTCATAGTGATTCTTTTCCTAGTTAAAAAAAGCCTGCATTTTCTTGTTTGTATGTTTAAGTTTTAGAGAAACAACTGCAAGAGCTTAAAGTTAAACCATAGGTAATTGGTCAAAGACTAGGAACAAAAATGGCGTGTGGCCTATTGTTGTATAATATTATTTAAGCCAATATGAATGCCTTTATACTGATTACCTAGCAACCATGGGACGCAAGTAATTATAAAACGCTAAATACTACTGGCGTTTAACAAAACGTTCAATAATGCGGATCATTTCCCATGGCATCCCTTCTCTAACAACGTTATTCCTGAGGGTGAATACAGTGATATCATATGTTTACTTGCTAATAACACTAAATATCTGGCTGTTTCGGAAAATTGTTTATCATTCTGCACCATAGCAATGCAATCGACGTGGTGGAGTGTGGTTAAAATATCGTTTCACAATGGACTCAAACTTATTTACTTACTCAATTTTTAATAGGTTTAATCCAAGTAAACACTCCTACACTCATTCTGTATCAGCATTCTGCGATCAAATTGCTGAATAAGTGAAAAATATTAGTTTCTACGGCTATCTGGCAAATGGAGTCGTTGATGGATCTACAGTCGTTCGGTCTCAAGGTAGTAACAAACTTTTTGAACGTAGTTTACTGCTGTCTAAACAAGAGTTTCATAGTTATCTTAGAGAAAAACTCTTAGGCAAACAGTGGTTTAATTATTCATCGGACCAATACGAAGCATATAAGAAAAAATAAAAGGCAATGAACGTGCTTGGTCCAGACCTGGGTCAATAAATACAGAGCAGATAATTAGGCACTATCCAACGCAAACAAACATCTATCGGGATAACTTAAACACAATGACGTCACCAATGTCAGCATATCTTCTTGGTTTACTCAGTTATTTGTTGTAAAAATAACATTTGTATCCCTTGTAAATCTATTTCGGATAAAGTTGGACTCATTTCCAATGAACGATGTTATGCTGCTCTGCATAGTACGCGGTCATACCCCAGCCGGATACCTATTTTCAGTTGGGTGCTGTTTACGTAATTTATCTCATCATCCAGAGCACTTTCAAAACAGCCCATTTGAACATTTGACTTGCGACAGATATTAAGTAGCAGTTGTATTTTATGTGTTTGCATATTCTGAATGTTTATATTGACCGGTCCACATTTACTTTCTGTCGTGATTCTTGATTGGGGAGACGTCAGTTTGGCTACACATGTGCTCATTCAGAAATGAGTGCTGACCATCCTATTCAAGTTGCCATGTATAGTTGAGTGCGGGTGCAGATTATTGTAGGCTGCCAATGATTCCTCTATACTTAAATCCTTTTTGTTCACATGAAAGTTATCGTCCATATAGGAACAGAACATATCGAAGTTACGGTGAGGGAAGTCGATGTTGCATTTTTTTAATTTAATTAAAAAAACAGCCAACACTGGTACAAGGGGAGATGCAATTGCAACTCCATCATTCGTTTAATCCCAGTTGCCGTTAAAGAGGAATTAACGATTGTAAGTTCAACTTAATTTTAAGTCCTTCAAACCTGGTGTGGGTATTTCTAGGTACATGTTGTTCTCGTGCACATAGTAATTTTAAATATCCTGTATTACCCAGCAGCGCCACATTCGTGAACAAAAAGCTGAGTTCACTGAGAACATTATTTGCTTGCAGGAATCCATATTTAACATACTGTAGTAAGGTAACACTTTGAAGAACTATTTGTGGAGCAATCCATTTTTAGTTGGTTTCTACCTTACTGCTAACCATAAGACTGTAGGTCTGTACACATTATTTGTCATGGACAAAATGGGACCTCACGCTGCAACTAATTTATGAAAATGTTGGGGTCTCATACACTTGTCTGCCACTTGTTTCGGCTTGCCTAATAAGTTCAAGTAAAAAGGTAGGTAATAACACGGTATAGATCAGTCATTTTAGCAGCTTGTCACCTATTGTCACAATTGTCCGTTGTATGCTTCTCGTCCACTTTTACAGAAAAATATGATTTGATCATGTGGAATTTGCTTCATTTTAAAGTAAAATCCATTATATTTATTAGACCCATATAACTATATTTTATCCTGTTTTAGTCTGAGTGTATTTTGTTTCATCTTTAATTACTTTAAGGTTATCAGCTTTATTCAGACACATGTTTAATTAAATAATCACCGAACACTAGATTCAAAACTTGTTTTTACCAAAAAGCTGTCGAATTGGATCTCATTATCTAGCTGAATTGAGTTACGTTTATTATGACATACTTTAAACTAAGTGACATTAATTTAAGATAAAGATTACAGAAAAATATACGCTATTCGAGCCAGTATAGAGATGCCAACCTGCCGTACATATAACCAATATTTTACCTATAGTTTGTAGATGTATAGCGGTCTAAACACACGAAAATTGTGAAAACTGGGAATTGTTAGTTAACAGCTTTATGAAAATCTAGCCTTTGCGTCCAAGATGGAACTCAGGTGCATACTTTGAATAACATATGATTTCTATTGCA
This sequence comes from Dicrocoelium dendriticum, assembly GCA_944474145.2. NCBI lineage: Eukaryota > Metazoa > Platyhelminthes > Trematoda > Plagiorchiida > Dicrocoeliidae > Dicrocoelium > Dicrocoelium dendriticum. The sequence continues at coordinate 263,984,426 of OX104063.1, read as the reverse complement.
TAAGGTGTATTTGAATTGCGCCAAGAAGAAAAACAATGGCGGCTGTTTGCCATTAGACGATTTAGTTTTAGTTGCACGTTACTTCCAACCAATTCGTAGCCTTCGTCCACGCATCCGATTTGTTATCAGCTCATCAACCTTCCAAATTATACTGTGGTAACATCTTAACCCTCCTTTATATTAAAAACATTTTAATAAAATTAGCCGTTAAATTTTAACCAGACTATCATATTTATGCACGCTAAATCAAAGCTATAAATGGTGTTTTCTTCATAATCCGACTAAGATTACATATGTGTAAAGCTTTTCAACAATGTTTAATAATCTTTAAAATCCACCAAGCAATATCTTATAAAATTTATGTCATGATCTCTAATCCAAAGTAATTCAATTTTCCAAAATAATAATAATAATTGCTAAATATCTGTGAACAATTTATTTACGAGCACGTAACATGTTAACACATAGGTAGTCACATTTTTAGAAAACAAATTCAAAAACCCAATGAAGCTAGTTCTGCCCTGGGGCAATAAATAATTAATTAAGGTTTCTTCATTAGCTTATAAAAATTGCAAGTGTGTACAAAGTATAGCTATTTAATTTTAGTTCTAAACACGACAGTAACATATGCTTGTTTTCACCGACACAGTTCCGACTAAATCATCTACAATAAAAGCGCACCACACAATAAGCAGCTTTTACATTTCAATCAGCTGCTACTTATTTTACTGCACATGTTTTTTAATAGTCCTAACTGACTGGTTTTATTGTTGTGCTCGGTCATTATTCTGTTTAATTTTATTTGAAAACCAACTGTTTTGTAGACGGTTAACTTTTCTATACTAATACGTCAGCAAGGCAGGCAATACAAAATAAAACAATTTTACCCTCCAGCCACATACCATCAATGTTGGTTGGACGAACATGGTAAGGTAAAGTGCAAGATATTTTTTCAACTCTATGGACATGTGCATCCTTCAGCTTTGATTACATAATTTGCACCATATCTTGCTTCAGGGAAAGACGTCTTAACTCAGTTTGGTCCTGCATTATGCTAACGTTGTCGTTAAAGTCAGCAAAAGGATAATCTTCTATATTATCCTTTTACAATTTTGTTGAAATGACAAATTTCTTGTATTTAAGCACGCATGCTCTTGTGATTGAGACTATGTATTATTCCAAAAAACCACAATCAGCTTATTCATGCTGTAAGGAAGTTATGTATTGTTTATTTAAACTTAGACGCCTTTTGGCATTTTAAGTAATTAATTTTCATGTTAAATGAAACCTTTGTAGACTATGTCTGACATGTTTTTTCACAGGTAATTTATTTTGCTGTGTTTTAAGGATGACTGGTAAAGAAAAATGTTACTGGAAATTAATCTAGGCAACTTAATGTGACTAGGCGTTGCCTATACGCGATTTCCTATAAATGAATTTATTCCCCATTGCTTTTGTTGGCGTACATATATATATTCTCTCAAACATTTGCTAGTCATTATTATTTGCAACTTATACTTCGAGCAGCACAGGTGGTTTAAACAGTAAGCAATCGATAAGCGGTATCAATCGCTTTTGCATACATATTAAATATGACGAAACTTAGTCACCGTCTTCAACAAATCTCATTAATTGTCTCAAAATACTGCTAGAAAAAATGACCTGATTTTATAGAGAACTTAGGTTGGTAATCCAGTTTACTTGGATATAGATGTATACTTTTAAATTATCTTACTGATAAGTATGTTAATATTTTAGTTGTTAAGCATTAAATTTGGCCAAATTATTAAGAGCACACTTCATTCAAAATGCCTTTCGGTACAATCCCGACTAAATTTCATCTTAAGAACGCCACAGGAGTAAACGTTAATAAAATGCAAAACGACAAATATTGTTACTTACGTCCTGTGCTTGAATCCAGTTTACTTTGCAATTGGCTCCTACTAATCCAGTGCGTGAAATATGCAGAATTTGCAAGCGATGGGTTCATTACTTGAGCGCTCCGTTTTACTCGCACGCAGCAATTAAGTTCAGGACAATATAAGCGGCTGCAGATTTGCATTATTTCAAATTAAAACGATTTGTTTTCAAGCTGTTGTTAATAATGAGGTTGAACATTTTCCCAATTAAACCGTTAGATGCGCACCGGATTGATTCGCTTGAAATGACACCTATATCCAGCAGTGAAACATGTGTTTCTAGTTTGGAGCAAACGTATTGGCGGCAAAGATGAATGTGCTGCTTGCTTTCCGGGTTCAGGTTGTGAAGCACGATATATGCTTGCAGCAAACTTTCTTTGATAACAGACAGAGTAAAAATAACTGGTTCACATTTAATAAAGTTAACAGCTTATTTAAAATAAAATATGTCGAGTATTATTTAAAAGTTTCGGCAATTATGAACTGCTAAGTAGGATTAAGATGCTTGTAAAACTTGCACACCCATTTTATTTTACTATTTCTAAATGTAGTACATTTAGAATTCTATGTGAAAACTGTTATTTACACCTTAGTTGTATTTATTAGCTTTTTTCAAGGACATTAGAATAAGGAGACATTGATTTTTAACAAAATGTTCTCAATAATTCGGGCTTCAAATTTTATACCTAGAACTAAGACTTCATCGTCGTATTTATAAAAGCTTGTTTGATAAATTTTGCTGAATTTTTGTAGGCTGAATACTAATAACATAACACAAACCGTCTTATATGACACATACATATATTTACACAAAACGTAAGTTACAGTTCCTGGAATTAAGTAAGCTTTTCCGAGTAATAATGAACACCTCAGGCAATAATTGTCCCTCCTGAGTAAGAAAATCTCAGCGTTAAACAATAGATTTAAACATCACAAAAATATGCTAACGAAAAGTAACCTCACTATTTAATGTTTGTGGCCTGTTTGAACTGATTTATTCCAAATGATGGAACTTACTGTTTATTTTGTCAAGCCCCTTTGCGGTACTCGCTGTATTGTGGACACAGATTACATGGCTGTGGAATCATATTAAATGAAGTGCTACTGAATTACAAACTAAAAAATACGGAATTTGATTAAACATTTGTATACTCTACTGCATCCTTCTTTTGCTTGCCAAATGAGATAAAGTTGTTGATATTTTATTTTGAATTGAAGACTGGTGTTGTTTTTGCTGTCTTCATTGTTTAGGATTCTACTAATTAACATAAGTTGCAAATCGTTTAGGAGGTATTGATTACGGTTTCTTTAATACGACTTAGCAAGCATAGTTAGGGCGGCTTAATTGTCTCAAGTTCCTTTTTCACTTTAGAAATCTTCAAAAAAATACTTGGTTTTCACCATAAAATATAGATCTGACCCACAGCTTTCAGATCGTACCTCGCTGTCAAATTTGACATTTCTATTCAAAACTGCATCCTACGTGAATGAACTGTGCTTGTAACTGCAGAGCAAAAGGATATAATCTACGGTTCCAGCTTGCTCGTCAATGGATTTCAGGGAAAGCCGTCATTGGATCAAATCTAGAAGAGAAATTGGTGTGCATGTTCACTGTTTCAAAGTATTTGGCTTTCCGATTAACAACAAACTATGTTACGTTCTAAATCAAGTTTGCGTTTGTACGCAATTTTATGCATTTATGCACCGTTACAAACATGTGTAATTTTGTACCATAGTTCCATATACAATAAGTAGAACAGTTTTTTTCGTTTCGGTTTATCATACTTCTAGCATTAAAGTGTGCGTTATATTCGTTTAATAAAAACAGTATAATGTGTCAGACATAAGTTATTATGTGACATGCCATTGTTGTAAATCAAGTAGAGCCGAGAAACAAGGACGCTTTTCTGAGTAATATCACTAGTCATAGGCAGTGGGGATGAATTTGGACCAATCTGTCAGCATGTTGAGCTCAATCAGAGGGATGTGTTTTAAATCTGGCTTGCAGTGGAGCCATGATACCAAATAGTGACACATTCCCTTGGTAATATCCTTGGGTCACACTACTGAATAGGTATTGCTTGGTCTGTAACTGATACAGCTTAAATGACATTATCCATTAAACCCACTCAAAAATTCGTGAATTTCTGCAAGCTATCAGACATGAAGGATATTTTAGAAAGTCATTTTGGGTCTGGATTATCAGGTCTTGTAGAAGACAGTCGTCTACTCTTTCCTCGTGGACTGTTCGTTGCGTTACTTTTCCTACGGTACAACTCTAACTAATCGGACAGTAGTTTCAGTAGCCTTTATTTGGTCTAAGATTCTAGGCATATTTCCTAAATGAAACTCATTGGTCACACATTTTTCAAACATTGTGTATGATGCAAATGCGCTGCTGTTATCTTTGCTTAGGTTACAATATAGTTGGAACAGTCCTTGCAACTGCCGTTATCTACGGAATTACTTAACTAAACCCAACCAAACTGCACCCTGATTAGAATGACGCCGGTAGTATCGAATGGTGTACCGTGTTGAGGGAAAGCGATAATGATAAGTTCAGACATTAAGCAAAGTTTCACAATGTAGCCTTTCATTTGAGAGAATGTCGGGTTAATGTTAAACATGAAAGTAAATGCTGAACGTGAAATGTTTTCTTCCATGTGCCTTAAGTTGTGCATATATGTGTGGTCAATTTTTCTCCTTACTTAAAGTTTAGTTTCAACCATACTTATATTGTTATTTTTCTTCATCGTTTCCTTTAATTAACCGGGCATGCGGTTAACGCATTAGCTAAAATACAACAGTTATCTGTTATATAGGCATTCCTTAGCAATCCGGACTGCAGGAATAAACGTTTAAAAGATTACGACCAGGTAGTTGCAATTTCTTTATTATGGAACCGGGCTTTATGTAAAAGAATTTTTATATAACTTATAACATGTACTGCTCAATTAAGTCTGTTGCTCAATATAACATGGGCACATGCAAATCCGTCCGTGATTCAAAAGTTAAGAACATAGTGGACACCAATTAAGCTAGATCACAAATATCGAACATAAAAGGAAAGACTTTATTTGAAAAAGCACAAAGGATAAAAACTGCCCCTTACACATTAACTGATTGTGTAAGAGAAGCGGAATTTTCGCTTAAGAGTGGGTGTGATGCAAACAGGTACTGTATATTCTAATAAGAGTGGACGCCGTTTCCTGACAGCTCAGAAATAAAGAATGACTCTTATCAATACAGGAAGAATAACAAATAAGCCGAAGGAAATAAGTTTAACCGGAACTCAAATTGCGATTGTTATATCGTAAAATCTCAAAACATTTGCAAAATTTCAGCCGAATAGTTTCAGTTCGGATCAATAGTAGATAAGTATCGCCTTGACTTATGTAATGCAGCGAACAGGCTAACTACCACTCAGATCTACCTCTCACACATACTCAACGTATCAGTATTTTAAGTTAAAGTTCAGTTTTCCCAGCACCTGTTCATTTTTGCAGTGGGGTTCAAACGTTTAACCACCCATTGCAACGCAAGAACAATGCCAATCGGGTTTGTTGATGAAATATTTGCAACCAGACTTGAACTGATGACTGTCACATGAACGCCTGCTAAATTATGCCGCTGTTATCGACGTAATATTTATTCCTTTCCATGCCGTTGGTCAGTGAATAAAATCATCAAATGCTAACGGCTCCACAATTAAACTCAGGAAATTATTTTCATTTCAAGTTTGCTAGTCGGGATTAAAATGGCTTTATTAGGGATGATGACGGTAGTAAATAGGCAACTTAGTTTTTATCAAGCAACATAATTAAATAATTTGGAATGTTAACAAGTAGGTAAATTCCAAGGTTACTGAGCTAAACACATGATTTTTGTATGAAGTTTGATTTAGATATTTGCAAATAAATTGAAGATATATTTAATTTGTAGCCATACATGATGGCGGGATTTGGCAGAATGATTGTGATGCTTTTGCTTATCAAGCTTAATAAGCGTGGAGCGAAACGACAATAACAGTTATATAAAATACGGTTACAAAATTAAAAGGAAATTCCTTTGGTGGTGTGCCTCGACAGATTAGGTATACAACATGAAAGAAACCAGTCATACGACCCATGTTCACTGCACTTTCGAGAATAATTAATAAAGTGCAAGAAACAGGTTCTATGTATTCTATCTAACGAAAGGAACAACATGTGTCTTCGGCGTAAGAAAGTTATTACATGTTTTTCAGATGGTGACAATCATGGGTTTAAAAATCCAGCCAATCAGTGACAATACACTTTGCGAGAGCAAAACGCAATATATATTAAATAACAGAGAAGTTAAACTCCGATTCCGTGTTAGTGAGGATTAGACGGATTTGTAGTGGCATAGGTTCTTAGCTCTTTACCGGACCCCATACCATTTGAATGCGGTCTACCGCAAGGCTCAAATCTAGTTTCACGTTTGTTTTGTTGTTAATTAATGACCTTGCACAGCGAAACGATTCAAAATTCCTATTGTTTGCCAACGATATCAAGATTTGGCGCAGGATCCATGCAAACGCTGACGTCAGCTTTAAGGAGAACTGTAAGGAATACCACTTTTTGGGCATTGTAGTGACATCTTAGACCATCTTAAGCTGTTTGGAGTGCTTTTTGATGACAGTTACACTGTATCCATTTTCTTGCAGCGTGTTAAAATGACATTGCTTTCGCTTTCCAACGGCTCTGGACTGCAGATTGCTCTAGCATGATTGTATAAGTAACGGACTAAATTCCGCTTGTATCTCAGCGGTACAAAGCTAAGAAAGTGGGTGTATTGACCAACCCACGTCGCTTTGCGGAATCCCTCCATTTGTTCGTCCTGTTTTCAAGCCGGTGCAATAGAACGTTTAAGAACGCCAAGCAGCCAGCATGATCAGTCATTGGGAGACATAATACTCGATTGGTCATGTTGCCAATATATCGAAACGTTCACTACCACGTGAGTGAGGTGAAATCTAAGTGACTTGGAATAAGACGTTGTTTGGTAGCTTTGTTGAGGCTGCAACCCACGCAGACTGTTGGAAGAGAAGATTTGAAGGCTTACACGAGCGAGATGTCATCTAATTGAGTAGTGATAAGAGGCGGATTGGTTCATTGTGTTGGGGCTGCAACACTTGCAGGCTTTGTAGGCTTACGAGTTGACTGTACGGTTATCTTCCTTGCTCGCTTGCTTATCTGGCCACACGTGATACGATATGCATAGTGCATTAGTGGAACTGCGAGCAATCTGGAGAACTGATAGGTGTGCGTTATCCCTTAGTATATGTGTGTGATTATTAAGGCATTGTAAGGTAATCATAAACAATGCAGGAAATTGTATGAGGCAGGTAAAGCTAGGACTTCTTTGCAAACAGAATTTTTAAAGCCTTTACAACTACAAATTTCTCGTGCTGTGTTATTTCATTTGGCCCTATATCAGGTGAATATCGTAGCTACGTATTGCTGCTGCTTTCGGCGAATTGTATACTAAGGTCAAGTTCGCTGGGTAGGTAAGATTATCAGTGGATCGGCAGCCATTTTTCCAAGGAGGAGGGTTCCTAATTTGGCGGTGACACGACATTAGTGAGTGTTCGTTCGTCTCCACACCTGTGGGCCACTTCGTTAATCAGTTACTGCTACAAGACAAATGGAACTGCCGTTAAGGTCGTAAGATGCATGTTAATCCTGCATTTCAACATGATTTATACACTTTACTTCCATGGGAGTGATAAGCTTGAAATATCATGTTACAATACAGCCTAATATGAGCTATCAACGAGCATTGTATACGCATAGTAAGCATATAGTTTAGAGCATTTCTTCCTTCAACATCGCCTCCGGAAGTACCTACATTTCAGCTAGTCTTAAAAGAATTCATGCTTTTAAGACTAGCTGAAACTGTGCTGTGTGGCAAGAAAAGTGGTTATTCGGTTTTCCACACGCTTTTTCCTCATTGCACGAGAGTTAATGGCAGTCGTCAATCTTGTAAATGAGAAGATCAAAGCTATCTATCGTATATGCTATAACCAAGCGTGAATTCTGGAGTAACAAATGTCGCTAAGATCCTGTGTTGTACCTATTCAAGTCAACAGACAGGCCACTGTTTCAGATGCAACCAATGATACAAACCAACCGGATGTAAGAGTGCTCAGTTGTCCAAATTCCACCAAGGGTAGACTGTCCTGCAGTGATCCACCGCTCCGTGCACAGGTATCACTGAGGTCAACCCCGTGTGTCACGTTATGCCGCAAGTTCCAACAGGCGCACAAGCACAAATCCGGTCCAACAAAGAGATTTGTGTGCGTTCGATAGAACGCTATTCACAATGCAGCGTGAGAGCTCTTGGTCAACCAAGATAGTGTACGAAGATGGAATTGCTTCTAGTCGCCTTATTCAGCTACCGACAAGGTTGGTTTAGGTCTCCTGAAGTAGAGCTAGCAATAAGCTTTCCGTTAATTCAAAAAACATTGATGAAGGTAGAAAAGTGGTGCACTTGTAGGCGAACGACAAGGCTGAAACACAGCCCGAATTGAAAACCAGCGATAGACGTTGATCCGTCAATAGTAGCCTCGAGAGATTTTGCGAAATGGGTAGACTTGATCGAGCCCGAATGAATGAGTTTACCCAGGCCGATGTGTGAAAAGATTTGAATCCAAAAACTTGAAAAGTCATGAGCAACGAAAATTTCCCGACCAGCACGTGCACACGCAGGGTCTACTCGAAAGCGCTTCCTTAGGAGTAGATAATAACGTGTATACGAAAGACAAATACGTTACAGCGGAGACGTTATTAGCTATTTGAAACGTTACACAAATCGAAACATAACTGCTCTCTTTATGAATGGATAACTCCTCGTAGAATAAATATATACCAATTATTGTAGCATAATTGTGCTAGAGAAACAAAATTACTAGATCGACGGATTGGTAGGCCAGTATCGATTAGGTTATCTTTGGATGTAGCAAATGAATGTTGGCACCAATAGATTGATATATAGATTGGTAGATAGCTTATTTACAAAATTGCGGTAAACGTCGTGTGACGCGTTTCAGATTGACAATAAAAAAACGTATGTAATGTTGGTAATTGTGCACTCTAAACTGCATTAATTGCAAACTTTATTCTCGTCACAGGAAAATCATTTAATGAACAGCAAAGATATCTTCCTCAATCTGTGGAGAAAGTAATTTGGACTGGCTTTCTAACGATAACCTGGAAAACTTCAAATTGACATGACTATACAAGGGACCAAAACATGAGCGGCTACATAAATTTATTTTCTTGTTTAATATCTCAAGTTTTACAACTTTCACGACACCTAAACGTCTGATTGAAAGGCACAAACCATGCACATATAAAGACAGATCCAGTTAGGCCTACATTGTTGTCGATACATAGAAAATGTGTCTCTTTAAAGCGTCCACCGCTAAAGACACAACTTGTGTGACGTAGCTGGTGGAAACTTCAGAGGTGTTGCGAAAACCACGGATAACCCTAATCCAACTCGAAACACCAATGAATGGAGATGAATATGGTACATCAATATTCATATGTGCAAATGATATTGAGTAGACATGTCACCCAAAATTTGATCAAAAATATGGTTTCTGTAACGATATACGCATCACTGAAATTAACAACACAATATATTAACTTAAGCATTAACCTTAGCGGGTAGGACCGGAATCAAGTGATTATATTGGGGCACTCTATTTTAACGCACCTTCGCCGAAGCGTGAAACGTGGGGCATGCACCAGATGGAACCAATAATTCTGCAGAATAAAACATAAGCAAAGGCAGATAAATCTTGTTCTTTGAGGGCATGCCTGTGTTACAGGCAGCTAGCAAAGATGATGCGATTAATTATGGCCTTGAAAATTGGTGATAGGTTCGCATAGACCTCCCAGCTGGTGGCATAACGGTTTAGTCGATTTCAAGATATTGTTTCACTGGAGTTTAATGGCAAAAGAATCGAAACTTGATGTTTAGTCTGGAACAGTTGCCAGGAGTCTGTAGGCCGCAGTCGTAGAGGTACATTATTTATCTGGTACTGTTTAAATCCTTGAATCAGAGAAAAGCGGACAGTGAACGTCATTAATGCAAAACTCCACTCTTGATTCAAACTAACCATATATGCTTATTATAAAATGTGTGACTCAATAAACACCGTCATTAGAGTTCATAATGCATTAGTTGCGACAAAAACTGATTCATTACTGAAGGTTACTTGGTGTCCGCTGTTCGTCGGAACATCATCAAAAGGCAAACAAAGCCACGATGACATTTCTGTTTGCTTTTAAAAAATCGCTTTACACACTCATTGTCTAGCTATGAATTAATAAGTGACCGTCTTCTAGGTATACTAATCTTCAAGGCCAACATCGCAAACATTCTGGGAAGCATATTTGTCAGTTATCACAGGTATGTGACATATATAGGACGGATATATAATAACAAGTAAAAATAAATGATATTGTCTTGATGCCAAATTGTTCTTTTATTTTTCGTGGCAACCCCAATAAATTGTGTAGATCTGCCACCTACTCATGCAAGGGTCTTTAACATGAGTCCATGAGGGATTCAAATAATATGATGCAGGAATCCTTTGTATCTGGTTTTATATTTGCGGCAACAACGCCTGCCTATTAACGTTTGTTTGTCTATATATATATATATATATATATATATATATATATGTATATATATATAGTGCCATGGAAAATTTAGTTTGCTTAAACACAATCAAAACAGAACATATATTATGCTGCCGTTGAAACTCATTTGTGTATGAGAATATTACGTTGGAGTAATATTTGGCATCTTTTAACGGTATGTATAAGATAATTATTACTTGAGGTTTTAAAACACTGCTTGATTAACCTAGTATACTAGTGAGCTATCCGTTTAGATCAAATAACTGCGATCATGTAAAACTTTAGTACAAAACTACTTCTCGTTAACTGTTGTTTCTTATTTCCTGGAAGCTATTGATGCCAGCGTGACAAAGTGCAAATTCTGAAATATTTCTCTCAGCAAATGCAGAGCATGGAGTTCGAAGACATTGTTCTTAAAACACAAACATATGTTTGGCATAATCAAATGTACTAATGCAATCTGCATTGTAAAATAAAAGGATGAAGCTTTTAGATTTTCCTATTATGCATGCTAACAGTTGGAACACGTGCACGTCAAATAAACACTGCTTCATGATTAATGACCATCATTACGGTGGACCCAAACTTTTAATTAAGTGTGCATGGAAAACCATTAGACCCGATTTAAATGGACTGAGGAATACAGCGAAGATGATACATATGCAAATATTGTGAAAATTTTAATGAACAATATAACACAATTCGTAAGCCAGGACTAGTATTAATATTTTGCTGTCAACTACGTATAAATAAAGTACAATGCAACACATGATATCACACAGCATGCAGCAGATAGGTACAGTATTTATTTATGTCTATTATAGAAAAATAATGAGTAAATTACAAAATGAATAGTGGCAATGATAAACTGAGAGAGCAGGAGCATCAAAATGCATCAGCGAAAACATCTAGGCGTCCACATTCATAACAAGGTCTGATTTATGGATCAAACGGAAAGGCGTACTGCAGAGACACTTAGAACTTGGGCTTCTAAACTACGCGGCAACATCCCTGCAAGTTGCAGCGTAACAAAGTTAAAGCCTTTTTGCTCCGCTCATCAAATGAGCAGCTCTAGGGACGCTTATCTGCGCTACACCTGTATCGTCGCTTAAGGCAACCGATTAACACACTCTGCCGATTTGTGTGTGTATGTTCAAATGCGAGGCGATTGATCGTTGAACCCGACAGTCTGTGCGTTACGATCTTCATCTGCCTCTACCGCCTGACCTGGGTGGGATTGAACAACTCTCCATTCGTAAGCGTGTTCTGCATTACAGAAGAGTAGTAGGGAGAGTTGAATGTTATAGGAAGAAATTCATCAAATCTAGGCTCACTCAGACAGCCTTCACACGCCTAGAAACCACTGTACGCGCGTTTCCTCCTTTCGAGAATCGTCAGCAGTGCGCATTTTATCAGGCCCTGGTTTGGCTTAAGCCAGCAATTTGACAGTTGCCAGTCCGTGGTTGAGACCACTGAGCTACGGGGGACGGCAATGACCATCTTTAATAAGCTACTAGAAATGATATAGCGGCGCATGTGACAAATGTCTGAGTGAGCCTATATGTGATGAATTTCTTCCTATAACATTCAACTCTACCTACTAGTCTTCTTTAATCAGTATACAGACAAAACTGCTTATAATGCCATGAGTAAATTGGCCGATTAAGTTTGGTAAGCTCGTCGCTTGGTGAGGGAGCTACCCTGTCCTCTGCACGGCAGAAACGTGGACGTCAGTGGATAGTGAGCGCCGCTATATCACATATAGTAACTTATTCACGATGGTCGTTGCCGTCTCCCGTAGTTCAGTGGTCTCAACCACGAGCTGGCAACAGTCGAGTTGCGGGTTCGAGCCCAATCAGGGCCCGATTGAATGCGCACTGCCGACGATTCACGAAAGGATGAAACCCGCATACAGTGTTCTGAATTGTTTGTGTGTCATGCTTGGAACAGAAAACACTCATCTAGGTGAGCGCTTGGATGGGCCTTGTTGTAAACAATAAAAGGACGACTAGCATTCCAATGGTTCAACTTCGCCTATGTTGCTCAGAAGTTTCAGTAAACTCCTTGAGATCAGCGTAAGTTGTTGTAACTGCATTAGATCGTACTGTCCGCAATGTGTAGAGAAATCCGTCCAGGAAGTGAGACAGACAAAAGTTGCTGACACAAGTTTGTTTTTTTCCCAACATGTCAAGTTTTTCCAGTTATCAACTGTTTATATATGCTAACGAAAAATTGCGATAGGATAAATGAGATAATCGCCTATTTTATGAATATTATTATCTATTCCACGGAGGTAAATATGGGCACGATAATAACTCACCCAGCCAAAGTAAGTTTTGAATCTAATTAGAAGAATATCGCTAGACTTTCCAATCATCCAGCAGTGTCTTGGACTATAAATCCACTGGGTCACCTTACTTCCCTAAGTGGAAAATCCTCAAACATACCTGCTTCCACTTCTCTAACCACAAACGATTCAGTTGCAGATTCAGCCGTGACACGAAAGCTCAGAGCAGAAGGCAATCTGGTACAGATAACAAACCGGTAACGTACGCAACGATTGCCTCGACGAACACAACGGGAGCGACACACATATGCCCATCTTCTGTACCGAGCACGCGTGGCGCAAAGCAGCTTTCACCGTCAAATCAAATGGTGCCTTCTAAACAACCCAACTTGCCGGCAAAGAGTAGAAATCCAACTCACGCTAGACAAAATCATGCTTCGTTAACGCTCCTGTGCACCAATGTTCCCGAATGCAATGCTTGCACAATAAAAGGCAAGTTGCATGACGATCGCAACAAACGAAGTTCCATCTGCGATGCGATGGAGATTCGGGTTGAGCCTGAAATGCTGCAACGCGTAGCGGGTCACCCGACCTCATTGCACTCTGGGGAAGATCATAATCTTCGAGTAACACTAGAAGCAGCAGATCAGACAGAAACTGTCCTGCTCTCAGCAGTTTGTTGTCCCCACTCACCGAGTGTAGTGCGCATATTACCCGATCTAACATGGAAAGCTCCCCCAAATGAATCAGCTGACCAACGCGGCATTCATAATTGGGATAGGAAGAGAACAATATTCATTCATGGTGTTCCCGAGCTTCTGCATTTTTCCGATCACGATATGCAAACACATGACTGAGAGCAGTGATGCCACATCCACGATACACTCTCTGTTGGCAACGTTATGGAGAAATCAATGAAAAGTGTCCAGTCAACACCTAACTAAAAGGCATGCGGTACATAACATATGAAAATAATGTTACACTACGAGGGAATGACGAAATTTCTGCTGGATATCTGGTTACCTTTTTGAGTGAGATTGCCAACATAAATCCGGCTAAAGAACGCAAATAAACTGCCAAAATTCGGACTTCATTTGTTGAAACTTGCAAACGCTGTAAATTCTTTATCTGCACAATCCTGCGTAGAGACCAACATAACAGCGTCCACGAACACAACAGGACAGAACACAGTTTGAGTAAAACGTATGTTCAGGAACGCTCAATAATGGCATGAAACTTGGTTGAAATTCATTAAACAAAACACGATTATTGTCCTGCCAAATTAGGGCTATATCAAACACTAACACAGCTTTGACATCTATCAACACACTGCTAACAACAAATCGCTATCTTGCATGTACCCAAACGACAAAAGCCTTCTAATTAATTTGGCTGAATTTAGAAAACTCAATGTCTCGAAACGGCTGGACCTTATCATGAGTGCAGATACATGGTTAAACGCTGAGATAACCGATTCTGAGATCAATTTACCCGGTATGTCGCTGCTTCGGACCGATAGAACCTGAAGGGGTGGCGATGTGATTCATTATCAAAATACAGACCTCTGATGTGAAGTTGTCCATCTCTAAGTAATCCGAGCTCCTGCTTCATTTTGGTGCGGCCCATGGTTGCGAAACCAAGACACATGTCTACTTGTCGTGATTTACCGTCCACCAAACGCTAAACTGAACTACGATTTTCAGTTTCTTTGAACAAGTCATACACCCACATTCTTATCACTGAAGTCTTTAACGTGCACGACATGTAAAAGCCGGTAATAGAAATTACGCAGTTTAAAAAGTGCTTGCAAGCGCTAATTGCTAGCCACCCTCTCTACAACCAGTTAATCTCGCTCAACAGATTGCGAACTGCAAACAAACCGCCTATACTTTATATTGTGCAAACTAACAAAGAACTCATGGTTGACGTGATATTTCAAGCACACCACTATGTCGTATTGATCATGTTACTCTAATCTTGTACTACATTTGCTGTGCGGAGTTCCCTGAATAGGAGGTTGATATATTGCATAATATCACGCAATGTAATGTGTTAGCTACGTATGCTAACGATACATCTTGTACTTTCTTTATCGAATTCCCCTCAGATGTTGCCTAGAATACCTTTACAAAAACGTTTACTACACTGGTTGTGCCCGCATCTGAACAGTACTTCCAAACTAAAAGCAAGCGTAAGTCATTTCTGAGGAGCAGTGCACGTAAATAAATGTCCCAGAGGGATTTTACATGGCGAAATCACCAAGAATGCTCGGATGCTGATAGCTGGACAGCATAAGTGATACATTGTAATTTCTGTGTGAAACTGCTCCGCGAAGCCAACTTCACGCGTCATCAGGTGTTAAGATAGCGATTCTGCATGAACCGCAGACATATGTACAGGCACGTTAAGGGCCTTCCAAAGCTGAAGCGCGGGATTGCACAAATAGACACGGCTGAAAGGTGCACGCGATCAGCAATGGAAGCAGCTGGTCTCCTAGGGCTTCATTACTCCTAAACTTTCCAACAGGTAAGGATCTCAAACATTCTCCTCATTTCCATTAATGCACCACCGGGTTTAGACATTATCTCCTTCACTGCGGAAGCTGTGTTGAAGAAGTTGTTGTCCTTGCGAAGCTACCGTTCTGCTGGAGTCGACAACATCCGACCAGAGGTTCTGCAGGCGGTAGCTAATGATCTAGCAGAAGCAATGGCTTTTTTCTATCAGCGATTTCTTCAATAGAACCATATTCCAACAGTACGGAAGCGAGGGGTCATCACTGCTATCCGTATAGGAGGTTGCCGTACTGATCCTGCTAACTACCTTTACAGAACACTACTTCCCGTACTATATATAGGAATGGAATCAATCATCGCAGATGCGTTGATGCAGTGTCTTTAAAGTCAAAACTAAATGGCCCTAGAGCAACATGGCTTTCGTCAAAAGCAGTTCTGCTATACTAACCTAACAATTGCACGCAATAGCTGGACTGAAGCTATTGATGATGGATTCGGAGTCGATGTCACCCACCTGCACTTTTCTAAAGTGTTTGAGCGCTTAGGGCATCAACCTATCTTTCAGAAACCTCGGGAATACGGCAGTGGCCACCCGTTGCTGCGTTGGATTAACAATATTCTTCACGAATGACAGCTAGTGGTGAGAGTCCGAGCAACATTGTCTGATGCAATCGATATTTCGTGTGGAATATCTAAAGGTGCGGTCCTTGGACCTCGTCTATTCTTGGTGTTAATTAACGATTTGGCAATATCAATTGCTTCCGATTTCCTATTTTTCGCTGATGATATCAAGATATGCCGATGGATCAGCAGACAGGACTACCTTGAACTGCTCCAGTGCGATCTTATCATGGTGTCAAACTGGTCAGTAAAATACGCCCTCCTATCTAACGCAGACAAATGTGGCGTTGTACAGTTCAGCCATAGATATAACTACATATATTTGCTTTGGACAAACGGATTGCAGACCAGCTCCCAGTAGCGTGACCTTGGGGTGATCGTACAGAGCGACCTCAACTGTTCAAAAAGGCTGAGTTAACTGCGAAAACAAGCAACTAGCACCACGGCAGGCTTCAAAGGGCATTCGGGAGATTTGACCCGTCAATCTTCCCAATTATGCAAAATTCCTACGTAAGCACATATGTGGAATACGATATCCAAGCTGGGCAATCTTGCTTGAACAGCGACCTAGATGCATTAGTGCCAACAAAACGAAGAGCAACAAATAATGTAAAGGGTCTGCGCTATCACAGTTACCATTGAAGCCTGAAGTACATGTAAATTTTCAGCGAACGCTATCGAAGGCTGCACAGTTATCTCATATTAGCGTATCGCATATTGAGTGAGCCCAACCACGTTTGCCGCCATTTGCTGAAACCTAACCATACAAACGCAGGGGTAACTGCTTACACTTGGAGAAACTATACAGCCGTCTAGTGTCGACGGAATTACTTTTCCCGTCGGGTTCGCCAAACCTGGAACGCACTGCCAGATTCAGTTGTCTTCTCTCCTACAAAAAACGATTGGATGTTGCACTTAGCTCCCAGCATTTTGTTACCTAAACTGTCATGTTGTGGATTACGCCACGCATGACACTCAACAGATTTTATGTATCAAATGGACCTAAGTTTGTGACCATATTTTACTTTCCTCACGCTTTATATCAACGGCCACTGCACGCTAGTGTCTTGCTGAACATTTAGCTCGATGTTTTAAATTTTTCACTGATTTAATTTATCAAAGTATTCATGTAGACATAGGTTCGGTAGATAACCGAGATCTATTTTGAATTCATCATATTCAACTCAACCATCCTTCGGTGAAGCGTCAAACAATTACTTTTATCCAATGATAAACCATTGTTTATTGCTCAGTGGATAAAGCGCTACATCACAGCAGTCTCACTTTGCCTGACATCACTTCATAAATTGCATGGTATAGTTTAATCACCACAATTTGCCGGTCAGGTTAATTTGACAAATATATTGTCAACCTTACGCGATTACAACACCCGGTTATATAAACTAGTTAATCATGTTCTTAATAATGAGCCGCTAGACGTAGGTTAGACCCCTGATCACATTGACTTGGACAAAACAATGTATCTAAAAATAGCTATGAAAGGTACAGACTAGTTTTCACGAGCTATCTACTTGCGCGGTGTCCGTACAGTGTGGCATTTATTTACGCCAATTGTTCCACTAATATTGCTCCGTCAAACGTGTGGTGCATTAAAACAACTAACTACATACCCAGTACAGCTAAAGCGCGGTGTGTAAATTATCGTTCAGAAAATGGCAAATTTTTAACGATATACCAAAATATCAAACGATTGATATTTGCGACTAAGGTACGCAACAGTTAAGTGCATAATTTGTAATCCACCGTTTATTTTCTTCGGTCAGTCCTTGAGTTGCACACAAAGAATGAAAACATTAGAAAACGGCTGCTAAAAGGCCGCGGCTCCGATTCTTTTCAGAATCGCAATTTATACCACAATAAACTTACACATAGCTAACCTAAGATTAACTCTTTATGCATCCGATTAATTATAATCCTGTCATCTATCTAAAGCATGTTGAAAGTACATAGGAGTTCTCCAATCCGAGCAAATATTAAAGGT
>OX104063.1:263899306-263966377 GCA_944474145.2 Dicrocoelium dendriticum | reverse complement strand
CGCGTTTCATCCTTTCGGGAATCATCAGCAGTGCGCATTCCATCGGACCCTTGGTAGGGCTCGAAACCGCAACTCGACTGTTGCCAGTCCGGGTTGAGACCACTGAGCTACGGGGGACGGCAACGACCATCGTGAATAAGTTACTAGAAGTGGTATAGCGGCGCATGTGACACATGTCTGAGTGAGCCTATATGTGACGATTTCTTCCTATAACATTCAACTCTACCTACTAGTCTTCTTTAATCAGTATACAGACAAAACTGCTTATAATGCCATGAGTAAATTGGCGGCTTAAGTTTGGTAAGCTCGTCGCTTGGTGAGGGAGCTACCCTGTCCTCTGCACGGCAGTAACGTGTAAGTCAGTGGATAGTGAGCGGCGCTATATCACATCTAGTAACTTATTCACGATGGTCGTTGCCGTCCCCCGTAGCTCAGTGGTCTCAACCACGGACTGGCAACAGTCGAGTTGCGGGTTCGAGCCCAATCAGGGCCCGATTGAATGCGCACCTGCCGACGATTCACGAAAGGATGAAAATGCGCATTCAGTGTTCTGAATTGTTTGTGTGTCATGCTTGGAACAGACAACACTCATCTAGTTGAGCGCTTGGATGGGCCTTGTTGTAAACAATTAAAGGACGACTAGCATTCCAATGGTTCAACTTCGCCTATGTTGCTCAGAGGTTTCAGTAAACTCCTTGAGATCAGCGTAAGTTGTTGTAGCTGCATTAGATCGTACTGTCCGCAATGTGTAGAGAAATCCGTCCAGGAAGTGAGGCAGACAAAAGTTGCTGACACAAGTTGGTTTTTTCCCAACATGTCAAGTTTTTCCAGTTGTCAACTGTTTATATATGCTAGTGAAAAATTGCGATAGGATAAATGAGATAATCGCCTATTTTATGAATATTATTATCTATTCCACGGAGGTAAATATGGGCACGATAATAACTCACCCAGCCAAAGTAAGTTTTGAATCTAATTAGAAGAATATCGCTAGACTTTCCAATCATCCAGCAGTGTCTTGGACTATAAATCCACTGGGTCACCTTACTTCCCTAAGTGGAAAATCCTCAAACATACCTGCTTCCACTTCTCTAACCACAAACGATTCAGTTGCAGATTCAGCCGTGACACGAAAGCTCAGAGCAGAAGGCAATCTGGTACAGATAACAAACCGGTAACGTACGCAACGATTGCCTCGACGAACACAACGGGAGCGACACACATATGCCCATCTTCTGTACCGAGCACGCGTGGCGCAAAGCAGCTTTCATCGTCAAATCAAATGGTGCATTCTAAACAACCCAACTTGCCAGCAAGGAGTAGAAATCCAACTCACGCTAGACAAAATCATGCTTCGTTAACGCTCCTGTGCACCAATGTTCCCGAATGCAATGCTTGCACAATAAAAGGCAAGTTGCATGACGATCGCAACCAATGAAGTTCCATCTGCGATGCGATGGAGATTCGGGTTGAGCCTGAAATGCTGTCAACGCGTAGCGGGTCACCGGACCTCATTGCACTCTGGGGAAGCACAAAATCTTCGAGTAACACTCGAAGCAGCAGATCAGACAGAAACTGTCCTGCTCTCAGCAGTTTGTTGTCCCCACTCACCGAGTGTAGTGCGCATATTACCCGATCTAACATGGAAAGCTCCCCAAATGAATCAGCTGACCAACGCGGCATTCGTAATTGGGATAGGAAGAGAACAATATTCATTAATGGTGTTCCCGAGATTCTGCATTTTCCGATCATAATGTGCAAACACATGACTGAGAGCAGTGATGCCACATCCTCGAAAAACTCTCTGTTGGCAACGTTATGGAGAAATCAATGAAAAGTGTCCAATCAACACCTAACTAAAAGGCATGCGGTACATAACATATGAAAATAATATTACACTACGAGGGAATGACGAAATTTCTGCTGGATATCTGGTTACCTTTTTGAGTGAGATTGCCAACATAAATCCGGCTAAAGAACGCAAATAAACTGCCAAAATTCGGACGTCATTTGTTGAAACTTGCAAACGCTGTAAATTCTTTATCTGCACAATCCTGCGTAGAGACCAACATAACAGCGTCCACGAACACAACAGGACAGAACACAGTTTGAGTAAAACGTATGTTCAGGAACGCTCAATAATGGCATGAAACTTGATTGAAATGCATTAACCAAAACACGATTATTGTCCTGCCAAATTACGGCTATATCAAACACTAACACAGCTTTGACATCCATCAACACACTCCTAACAACAAATCGCTACCTTGCATGTACCCAAACGACAAAAGCCTTCTAATTAATTTGGCTGAACTTAGAGAACTCAATGTCTCGAAACGGCGGGACCTTATCATGAGTACAGATACATGGTTAAACGCTGAGATAACCGATTCTGAGATCAATTTACCCGGTATGTCGCTGCTTCGGACCGATAGAACCTGAAGGGGTGGCGATGTGATTCATTATCAAAATACAGACCTCTGATGTGAAGTTGTCCATCTCTAAGTAATCCGAGCTCCTGCTTTATTTCGGTGCGGCCCATGGTTGCGAAACTAAGACACATGTCTACTTGCCGTGATTTACCGTCCACCAAACGCTAAACTGAACTACGCTTTTCAGTTTCTTTGAACAAGTCATACACATACATTCCTATCACTGGAGACTTTAACGTGCACGACATGTAAAAGCCGGTAATAGAAATTACGCAGTTTAAAATGTGCTTGCAAGCGCTAATTGCTAGCCACCCTCTCTACAACCAGTTAATCCCGCTCAACAGATTGCGAACTGCAAACAAGCCACCTATACTTTATATTGTGCAAACTAACAAAGAACTCATGGTTGACGTGATATTTCAAGCACACCACTATGTCGTAGTGATCATGTTACTCTAATCTTGTACTACATTTGCTATGCGGAGTTCCCTGAATAGGAGGTTGATATATTGCATAGTATCACGCAATATAATGTGTTATCTACGTTTGCTAAGAATACATATTGTACTTTCTTTATCGAATTCCCCTCAGATGTTGCCTAGGATACCTTTACAAAGACGTTTAGTACACTGGTTGTGCCCGCATCTGAACAGTACTTCCAAACTAAAAGCAAGCGTAAGTCATTTCTGAGGAGCAGTGCACGTAAATAAATGTTCCAGAGGGATTTTACATGGCGAGATCACCAAGAATGCTCGGATGCCGACAGCTAGACAGCATAAGTGATACCTCGTGATTTCTGTGTGAAACTGCTCCGCGAAGCCAACTTCACGCGTCGTCAGGTGTTAAGAAAGCGATTCTGCATGAACCGCAGACATATGTACAGGCACGTTAAGGGCCTTCCAAAGCTGAAGCGCGGGATTGCACAAATAGACACGGCTGAAAGGTGCACGCGATCAGCAATGGAAGCAGATGGTCTCCTAGGGCTTCATTACTCCTAAACTTTCCAACAGGTAAGGATCTCAAACATTCTCCTCATTTCCATTAATCCACCACCGGGTTTAGACATTATCACCTTCACTGCGGAAGCTGTGTTGAAGAAGTTGTTGTCCTTGCGAATCTACCGTTCTGCTGGAGTCGACAACATCCGACCAGAGGTTCTGCAGGCGGTAGCTAATGATCTAGCAGAAGCAATGGCTGTTTTCCCTCAGCGATTTCTACAAGAGAACCATATTCCATCAGTACGGAAGCGAGGGGTCATCACTGCTATCCGTATAGGAGGTTGCCGTACTGATCCTGCCAACTACCTTTACAGAACACTACTTCCCGTACCATCTATAGGAATGGAATCAATCATCGCAGATGCGTTGATGCAGTGTCTATAAAGTCAAAACTAAATGGCCCTAGAGCAACATGGCTTTCGTCAAAAGCAATTCTGCTATACTAACCTAAATATTGCACGCAATAGCTGGACTGAAGCTATTGATGATGGATTCGGAGTCGATGTCACCCACCTGCACTTTTCTAAAGTGTTTGAGCGCTTAGGGCATCAACCTATCTTTCAGAAACCTCGGGAATACGGCAGTGGCCACCCGTTGCTGCGTTGGATTAACAATATTCTTCACGAATGACAGCTAGTGGTGAGAGTCCGAGCAACATTGTCTGATGCAATCGATATTTCGTGTGGAATATCTAAAGGTGCGGTCCTTGGACCTCGTCTATTCTTGGTGTTAATTAACGATTTGGCAATATCAATTGCTTCCGATTTCCTATTTTTCGCTGATGATATCAAGATATGCCGATGGATCAGCAGACAGGACTACCTTGAACTGCTCCAGTGCGATCTTATCATGGTGTCAAACTGGTCAGTAAAATACGCCCTCCTATCTAACGCAGACAAATGTGGCGTTGTACAGTTACGCCATAGATATAACTACATATATTTGCTTTGGACAAACGGATTGCAGACCAGCTCCCAGTAGCGTGACCTTGGGGTGATCGTACAGAGCGACCTCAACTGTTCAAAAAGGCTGAGTTAACTGCGAAAACAAGCAACTAGCACCACGGCAGGCTGCAAAGGGCATTCGGGAGATTTGACCCGTCAATCTTCCCAATTATGCAAAATTCCTACGTAAGCACATATGCGGAATACGATATCCAAGCTGGACAATCTTGCTTGAACAGCGACCTAGATGCATTATTGCCAACAAAACGAAGAGCAACAAATAATGTAAAGGGTCTGCGCTATCACAGTTACCATTGAAGCCTGAAGTACATGGAAATTTTCAGCGAACGCTATCGAAGGCTGCACAGTTATCTCATATTAGCGTATCGCATATTGAGTGAGCCCAACCACGTTTGCCGCCATTTGCTGAAACCTAACCATACAAACGCAGGGGTAACTGCTTACACTTGGAGAAACTATACAGCCGTCTAGTGTCGACGGAATTACTTTTCCCGTCGGGTTCGCCAAACCTGGAACGCACTGCCAGATTCAGTTGTCTTCTCTCCTACAAAAAACGATTGGATGTTGCACTTAGCTCCCAGCATTTTGTTACCTAAACTGTTATGTTGTGGGTTACGCCACGCATGACACTCAACAGATTTTATGTATCAAATGGACCTAAGTTAGTGACCATATTTTACTTTCCTCACGCTTTATATCAACGGCCACTGCACGCTAGTGTCTTGCTGAACATTTAGCTCGATGTTTTAAATTTTTCACTGATTTAATTTATCAAAGTATTCATCTAGACAGAGGTTCGGTAGATAACCGAGATCTATTTTGAATTCATCATATTCACCTCAACCATCCTACGGTGAAGCGTCAAGCAATTACTTTTATCCAATGATAAACCATTGTTTATTGTTCATTGGATAAAGCGCTACATCACAACAGTCTCACTTTGCCTGACATCACTTCATAAATTGTATGGTATAGTTTAATCACCACAATTTGCCGGTCAGGTTAATTTGACAAATATATTGTCAACCTTACGCGATTACAACACCCGGTTATGTAAACCAGTTAATTATGTTCTTAATAACCAGCCTTTAGACGTAGGTTAGGCCCGTGATCATATTGACTTGGAAAAACAATGTATCTAAATATAGCAATGAATGGTTCAGACTAGTTTTCAGGAGCTATCTACTTGCGCGGTGTCCGTACAGTGTGGCATTTATTTACGCCAATTGTTCCACTAATATTGCTCCGTCAAACGTGTGGTGCATTAAAACAACTAACTACATACCCAGTACAGCTAAAGCGCGGTGTGTAAATTATCGTTCAGAAAATGGCAAATTTTTAACGATATACCAAAATATCAAACGATTGATATTTGCGACTAAGGTACGCAACAGTTAAGTGCATAATTTGTAATCCACCGTTTATTTTCTTCGGTCAGTCCTTGAGTTGCACACAAAAGAATGAAAACATTAGAAAACGGCTGCTAAAAGGCCGGCGGCTCCGATTCTTTTCAGAATCGCATTTATACCACAATAAACTTACACATAGCTAACCTAAGATTAACTCTTTATGCATCCGATTAATTATAATCCTGTCATCTATCTAAAGCATGTTGAAAGTACATAGGAGTTCTCCCAATCCGAGCAAATATTAAAGGTAAAAGTCCTTAGTATTTTATATGCGCCACATTCCTCACCATTGATTTTGCCGACGGTTAATATATGACGCACGCAATTCACTTTTAAGGTGACAATTCAGTTTTTGTAGGCACACGTTTAATATTGCTCAAGGGATAAATTGGAAAATTGCCAAGTCTAACTTGAATGTTGAATACCCTATTTCTTACAATACAGCAATGAGAAAAACATGGTTCGCAAGTAAACGTTAATTTTAATGGGGGCTTTTTATTTCCCACCAGTTTAAAGTAATATGTTGAGCTCAGTTTTTGATTTTATTTAAAAAGATCTATGCTTCCAGCTTCTACTAGTTTCCTGGAGGATACCCAGAGATTTTCTTTTTATAATACTTATTAACTGTTTTAAACTAATGGTTATTTACAGAAAATCAAAAATTATGTTTGAGTGATCTGTCTAAAAGCGGATCGATTTTCATTACCACCACTAAATTTACTTCAAATAATGAACTAGCGACCCTACAAGTGAAAGGAATCCACCCGTGTGTGTCTAAGCACGAAAACCAAATCCGAGATAAAATGACTGAAACAATTATAGGTCGATAAGATTTAGGCAACCATAACTGTCGCGATCTATGGGGCTTCTGATGCAGATGTGTTAAAAGCGCTGGAAGACAGAGCGGTGATGTGAATAGGGATAAGCTGAAGTCTGAAATCAGTTCCGACTAATAAGCTTTATTTTTCTTGCCCTCCTAAATGAGCTCAAGTCCAGCTGCGCCCTTTAATCACCGCAGCATTCCTTAGAAGCTCAAAATATTTAATAGTAAAAGTTTGTGATCCAGAATCTCTCATACCATTAGCATTGTGGCAGTGTGATGTTTATCTTACAGTCTTTAAAATATCTTTTACGCAAATGCTTCTCTACAAGTGTGCTCCGCACGTTTAGAGAACGTTTAGTACAACTGCATTACCAAAAGATGAAGCTTAATATGACCGTCCAAATGCACGTACATACGTGCTCCTAAAAGTTCTTATGTGACTGGTCATTCCGCGGATTTTTCAACCGCCCCGGAAGACGATATCAACCAGTTTGCATATAGACCCAGGCGGTCCACATTGGACACAGTGGCATATCTTGTTCCTATGTAGCATTTGCATTATATCAAATATGTTAACCCGTACGTCTTCTTATCCCGAAATACGCGAAGGCTTTTGGAAACCTCGATGGACCAAGTTGCTAAAACTGCTATACAAAAATATTATCGTTCTTATGATGTATAATATGTTAAGTGACTGGATTATAGACGATAACACTTCACCAACTTAAACGGTAAGGAATCCTCGGTCCTTACTGTCGAATGTGCTGCTCTACGAAAAGCGAACCTGACACCTTTTCTATTTTCCTCGTATGTTGATGTTGTTTCCCCAGGGGTTCGACTTATCAGCTTATTGGATTGCGCCACAGGAGTCAAAAGACAATGCACTGGAAGTGAAGTATTTTTGCGAAACACTACACGGGCCGACGTAGGTATGAAAACACTATGAGTAAAGTTAAAATCACGGCTGAGTGCTAATTTGGCATTTATCGATATCAAATATCACATGACTGTGAGTGGTAGGAAACAAGCGGTAGTAACAAATGTACTGCAACATAAAAACCCTAGTCTGCTTGTAACTGCGACTTTTCTAATAAAAGGCGAACGGTCACTTGGGAAAATTGCGCACTTACCTTACCGAACCAGTCAATTGGCTTCGTTTCTGTGAGCAATTGAATTTGGTCTGTCCTATCAGTTGAAAATCTTACACAAACCACTTTTATATGTTGTTAATATGCTGACCATGTGCTAGGATGTAGGTTCTCCAATAAGCTGGATTCAGCATCACATTAACGAGGGTTGGAATAGCTGGTGGAATGGTCTTCATCCATATATCTTAAAGTTAATGTTTCTAAGTGCAGGAATGTAATATTTTCTTTGCTACGTGACATTTAGTTGCAATCACCCATAGCTTTCTCCCCCACACTTCTTGTGAATGAGTATCAAATACCGAGCTCTTTCTTTGTCAATTATTTCGACTTTCTTTTCTCTATTAACTTGCTTGGTCCACGCACGTGTGCAACACATGTAAACATTCAGAAAAATGTCATTTTATGCCGTCCGACTTAAGGTCCTTTAAGTGTCCCTACCTAATTTTATGGTTTGTGACCGCTTGTAT
The DNA here is from genome assembly GCA_944474145.2 of Dicrocoelium dendriticum. Taxonomy (NCBI): domain Eukaryota; kingdom Metazoa; phylum Platyhelminthes; class Trematoda; order Plagiorchiida; family Dicrocoeliidae; genus Dicrocoelium; species Dicrocoelium dendriticum. Next base: position 263,958,135 of record OX104063.1, on the reverse strand, counting down.
TAATCCCCATTGGCTATACTACTCCCATGTCCTTTTCGCTGAACTGCTTTAAAAAGACAACGTCTTATTGTTATGATCTATAAACCACATTTATAAATGCAGCGGCTTGTCTGGAGCTTGATTAGTTAATTTTATCATTTGGAAACATCCTGTTGTCTGAAATGATTATCCTTCAATGTTATAAGTGATCAGTTTCATCAACTTCCTAATGATCATTCAAAATCGCGTGATATATTTTCTACTCTTTTGAATTTCAGAATTTTATTCCGCCGCGCTTCATCTTATCGTAATACTGTTTTGTCCTATCTCCGCCGTTGGCTTGTTGAAACAGCAAAATTCACTGACATTCTGCTCGAACGATTGTTGGAGTAACATGCATTCTTTTGCCCCATTTTTCTACCCAGGTGTCCGCAGTGATGGTATAAATGCGGTAAAGGAACACAATATGAATCACAAAGCTAATTACGACGACTTAATAATTACCCTTTTTCACTATTTACTATTTTGCTATTTTTAATAACTCATACTTTCGAAATTAGTATACATGCCTATTCAAAACGAATGAATTTTTTTACTTTGTATCATAACTAATACTTAAAGATAGGCAATCAAATTAGCGGAAATTTAAAAGGCTTATTTCACGGCCCTGGTTAATGGAACATCTTAATGCACCTAAATTTGTCGTACACAACCTATTTGGAACAGAGAACCTGATAGTTTTAATGCGTCAAAAATCTGGATGATATGAAACAATTGCGACCCTAGAGAGTTGGCATTAAATTCCGCCACCGAATTTTAATTACCGCGCCTGTATAATATCTTTGCTAACTGGACTCATAAAACCCCTACCATAATCTAGGTTTGAATCATGAACGAAACCATAATCCATGCCCAAATCTTTTCTTCCAGGCAAGAAAGCTCACGTGTCAGTGCAGGACGTAACTGTCACTAGAAACAAGTCAATCGGATGTAAAACAATCCATTTAATCAATAGCAATATTAATAGGTTCATCGTCAGAAAACGGATGAAAACCATCAATTGGTTCTGAGATGATGTACAATTGCTGCGGGTTGGATTTCGCATAGGCAAACAGAGGCGTCCTTGTACTAGAACACCATCGAGTGACATTTTATTAGGCTTATAATGATATATATTTCGGTGTTTACATTACGATAACGTATTACGTGAAGCAAGTGATTTAAATCATTGTGTTGGCTGTGAAATTCCGGAAGACAAATAAGTATGCATTTGAATTCGAATTAGGTTGACAACCGGTATTCACTTTCTTATCATATGTTTTGTTATTAAACTGTATTCCAATTATAAATCGGTAGGTAATTTCAACTTTTTCTCCTTATGATTTTACTGCACCCCTAGGAGAATAAAATATGATCTAGGAAAAGTAAAATAAACGATGATGCAGCTTGATTGCTGAGGTACCAAGCAGAATATGGAGAAATCTATTCCCATCAGGTTTTAACAGGTAATCCGTTGAGGAGACGAAAACTGTATCAAAAAATGCCGTTTATATATGAATATATCGGCAAATATATAGCTGTATACATACATCAACAATATCATGTACTTAAACTGTCCAAGTACACACTGCAAATTTTATGTTGACCTGTGAGTCCTAATTGGGTTATCAGTCAGTTGCATTTTATATATTTGGCTTGTTGGAAAATAATTAACATGACGAAGTTGCCAAATGTATATATATATATATATTTATAACTGGGTTTAATAATTAGCTAATTAATATATGAGAGTGTAGTCTGTGCCATACCGTTGCACATTGGCCATAAACGAGTAGGTTGGTTAAATCAAAATATGTATATCTTGCATACATTTAACTGCTTTAATGTTAAAGAGATTTCAACAATTATACTGCGTGTTTTTAGTCACAAAGATAACCTTCTCCAGTATGTTTTGAAAAATAAAGGTATATTATATATATTATTTTACAAGCGAAATAATTCTTTTGTTGATGGCCGTGATGGTACGTGGAAGAATCAAAAACAAATGGAGCTTTTGTATAGACAAATTACGTGATTATATACACGTTGCACTAAAATATATATATATAGGCTCGAATTTATTTGAAATATATTAAGTAATTCATCCAGAATGAATTGGTCAATGGGCGTATCACGGCTTACAGTGTCCTTATTTTTGGCAAATCCGACAAAGAATAAATTTGTCTATCAAACTTTGGTTGCATTATGTGTTTATATGTATTCTCTGATTATTGTTGACTAGAAAATTTATTTGGGCTGCAGCTTGTTATATGCTGTTTTTTTCTTTTTACCTTTTAGTGCAGAAGAAATATGCTATAATGTTTCGAATACTGAAGAATCAGGGCACAAGCATTTGTATCGGGCATAATAACCGGTAATAACGTTTGGCAAACGACATGGCTGGCATATTTTCTATGAGTTTGCAAGTAAAATATTCAGACATATTTTTGTATTACATTTAGCGACGAATATAATTTGCTTATGGTTTACGTTGGTCAGTTAAAATTGCAAGCACAATTGATCTAGGACTGAGTTCCCGTGATTTATGCAGGTTGGTATATTGCTTATTTGAATTTGAATTCTAGTGCTAAAAGCGAATATTATGGAACATAGAACCAGTATTTAAATTATGAATACAATTGTGCTATACCATTCAAAAGACTTGGCGGCATAGTGTGTTACGGAAAAGTAATCTTTAATCTGACGTTTGCTTTATTGAATTAGCGTCTTTATATATAAATGTATAAAAATAATTCAGTGATAATAAGTCATCAGTTACACTATCCTTATGAATATGTTTATCTACAGTTATTGAATGTTGTCAGCAGAAAATATTCATAGGTGCCAATGGTGGGCTAAGACTTGGGGTGGCTAGATACTGACACGTGGTCAACCTAACGCTGCTACTGTTGTTCCATGGGCTCATGTCCTGGATACCTCTTGTGGCGATCTGTAGGTGTGAGTTGCGTTACAATCTTCGTCCTGCTAAGATCCAGCACATCAATTCGCATGAGTAAATTAACTGACCATGCGCTAGACCGGTTGCCATTTGAGTGTACGTTTAATCAAATGCTTTGACTCGGGACGCGAGTTGTTCTAATGCTAGGTATGGGCGCCCAGCCAGTATTCTAGTCCATCCTTTTCGGAAATCAAGGTACGGTCAATGGCTCCCTTTCTGTAACATCTAGTCATGGGCGACGACAGACCTACTGGTTATAGGCTCATAGCTGGATTACCGTAGAGCACGAACATCCGACAATTTCTCGGAAAGTGAGAGTGCATTTCCGGTTGCTCAATGGTTTGCCATTGCGCGCCTCAAGGAAGACAGCCCTTGGACAACTTGATGCAATGTTGTCAAAACCCACGTGCGTCTGGCCGTGGTCGCAGGTGCGTATCCTAATACGATCGCAAAACATATATAAATTGTTCTACCTCCTCAAAATCTGCGTGCGACAAACCTCAATTAGATCCCAATCTGTCTACACAGTCATTTTCACAAACTAGGTATACCCCGCATCGCTTTTGGGTCCGGCTATAGAGCCAAATGCTCCGGGCGGATACACTCAATCAAACCTCTAAACCCCGCCACTGCCTAGTGAGTCAGTCTATTAGGTTAACGGCTCTAACGTGGTCCCTCAAGAACACCGATGTACAACCGACACATAGTGTTCGATTGCGCACCTATGCAGCCGTATGCCTGCGCGCAAAGCACTCAGCATCTGGTGCTGGAAACTACGCACACAATTGCACGTGAAATCGAATGAGCACCCCGAGAGAAGCACTGCACTAGTCGCGAGGGAACTGATGCGCTTAAAAATGATATTTCGGCGATCAGCGAGATTCGGCTCACTGAGCAAGGTAAGTTGCATGAAGCAGTGCTGGCTGCATGTCCTTTTGGGTGGGCAACGCCACCACAGTACGAATTGAACATGGTCAGCTGGTGTGTGAACCAACTGACAACTGCGCGCGACTGATGACTGTACGCTTGCGACTCGTAAAAGGTACGTTTGCCAATTTTCTAACACGTACGGTCCAACCATGTGTTATCCTGATGACACAATATCGACTAGATACTGAGATAACCGGCACAATAAATGCTCCGCCGAACATGGTTGTCCAAAGAAACGAATCAGCAGAGTATACACGGTTAGTTTTTGTTAAACATCCGAACCATATAGCAACATTATCCACGATGCGAAAAATGAAGCCTGCGTATTTTTAGTGGTGCTATTTTGACCATAGTTGGTAGCTCGTTTACAAATTAACTTTTACCTTTCCATGTCGGAATTTAATAACGGCTGAGTTTTCATATTGCAGCGATAATTCCGCATCATCCTCTATTACCTTATCCTTTATAACCAATTTCGAAGGGCACATGTGTCATTTATAGGAAAGCAAATACTCGAGTTTATCCTTTAGATCATATGATACAGTGAAAATATATGCAAAGAAAATTGTGCATCTCTAGAAAAACTAAGTTATTCTAAGAAGCAGAATATATAAACGAATAGCTTTTAGCAAAATCATTATATGCCAGTGCAAGATTTTCGGACAGGTAAACAAATCAAATGAAGATGTGTTTTCCAACCTATCTGGGAAAGTACATTTAATTACTAATATTTGTCCATGCAATTTGACAATCTTCAAATGACAGACCGACATTTTAATTCGCTCCAGACTAAGCAATGTGGGTTCACATGAGACAGTATGGCGTAAAACATTCAAACTAGAGAAAACACGCTTCGACAGCAGCTACTCTGTATTTTGCAGATTAAAGCCTGTAAATAATACTTTTTTCATTTTGCTCACACCGCCACCAGGTTAACCTACCAAGATTTCACTACAAATAACGCAATGCAATTATCGCCCTTTTCAAATGCAGTACGGATAACGTGAAAGTATTTGACTATAAGCACTACCAGAGGAAGGCAGCGAATATTATAATTTATTCACCGGTTCATTGTATCCGTTTGTTGAAATGTGCTACATAGTTTATATAATGAAGAAAGCAAATTACTAAGACAGTGGTTTTATGCAAACAACTTGAAACGAATTTTGCTAAGTAAAGGTTCCACTTAAATTTAAAGGTCTTATAACAGAGGCTATGCTGGGATATGCTGCGAGCATCAAATCATAATTGACATATGCACAGATTTCTGGGACGAAATCGTAGGTAAAATGCAAGCTTGTTTTAAACCAGTCAGTTTAACGGTGTCGGCTGACGTTAGATTAATCCATGATGTTTAACGACTGACCGCGTGCACCGACGCGTTTTACATCAGAAACTTCAAATCAGTGGAATAAGTGCTTATCCCATCGGCTGAACAATCAGCATCAGTAGTTACTGACAAATGTGTGTAATAATCCGCAGCTCATTTTCTTACCCAATAGAATACTAGTAGGCACTTACAAATGTTCGGAATCCAGACCACCTTCATTTGTAGCCAAAAATAATGTCATTTTACTGTACTTCGTAAGACCTCTTAATCTGTGTCGATATTGTTGTCATACATTTGGTCTTAAAACAAATGGGCATATTACCTAATAGAGCTACCACAACGGGAAATATATCTAGTCATGTTGGAGTCAACTTTATAAAAACGTGTCTGTCAATAAGGGAATTGTGAATATACCTGCAACTTACGCATGGATACCACAATAGGAAATTGCCAAGCAATATTTATCAGGTATATAATCTAGAAGTAGCATTGCGGTGTTACCTGGATTATTTGAAGCAATTCACTATTGCTTTTAAACAGTAGCTCAGTACGGTAGTCCGTCACTGTGGAATGTTCGGGAATTCTATCACTCCACAACTGCTACACGCACTCATTTTACCCCATCCGGAACATCCTTTTCAAGCCTCGTTTCCCTGGTTGAAACACGATCTCGAGGCGTTTGATTGTCCGCAAAAGATGTCGAACAAATTGTGGTTATTTAATGCAGCCTTTCCATTGCTAACCATTAAAAGCTATTAAATTTTAACTTTGCATGTCGTCCTCTTTTGTTTCAGCAGGACGTAGCACCTGACGAAAATATCGACTATGTTTTCTGTAATGTGTTACAACAATAACCTGCTAAATGTGGCTCAAATCAAGTATACAACAAAACATACTGGATTGCCGTTGAAATTATTTTGGTGTGCTCTACTTCGGGCAAGGGAACTTGTTGCTTGTCACCTCAATATGGCCTCTTCCGTAAAGCTTATATAACCTCATATCATAATCGAGGTCGGAAATATAACAGCGAGCTGAGTCATACCAAACACAAACGCTAATGTTACGAGTAGCAAATGGTTCTCCAGCATATAAGGCATACCGTTTATTTTGTAAATCAGCTGTTTCATATGCAAGGCATAAAATAATGTGTGTGTCTGTGTGTAACACAATAAATCACCAAGGCAAATGAACCTGCATGGAAACCGTACGCAGTGAAAATAGGCCAACAATTATAATAGTACACTTATTATATATATATATTATAAAAATATATCTCTATAAATACGCCAGGAAACTAAACATAACTGCACCTCATTTGGCTTATTCAGATATATTTTTCACTCAGGGACATGCTTTATTCATTGACGATCGCTACAGCTCACGGTCAACAGATATGCGTCTAGCAAATAAGAAAGAACAAAGGCAAGGGACACCTATTAGTTTGAATCCGTATACTTTCATCTTCTTTAAGGTACATTTATGCGTAGTTTCTTAAAACTTTGCTAAATCCTCGTTCATATCTGTGCTGTAAATAATACACTTCCTCTGCTTTTGGTACATCGAATTTTTTCGATGTGACATATGAATTGTATAGATTCAAATATATTGCTCATGTTAGATATTGAAGTGTCCAACGTTAACTGCAGAATTTGGGTAGATAAATAATGTTAAGCATGCCTTTTCTGCATAGCTTGTTGGCTTGGAGGAAACAACATGCCCCTCAAAATAAGTGACCAAGCAGCATTTACAGGCTTATAGGGAATCCGTGATAGCAATTACTACCAATTTGCCTTAAAGTTGAAATTCTTCATCCAAATGTTCAACTTAAATCATATGAAGGAGACTTTGGAGTAAGTTTACTTTCTCAATATAAATCAGAGCAAAATTATTCTAAGCCATTTTCATATTGACAAAAAAAACATAATTGCAAACGTAGTCAAAAGCTAAACATTGTGATCGTTTTAGTCTACATACAACGCCAAAACCTATGAATTCAAAATTTCAGGGATTACTATGAATCAACAGAAATTGTAGGTCACATTAACGCGCCACTACTTGGTGCAGTGTACTAGGAAAACCACTAGCAGGTAAGGGCCTGGGTGCTCATGGGTTTTATTGGAAAAGTATAAAATTTGGCTTGTAGCCCAATTTCCATCCTGAGCGTGAAACCAACTTTCTTCAAAACTTTCCTATATATTATTTAAATGTATTACATTTTAACAAACCCTTGTTTTCACAATCTTACAAACTAACGACTTCTATGAACTAGGAAGTAGGTGTAAATTATGCAATTTTGTTAACTAAAGCAAATTTTCTTCCGGCTTCTTAACACTCCTGATTTCTGTTGGTTTGATGAATTTGTCTTTAAGTTGATAAATATGTAATTTTAACGAGCGGCTTGCCATATATCAAGCAAAGACTGCTAAGAGTCAAGGGAGCATAGCACCTACATTCCGTTAGCATACTATAGCACATTCGAACAATTTTATTCCTGGATACATTATGATTTTGCCGTCGACTGTGCAAATAAATTTCTAGTGTATAAGGAAACGCTTGGAGCAAATGCTGTCATGTCATCTACTTACCGACCGTGCTCCTTAAAACTTCCTGCCAACCAAAAAATTTTAACTTAGGAAATATGCCTGGAACCGAAAGATATTTCATGGTTTTAGAGAGTTATGTAGTCACTTGAATGGATTTTTTGTTTGCAATGGTCTTGACGTAAGATCTGTCACTTGAGGTGAATTGGTGCGAAATTGGTGTGGCATTTCATACCGAATGAAGGATCTAATCATAGAAATTGTGTTATGAGCCAAGGAAAGCCTACGAACACAGATGGAAAAGTCAGCTGTATACGTCAGTCAGAATGGTGAACAATTTTGAGTTTCACTTTCCGTCATGTAGTAATTAACGCCTAAATTTCCAATCCAGTCTGACCGCGTCTAGAAACTAATCAGACTTGCTGGGTAGTGATTGGGTTCATCACCGTTGGCTGTTCCACGCGTTTCCTACAATTCATCGGGCCATCGGCTTTTGTAAATTCAAGCAAAAAGGCAATTAACCTCTGTGGCTTCCCTCGAAATCCTTCTCAACGGCACTACCATGTTTTACATCGATCTGATGCCCCGTATCTGTGACATGTACACATACGGAAGTATATCTTAGCATAGCTCTGTATTTCAAATCAATCAATGACGGTCCCAAAATGTCACTTATATTTCTATACTCCATGCCCGTAGCTCTATTGATGTTTTATCAAGATATATGTGTACAATAATCCGCAGGTGATTTTCTACATAACGTTCATTTCCATGTGTGTTGATAGATGGTTATTCGGGTACATCAGCGTTAGAAGTAAATTTTGGCTTTAACTAAAAACCACCGTTATACCCTCCTTGATCCATACCCTTCTAACTCCTACCTAGTTTACTTTACTGCAACTAGTTCCCACCATTCATACACATTTTGTGGTTGCTCATGCTTGTGTGTAATTAGACCTGAGGATACGGGCAGGTGCGCTAGGAGATTCTGCGTTTCCTCAGGTGGGGTTAAAGTCGGAAATGTGAAACTTAAAGTAGGTAGGATGTGGTTGGGATAGACAGTGTTGTGTCGTTTGCAGAATGAAAAAAGTCAACGAAACAAAAGTAGTACACTAGTATTTTTGTAAATGGGAATACAGGTATTTTTTGCAAATATTTAAAGATAAACCCAATCCTCTCATTAAAATTGGAACATACCCACCTAAATAAATACAGCAAACGTTACGAATTCTGAAAAGCAAGTCGGAAGTTTCACCTTCTACCGCGTGGGTCAGTTGTCTGGGGCTCTATTTGGGTTAGCGGAGGTTAATGGGCAAAATATGGGTCTGGGGTGCCTGGTGCGGAGGATGAAGCCGCAAGTGAGTTTACTTTCTCAGCTGTACAGATTAAAATGTTTAGCATGATTTTAGAAAATATCTGCTTGGGACGACCCATGGATGTTGTTGTTCAGTGAATATTATGGTCTAAGCTCGAACGCTTAGTAGTTCGTTGGATAACTCTGAAGTGGCCGCTGTATAAAGGCTGTAGTGGAGGACGTACTGCATCTATGCTGTCGAAATCTAAGTGCAGGTAAATCATCCCGAGTGAATTTGCGAAGCTCTGGTCTGCTCAAGAGAAGATTTGGGCAAAGCCTACTCGCGCATTAAACAGCAGGGCTGCGAAGTCAGACGGTGGCATACACGATGGCGAGCGGGCGAAATTACATCTCCTGGTGGCTAAAGCGTTGTACAATAGACCAGCTCTGCTGGTGCGCACTGCAGGTCAATTTTAATACTGCTGCGGATACCTAGAAGTATTTACGGAATGCTTTCGCTTCAGTCATTGCCAGAAATGGTACACGGAGATGGCATAAGGTTTGATAGAAATCTCCGTAATTTTCAGAAGATGTTTTGAAGGCAAACATGAGCGGCTAGGATCAGTGTTGAACGGGGAAACCTGACTTGCTGATGTGTGTTGGAAGTGACGGGCAGCTGAGTAGATCACATATAGTTCACTACCACACGTGCTGTTGCGGAAGTCCGCTGATTGCAAGCATTTGGAGAAGCAAGCGAGTGGAGGCCAATGTCCACCGACGTTTTGTTTAGAAACTTAACATACCGCAACTTGTGAAACGTCTATTGTAAGATAAATAGGAGCAGATGTTTTGAGGTAAACGATTAGAGGTTTGTAAAATCTGGCAACATTTAGCTCCGTAAAATATTTTTTGCTATATGGGGGAAAGCAAACATACGCTCGTTTTCGCTGAGATGTCAGTAAGGGCTTCGAAAGTTGAGCATACCTAGGAATGAAGCGTTGACAGTAGAGCAGGGCATTCAATAACAGGGAGGGATCAAACTTGCCCGGTCTAATAAATTGTTTCCAGATTTCTCAGACCACAGCTCCAAGCGTTTTGACAAGTTGTGCGTAGGTTGTACACTCTACTCGTAAATTGTTTCATTAACAACAGATGTTCTGCTGTCGGTTTCCTATTCCTGACAAAAATTTCAATAGTCGCCATTGGCAGTGGCCAATTCAAAAATTACACACGAAGAGACCAGCAGGATTCGCGGCATCTTTTCAGGCCAGCACGGAATTTCGCCAGGAGCACTTTGCGAGTCAAATTGTTATCCATTCCAGCAGGAATGTGCCGGAGAAGATCCATAAGTTCAAGTGACCGAGTAGATACCCAATTTTCATGCTGGCTATTGAACATATGATGATTTACAAGCTGCTAGTAAAGTCTGGTGTAAATGCTACCAGGGATCTTTAAATGTCTCCAGTGGCCGCTTTATTAACTCGCATATTAGCGCCTTTCCATACGCATTCAGAACAGCTGGATTCGCTAATTTTCGGATGTCCATGTACAAAGGGCCTCGACATAGGCATCTGCCTAAACGCATTTACTGGTCAGCACATACAGTTGCATGATCGGTGTCCCCATACGTTCTCCAATTCCAGTGATAAGTCTGGACGCAGCCACTAGCGGTAAACGATTGAAATGTAATCGGTTTGTGTCCAAGAGTGATTCGAGGCTGGTGATCGCCAAGTCACCCTCAAGCGAGTACTGTGTCGGAGGATATTGCTTGCAAGAAACTAGCGCACATCTTTAAACAAATGAATTAATTGCTCACCGTTACCATTGCTGGAGTCTACACCGTGTTGACTGCTCAGATGCTGTTCTTCAGCGGATACATTTCCAATTTGACAGTTCAGATCCCTGCCAGCACAACTGTGTTTGGGCTTTTTCTGTGGTGAGGTAGCTGGGTCAGTTGGCGTTAGAAGTAGCTTTTACCGAATCATTGCTAGAGTTTGTAAGAGCGAAGGCAGCCATGACAAATAGTGAGCGATTAGTTCCGCAGCACTTCGAAAATTTGAACCAGCCAATTAATCTGATCCAACACTGCTGGCTACTGATTGGGGTCCGGTTAATCTGTGAAGCTTCAACTATTTGACTCAGGGCAATACAAAAACCAGCTTGGCGTGGGCTCGAAGCTGCTTCATCACCGGAGAATAGCCATGAGATTATACTACTGCTGTTTCAAAAATATGGTCGAAACTTGAACACAGAGCTAGAGTCTCGCAGGCTGATCTCTGTTAGGCTAGATCTCTTATGTTCGGGCAAGTGATGCCTGATGCCTGATCTTTAGTAATGTGCGTACACTGAGGTATGTCAAATCGAAGGAGGATCAATTGCTCCGAATTGAAGCCGAAGCACATGGGTGGACTGCTTGTTTGTGCATGAGCTTGGTGACAGAAAGGATTGACGCCACGCGCCTGCCTGCGATTTGCAACTAAGTGGTAAATGTCTAGCAAGGTATGTTTGGATTCGATAACCGAAACGATTGAAAACAGGGGGAATAACATTGGCGTTGGAACAGGACCATATTGGTGAAAAGCGTAAGAGGGTGAAAAGAAAAAATGGGTGGGAATAAACACTAGCATCCAAAGCCCTATGCACCCTGTTCCATGCAGCAGATAGGGTGTCGTTTATTATCTTTTGCAACGGCCAGAGCTTCAAGAAAAGTTTTGATGAGAAATAAACTGTATTGCAGGGGCATGAAACTACCAGGTTGCACAGGCCTAAACAGGGAACGATTAGAGTTCTGGACCAAATACCTTGGCACATACCTTACCGCAAGGCAGCTGGCTTAGTAGCGGGCTACAAGTATCAGGTTCACAGAATAAGAAGCATAATTCATTTAAAACAAATAACTGTTGGACAAGGAGATAACGATTTCTGGCCACTATCCAGTGACCATTGTATTGGGATTTGCTCTAAAAGTTAAAAGTGCTATCTATCATAGCTTAATGTACCTCTGAGGTAACTAAAATATCGCACTACGTTACAGTCCAGCCACAAGGTCTTGATTGACGTCTTGCGTGAAGTCTTGAAATGTCTGGGAGGAGTTAAGCAGTCAAGAATGCATTTGTAAAAATTCGCACAATTCGTAGGTAGTGATGCTGGTTCATTTACGTATGCTAGATTTCTCCACAGGTATCTGATGATGATGACGGGTAAGGTCGCTCTGGCCAAAGACCGTCTTACCAGTAAGGTATGCAGTAAGTACTCGAAAGTATGCGTTAGGATACCTATAGTGGATGGCATATGTGTTTAGTGCCCGTTAGTTACAGCAAGAAGGCCAGTCACCATATCTCTTCGGGAGCACCTGCAGTGCACAGGACCAGGGATTACCTGTAGGACGATTATTTCGAGTTCAATATGTGCTCAAACTCCGCCATATTTGGCTTGAGCCGCTTTCGTGATAAGACGGCTGGGCCGTGAGTATTCATATGATGTGTGACTTATGGTGCCACGATTACAGCCGCATCCTAAGCTGAAGCAGCCTAGGATAGTGAGGGCAATATTAGGAGACATCATGAGAGGTCTGTAGGTGAACGTATATTGGCGTGATGCCTGAGGCGTCGGCGTAGTTGTCAGCGATGCTGAGCGTCGTTGCGGGGTCGACTATCCAAAAGTATTCTATCTAACATGATGTCTAAATTGTACACCAAATATGACAAACGGATCGACGGCATTAATGAACATCAAGCGATATGATCTACGGAGACCTAAGTTAAGTTAAATAGCCTTAGCCGTAAATAGGTATGAGCGTGTCCTTGGTCGCACGAAGACTGCGAGTAACCAGCTGGTTTTCCTCACAAGTTGCAGGAGGAACCAAGCTGACTTCAACATCGGTATCAACCAGGAAATCTGTTCCAGCTTAGCATTCCGTCCTTTCTCCGGTAACTTCCTTAGCAAAAATACAATGTACAACGAATTTATGTATAACTTAATTTCCTTGATAATGGTGCCTAGACTGCTTCTTTTATTTGCCTTCCATTTCATGCAAATCTGAAAATTAAATTATACTAGTTGGCAGTGGTTAAATGCTTATCATTATGAAGGTGGGAATTAAGAATTTGTCTTTTCATTGAATGCTGTCTTGATGTACACTTAATGTTCAAAGCATTTGTGGGAAGGCTTTCATGGTATGAATGCATTAAGGGCTTTCAATATACAAAATAATACGAATTGCATCTGGTAGATCTTACCTAGAATTTTAGATGTTTAATACAACCTACTTTGTCACAAATGCTCAGCATTTATTACACGATAACCTTGAGAATGGACATGGTTTTTTCCCGGTTTTATTAGTACGGATTCGTGTAACTTACTTTTGCTCAGATATTTTATGTTTACAGCACAATAATTGTCCAAGTTTCTTTAATCACCGCAAAACTAAATAATTAATTTCACCGTTTTTAAATGCGACTTTCGGATTCCTACTTAAACCCTCAGAGTATAATTAGCAACCATAGCGAATATTGGTATCAGAGAGATTTGTGGACATACCCGTGATGTATTCAGTTAAACTATTCCGAGACATTTTCCAAAGAGTATATCACTGTAGAGGGAACATAGGTTGCTATTGCAAGTCAGTCGCAATGGAAGGAACAGACACGGATCTTATCATTTCGATTACACGTTACAAGGACGTCAGACAAATAAAAAATCGCATGTTGGTGGACAATAAGTAACTTATACTAATGTGTAACAATAGTTTTCCAAAGCACCATTATGTAAATGCAATTAGGTGGAAATTCATCACATTTAGACTCACCAGAACGCTGTCACACGCCCAGAAACAAACTGTACGCGTGTTTCATCCTTTGGGAATCGTCAGCTCTCCGCATTCCATCGACCCTTGGTACGGCGCGAACCCGTAACTCGACTGTTGCTAGCCGTGGTTAAGACCACTGATCGGCGCTATATAACATCTAGTATCTTATTCACGATGGACCTAGACGTCCCCCCTTAGCTCAGTAGTCTCAAACACGGACTGTTAAATTCGAGTTGTGGGTTCGAGCCTTATAGGGTCCGATGTAATGGGCAATGCTGACGATTCTCGAAAGGATGAAAAGCACGTGCAGTGCATTTCCGGGCGTTTGACTGCTGTCTGAGTGCGTTTAGATGCGGGGAATTTCTACCTATACAATGCAACTTCCCCTAATACACCTATCTAAATATAAATCATAGAGTGAAAAAGTTTTCGCTCATTGCAAACTTTTCAACTGAATTAAAAGTGTCTCGGATTTGCAGCATGATGTACATAATACATAACTACTATATTTATTTGGTGATTTAAATTACTTTGTTAAAGTTGTCAGCTTGTCTTGACAATTTCCAACCGTCCCAGTGCTACATGCTTCATTGCTTGCCGTTATCCTGGATGTTACTAAGAGGGATCCCACTTGACTTAAACAAATACACCAAGTAATATAACATTTGACAAGCTAAACTATATATAAATCGGATAAGTAAGCAAAATCAAAATAAACTTTCGTAACGTTCATCACATCACATTGATAACTACAATTACAATACCGACTATATAAACATAAGGCCCTTTGTAGCAATGTAGGTACGTGGTATTTGAACACACGAAGGGCAGCGTATTTGCTACTTAATAACGTATTTCGCTGATAATGGAAAATGTAGCATGGTAAAAAGTGCTGTACACGTTTCTGTTTTTATATCTAAAAAATGAAGGTACGTTTGATGTAATCTATTCTTGAAAATATGTGAAACTTTACTGGGTCAAAGCGATTTAAGTAATGAGATTGCACCAAATAAACACACAGGAAGATTTTCCAATGAAAATCCCAGTTTATTATATGAAATAATTGATCAATTGATTTAAACGGCTCGTTATTAGGGCTACTTAGCGCTCCTGAATTTCTTACGACAGATTAACCATTGAAATAATGTTTCACGTTTTGTACTTACAATGAAATGTGTTACCTAGCCTATTAACTAAACCTAAATCGTGCTCAAACGCTCATTTATAAAATTGCGCAGTTGCACCAGTGCGGACTTTGATAAGCTGACAAGAAATTTCGAATTTTAATTTCGAAAAGTTTAATTTCCCTTTATCTGCCAACCTACCACAGAAATGTACTGCGGCATATTTTGTAGAAAAAACATTAATAAAGGCTTGGGGTGCAAAATTTTGGAATATTATTGTGAGTGCAATAGACTAACCATTAGCATATACAACAAGACTAAAGCAAAGTATGTGAACATTCTTTTGTAGTTTCCAAGACGTCGTTATTGTTATGGATTTGCGACAAACATAAGTATTCCATTTCTGCTCTTTGCTGAAATATTGAAAAAACCTTACGTGTATTTATGGTTGGCCCAAATTTGAGCGCTGTTGAAGCGACTGCCGAATTCATGTGCGGTAGTCAACCGCACCTTGCACGTTCAACGCATAGTTTTCGGAAAAAAGCCAAAATACGGTTGGTTGTCTCACACCACAGTTCGCTCAACAAAAAGACGGATATTAGGCAAACTGCATTTTGTACCGTGTACCACAGGGACACAATAATCCCAAGTAGCGGCATATATACAGCATGGCATGAAGATACATATTAAACCTGCTATCTGCATCCCATGAAGGGTCTGTGTGCAGTTAATATATATATGCATCTCTCTATATTTCAGATCGAGCAACACAGCCCAGTCAATCGCTAAACGGTTGTACTAGAGTCAAGCAAAGTTCGTTGCCTGTACACACATGGCGCCTGAAATAGGATATTGCAATGCCCATAACGAATGCAACGTTTGTCCGTATAAGCATTATATATGCCTCGCCTTCTCCGTCTAATATAAATCCTTGATGAGAGGCAGCTCTTGAGTCACTCGCTATGGAAATCTGCGAATATAACTTTCCTTTTCGCAGTTGAAAGGCTCCATCACACATGCAGCGAACGCTGAATTATTCCCAGACACCAAAGCAATATTTTTATCATCAAACCAATCAGGACGCTTAAAGTTTGTTCATTTTATCGTTCCTTCGGCGGCAGCAGTCCACCATTCATGTATATGTTGCCACAAGTCGCTCATTGAAGCAATGGATACCACCTAAAGGCGGGAAGACATGGCCTTCTACATTTTCATGTTTGCTTACAAAAACTAAGGAAAGAAGGTTAAATTTCCACCGGTTCTCATCCTAAGTGCAACACAAGTTTTATGAAGATATTTGGGCAATTGGGTCCGCAGCAATTTGCGATCAGAATCACATTCAGCTGCACGCTGCACGCTGCGCACGTGTCATGCGCACTTCATGAATATAATGCTTGCTTTTAATCGGATATTATGGACCAACTCTTATGTGAATTTGCTTGGTTCTAGCAAATACATTCGATGCAAACTTTGTTTGTTTGGACATCATACCATCCACTATAACCATTGGCTATAGCAATACCCTATTTATCAATTACTTCTGTCCACACAGTAGCATCAGGACAAAGGTGCGCATTGAACTCACCCAATAACGTAGTCAATCGCTCTTTCATACATACCGTATCACGGAGGATAACTGAGAGCACAATATATCACTTGTGTTATCACGATATGATATGGTCAGCCCTTAAGTACTGATATAAGGGGCAACTTACATATTCCAAGTCGCCGACGGAGAGTCATCAATAGTGTACTGAAACTTTAAGCTCATTATACTAGCTGGCCCTTTAGGTAATCCGATAGTGCAAATCCGATTCCATGTTGCCCTTGTGCTGAGGTAGCTTTTTCCACATAGCGGAACATGTAACCAGGACCAGTCTCATGCAGTTTGCCTTGATCATCGAGCCAAGCTCCTCTGAAGGAAGTACTATAGACCCAGGAATGCTCGCTCTCCATCACGAACAGTGCAGAGCGTTGCTCGGCACGCTCACCTGCATTTGATCGAGTATCATGCACAAGTTCTAGCAAACGGCTTTGAGCGCCTTGTCGGAGGTATACGAGATGTTGGTGAACAATTATGTGATTGACAACTATTTCGATTTGTGGAAGCAGGGGGCTAGAGGACAACTGAGTATATGCAGAGGAAGAACAAGAAGGGCGAAGCCAGCGGTCGCAGCATTTTTCATCCCCCCGCTGTATACAGTGAAAATTGCGACAATTTTCAAAATCCACCAAAGGACAACTGATGTCCCACCTCTATGTATGTATATATAAATACATAAATATATATATATATATATACGAATGTATATATAGCTTTCCCTGAAAGATACTTTTTGCTCCTCAGAAAGATGCTCTGAAGCGCTGCGCATTTCCAATCCGTCAGGAACAAACCAAAAGTTGTTTTCATATTTGTTTACCAATTACGAAATTAATGCTTGTTCGATAACCCTGCCAAACTGCTCGCGTTTTATGGCTTATTAACTGTGTAAATTGTTGGTGCATTTTTCATGGCTTATGTATTTCGAGACATAATGCACCGTACTTGTGGGTTCGTGCACACATGTTAGTTAACTTTAGCCGGCAAAGAGTTACATAGGCAGCAATATTGCAAGAAATATTGATATGACACGTGATTCTTATTATATTCAGCCAATAATTTGTAATATATATATAGAAATATTGTTATAGACAAGCGGTTCTTCAACATTAACATGCTTGTATATTTGCAGGAGCTTATCCATATATTCATCCATCTAATAATTGCACTCTGACTTAGTGTAATCAATAAAAATCCCCTTATTATTTACCTAGAATGTCCAGTATCACCCGGACAAATGTTCTGTTGTCACAATTGAGGTTTTCCATTTATATCCTTGACCAACGAATGTTAGACTACCGGTTAGTTATCCAGCACCGGGTTAATTAAAGAGGATTTCGATAGAAATAAACTGTGTTTGTAGCGCAGTATTTTATTTATGAGTCAAAGATAAACGCACACATTATCTTCGTTCCTTTTTCACGTACTGTATATTGGGAGGAATTGCTAGATATTTTTGTAGTGGCACCGTAGATTACAATATCACATGGGCTTTGTCTAAAAGGACCTAAGAATTGACTGCATATCCCTAAACTGAAGCACGGCTATTAAGAAGTACAGCGGGTAAAGTATGCTTTGGAAAGCAAACATAACATCCTAGACTTATGTGTTTTTGTTGGCGAGACTACCAAAATAATTGGGAATAAACGGCATGAGAAACAGCGTCATATAGAGCACGAACAATCAAAATAGTAAAAATCTGGTTAGACGAAATCCATATTCAAGCGGCTAACTTTGAAGTTACAATAATGAACCAACCGGTAATAACGGTGCGTAGCTGCTATTGATGCCATTGATAAACAGCGCCATACTGATTCCGAATTGTTAATTTTCAACCTTTGCTCCCGGATCAACTTGCTCGCTTTAAGGTTAAGAAGCGTGTTATTTGGTTACAACAATTGTCATCTGGAGCCAGAAATCCCCTGTCAGCGTTGATAGTTTTCAAGCAAATACAACGAAGCCAACATATACATGAGCAGCTCTATGATACACGCAAATTATGATTTTATATCAATTTAGACATAAATGGCATAGAAAAAGAATCCGAATTGCTGCTGGATTGCTCGATTACAGTGTGTAATTATTTTGGAAAAATTCGACATAGTGGTTCTGTGAAGTTTGACAATGAGGAATAATCAGCAGTGGAATTAGTAAAAGGGCATATTTAGTAGATATAAAATAGTTTTAAAATCTATACCCTGTTTCTATACTTAATGATGCATTGTGTATATGCACATATTTGCATTTCATATAAATACATCATTGGAAACCTACATTCGCCAGGTTGTTAATAAAGAAAATTATTTAAAGATGGAGGTAAGGTCATATAAGAACCACTGTCTGTTCTACTTGAACATATCTGGAAGGAAGATAACAGCTCGGCTAACTGCAGTGAATGAATTATAGTAGCAATATACAAGAATATCAGTCGCACGTATTTTGCTACTTGAATAAGTATTTGCCTAACACTAGCCGTGGTGATATATCTGTCCACGATTCTCGTTGATCCCCTCACTTTGGAACGAAATATCATTTATATTTGCGGTCGTTGTATTTTTATTTGCTCCATTTGCACACATGAGTTCCATGGTATCGTTTCAATGCAAGTATGCTGGACAAAATTGGATACACATAATGAATAACAAGATGACAATATCTAGCAAAAACCGAATGCAATAAATTGCGCAATTTCATAATTTTCATTATAGCTTGCGGTGTGCATAAACTGCGCTTTGAAATACATAATTGGTAAATCGGCTAAACTATTGAGAATGTAAATTGTTATTGGTTTTCCCGTTGTTTCAATTTCTGCGTATTTGATTAGGGCTTTTCACACCAACCTTATTGATCCATTTGCAAAAGAGCAACGATTAATTTGGTCCGGGTTATATTCAGAGTACAAAATATTCATTAATAAACATGCCGTTTATAATAATAATATGTAATTCCTTTCAACACGGATAAAATATGTTTCATTATTTTTAACAACGGATAAGCTTGAAGATAGCAAAACGAAATACCTAACGTTTGGCAAGTTCCTAGGTTGGCCCCAATGGCGAAGGTATCTGTAAGATGACGCAATTAGCCTTAATATAATAGTACCCTATATTACGCGTAAAAGCCTATCTGTTTTAGATTACAACGTCAGGTTTATCCGAAATCAGAACTCCGTAAACTGGTCGACCAAAATAAAACAACAAAAAGATGAAGGAAATCTATTTACAATTTTTATTTCATCACTACCTGTTCTCATTTAAATTTGCTTAGGCAAATATTTCTCTACTATTGCTCAGTTCTATCGACCTAGTGTGTGTTGTTGGCAGTCGCTGAGAACTAGGAGCATCAAGAAAATGATTTTAACCATATTGGACAGCGTATCGATTAGCTTGGTATTCCCAGAAAACTGGTAAGATGGCCGAGGATACTGGGTAATTTGAAAGGGTATGTCATACGGCGTCTCGCATATCGCTGGCCTCATACTTCTGAATGGCAGGGGAGAAGCGGACGAGAGGGAAGTCCACATTCCGTGGTGTGGGTCGCCTTTGTAATTTTAATGAACCCGGTTGACTAGCATAGTATGATGCGATTTGCTAACCGAAATGACATTAAAGCGGCGTCACCCGATGCAGATAAGAGAGAAATCGTCCATACTTTGTGTGATTTTCCTAAGCAGTGGAAATACGATAATTAATTAAGTAATTAACCGAGAAACCAGAAGCAAATATGTGTCAGGCTTAAAGCATTTCAAACCCTCGCCTCCATTACCCTCTGTCACTAGCATTAGGTGTTAAGGCATGATTAAGCATACGTGTGCAATGATTATCTCGGTGTATTTTTCATGTGATTTTTTCAAATTTCGTATAAATTGTATAAACCGACTCCCACAAAATATATATGGAAAATTGTCAAATATTCCTTGAATTATACGCGCTGACATACGGTAACTTTGAAGAACTACAGTATTGTATTTTTAATTGTGACAAAAGTTGATAAATCCGGAAGCACTACAACACGGAGGATTTTGTGATTAATTGCGCCTCAGAAATTTACATTCCGCGCTTGTACAAAATGTTTGTTACGAAGACTAATAAATCATTGTTATTGAACTAAATTTCATTTTTAGTAAAATTTTCAATTCACGCTGCTAACTGTTTGCGCTAAGATAGAAAAGACACCTTTCATGGCAAGCCAAAGTGATGTCAAACAAACATTTCAATTGGATACTTTGTTAATGGAACATCATTCATAATCAGGTATGAAGAATCCCTTTTAATTTATATTTATGCAAATCTGCTGCGGGTTGAAATCAGCTTAACAAAACTAGTGTATTCAGGCAGAATATTATACTTATAATTTCTTGACTTACAATGTTGCAACCTTTGCTTGTTGGAATATGATAACGAAATATTTGGCAGCAGTAAAAGGAAACCACTACAACTGTGCTATTTAAGTTAGTCGTGCACACACAGTGTGTATTAATATGTGCATTCTGGTTGTGGATTATGCTGAAAACATGCATTACTTATTACGAAAGTAGTAGGATTAATAAGAATTTGCAAACACTTATTTGGTATGCTTGTGACTCAATTGCCCACAAAGCATGGTCAAATCCTCCCACTGTCAATATAGCAAAAGTTAATGATTAGATCATATGCGAATACTTCTTCATCCCACGTTCCATTTTTAGTTTAAAACTTCATTACCAGTATTGGTTTCCGAAACCAGATGTTTAGGTTCGTACAATTAATTGTACTACTACGTACTCAAATTTCATTAAATATACTAGAAAATTGTAAGCAGATGACCTACAATGTTTTGCTAATATTTTTAAATAAACCACATATTTGAACAAAGACAGTAGGGCTTACAACCATAAAATTTAGAATGCGGGCAGCAGCACCCGATAAATATATAATGGGCATAACCAACATATGTTCATCCATCATAATCACAACAGTTTATGTCTAGACTACTTTCAAGATACCTATATTCTAAGCAGTAAGATTGGACGCGCTTAACTTCAAATATATATTTACATGTTTGATATATTGGACTGTTTATTGTTGCAATGGACAAAAACAAAATGCTAAGTATAGATGTGTTTTCAGTCGTATCTAATCACGTATGTTAACTGTCACTTGGAGGAAGCAGATAATATTAAGTTATAAAAAAACCGTAATTCTAAGGTGCAGCTTAGCTGCTTGAATACTCAACATAGAATAGCGAAGAATAAGTATATTTTACGTACAGTGGGTTGTCATTTAAGGTCATATAAGTGTTACTGCAAACCGTTGCTCTTATATAAATATAAATGTATATACTTCTAACGAAAGAACATTAGAAGCATAGTATATCATGGATACAAACGATGTCGCTACACCAGTTTCGTGTGATAAACATAAAAGAACCACAACATGGTGACAAGAAAAAGCTGTGCTTTAATAAAAGTTGTTTTAGCGAACACAACAAATTTCACAAGGAAACATTAATAAAAGAGTCAAATATGAATGTGCAAGTAAATAATGCTTTGCAAATTTCGTTGCATAATGTCGTCAGTCAAATTACACAGGCTAAATCTAGTAATATCGGTGTATAAATGCACTTTGAGCGGCTGTTTAAACGCTAACTTTAGGGCAGAAACACACCTGAGTGAGAGTTTCATAGCTTGCAGCTAAGACAGGCGTTAACTGTTTCACGTACATGCTAACTGGCTCAAGTATGTAGCAAATTTTTGCTGTTTGTCTCTAAAATAAGTGTTCTTAATAATAATTAGTAGATGAAGGAAGAGGTGTCGGAGGTTCGGCTCAAAATAGTAGGTCATTTTAGCTCGTGAATTACGGGCAGATATAAGACGCTCTAAAATCTTACAGTTCAAAATAATTACGTAAAGCAGATGGGGTAAATATTTGAGGAAATTTGCGCCTCTCTGCACTAGGGTCTTTTGCGCACTAAGGTCATTATTTTGCTTAGGGTGCCATGCCTAGCTCGCATATTCCACATTAGGCCGCAAGTAGTTTTCCGGCTACCATCAAAAGACAGAATGATCATAACGAAGAGATGTCATCTGCCGCGCGCCAATGCGGTGATTTATATAAAGTATCGTCCTCGTTGATTTTTTGAGCAGCCTAGAGCGGAATAGAATGATACCCCTAATTCGAGCTACTAAGTGCATGTACTAAGAACATGTTTTTTATGCTTTTGTGTAATAGTTGGCTGGTGATGAATGCACAGTATGTTACAGTTAGACGAAAAATACTCTTGCATTATGTGGATTGACCATACGTACCCCTTTTCCAAATGTTTGTGAAATGCTTCGTAAGTTTCTTTGTCTATGTTCGCAAGACAACTCTTAACATTATCTCCATAAAATATGAATTTAAAAGCATTCACACATGAAAACGCATATTAACCTGAGAAGCACCCGTAGCCAGGGAATTGATTGGTTGAATTCCCCATTTGAGAAGAATCGGTTTGCACAGCGCACAATGAAATTTACATGCGATTTTAGATGCTTCAGGAAATTCCTGCATTATAAAACGGCTGAGTAATAAAATGCATATTTCTCGGAGCTGTGGCATGTGGTTTCTGGAAAAACGAGCGTTCATTTAATTAGTGCTATCAATATTTCATTGCAAGGAAATGCAGCCAATTTACACTATCGTTTATATATAGTCTGCATCTTTTGCGTCTTATGCCCACAATATGTAAAACTACCTTCTAGCTTACATTGTCAGGATAGTTCGCATACATCTCTGTCCGGAATGGTTTGTGATATTTTACGAGTTCTTTTATCACGGATATCTTAATAACGAAAGTATAGGTTTCAGTACTAGGTAATGCGAGCAGGCAAGCCGTAAATCTGCATGAATAAGTAAATTATTTCTTTATTTAGTTTGATGTTAACAAACCATATTATTTATCTTGCAATAGTATTTGTTCAGATCACTTCTAGTAAAAAATACTGCAAATTAATGCGCTGTTTCCCAGCTTACATCGTGTATATTTCTTGAGAATATAGTTAAACTCGTCAGGTAAATTTGACGGAAACCTAAATAAAATGTGTAAATGAATGTACCTATATAGTTTGCTTTATTTTGTAAGCGTTTAAGTTATAAAATCGGTCGCTGATGGAGTAAAATACTTATAAATACTAAATGCCGTTAATTTTGAAAGACCGCCATGACTAAAATACTTTGTCAGCCGTCTTAATCACGAAGTGACAACAGTTAAGTAACAGGTTTGTGGGTCACATGGTTAAAGTAAAACAAAATATTGGCTATTTCATAATTCAGAATTTGTAGGTAATACATGTACACAGGTTCGCATATACCAAACCAGTTTACGTACAAAAAATTGCGTCCAAGATGGAATTACATTAGAGAGCAGATGGATGGCTGCAAAAGATTCTGGATAGTTTATCAATTTGAGCCGTGAAATCAAATAAACTTTGCGGACAACATTCTTTTGTAAGTTGATCTTCACTTTTATAGCGATGTAATGTTGCAGAAAATGTATGTCACTTAAATGGACGCAGCGCAACTGCAGAATAGCAAAAGGAAATACATGTAATCGTTTGGGCTAACTAATAAGTTAATTTTTGTCATTTAATTAAGCATGCAGTTTGACAAGTAATTGTAAGAGTATAATATGAATTTTACAATTCGCAAATTATTAAGCTCAAGTAAAATAGTTGCAGTGTGATATGGATGTTTCTGATCTACGAATTTTATATACACGCAAAAGTTATTTCGGCTTTAAAGATTTTATAGAGAAAACATAATATATATTGATATGCTAATAATCTTATTGATTGCTCAGTAAAATTCGTTTTTCTTCTGAGTGCTGAGGATATTGACAAAATTTCCACCAACATTTGTCAAAAAGTTTAGGCGTATTTACAATCCAGTGGATAAAATAAAAAGCACACTTGTGTTTGGTAAAATATATGTCAACAACATATAATCTATAAGAAATGTTGATGAGCACACATGATGTATAATCGTAATTTTTAGTTAGTAGATACTTGCGTATAATCTAGACGCTAAAATAATAAAATAAAGTGGGCCTACTTTTGGGAGATGGAATCTATTTCTGATGGGATCTACGAAATAATGAAATTTATTTTGGGCGGCTGAAAACCACACTTAAGCCACTTCGTGGTTTCTTTCTGCAGGGCTACCTATATGTATTGTGTAGATAACAATTGCGCCAATGAAATATAATGGCTATACTTTCCTCATAGAAGACATAATACTAAACACAAACTCTGTGTCTAAATTTGCTTATTTGTCAGTGTTACCTTTATTAAGCAAACAATAGTTTGATAAACGTAATTCCTTAAACCTGATGATGAATTTAACAATTGTAGGCAGAAATTGGCATCCTTAGCTCAATTTTCTAATGCTAGCTTCAATGTCAAATTTCGTATCACACATAGCAAGGATATAGATTTTAATTCCAAACAGAATACGAACAATAAATGAATCTGTAAGTGCTCTTTTTACACTGATCACTCAGCTGGGATACAATAAAATGATATTGTGTTTGGATGTGTATCAAAACAACATTAAAACTACACCGTGTTCAAACAGTTGTTGCCCACGTGTTTTGCTCATCGTATATTCTCTGCCGGTCATTTGGAAATAGGTAAATCAAAGGAAGAAAGTTGAAGACTGAAATTAATATGGTCAGACGAAGTAAGGATATTGCCAGCGGTGGACATAAAGCACACGAACAAAATATCGTTACCGATATATCTTGTCAGAATAAAGGAATTTCTTCGTGCTGCTACACAACAGCGTCCAACTGACGCTGAAAAAGTGTAACCGTAGATTCCCTGAAGCTGATTTCCAGCGATTTCAAACGATTTCCGAGTCAATAAATTACGCTTCTCGTAATTTGATTAAACACATTGGTTTTATTTGTTAAAGACTGCCAAGCAGTTAGTTGGGACAATGGAAATATATAACTACGTTTATTTGTAGCTGCGTCCTGTGATGATGCTTACTGACTTTAGGAAGACTTCAAATATAACTTTGTATAACTTCCTTCTGTACATCCAATGCTCTTGCTTTGTTTGGTTATGCTGAAACATGCGTGTTTTTCTGGAGTTTGAACATAAAAGAATATACTGTCAATTGGGTGGAGTTGAGTGTTTTTGCATTTCTAAAATTGTCGTTACTAAGAAAAGCTGATAGAAATTCTTACATACACAATGATTTAACCCATTTCGTTGACTAAATATACATATATATAAATATTACGTTTTAAGAAGCTATTGTTTCAGTGTCAATTTTGAGGTGATATGTGCAATTTTTTATTTCGGATCAAGCTTGTTTTACTTATCTTAAGGCAACTCTCTGCAAAATGCAAGCACATTGACAAATCATGGAAGATAGTGATTCTAATTCCCCCCTACCCACCAAAACTATGCATCTGCATCCATACAATGTAATCAACCAGCATATCACGGATAAACCTGAACACCTTCTCTTTACCCAACAAAGACAGCAGATCCGCTCCTGATTTATTTCCAAGTTGCATTTTGCTCCCTCAAGCAATCTATTACAGATTAAGTAGCAAGATGAAAACAGTAAATCATTTATATACTTGATTTGGAATTTCTGGATCCGGTCGAAAATTGTCGACTGGTCTAGTTTCGTACCAACAGAAAAAAACTAGTATGATGGTGAGAGGAATAACAGCCTGACCCATTTTACCACATTCCGATTGATCACTTACGTCTAGAACGCGATTAGTACTTGCAAGTAAACGGGCTACAATTACTAATACAGAAACATGGCTACTGCAAGAAAATTAAAAAGCATATCAGAAGGGTATTACCCAATATTGTTATATTCTAGTTGTCGACTTATGTATATACGTATGCACATACCTACATAGGTGCATATGTATAATTATATATTCATCGGAATAATTATTTAAGCACTCCTACTCTATCCTCGATGATAAACTTGTATTCGAACGAGGTATAAATTGAATATACTCATAAACCAAATACCACCTTTATAAATGAAACGAACATAGCACATATTACGTTGTGTATGTGCAATATTGAAAATTTGTTTATTCACATTGGAACATTACCGCTTTCATTCTTAGCTGACTATTTGCAGAATATAGCTTTAGTACATGATTGATACTGAATCACAGTCACCTTCTTCAAAGTACATCTGCAATAGTCGAAATTTCTACGTATCTATTTGCTGTAATAAATCGTTACTAGTAATTTTGTAAACCATTTAGCCTGCACGGATTTCTAATTAGGCTTATGCAACTCGTATTTTCCCAGCTAATAATAAACGTTCCCGTGCATTCAAGTCAATGTCATATAGGTTACATTACGCATCTGTTAACCTACTCCGCGGCCAAATTGTTAGGCTTTAGATTATAACCCTTGTGAACCTTCAGCAACAGTGGTTGTCACTAAGATAAGAAATTTAATTATTGTGCTTATTCTCTTATCGTTTTTAACAAACTTTATGAGAATCATCGCTCTGCGTGTATTATAGCAATTCAATAAAGCGGTGGAAAGCGCACTGGCTGCAAATTATTCTATTTTAACCACCAAGGCAAAGTTCAGGAAACATTTTATATCATCTACTGCATACCGAAATTGTACAAACAAGCGCATCGGTTGAAATGCTTAGATTTCCCGCCGTCCACTATTCGCCTCGCTCCTTGCGCTATCCCTCTGGTCCCCTCTTTTGGTCAGAAGTTAAACGTGAGATCGAAATGTTGAAGTTAAAGAAAGCTGCAGGACCTGATGTTCTTCCTCCAGCCCTCTTCAAATTCGGGGGACCTGCTCTTGTGAATGATTTACACGAGTTACTAATGAAATTGTGGAAACAGGAAAATTTGTCAGCCGATTGGAGCCAATCTGTCGTAGTCCCAGCCATAGAGGAATCAGTCTGATTTCCGTCGCTTCCAAATTGCTTCTCCTTGTTATCCCTCACAGACCAACTGGCACTCGTAAAAGCCAGATTCATGAAGTGCAAGATGGATTATGTCGAGTTCGTGGCTGCATTGACTACGTCTTCACCTTGCGTCAGAAGTTGGTGCACAATTACATGTATTGGCGATCCACCGTATTCGTGTTTCCGGACATCAAAGGTGCTCAGATTAGGTTAATCATTGTGCCCTTTAGAAATGTATACTCAGTTAAGGTATACCTGAGAAATAATGAATATTATCCGAGCATTGTATGCGTGCAGCTCGGGCAGAGTTATGGCTTACGGCAGGTTGTTGTTGCCCTTTAATATATCCAGCGTCCTGAGACAGGGATGCCCGCCGTCACCTTTCCTCTTCAACTTCGCTTTTGACGAAATCATGGAAATCGTGTTCACAGGACACGAATTAGAAGGTGTGGATCTGCTCCCATTAGAAGGACTTCCTTACTTAGAGTATGCTGAGGATATTGTCCTTATCTGTGACAGCTCACAAATGGCTCAAGCGGCACTGGACATATTAGCACTAGCTGACCTTCACTTGGGGCTTCGCTTTGCACCATTGAAGGCCAAAGCGTTTCTCCAAGTTTGGTCTGGACCGCCTCCTACGTTGACCCTTGGTGGGGATCAGCTAGAAGTCGTTCAAAAATTCAACTACCTGGGAAGTTGTATCAGCGCGTATTGGAGTGAGGATGAGATCACGAACCGTATAGCAAAAGCTCGTTGCGGTTTTGCTAAACCTCGACACCTATGGCGCCGGCGCGACAACATACTTGCCTTGAAGGTTAGAGTGTACAATGCGGCGGTATTTTTGACCCTACTGTACGGTTGCAAAACCTGGCCGCTTAAAGCAGCGGACCTGAAGAGCCTAGATAAGTTCAAACACCGGTGCCTTCGTAATTTAGCTCAAATCTGGTGGGTACACCGCGTGAGCGACGAGCGTGTTCGATGCCTTTTTTATGGCACAGGAAAGGAAATGAACCGCTTAGCACCGTCGTTTCACGCACCAGGCTCCGATGGCTTAACCAAGTATTACGCGTGACAGCCCACCGACTCCCGCAACGTGCGTTGTTTGTGCGCCTGGGGTGTGGCTGGAGGACGAACGGTGGTTAAACGATGACTTGGTGGAGAGGAATGAAGGCCCTCACTTTGAAGCTGGCCTCAGCTGGAAAGTCTCGGCTCTCGAGTTGGGGTCCGAAAGACGATGAACACGTTTGGTTGGACACACTAGCTGATATGGCTAGGAACGGACCTCAGTGGCGTTCGTGATGTGAGTTTCTTTGTCTCACACAATCCATCTTAGCTTTCCCCTAAAACCACGATATCATTGTTTAGTCTTATATCATTTTGCATAGCAGTTTTTTGATGCACAGTATCCGGCTGAGAGCTAACCGGAACGATGTTCACCTGTTACCAGGAGCTCCGCCGGCTTGCACCAGTTGCATTAATTTTTATCTTGTTTCTGTGTATTGCGGCACAGTAGCTGAGGTTTTCCCAATATCTAGCTAATGTGTATGATGTTAATGACACTTAAGCGCTTAGGTTTCACTTACTGTCAGCGGTCAAAGTTGTTTGGATTTCGGCTTCATGTGTCAGACCTTGTTCGAGTAAGCTATTTTTCACGGTCAATTAATCTAAGTTGATTCCCCGTAACGATAATATATTTGATTATACCACGCGCACATGCCGTTGATCTGTTTAGGATTGATCATCTAATGATTAGTATTGGTTTCCAAATAAATATGTGGTAAATTATTTCATTGTATTCTGTGTGCAGTATTTTGCACATTTTGTAATCTAAATACAGCGCTTTTGCGTACGTCTTCTTGTCAGTGTTGCGTCTGCATCGGACGCTGCCGGGTTCGAACACATGACTTTGTATTCCAGTTGCTTGTGCTATTAAACCATGTGTGACGGCCGCGGATCCGCATAATTGCAAATAACTAAATATGCTGGTTCATTTTCTACTGTCTCGTCATTTAACTTCTTTACAAAGAAGAGTAATAAGCCACATGAACTAGTTGGAGCCTTCTGCATAACAACTGTACACTACACAAAACTTAGAAGCTGACGAACTTATTTTATGTAACTAATGTCTAGTGGGGATTTTTGTATAATTCAATTGTTCCGTAGGCTCCCGACTAAAGTATTTGTTTAAAATTTCCTAGGAACTAATTATCTAGTATGGTCATCCGGACAAACATATAAATTAATCTTGCACCCTTCAGTATTTTTACGACTGTCGCTCATCTGTCGTATAAAATCTTGAGCATGAATAAATTAAAGGGAGTTGCTTCTTAATATTTATTTTGAAATATATTAGTAATGTTGTAAAGTTTAGAAAACAACGTCTTGTCAACCACTTGCGTACATAATAATACATTAATTTGATTTGCCAGCCAGTAAAATAGTAGAAATATTTAATTATTAGTTTTGGCTTGTTTATCGGACGAAAGATTTTCTAAGTGCAACCCATCAGCACGGCGGCTACTCTTCATCATCATAATACACACCAGCTAGAGGTGGGAAGAAACCTCCACTATTGTGCCGTAATACATGAACGAAATACATACATACATGCATACAATACAATACACAGAAGAAAAACGGATACAACAGTTCCATGCCAGCTGAGCTACCAGCAACGGATAGGCATCGTTCCGGTAAGCTTCCAGCCAGCTACTAGGCAAAAGGAACAATATTTTATTATATTTTACCCTTGGAAATGAGATCGTAGATAGAGGGTGAGGCTAAAAGAGATAGGGAGGGACAAAGAAACTCACAGCACAAACGCCACGGAGTTCGGCTCCTTGCCATGTCAACACGTGTATCCAGTCAAACGTGTTCACCGTTATTTGGACCACAACCAAGAAGCCGTGATGCTCCAACCGAGGCTAGCCCTGAAGTGAGGGACCTCATTCCTCTGGAACAAGTCATCCCTTGACCACCTCTACTCTTTCTCCACCCACATCCACGGTGAGCAAACTACGCACGTCACGGGAGTCGGTGGGCGTGCATGCGTAACACGTGGCCGAGCCATCGGAGTCTGATGCGGAAATAACGGTGCTGAGCGGTTCAGATCCTTTTCCTAGTCCGTACACAATGCGTCGAACACGCTCGTTACTCACGCAGGGTTCCAAACAGATGTGAGCCAAACTGCGAGGGCACCGATGGTCGAACGTAGCTAGGCTCTTCAAGTCCGCGGAAGTTAGGGGCCAGTTTTCACAACCGTACAGTAAGGTCGAACGCACCGCTGCATTGTAAACTACCCTTCCGGGCAAGAGTGATGTCGCGACGGCGCCGGCGCCATAGGTGGCGAACGGCGACTACTAACTTGATTCAAATATCAATAGTAACTGAAAAAAAATTAGATTTTATTTGCTTATGTCAACCAATACGATGTTCCTGTCGGACACAAAATAGTGATATGTTTTTTAGTCTGTGATTGCAGGTGCACTATATTAAATAAGCCTTTTTGTCAGATAAGATATTATGTTGAATAGACTGATTGGTATGTGGCGCAAATTATTCATGATTGATTTGCAGAGAAAGGTACAACCCACACACTCCAATTCATAGAATTTACTGTATTGGTAAGAGCTTGTGACTTATTCACTGAGACCCAATATATACAATTATGCAAAAAGCCTACGTAGCAAATTTGCGGATGGTGATATTAATATGGACGCAGTTTGTTCACTATATTCTTTTAAATATTTGTGTGATCACGCCTGGTCATATTTGATCTTGGCGTCACATTTCTCCTACTAGTTGATGTTCGGTCATACAGGCAAGTTAAAGTAGGAGTTACTCCGCATTTTCGATTTGAGTAGTAATTCGAATCGATTGCGGATCCGTTTAGAAACATCCGCTGTCTTTTTAAGCGAAAAGAGGATTCTTTAGTAGCTATCCTTTACGTCTATTTGTTTTCTACTCTTAACATGGAAATCAAATTTCTATAGAAATTGAGTAAAGCGAAAAGCAAATATTGCAACCACATTATATCAAACAAATGCTAGGAAAACAACCTGTGGAGAGCATTCAATGTCAGGTGTATATGCGCGTGCTGGTATTTTTACGCTTGATGGTTATATCAACAAGTCTACGAGGATAAATGAAACATATAGGTCCTCATTTCTAAACCAGATTTACCCCAACGAAACCTTCTTTATTTGGAAAATAATCAAAGATGATGTGATCACGCAAGCTTGCCGGCCATGTACAAGTAATCAGCAAAATATATCAGACAGAATATAGAATAAACGCGTACCATAACTACCTAGGCTATTTATAGGCTAAGCTGCAAATCAAAGCCCAGGTCAAATCAGGTATTAAAAAAGCATTATATCGTCAGCACCTTTACCAGCTTTTCTAATGCATCAGGAAGTAGGTATATCCGTTATAGTAAACAGTTTTCTTTTGTACGGTGTAGAAACAACTGTTTCTGGAGACAAAAAGGTACAGTATGCCTGACGAAGAAGACCTCAACAATTTTCGTCATCCACCGAAATAATTATATTAAAATAATGTAAGGGAATTTGACAATATTTTAACTTTTATGAACGTTATCATGTTTCCGAAACATAAGCCACTATAAATATGTAACGCAATCCCAAGTTGACAAGTGGACCTTTCTTGTTACTGCATATAATGGACAAACAAGTACCCCTAAATGAACTGCTATGATATTTAGCAAAGTTACGTACCTAATTTCAAACTGCTTTCTTGGAATTCTGCCGTGCTACCAGATAACATACTCACATTAATCTTGCAGATTACATCGTGGCAAATTCTAATAAATATGCTGTTACTTAGTTCTCTGAATCTAATGATATTCGCTTAAACACGCGCAATATTCCAGCTAAAATCTTGGTCTTATTACCATGGATCTCTAAGTGAAGTTGTAAGAATATTTATCAAATAATATTGAATTTTAATACGATGTCAAAATTTCAGTTTTTGAGCCCTTGATATTGTTGCACCTAATTTCCTGAAAATCTGGGCCGCTAGCTATCACTGTACTTCTAAGCCGATTAATCTACACCTTAGGCTTTTAAATGTTTTTCGGAAAGCCCTCTCACATTTTTATAACAAGTCCCGTTCAGCATGCTTGTCACATATATCATCTTCAAGTTAAATTTGCCTTCGAAGTTATAAACAAGTACTCAGTGCCTTCAGAGTTCACGTGAATAATAAGTTGCCTGGGTTGTCTGATGACAAACGTGCGTCATGCGGACGAGAATGCCTGCTTGCTTCTGAGACTGTGCCATTCTAAACACTAGTAAAAGACTGCGCTTAATTGTACACGCCTTTTCGTGTGCTTTACACATCCAACGTCAAAACAATAGCACAGGACTAGTTCTGAGCCAGCGCCCATTAATAGTAGATAATAATGATCGCTGAAACGTCACTTCATGTAGCAACAAGGCACCTGTGCCTTTCCGAAATTAAACCAATTATAAAAAAATGAAATTTTCAAAATTTGCGAAATGTGTACAGTATAAAGTCGCCATAATGACTGAAATGTCATTTCTGCTTCGTAGAACGCAGGCGATGTCTTTCGGACGAGGGATCTTAGTCACTGATATCTCAGCAACCATATATTAGAACATATGGACAAAGTTCTCATGTATTTGATGGTGCCTCTTTTGTTAGCATCGTCCAGTTTGCGGTCACACCTAGTAGCGCATAATGGTCGTAGTGTAATTTCGCATTCGTTGTATCAGCTATCTCCACTGAATATACTTTATGGTAAATGTATACGAAGAGTACGACTACATGTTTGCTGCGACCTAAAGTGACGCCCAGGATCAACTTCACTACAATTAGTTCTATGTTAGTGATTATCCCATACGGTATTGAGGTCTTGTATTTTCCTCGGAATCGACGGGTGTTGATGTAGCTATAATGCTGGTAACCGGTGAAAAACCTTTGTAGATCGGCCTTAAACTGTTCAATGAAGGCTGCTTGAAACTCCAGAGCTGTACGTCGTGTCTAGTACCCTCATTATTGCCAAAGTCCGAAGGGCTTCCGTTTTGTGCCTGGACGAAAGAAAGCGGTAAATGAAAACCGCAAAGCAAGTGTCGTCGCCGTTTAAACGCAAAAGGCAGCAAATTGAAATTTTCTAAATTCTGACCGGACCCTCTGTTGGCTCATATTGAATGTCCATGCGAAAGTGCAGAGCAATCTCTAAACCGTTGCTAGATTTATCTTTCCGCATGATGGGCATGTCTGGCATAGGAAGTCCTGAGCGTTGGTGCAAAAAGGGAAAAGCTACATCTTTGTCAAAAGCTGTTGACTAGGAGCACGTGAATGTTGCGCTTTTGTGCTGACCAATGAGAGGCCAAGGTGCAGTGTTTGAGTGCATTCCCAAATCTCGATAATAACGCAACCTGCGTTTATTCACAATCACACCTGCGATAATTAGTCTAGCGGAATGCTCCCACAGTGCACCTCTTTCGAAATGGTTATTGTTGTTATAGTGAGTCGCAGGTATTGTTTCCGGGATAACAGCAAATGGCTATGGCTCTCTAACTGACGTCTACAGTAGTAGTTCCCATGGATGTGCGTTGCATAGTTACGTCCAGCGACGCTTTAAATTCACGGTCACATGTGACTGCACGGTTAGCTTCAGTTTCCTTTTGCCACTGTGTCTGTAATTTGGTGACGTGGATAACCGTGTAATCGACTGAAGTATGAACTCGCCCGCCGTGTTAGCATTACGGATGTAACGTCATTCTTCCAGATCATGAGCGTGGTCTTCTTCGTAGATGGTTGTCGGTAGATCAAACACACCATAAACGAAAATATTTATTTTTCTACTCTCCGTCTGGTGGTCGTTTAAATTACTGTTCTCCCGCTAAATTTCGCTCCATGCAATATTTTGAAATATTTGCATTCCATAGTTTTTAGTTCGCAGGCGGTTTGCCGACAAAAGCACCATCTCGACGTCCTCAGTTTTGCCCCAGTGTTACTTGCATTTAGCAAGACACCCTGTGATGCTTCAAAATGTTATGTCTAGTGATG
Organism: Dicrocoelium dendriticum; assembly: GCA_944474145.2. Classification (NCBI taxonomy): domain Eukaryota; kingdom Metazoa; phylum Platyhelminthes; class Trematoda; order Plagiorchiida; family Dicrocoeliidae; genus Dicrocoelium; species Dicrocoelium dendriticum. The sequence goes on along the minus strand of OX104063.1, from coordinate 263,923,540 downwards.
TGCATTATACTAATGGGAAAATCATGAACTCTAAGTTTTTACAAAAAGTAATTCAGTTAGTTTAATTATTCTAGTTGTTTACACTTTAATAGAGCTTGCACTGAAACGAGGAACGCTGGGGCATATCAGTTTCAAAGCATTGTCTAACGTGGTGGGGGAAACACGGTTATCGAGCGATTTAGTGACGTGTCTGCAAGCTGTGCGCGGTCCTTGACCCGTTTTGTAGCTAAATGTGTGATGCTACAAGGTTGCACTATGATTATACCAAGCAGCAACGTTTGCAATGGTTGTTAATGGAAAGGATGGGTGCGACTAATGTTGCATTAGTCGATAGTTTGAATAAGGTCAGGTGACCGATTGGGCTAGGCATGCTTCTAACCTTCGCAAAATATGAGATGCTTCGTGTATTCCACGACGTCTAGTACACTTGACCGTATGGACGACTGACGTTTTTATTGGTTTCAAGAGAGCAAATTGAGGGAGAGAGATGAAATGCACGATGCAGTATTGGCGCCTCGAACAGAGAAACGTTTGCATTCAAAAGGTGTTTAAATTCGCAGATTAGACTATCGGACTTTCGTGCTACGGCTAATAAACACTATAATAGTGGAGCCAACGTACACTATGGTTGGATGGAACCAAAGTGAACCAGTGGTATGGTATTTCATGATTTCGTTTCTGCAGACCTAGACACGCTTAGAATGGTACAAGAAAAACAGGTTGCACAAGCCAACCCTACTTTAATTACCTTAGCACAAATTTAATTATCCCAATATGCTTCGTTTCCAGTTACTGGTGTTATGCTCATGAATTCCGATAGCCGTTTACCGAGTTCAAGATGACCAACACTGATATCATTTGGGCCGATCAAAAAGAATAAGCTGGTGCACATTCACCAAATTTGCAATGAGTTAAAAATTCATCAAAAGTAAACCATAGGCGTATTTGAAAAAAAAGTCAATTGCAACACAGTAGCTGTAAAGCAAAAGTACAATCCAACACGGTAATCCAAACATTTGCGATGTTTCTTGGCACATATAACTACAGCTTATCCGTAAAGCAGCTGAGTAGTAGGTTTTGGTCAGCGACGCCATTATACTCCATGTAGAAGTTTGTGACAGGTGGGTAATATACTTTTTGAACGCTTTATATCTCGATTATTAGCACTTCACTTATATTCGAGCGAACGATCCCGGATGACAATTTTTTCACAAAGACGTTTAAGAATTTCAATTGGTCATGAAGCTTAACTAAAATGCGGATATTAATGTATGTTTGACGTATATATATACCTATAAAACGGGAAGCAATCATGTATATCAAATTTTTGCGACGTTATGATGGTAAAACTTGATCTAGCCTGATACCACTGTTTCAGCCTTAATATTTTGGGGCGTAACCGATGCACGTAGTACATCAAAATTGGTAAACTGTACTTTGGAAAGTGAAAGCGATTGAAGTAAACAGTTTAAAACACAAGCAAATAGCAAGTGGATAGACGTCTAGTTTCAGCGTATTTACAGATTCGCTCAACTCAATCAAAAACCTGTTATATCCAGACACCGGTAGACACGATCAGAGTAATTCATTTTGGACTTGATCAATACATGCTGTAAGGAGATGTACCCGCCTTACAGCATTACGGCACCGAAGCAAGAAACAACAAGTTTAATTAAAACTACCCTTTTTAAGTGTTTATTACTCAGTTGCCAATATCGTCTTTTCCTAAGCGCTAAACTCCGACCATTTTAATTATGCGATGATAAAAGGCCTCGTTGTTCCCCGAGGCACAATCATAATCTGTTATTTGGAGAAACAAGGGCAGGTAAGCTTCATCAAATCGCTAAAACAAAATGTGAATGTTAATCTGTTTAGTCCACATACAACAGGTAATGAAGTTTGATAGAGAAATCAGACTATACATAAATGGATTATTCGTTATCCGCGAGTACATAAATTTCCGTAAAGTGCAGAATGAGATCTAGTGAGCGGAACTATATCACATCCAGTAACTTACTAACGATGTTCGTTGCCGTCCTCCATTTCTAAGTGGTCTCAACCACGGACTGCCTAACGTCGAGCTGCGGGTTACAGAACTACCAGGGTCCAATGGAATGGGCACTGCTGACGATTCCCGATACGATAAAACGCTAGTACCGTGCTTTTCCAGGCGTATGACGGCCGTCTGAGTGGGTCTAGATGTGACAAATTTCTACCTATACTATTCAACATCCCCATACTACTATTCTGTAAATGGGAATGTGGCTATTTAACGGAGTTTTAGTAAGGGTTTACTGCATTTGTCACAAAGAGCACTATTGACACCAGTGTGTTAACCTAAATTCGTCAAGTTTAAGGACTAGGGAAACCAACTGGTACTCTCTTTGTTTTTCTATTTTAATATGCATTTACACCATACTAAACCACAGGCTTTCAAGTGGCTTGCCAAGCATTTCAAACTGGTGAGCAACATTAATTTAAGACAAGCAATCGGCACAAATTCGTTGACTACATAAAAGAGCTTAAATCAATTGGAGAATGTTCCTTAACTCTCTAAGTAAGCATTTCTCGGTGACGTAAATGATTACAAATAAGAAGAGTGAGCATACGTTTTATTAATATTGCATTGGTCCTTAATACGAAAAGCTTAGTTGCCGCAACAATTGATCAGAATAACTCTAAATATGTCGACGCACTAATCCACCGCTTGTAAGAAAGTTCGGCAACAAAATAACGACGGTTTTGTATGAACATTTATTGAAACAATTAGTTTTTATTTATCCAGAATTACAATTTTACCCAATTTTAATTACTTGCTGGATAGCTTATCTTTTAAATTAATGTTCCATAATTTATAACGCCTTGATTATTTTACCAGTGTAGCTTTTAATTATTAGTAAACCGTACTGGTGTTTTGGCCTTCATGTGTTTTATGAGTTACTCGTCTGTTTAGCTTGATGATACGTTTGGGATGAACTTGCCAGTAATTTGTACACCTTACTTTTCTAAATAAAGTTCAGTCACGGTAAGTGATTTGCGTGAAAATTTCATGTTACATGAAGGACTACGTGCCAAATTACGCTATATTTTACTTCAGTAACCTTAGCTGGATTCGAAGATATATGTTTTCACCATTAGGATGAACATGCTATGGGCTGGTAACAGTCTGCGATTATTACCTTCCTTAGTTTTGTTTTCCGTAGTGGTAGTGATGTGATATATACTTCCATTGCATGTAAAAAATTATATAATCATAATATGTATCAAGCTCTATCTGATACACCTTTTGTTAGCTTAGACTAATAGTTTAAATCAAAAGTCATTCTAAGCAATTTATAGAAATCACTTGGACAAAAATATAGCACGGACATATGTTTTAATGGGAAACCGACATTTTGTGTGCTAGGTTACCCATAAATAATTATGTAGTCTACCTTTACTTGTTACCTTTTAAAAATACGGCATTAGTTAAATAAGTCCAGATAATTTGGCATTCCACCTTCGTATAAACGCAAGCGTTAAACATGTATAATGCTTATAATAGTTGAAATTTTACTCCAACACTAATAACAAAGGACGCAATTGAGCGTGGGTAACCGAAGTATAAGTCAAAACACCGCTGTCATAATTAAAACTGGCAGCTACCGAACGACAACATAAGTACGAAGTTCAAAGCAGTAAGCAACGTGCTTGTGTAATTTGACAGCAACTGGGAATTGTCCGCTAACTGGGTAAAAGTCCTTAGTCATAATTTAGCAAAAATGAAAAAAAACTAGTTTGTCTATTTAAAAATGCTAAATTCTGCCCCAAAATTCAACTTATTCGCACAGGCATTTTAGTGAATATTCTGGAGCTTTGATGCAGATAAACTAGTTACTGGATATTTGGCTTACAGGCACAATGATCTATTATTTAATTTTTGTCAAGAAACAACAAATGTATATGGAGTATAATAACACCTATTATTTGATAATAGCAACATTTTGAACTGCATTATAGACTAAACTCAGTGGGGCCAAAGAATTTCTGTACTGTTATAACCGCCATTGTTAAGCCTGTTCAGCGCGCAAATGCAAAACGCAACTTTTAAACATCTAACCAGATTTCAGAAAAGTAAGGCATACAAATATTGCAAGGTATTGTTAAAAATTCTATTTATGTATTCTGTCCTTGTGAATAAAGACATTCTTTGTTTATATTGCAAGGTTTAAGCAATATTAATGACTAACTGTCATTTGATCTAGTGATCTACTGAATACGGCATCAGGCTCTAACGTGAGAACGAAGCATAATAATTATACATTTAACGTTATGTGATTTATCAGGTGATGCGTTCTCGTTGAGCATACTCAAAACATTCTGGGGAATTTGACACTGTCCTCCATTCGCGACTCTCACGGAAGTTGAGGTCGTATGGAATAGCTGGTCGCGCTCTCCAGTGGGTTTCAGCTTTTCTGGCTGGACGTGAACTGTGTATTCGTGTGGGAAGCAGACTTTCGTTTTGACAGGCTGTACTTAGCGGGGTTACGCAAAGCTCCGTCCTAGGTCCGCTGCTGTTCTCAGTATACGTGAATGACTTGCCGGAGGAGCTTGAGGTTCAACCGCTCTTATTTGCCAATGACCTAAAGCTCTGGAATATTGTTGATATCCCTGGAGGTCCTGTGGCTCTTCAACGGGCTTTGGATAGACTATGGAAATGGTCTGTCTTGTGATTGCTGCCTATAAACCGGGCAAAGTGTTCAGTGCTGCGTATCGGAGCTTCTGATTCCTCCACGAGTTATGTGCTCGATAAGACTGTACTTCCTCACCTGACTAATCAGGTTGATATAGGTGTCGTCCACTGTTCCACATTACACTCTGGAGACAACTGGAAAAAGGCGGCTAGTAAAGGGTTCAGAATGTTGTGGTTTATCCATCTTTCTTGTAGAACCCTAACCGCTGATGTGTTTGTGAAACTCCTCTCAGCGTTTGTGCGACCCCACCTTGAATATTGCGTCCAGACCTGTCCACCATGCCTTGTGCGGGACAAAATGGCACTGGAAATGGTGTTGCTTGCCGGTACTAGGTTGGTCAAGGGATTATGAGGGCAAACGTACCCCGAAAGCCTATTTAGTTTGGGGATACAGTCAATACACTATCAAAGAATTAGAGGGGACCTAATCCTAACCTACCGTATTTGGATTGGGAAGGTTGGCCCTGATTTGGCTACGCTATTTAGTACTCCTTGATTATCCGGTCTCCCCGAGCATTGTATGAAGCTAGACAAACCGCGGTCCGATCGAGTTAGAGCAGAGACACGCTTATCGCGTCAAGTCATCGAGCGCTGGAACCTGCTTCCATAAAATGTTGTCAAGGAATTTAAGTTAAGGGGTTTGAGTGTCAACTAGATGCTATTGGGTGGCAACAAGAAATCTTTCCGTTTTCCTGACAAATTCCCATCTTCATACTTTGATTCTATTTTCTTTACTTGTCTTCGCCATTGGTATTATTCTCTTCTTTTAACGGATTTCCCCTACTCTATTACCTTCCATTCTTCTTCCTCTCTTACTTCACGTAACTGACATAGCTGGGACAGCTAATGTAAGGGACGTGGGCATTCAATTGGTGGATTAGGTTGTTTTTCTGGTGTTTTCGATTTAGACCCATCAAGAAGTCGAAGCACACCTATCAACTCCTGGATCAACGACCTGCTCAAGAAGGAACACTTACGGGATTCATCCTATCGTTCCAGTCCCATTTGGACTAGAACTAGAACTTGAAGTTAAAATACACTGTATAATTAAAATGTCTTCCCATTAAGATTCATTGAGATATGTAAATTATTTTTGCGGGGCGCTCCAATGTTTACACCTTTACACTAGTTATGAGCAGTAAATCTAATATATTTGCCTACCATATTAGCCATAATTTTGCGGAATTTAGTTGGTTGCTTGCTAACATAAAAATTTAGTGCACGTGTTTAGGAAAGCAACGGGGCTGTTGATTACATTATGTAATATAATTGAGTAACTTAAAATGGCTCTTCCGAAAAAGCAATACTTATGGGCATATGCAACAAAACCACATGAGTAAATACAGCAGTTTACGTAACAGAGCATTTGTAGGTGTTAGGGATTTGAAACTTAATAACTTGATCTTTGAATTCTACTTCTTAGCCTGTTTAATGTCCATGTCCTGGAAGACGCAGTACTGTAAATATTTCCCAGAAATCAGTTAGAAATGTACTGCCACCCAGTAAAACGTTTAACAAATTTAGATATATACTAGTTGGTTTACCGTAGTCCTTTAGGATGGTAACATTCACGTGCACATTTATCATTACAGCCATAATATATAACAAACAAATATACCGTCCATCATCAAACTTCGTTAAACCTTCAAGCCCTAACATAAATCAGATTACTACGTTATAGAAAGTGATTTTTATGTGGCAATATTTATAAGAATGACTTTTACAATATGTGTTTCGGTCGATATTTGATTCTTTGTTTAAACTTCACAAATATATATGTTTACTTATATTTATCTCAGTTAGCGTTTTCTTGCTAAAACCAAATATAAACTACCTAAAGTCAGGAAATATCAGCTTACATTAAGTGGCATATCCTGAATCGTTAATCATTGGCATCTAGGATTAATATGTTCACCGAATAGGCATGAACAAATTGCATTTAATTTCAATTGCTTTGCTTCGTATCACACACACATAACGCTGCCAACCAAAAACAATTTACATTTTACATAGTGTTCACGCTGCAAACAGTCAGACCAAGCTAGTCTTATAGAGAGTGGTACATGTGTGTATCTATTGATAAGCTTTTTTAAATATCCTTGTGCTGGCAATGGCGGATTTTAAAACCAGCAAAAGCATAGATTAGGTGGAAATAAAGATGATGCATTCCATAAAATTCTGTTTACAAAGTGGGTATGGGTTCTTTGTAATATCAAGTTGCTTACCTTAATGTTTTGGGTGTACTAGATGGCTAGCTGAACTCATTTATTGTGACAAAGTGAAAGTGTGAGATAATATCAGTCACATGTCAATCCGCTAGAGTAATTTCGATATCCGTTCGATTGATGGAATTTATCTTGTATTCATAATATTATATATCAACTATGAATTTTTGCCATAAGGTAAAAGTTTTCTGCTTTGGTCATTCTCATTACCATCCATTTTATAGTGAGCAAATCATACTGTGCCAGCTGCAAATAACAGTATTTGAAATCTACTTTGCCGGGAGGATGGCATGCATAAAAAGAAAAAGGTACATAATTTTCCATTTTTAAGAATAATTTGAAAATGGATAAAATCTTTATTACCGGTTGGTTATATATATCAAATAATCGAATCTACCTTGATCGCCTTTAGAGACATTCATAAATGAGCTATTGGCTGAAGATGATTTTAAACAAACGTTAATTTTTATTTGCTCATAGTTACACGATACACAACAAACTAGACATAATCTGTGTTGTACAACATGATAAGATAATAGTTCAGTTCGAATAAATGATAGTCATGATAAAGCAAGTGAAGACGCACGAGAGCCAGGGCTTAAGATTTAATTGTGAAAAGTTTTCACGGTTTTAACTCAACTTGTTTTTGCTAACGTGGATGTTTTGTTAAACACGAATATTAACATAAATATATATCGCTTTTAGATTCGGAATCGTAAAACAAAATATGGTATGGTCCGTTAAATATACTTGACCACCAACCAATTTATTGTATTTTAATCCTCCATCACCATACCTTGGTTTTTCGACCGTTTTTTATGTATTTTGTCATCTGATATTATTGGGCTGCCTTTATTCCCTATACTTGTCTAGTTGCAGGAAACGTGAGCTTCATAGGAGCGGGGATAGATATTGCTGAGCAAGGACCACCCGCCTTCTTTCCAAGGATTTTCAGGTGGCAGCGAACATTTCTAAAATTGGAAATGAATTGTAATGTAAACAGCAGCCGAACTGACCTCCAGACGTTAAACGTAGAGAAAACGCTCATGTAAATATGAACAACACGCAACGAAGGATTAGTCTTTGAAACATTATGTACTCGACAAATTTCCTCTCATAACTGTTATGTATATTATTTCTTCCGGAACGATAAATAAGCTAAAATAAGAAGGGAATCGAGTTGAGGTTATACGCAAAAGTAAAGCGAGGCGTGAAAGTCGTTGCAGCGGATAAAGCATATGTTATCGTCAGTTTGTACGCGGCTAATGTGCTGCATAAAGCAGGGTAATTTATACGTCCTAGAAGTCTACGGGATTGCGGAAGTAGACTGATTAAGTCCAAACAACTCCTCCTCCTCATCATTATTACATATTAGCAGTGGGTGACAAACATAATTCAGATATTGCGCCGCAATACAAAATATAAGGGACTAAAATAATTACACTACAATTTACCATTCAAATAATATGACGTTCAACAATATATTATGTGTTTTGCTTGATATCATGATTTGAAGGGAATCCAAAGGGAAGGGGCTGAACAAATATACACAACGCAAATGCAACTGTGCCCGGTTCTTCGCCATAAAATCATGTATGCCCAATCAAAAGTGTTGGTTGTCCTTAGGACCCCAGACAGTAATTCGGGATGTACCAAGCGACACCAGCTCAAAAGTGTGGGGTTGAATTCCTCTCATGCATACATCGCTTGGCCTCCCCGCCTCCTCTTCCAACAGCGCCCTCGGTGCGCAAACGATGCAAATCGCGTGAGTCAGTTTGCTGGCATGCGCAACACGTGGCTTTGTCATCGGAGCCTCGTGCGTGAGCTAATAATGCTGATCAGTTCACTTGCTTATACTGCACAAAATACGTGACAACGAACAAGCTCATTGCTGAAGCGGTGATCTCACCAGATATACTATAAGCTGCGAAGAGAGCGAAGATCGTAGCGGGCTAGCATATTTTTGTCTGTCGACCATATCCCACAGGTTTGCTGACCGTAAAGGAGGGTTGAACAGATGGCTGCATTATATACTTTGCTCTTCAGAGAGAGATTAAGATGGCGTCTTCGCCACAAGTGACGGTGCTAAGCAAAAGCAACTCAAGCTTTTGCTATACGGTTTATAACCCCATGTTTGATCACAAGTGGGCTAAGATAGCTGCCCAGGTAGTTGAAATACTAAACGACCTCTAGCTGACCACCACAAAGGGTTAGGACATGGGTGGGTTACTGCAAATCTTGGATAATTACTTTTCATTTCGATGGAGCCAAGCATGTCCAACACGATAGCTAGCCAATGCTAAGCGCTCCAATGCTACTTAGCAGACTAGGGAAATTTTGTCCGAATTCTCAAATTCAAGAAGTCGCTCAACAAGGCCTAGCTCCACATACCATTTAGGTCGTGTCCAGCGAATGCAGTGTTCATGATATCTTCAACTGCGAAGTTAGATAAAAAGCTAACAGCGTGCAACCTTGTCTCACTCCGTTGGATATATTAAAGGGCGACGTTAGTTTGCCATAATTCCTTACTCTTTTTGGAATATGCCCGTAAAGCGATTTGATAATTTTTGCATATTTTCGTTCACACATTTCTCTGCAAACGCTCCCAAAGCATATGTCGATCAACCGCCTTGTAGGCACCTATGATGCCCAGAAAAACGATAACATTGAGTCACCAATAAAAATGGCGGTGCTCCAACAATTGACGCAACATGAAGATGCGGTCAATGCAGCTCCGATTTCAGCGAAACGCCACTTGCGCTTTGCGGAGCTAGATTTTATGAGCGTTAGCCATTCTGTGAAGAATTACAGATGCAAGTAATCTATAGCCACTTGAGATCATACATATCCCTCAATGATTTCAGCATTCCAAACGCGAAACTTCCTGAAAAATGTGGACTATGGAGGGACAGCTGCAGTCTGTCAGTACCGTATCCGGCTCTGAACCTTTCTAATCAACTAGTGTAAATCATGCATAAGAGCAACTCCTTCAATGTTAATGAGGGCTGAATGAATTATATATGCATCTGCAGCATTCTGCAACTGCAACTGCTTGATCTCCTGTTGGATTTCTTTGTGTGAATGTGGAGTTAGGCAGGCTGCCTCTGAAACAAGGCGCTCAATGACTCACGTGGGTTAAATTGCCTTGCAGGTTGATCCGTCCAATGCTCTAAACATTTTGACAACCTTTGGATTGGCCGTCTGCTCTCGATGCTTGTGTTCTGTCTATCATTGTGTATCTTGCTGTCTGTTTCTCGTATCAGACGGAATAATTTACAAGGCTTACCAACGGCAGTGGTTGTTTCCTTTCTGAAACAAAATGAGACCATCTGACTTCATGCATTCTCCATAGGCTAGCACGAAATCTTTCCCAGATATTCTTGCCTACATCCCCTTATTGGCGTACAGGTGGAATACGTCGGCGAGCATCCATTATTTTCAGAGACTCTGTAGAGAACGAATATCCAAAATGTCAGTTTACTTTAACACATGAAGACATGTCTGCTGATAGTAACGTTTGGCAAATATCTGACCAGTGATCTTCCAAGGTGTTCAGTAGTCGCTTACTCAGCCTAGATGTTCAATAGTTCAATAGTTCAATAGTGTATGGTGGGATAAAAAGCAATAAGTTTACAAGACCCACAGGATGACAAATGGCAGAAAACAAAAGTTTCAGGTGTGACACAAAAATATCAGTAAGTTAGACACTGCAGTTTGTCATACTGTTATATAATGTGTATCATGTAAGTGCAAGTCCAATAGTCTTTCGAATGTCTCGATGTTTGGTGCGTTCACCACATGCGATGGCAGTGCGTTCCAGTGCGGACAGGCACTGTGAGAGTAAAAAATCTTTCTACAATCTAAACGGGAATATTGAGTCACACGTTTTAGTGCATGGCCTTGGCATCGTTTTTGGCAGATAATGTTAACAGCGACTTACATGGATGGTCCTCTTCTCTTATTATCCGGTAAGTGAGGATCAGATCACCGCGAAGTCGTCGGTATTCTTAGGAGTACAGACCAATCGAACGAAGGCGCAGATCATAACTAAGGCCCGATAGACCACGTGTTGCCTTAGTGGCTCTTCTTTGTGGTTGCTCAAGGAGACGAATGTCCCGTTTTAACCACGGACGCCATGCCTGCACCGCATACTCGAGGTGGGGACAAATGTAGGCGTTAATCAATAATGGCAGGAGTCGCCGCTCGAAGGTACCGAGCGCTCGCCTCAAAAGCCTCAAGTTTAAGTTCGCTATGTTAGCTGCCTTTGAACATTGGAGCGAATTACCCAGACCTTCTTGCATGATGACCCCTAAGTCTGTTTCGTTGCTTAACTGTTTTATAACGCGCTGTCCCAGGTGATATGTGTTGCTGCAGTTACTGCGCAGCGACAACAGGTGACACCTCTCGGGGTTCAGGGGTAGTTGGTTGTTTACTGCCCATTCGTGAATCCGGTTCAGGTTATCCTGCAGATAGACAGGGTCAGATGTTGACTGAATAGCTCGCCACATCTTAGCATCGTCGGCGAATATTTGCATAGGTGATTGAATGTTGGCAGGGAGGTCGTTGATATAGACTAAAAAGAGTAACGGTCCGAGAACTGATCCATGCGGTACGCCGCTAGTGACGCATAGGCTATCGGAGTGGGTGTTGTCGATCCTTACCTCGATTCTTCTGTCGTATAAGTTACTTTCCAATCATGTGAGCAAATATCCGTGGATACCGTAGGCAGCAAGCATTCGGAGAATTGCTGGGTGATTGACTCTGTCGAATGCCTTAGAAAAGTCTAAGTAAATCACGTCTACGGAAACTCCCTCGTCAGCAGCCCTGGTCCATGAGTCCCGAGCAAGTAGTAGATTGGTGAGGCAAGATCGTCCGCGTCTGAATCCATGTTGGAGATGATTTGTAGACTTTCAAAACATCTCACCATTTCATCAGCGATTATAGACTCCATCACCTTTGATAGAACAGGAAGGAGAGTAATAGGTCGGTAGTTGGCAGGGTCTGACCGCTTACCTCCCTTGTATATCGGAGTGATAAGTCCACGTTTCCACTCAGACGGAAGTGTATGAGAATCTAATAGAAACTGGAAAAATGTTGCAAGGTGGACTGGCATGGTGGGTGCAAGGGTTTTAAGTACTTTCGGACAGATCTTGTCAATTCCCGGCGCACTATTTTCCCTGAGCGACTGTAATTTCTTTGCCACAGATGTAGGGCTAAAGTTGACCGTGGATAAGCCGACGACATTTGCTGGGATGTAGCAAGACGATGGTTCCATGGTGTGTCTAGTCACTGAGACAAACTGCATGAGCAATGCGTCCGCGGTCTCCTCTTCTGTAACCGTTAGGCCATTGACCGTCCCTAGTGGTGGTATTCCCGTATTAACCTTCCTATTGTCATTCACATACCGGTAGAGCAGTTTGTGATTGCTAGTAAATTTGCGTGCCATAGTTTTCTGCCATTTGTATTTTTCAGCTTTAAGGAGTGAAGTGCAGTAGTTTCTGACTGTTTTGTAATGATTCCACGTGATATCACTTGGACCTAGCAAAAAAACCCTCTAAGCCTCGTCTCGCCTATTCAACCACTTACGTGTTCTACTCCGGATCCAGTTGTTTGTCCGTCGCGAAACACGTAATGGTACGTCTTTTGAAGCTGATTGTAGGACCCAGTTTATCTTGCCTTTCAACGCTTGCAAGGCATCATTCGCCGAAGTGTGCATCTGGAGGTCCCAGTCAATTGTTGTTGCTATAGTGCGAAGCTTGGAGTAGTTGGCGATGAATCGTCGGGTTTCTGGTTCTTTGTCAACCATACTGGCATAACACACATAATCAAACGTTAGAACTGAATGATCGCTACAACCTAGCGGGGGGTTGTATGAAACCGACTCAACCATTAACTCCTCATCAGTCAGGATTAAATCAAGTATTGAGGGCTTGTTTGAACCGCGTTGTCTGGTTGGTTGATCCACATGGTTATACAAAACTGTCATAGTCAAGAACTCAAGGAGTTTTGATTTGAAGCATGGCCCACTTAGGAACACATATGCTATTGACGATACATTGAAGTCACCCATTATTAGGTAGTGTGAGTACGTTTTCGACATAGCATATTGGAGAGCATTTAACAGGATATCATCGCTGTCGGCGGAGGAGTTCGGCGGCCTGTAGACAAATGCTATGAGGCAAGTATCATGTGTCTTCTTCTGAGGTCAACCATCGGGACCAATTAGCTGCAGCCGGCAAAATAAGTCGTCGGGGATAATAAGGGAATTCTCACTGAGAGCTTCACATTTAAGGTGATCTCGGTAGTAGACAGCAACGCCACCACCGCGAGACGGACGATTATTTCGAATGACTGACATTTCACTAAGTTCAATTTCTGGATCTAAAATGTCGTTTGAGAGCCAGGTTCCAGTTAATGCTATGATGTCCCAAGTTGCTGCTTCATGCCGATGTCGCAATTCCGGCAACTTGGAGTAAAGCCCTTGGGCGTTTGTGTAGCAGCATTGCAGTTGTTGCCGCATTAGGAGGTGGGTTCGCTGTGATTGACCGGCACAAACAGTGCCGGTCTGCCCACGTTTTTTGACACGAGTGTTTCCAGGCTTGGCTGGCCTATGGTCGGAAAAGCCAGGTCTGACTCATCTGTACCAGTGGTCTGTACTGCTTGCAGTAATGGTCTCAGTCGTACTTCTGGTGGTCCTAGCCTTCTGCTGTGGTACCACACGTTAATTGCCATTGAAGCCATCTCCGGCGTAGCCAAGTTAACTTTCAAAATTTTTGGCCCGCTCCCTTGATATTTTGGGGAGGAATCTAAGTGGTTGACTGCGAATGCCACAACATTTTGCATGCCATTGAGTTCTGCGATGTAGCGCCACTCATCAATATCGTGTTTCTGTCTTTCACTGGTGTCGCCATGTTTCAGTTCGGGCACACCATGAACCAACACCACTTTCTTCATTAAATTTTGATGAGACGCGGTTGGGTCGGATTTTCGCTTTGGTCTTTCCTTCCATGGCATGTCTGGAAAAATGCGGGCACTGAGAGAAGTGTTCGGTAGAATGTGGCTTGATAAGAGAACATTCTCCAAGTCCTTTGTGTTGCCAAATGTTACTCGCAGTAACCGAGGTTCCCCTACGTGAGGAGACGATGGGTTTCGTGACAGACGTGTAACACTAGTTGGGAGTACGTTTAGTCCTAGTGCGCAGCTTATCTCAGTCCAGCGATTTTGCTCTTCGGCTTGTCGACCTTTCAACGACTCGCTGGTGGGTTCTGGTACGTTTGAACATATGACTGTCATCGCTTGTTGGTTGCGTAGTAATTTAGTTTGTTGCAGTTCTTTTTGGGTGGAGGTTTGTCGTGTGGGAGTGTTGGTCTTGTCTTGTGGGGAAGACAAGTCAAGGCTGCAGCAAGAATTCTCCTGTGCAACGACGTTATTCACACAGTTTGTAATGTGCTGCCCAGCTAATAGCGATGATGGTGCAATTTGTGCATAACTCTTTACGCCTTGCGGTACAACAGATTTTATAGAATTTGCAACTGGCTTGGCATCACAATTGTTTTTCGCTAATGGTGCTTGTTTTTCGCCGGAAAGTGTAACATTTTTAATGGATAGCTTTGGTCTATTGGTAGGTCTGGGGTTAGGGCTACTTAATATACTAAGCTGCAACTCGAGTTCAGCGATTTTCCCTCCCAAGGCCATGTCCAATTCTTTCTGTTCAGATGACGCAACAGCCAACATTTCACACCTCGCGTTGAGAGTTCGGATAATCTTGGCTATTGGGCTATCTGAACACGCATCACAGAACCACCAACTACTTGTTAGTACGCTGCTGTTTCCGCCAAGTTTTGATTTCACGTCCACTTCGTCGTAAGAATTTGCACACAAAGAGCACGTGATTTTTGTAATGACAGTTCTCCGCTTACTTGTGCCGTGATTGAACTTCGTTGTTTTGTTCACGCGTGGACACGCTGATAAACTTCGCCCACCCATGGCTTAGTGACTCGGATGCACTTTAAATCACGCCGGTTGCACCCTTGTGAGCTGCGTGAATTGACTAGTCCGGCTAGCGGTAAGCGTCGCTGTCCGGGTTTGGTGGTGATCGGTCCTGGCGCAAGCGTGTATGGAATCACAAACACTTCGTGTGGTAGGGTGCACGAAGGAATATAGATGAAAGGACAAGATAGCCAGTATCTATGGTGTATTTTGGTGCACAGTACTAAGCTATATGTCACCTGATAGCTTTAGAAAAGCTCTGCAGAATGTTTTCTTAAATTCACTGAGATTACCTTGAAGAAACAAGCTTTCAAGCGTGGTTTTTAATGTACGAATTGCCAAAGACGCCGGTTGGGATGAAATAGCGAGACGGAGGACTTACTGCGCAATTATATATCCCGTTCGATAGAACTAGGCAAGCCGAAACGAATGGGCGTATTTCCGAGAATGTAGCACAAAAAATGAACGGAATAATCCAGGATTACCTCAGAGCACAGAATTATGCGACCGTCTGTGACCTTGCATATTTTAGAACACTTGCTTTCTCCAGATGGCTGATGTCAATCCGTTCACATCGACGTTGCAGACGTCCCGCAAAACGCACCCGGAGTTCGGTGCAGATAAGTAGTGCTCAGGGCCTACGCCATGCTCCAAATAGAGCCAAGCGTTTTGGGCGCAGCCTCTCCAGCGGCAACTAATCTCGATATGATCAATATATGCCCATGTCTGCCGCAAGGCTGGTGGGGGCCGATTTACGCTTCCGCGGGTGCTGTGTTAAAAGTTTGGTCTAGAGAGATAGAGACGAGCTTCTCCGCAGGTGTATAGATCGCTCCCCGTTATCATCTAGGTAGCCTATACCAAGTTTATCGTCAAGATAAAGCTCATCAGAGGGCAAATTTCCGATTTCGGCGTTTAGATAGTCAGACATTAACATCGTATCCTTGTTTCTTCTGTAATCAAGGATATCATAATTTTGCTAATATAAAGTATCGTTCAACGTATAAGTGATACAGAGTTAAGTGCTTCTGCTGCAATGAGACCAGGCACTGTTTGTTTCTGCGCGATCTAATAACACTGAACAAACTAGATAATTTAAGGAACTAAATCCAAACACCCGGTGTTACATGCAGCTCGTTTACAGCGAAGTGAATATATGTTCAATGCGGTTTAAACCATGTGAATACTAGCAAGCAAGATTTTATAGCGCTGTGTCGCGCAGGATAAAGCAGTCTTCCTACTTGCTGGAAAATAAAAGGTAATGCAATTGAGTAAAATATAAATGAGATCGCAGCCATTAGGGCGTTGTACACTGAGGAGCCAAATGAGTTGAAGAATTTAGGCAGATACAAGGATAACCATCTGCGCCGTACAAGCTAGTTCACTCGCTTTAGCTTGCTAAGAATAAATATCCATTTCAGGTCGAAAAATGGGTTACAGTAATTTAGACTGGTTGCCTCCCTAACAGCGTAATGTTAAATATTAAAAAAATATGTGGGCATCAATTAATTTGTGCTGTGGTACTGCTTTGCTCAAAAGCGATGGATTGCTTGCTGCGTAAGGAAAGCAAATGTTTATTTTTACTGAAATGTACGTAATATAACTATTACCTATTTGCAGGATCGTCAAGCTTCGCAGTCAAGCTCGAAATCCACACACAACGAGGCACTGAATTTTGCGTTTATACTACATTCTATCAATCAGCTTTTATCTTATTTGTGCTGCTGATGATGATGACGGGTTTCCTGGATAGCCATGCGGCCAGATTTGAAGGTAAGCATTGCTGTTTCCTCCATATAATATCTTCACATTGGTTCAGGGCAAGAAAAGCTGCGAATAGGTTTGTGCCGTGAAATAGGCGTAGTTTTTACGGAAACCTGCAGCGGTCGGTATAGAAATGATTTTCATCGGCAGTCTATCCCATTCCAACAAATATCTATAAAAATCTGTAGCGATTACTTACATGAGGTTTTAGTAGAATGTTCGAATCTGGTTTTGTCCATAATGTGTAGCGCTCATCGGAATGCTTATAAAAATTAACTCCATATTAGCGTTTGAATTGTGATTATCTGGAACATAATTAGTTGGTTAAAACTGAGCCTGTGAAGCAGCAAAATGTCTATCAGGTGCTGTTTGCATCACTTGCGATAGTTCAGTTTAAAAGCTACTAGTAGTCTCTTGGTGGGTAAACCTTCCAATCTCTCAATGACTATTTTCCACTTTTTAATGAGTTAAGACTAGGAAGCGGTATTTTAGGATAGGTCGTGTGCAGCATTTATACAGACTAATTCTAGACTTCTTAAGCAACGTTGACTTCCAGATATAGCCGATAAATTATCTGGCCTTTGCTATTGTGTGTCCCGCATTTTCGGCGAAGTTTAGTGAACAAGAGTACTTATAGGTACTTATAGGTTACATACTAATAGCCGATTGCAATCGCTGATGCGTTTACTTACCATGCTTTTGACGGAAGATAATAACGGTAGGAAATACTGTTGCACTTAGCTGGTAAGAATGCTAAATTTCAGTAGGCGTACCCCCGATCTGCCGCAGTAGGATCGCTGTGAATATAGGAGGTACCGGTTCTTATTCCACATGCGTCAAGGGAGCAATCAACTTTAATGTCATTTGCAAATAGGAATGGCTTTACAAAGTGCAGTTAACTTATACGTCGTTAAGGTACAGTAGGATTGGGAATTGGCCTAAGATAGTAGCCTGAAAACTGCCACTGTTGAAGAGTCCTTAATGTGTTTTCGCTTTCTTCAACCGTACCACAGGTGAACAAATGTCGAACATTATAAAAAGCATAAAAACAGCTCTCGTGATATATTAAGTGTGGTAGGTTGAGTCTATAGTTAAGCATACATATCGTTATCCATGTCAAATAAGACAATGATAAGCGCACATTCTAAAGCATTTCTTTTTCTTACTTAGACTAAATCTCGATTTGACAGGTCTGAATGGACATAGCCGTTAAAAGGCCCTATTCGGCTTATACATTAGACTGCGCGACAGTATAAAATCAAGAATTTGTTCTTTGACTCTTCTCTCTAGCATTCTTGATGACATAGACATGTTTATGACTGTACAGTATATGTTAATGTCCCGGCAACACCTACATTATATCTCGGTAGAGCAACTGCTAGTTTTCAAGCGGCAGCAAAGGTGCATCATTTCATTGGTAGAAGTAATGTGTTCAGGCTATGACGAGAAAAAGACGACTACTTAGGTTGATGAACACAGTAGGTAAGACATTGAGGCCAGGATAGTAGGACGTCTTGAGTAAATTGATCACCGTGACGATGGTGTCCCGTTCAAAGACAATACTGAATATTTTATTTGCAGCATCTATGGTACTTGAGCTGAAGGTGTCATATCAGCATAGGTAAAGGAGCTGTATAAATACATGCTTAGAATATTGCATAGTGCTTTTTGTCAGTAACCACAGTTTTATTCATTAGCAATAGTGATTTGATGAATGCAACATTAGGAGATATATGGTTTCGTTAATGTATGAGCGATGTTTACAATTCTATGCTTAACATCGCAGAAATTTATTGTGCTGACTTCGTCGAAATATGTATGTGCTTCAAACACATTATGGTTTCATGGATGCGTATGAGTATATAGAACAAGCTTGACTTTAAGTGATTGAAACGCAAGTTTTTGCGTTTGACTGTTTTAAAATCGCTGCAGTTGATTAAGTGCATGTGCTAAATCCGCGTTGCTTTAGTGTGATTATATCCAAGCAGAAACGAACATTGTTTTTCAGCTATTTGTTTACTGCATCAATATTAGTAGCCAGGAAGGGCTGATTCCATTCAATGATTTAGTGGAATTGGGATAATCTGTCCCAGTTACTAATCTTGAAAGGCCGCTAGGCGAACATTGGTCTAGCAGCGCAATCCTTCAATATTGTTAACAAAATAAATAGCTGTCAAATTTTCTGGTCGGTTTCTGTGATCCGATCGACCACATTTGCGAATGCAAAACCTTCTGTTGTCAGAAATGTGTCAAAGCATTAACTTGTCTAGTGCTTGCATCTAATTGCTTAGTCCAGCCGCATAAATTGATGGTAGTTAATAAGACCATGTATTTTTGAGACAATGTCAGAGATTGCAAACAGATTTGCGGCAAATCAAATTCACCAACTATTTTTTGAGAGATGATTGGTCGTAAACATGGCTTAAGAGATTAGCAAGTTCCATACCATGTTCCTTGTTGGTGTGTGTTGGTATTTAAATGCAACCATTTAGGATGTCAAGGTGTTAGCCGCTGCTCTGAACTCAGATTGTGTCCTCGGGCGTTCCTAGCAGCCAAGAGTTTATATGTAGATACTTGAAAGTTCTCATTAATAGAGGGAAGGGATCTTGTAGCAAGGCTAATAACGCGTTTATTACGGAAAGTTTCGCAACGCGAGTTGTGCATATATGCTTCAGGCGAACTGGAGGAGTGCCATGATATTTTAAAGAGGATCAACTGAGAACCAGATATAAGGATTAAGGGAGCCAATAAATGTATCGCCTTACGTTACCTTTTCTCACATTCTATGGCTCATTAACCCTTTCAAGTTTGATGCCTCTATCATTGTATGGGCATTTTATTCCTGTCTAGAAGCCGCGGGTGATAAGTTTATGTCGATGCTTTGGATGAATAATTGTGATGAATAGCACTAGGGGGATTTTAAAGCGGTTGTATAATGGGAGGACGATATACTTGTGATACAATTGCCATTTACCATGACGGGGTTAGCAGGAGACAGCCCGGTATGGATATCAACCATTTTGGGAGGGTGTGACATATATTTGGAATTTGGGACAAATTATATTTTGCGATTGTGCTCCCAAATTGAATTGAAATTATATGTTACGGGTAATGTTAAGTGAGGCAGATGTCCCACGTTGTTGTGAATGAACATAACCCAATGGATAACGTTAAGACATTTTGTAACTCAGTTAACTTTGTAGTTCTGTCGGGTAAATAATAAATCTTACGATTGCTTATATAGTTAGGCTAGATGTCGTTGAGCAGCTTGGTACCAGTTTGCAAATTGGTGCTTTCATCTTCTCCGACAAATACATTTGTCGATTTTTTCACTTGTGACTTCTTTGTTGTATTTAGAATTCACACACAATTTCCATTTCTGCCACGAATATTGTAATATTGAAAAATCGCGGCCACATATGTTTTGCAATCTTTAGGTAATCCTTCACTTGCGAGGAACTGGGGGGTAAGGAAAAATTTCAAGCTGAACATCAGGAGAGTCACTAGCTGCATGCAACGTTGAGTTATCGATCTCAATATAATGCTCTGCATCCTGCATGAATGGGTTCCTGCCTTGAGACATTGTCGTGGTCGCATAATAGCTTGATTACCATTTTATTATAATTGGATTTGAGAGGTCAGGATATTATTATTTGTCATTTTGCGAAGATAACTTATGTTTTCATGTAGCCGAATATACCGGCTTGGGTGATGGATCTAGGTCTACACTTGGCAATATATACACGAAAGTTAAATATACGCCCTGTGGCACTCAGTCTCTATGTTGCACACGAGAAACCGTACTTGAAATCACAGAACTCAATGTAGATGCATCTTATCGTTTTGGAACTTGGTTTGGTCAAGTGTCGACTGCGCTCTAATGTAAACCTGCGGTTCACATAATCTTGACGTAATCGCGGTTTGTAATAATAAAGACGATGGGATGGTTTGATTTAAAGTATTCTTCATTAGCCGCTTTCAGATGCGTCTGGCTGATGACATGCTACACAAGGCTAAACGTATGCACGTCACTCCGTATAGAACTAGCTGGTCCGGAATTTTTAAGAGGACCACTTTAAGTGCACATTGAGCACGCTCTTTTATTCAGTTTTCAATAGACCAGAGATGTTATCTTAAGCTTCTCAACTATTGGAAGGATGGGATTCACAGATACCCGAAAGATGGCCTAGCGATATCAACTTTGACCAAGTCCGATTAATGTAGAGCAGTTCGTTTAGTAAGGTATTTACTTCGCTTGCAATTAAGCTAATTTAAACCGCGCATCGGAAATATGCTAAGGGTACTGGTTTTTTTGCTTTCCATCATTAATGAGTACATAGTTGGTGTTGAAATATGGTAGTCGTGGGTTTCACAGATTGAAATCACCACTGCTCTTTTAACTGGCTTTGGTAAGATAAGTAAAGATAGGATTAAACATATTTGATGATGGAATGAAAACTAGGCAAGTTAATAAGCCATAAAATGTTGCTGTTGTGCAGAGCGATGATACAAGACAAAATATGCAAAAACGGAATTAAGGCAAGGATAGCTTATTTTAATTAGGACAGATGGATTTCTAACCAGTTTATTTGGATTCTGATGGAATCCAGTTGACCTGATGAACCGAGCCAATATTTCACGCAAAGTGCACTCCATCGGCCGAAAGCAAACGAATCACCGCTTGCAGGCAGCGGGACTAATAGTTGTAAGTACCAGAGAAATGTGTGCAACGCTACCTTAACTTGTGTTATAACTGCGATTATTAAGCTTTTCCGCCCAAAAGCATACTACTCTACGATTGACTGCAAAATTATATTATCTTATCAGATGCATTTTCAGGCTTCTACACTTTACTACTTTGATGCACATTGAGACAGGTACCCTTTTAAGCGCCTGCCATAATGGTTTTTACTGCATGTTGGATACTTCAGATTCACTTGCTTTATGAATATATCGCGAGCCGCCACCTGAATGAGGAATGCCGTTCCTAAAGTAAATAACCTTGGATAATAATATCACTAGGTGCGCAATTGCTAAGAGCGAAAATATTTGGTGTTGCAAGATGGATAATGTTTAGCCTTAAAAGCAACTGATGGTGACCTGCTGCACGATCGAATATTCTAAAGATTATTTAACCTTTGTAGTTCATTCCTTGTTTGATAATGAGTAACTTATACTATTCCAAAAATATTTTGACTGTTATTTTATCATTTATATCAAAATATATAAGCGATGATTTGGATGTTCAGCACCTTAAACTAAACTGTCCATTGGAAGACAGTTGCTTACAACGAATTAAGAAGGCTAAATTTAGCGTACGTTTGAAAAAATTAATGTTTTCAAAAATAAAGAAATATAACTCAGACCTATTCAGCAACAAATTAGTAGTACTCTCGTAAACTTAGACCAGTTACCATTGTTTTTGGCTGATGTAAACCGCAGAAGTGCAAATTGTTTAGATAGGTGCCTATATTATATTAAGGGCGATATAGGTTATAAATTATATTACCCTCTGTTTGCTATGCTATTTAGAATGTATAAAGGAACCCAGACCAATAAATAAAAGGATGCTATTACAATATATTATGTTTATTTATTTGCCCATAATAAGAAAGGTATAATTTTATTTGCGCTAAAAACCTAATTGAATATGGATGATAACTAATTTGCAAATGTATCTCATTTCTTAAAATTTGTCGGCCAATATACAGAAGGTTCGATATACGTGCATACATTAAGACAGAAAACAAAGACCAAAGTTTAGCTGTCTACTAATGTGTAAAATGAAAAAAACGCCGGATGTGCTCGAGAAATCACTACGTAAGATTTCAAAACTTGTAATTATGACGTATTATCCTTGTTTTTATTGGAGTGAATTACACACTAATTTAAGGACAATTAATTGTTTTGTTTCAAGTGAATAGAGTTTCCTGGAAATCGCATCACGCACTTACAAGCAAAAATAAATTGCAAGTAGTTCAACCAACATAATTATCTAGAAGCGAGCAAAGCAATGTATTATAATTTCAAATATAATTTCTATGTCACCCTTTTAATGTAGGATTAATAAGGTAGGATGTTGCATAAAACCAACGGCACGTTCGTATGCTAATCGAAAAATTCCTTTAACTTAAACCTAGTTTAATGTTTGTAAGATTTCAGCGGAAACAGCACATAATTTTTTCAAGGTTTATAAAACCCCTGCACATGCTGTATATTTTATCTGTGAAATTAACAGTGAGTGTTCTATGAGCTAAATTTAAAACTTACTGATGTTCATTATTTTGGTACGTATGCCATGGAACGTATATGTTACATATATATATATATATATATATATATTAGGCAAATCGGCGAGGCTGCAAACTATTTGTTTTTGTTCATTTATTACATTCAAATTGTGTACTGGTTTGGCATACAGCAGTCTACATAAAGAGAACGTCGAATACTACTTATCCATAAACTGTTAATTGCAGTTATGCGTTTTTTTTGCAAGCAACAAACTCGCATCTCGCTTACATACAAGCGGATATTATTATTTATTCTAGCAAATAACGGGCGCCTAACACAGCATTGTAATATTTGTAATACGACATAACGCATATTCATTCGCTCCGCTCTCTCCCGATTGTAATGTTAAAATTTTCCTGGGATTATATCGGCTACAGTAAGAAAAGGAGCATAAAATGTTTTCAGTTGAAATGCTGGTTTCCGATGTACTTTTTACTTCTGTTCTGTTATCGGTTGATTACATATAATTTTCGGGCGATTCATTATCACCTTCTTACGCTGAAACATAGAGAATACATTCCTACTAAAGCGTCAGCTTATAAGGATTATCCCACAATATTTGGCCACGATAAAATGAAGGCTCAAGACAATTAAAAATACCAGAATTTTAAGGAACACTAAATAAAGCTTTATTATGTTAGCCCTTTCAAAGAACATGTAAGCAGATTGTCCTAAAAATACACAACTTTATATAAATTCTGACAACATGTTACTTAACTTTGCATCATGCATCTCTTTACCAGACTGCGTGCATTCTTGTTTTGTATATTAAACTAAAGGCCTAACGACACGGAAAGAATGCAATGTAATGTTACCATTAACCAGAGCGTAACCATCCCAATACTTGATGCTACATATCGCGTATCTCTTAGAAAATGATATTACGTAGCTTCCTCTGAATTTTGCTACAATTTTGACTATGTTATCCACACAAAATAAATGTCTTGTCAGATGCGTTGTATCAACGCAGTACTTTTTTTACCCAAATCATATTAAACGAGCACTTAAGATATACAACTATGTGCATGTGGGAATTTATGGCCGGTTGAAACAAAACTATCAATAAACCACAGCTATATTTTTGTTAAATTTCTACAAGGCAGAATTTTAATAGCCCCATTCCAGTCCAGTTGTTCGATTTAGCTTTATATATAATAATTTTATTAGTAATTTTTTTAATTGAATATAGCGGTCAAAGCTGTTTCCGCTTTATTGTTTAGTAAGCAAAATGTCCGA
>OX104063.1:263704931-263898810 GCA_944474145.2 Dicrocoelium dendriticum | reverse complement strand
GGGCCCCCATGTCGAATATGCAATTCAAGCCTGGCATCCATGGCTGAAACACGATCTTAATGCACTGGAGCAGCCACAACGCCGGGCATCTAAGAACGTCATTGGAATGCGCAATCGGTCCTACCAGGAGAGGCTGCGACGACTAGGATTGTTCAGTGGCAGCTATCGCAGGCTACGAGGCGACCTGATTATGACATACTTGATTCTGCGAGACCCACATCATGTGTGCCGCCCTTTACTGCAACTCAGCAGCAATACAAACCTGAGGGGCCACTCATTAAAACTCGCCGAACAATACAGTCGTCGGGAGTGCCGCAGAAATTTCTTTTCCATCTGTGTCTGTCACCCGTGGAATGCTCTCCCAGAATCGGTCGTTTCTGCACCGACACTAACAATATTTAAAAGACGGTTGGACGATGCACTCATCCACTTACACTTTGTTACTTAACACTATGTCTCCATCCTACACCTGGAGTTTACCCTGGAATTATTTGTTGTTAACTGTGGGTGTTGTGAATCTAAGTGGATCGCATGACTGCAGCGAAGCAAACGATAAGTCCTTATTTTCGTATTTAAAGTATTAACTATTTTACTATCCTCTTCATCATAATTGTTATGTTGATATCCCCACCAACTATCCAACGGGGCTTGTAAAGCAACGCTTCTTAACCCGTATAAATTCATTGTTCATTGTTCATTGCATGCTAATTTGCTCACCGATTCTCAGTTGTGGTTTATTAGCAATTTTGGCGTACATTGTTGAAGGTGCACCGTCACGCGTGTATAAAGCTTATCTTAACTTGTTTTGACTTCAATGTGTCGATGCGCGTAATTCCCGAGGAACGACAATCCTAGAGAGAACAATACCACATGTAGCATTACGGAACGTAGTTCATTTTAGTGACGTAGTTATGAGGTGCAGGGTAAAACCAAGCAACACTTATGTGTCCAATGTACGCAAACGTATTTTTGGTTAGAAACAAACAGTGCTCCGCTCACACAAGTAAACACCTACATTTTGAACACGCTGTCCGAATTCAACCCCATACTTACTATCTAGATCGCACTCAGTGGTATTCAAATTTGCTGTTGCATACGCATATTCCCCGGAAAAGCTATACATATATATGCAGGAATTAAAACCCTCAATCGTAGCTCCGATATTTGGCCGTTTTTCTTTAACGATTTCCCACAAGCTGGAAGAACTCAGCTTACTTGACATCATTAAGTTCATTTTAGTTGGTATATAACCAATGCAAAGCATGCTAAGTTATCACGTAAATGTGTACGCATGGTATTGTCTTTTCTAAGCTGCAAATTAAATTACTTGGGCAATGGAAAATCACGGTGCTTTAGTGCCAGGATTACCATCTTGTTTCAGGACCGTAGTGAAGAATGAAAATATAAGTAATGGTTGCTCGTTTCCTTAAATTCTTGCGAATTTGTGTTTTAGTCTAGTCATCTCTGCTAGACAACAATAGTCTTATTTTCATTTTAGAATCGCTATGTACGGACCGCGTTAAACAAACTGGCCTAAATGTAAAGTAACTACGCTTGTCTGTTTGTAAACAATGTATTACAACTTGCGCTGTGACACAGTCGCTAATAGATCGTTTATGGTCGTGTTATTTACTTTTTAATCGCCTTCCACCCATATCACTTTCGTAAGCCGAGTTCTTCATTTCTCAGATTAGAACAAGGACTTTCCTAGAGGATGATCAGCAAAACAAGCTGTAACCGGGGAAATTGCCTTGGTGCGTGTAATTGTTACGCACTCATGCGTGAAGTGCGCATGACAAGTGTACCGCGGGGATCTGAGTGTGGCATTGATCACTGATTGGTGTGAAACAAAATGTGCGTATGTAGTTTCGGAAAACTATGTATTTTGCTCCTGCAGTGAATCAGCGTAAATATAACATTCTGTCTTTCGGTACTGTGGAGAAGCGTCTTGAGATTGAGTAGGCGAGGGTTGTACACCTGAGTGATGTGGAACGCATAGCCACAGTGGACTACCTGTGGCATCAAATTCGCTACCAGGTGAAAGATACTGCCGAGGGGTCCATCTGGCACGCAAACTGTAAGTGGCCTGATTAATTTGATGAGAATAGTGCGTCGACTGGCGCATTGCGGTGAGAGAAGAATGCAGCATTTGCTGAACATGTAGCCTACACCAGTGACTGAAGGAATAGAATTTAGTTTCTCAAAGTTCAACGGCGGCTTACTTTAGAGCTCCGTCGCATTAAATAAACAAGGTGTTAGCATAGAGAGCAACATATGGAATGCTACGCCGAACACCCCTAAGGCAAGGAATGCCTTAACTCCTTAAAGACGGTGAATGGGCAGAGTGAGGAATATCTGAGAACGCTATTGGATGGTTGTTCATGCGTTGCGTGTATACAGACCACAGAAATAATACAGATCTGACGAAAACACTGGTTTTATCATAATTAATCGTTCACAGATTGACTAGCCTTCATTGAACGGCCTGAAGCAGCGTGAAGTGACGGTGAATCTGGCAAACACGCCGACACTGGATGAGACGCGGATAACACATGCTCAGCTGTAAAACGGCATGTGTGCTGGTACCAACGGGATTCCACTCGAAGTATTGAAACACAGCGGAGCTACGTTGGTGAATGCTATGCACCAGTTGCAACAACCTGGGTGGATTACGAAACGGGTGCCTCTTGAGCTGAAGTTTTAACTTGTGCCATCAATATACAAGCGCAAGTGAAGCAAGCAATGTGCCGCGAATTATCGGGGACTCAACTTGCTGAGTTGTATGGCTAAGGTGATTATTCCAAACTCGCTCAACCGCCGTTCAGTCATGTTGTGGAACTGAAAGTGTCGAAAGAGCAGTGTGTTTGCGGCTCGTCATTTGCATCATAAATTTAGAGAAGGACACCAGCCGTTGTAATTGCTGTTTGCTGATTTCGCCAAGGCATTCGATACGGTGAACCGCGAGGCATTGTGGCTGGTGTTGGATAAGTTCGGATGCCCGAGTAAGTTTGTACGTTTAAATAAATGTCTGAACAGTGATATGCGAGCGAGGGTGCAGCTGAATTAATATACCTCGGATGACTTTACAGTTGTCTCTGGTGTGAAGGAAGTCTGTGTATTAGCTAAAGCCCTCTTGGATATACATATTCATATCATGATGTCTGGTGCTTTTGAGGCCGCTTGTACTCAAGGTGTGCGCGAGAAGCACCGCATTGATGTTGGTTTGATGAAAATTTGTCGTTTCTGTGCGAGGACTCTAGTCTAGGAGATAACTATCCATATATTGCTGTTTGATAATGACTGTGCAATATTTGTGCACAACGCGGAGGTGTTGTACCACAAGCATAGTGCTCCTGTTTTGACATCGGTTCGATTCGTGCTGATGAGCAAAACAAGCAAAATTTAAGCAGCGATTTCCCTGTATCAGGCTAAACAAAGGAGTAAGACAACCAGCACTGCAAGATGACGGAGACCGGTTGAGTTGGTTTGACTGGGGAGCAACGTCAGGTTTGTTTGTTTTCCAGATAGGATAGAGTTTGGCAGCGTTGAATGTACGGCGAATAGCTGTGTTCACTCGTCTTACAATTTGAGCTGCCACCAAAATGTAGTTGAATAGATGGACATTTTGGGTACATTAATTAATGTTGGTTTATATTCTTTTGGGTGACGGTGAAATCTGATGCATGTATGTGGATATCCATTGGCTTGATCGTCTGTGTGGTAAATGATAATTCTGACTCCACACAGTCAGCACTGCATGTTCTACGAGCACGATCGAACAACATTTTGACAAGGCAAGTTTGTGTTAGACCGGTGCCAATCTATTAAAGTACTCATATATGCCTGTCCATGCAGTTTTCCTGTAAACATATGGTTTTATTGAGCCATCTTCTAGTCTTGTCAACAATACATCCAGAAATCAAGACCGCTGTTATCCTCTTGCTCACAGGTAAAACAGGCGTTGAGATGTGCATTTTTGCGGGCACTGTGCAGAGACTGAACAGTCTCTACACTTCGGGCAATCACCAAGGTGTCATGCATATATCGCCCGTATAGGCACCTCTGGTTTATACACTGGTCACACCTTTATTCCTTCATTAGCATAAACATATCCGTCAATACCGGGTCTAGCGGACATCCCATAGCCACACCATCTACCTGTCGATAAACTTTTCCATTAACTAAGAATTGCACTAGGATGCTGAACTTTGTACAAACTGTATCCCTTAATCATTGCCTTTTTACTCTTTGAATATAAAAGCTATTAACCGTGACCCTTAAACTTCCATGGGCTTCATGACATTTGCCTTAGCGCCACCAGCTCCTGTTTTGTGTTTATGTGCATTTTTATGACCAATTGAAAACGATCGTTTTATTTCATTACTTGATCTACATGTGTCGTTAGTTTGCAAGTGATTAGATAACAAGAAGTGGTATCATCTTGTAGTGCTCTTTTTATTATTGTTTCATTCAGACCAGTAAAACTGGCTATAGCTTTCATCTTTCATTGTCGGTGACGTCTATATCGTCGTCGGAAATCAACATTGGTGAGGAAGTATTTAGAACCACCTCCTGCTTGTGCTATCTTACGAGCCTGATTTCTGCAGACCAGCTTATACACAGTGAGCCGCGTATCCGTGCGTCGAACGATGCGGCAGCATTCCGGAATCTCGAGTACAGAGTGTGGAAGAATAGTCAGGTTACGGTCGGCACGATCCTGTCGGTGCTGTCCGTTCTTCTATACGACAAAGGAACTTGGACGATATTCTGGCGAGACAAGAGATATACCGAGCATTTTCATCAACAGTGCATGAGACGGATTCTACGTATCGTATGTTGCGACCAAGTTGCAAACATGAATGTTTTGCACCGAAGTGGAATTTATGCCAGGTACTGCATACTTTTGCTGAGACACATAAAGTGGCGCAGTCCTGTGTGGCGTATGGATTCGATGCGGCTACCGAAGCAGGTGTTATATGGTAAGCTGAGTGTGGTGAAGCATCAGGTAGGGAAACGGAAACTTCACTAGCATGGCATGAACAAAGTGAGCCTGTCATCTTCGAAGGTTGATTTCAGATAACGATCATCCAAGACGGCTGATCGGCGTGCCTGGCGCGATCTGATCACAATGATCGTTGCCGATGTGCAAAAAATGCCCTTGTGTAAGTGAAGATGTGACGGCTCGAATAGACTGTATTCCATCGAACTCGAGCGCGTGGTGCTGTAACACATGCACTCTAGCGTGCCTGAGTTAGGCAGGGCTAGTTAGCTAATAGCAAGGTCATTCGGCGACAACATCTAGACGAAGACGGGCGCTGCTAAGAAAGTAAGCCAATCAAGCGTAGCTTTGGTAGCTAAGCTATATTCGACTTACTAAAGTATACTTGCGTACTGAGGTTCATTATTGCATGTGGAGGGTTTGCTATGTTGTATGAATGCTTATAAATTTAACATTTTATCGTCCACCTAAATAATCTTTTATTAACTTACACATTTCGCTTAAGCAAAATGTGCGTCAATTCCCTAACATATTCGCCTTTGTGGTATAGTAAACCATATATTTTCTGCCGTCTTGAACTTAACGCGGATTTTGTTGATAGCATTTGGTTATGTATACTAATGTAGCAAGGAGTTAAATCGGTGTTTCATGCCTTATTCCATCTGTTTCGTTTGATATCGTCATTCTAAGTGATTTGCAGTTGGTTTACATCACCGGTGCGGTTGCGATTGATGTGTATGTTGACAAGGTGCCTGCCTGTCCATTACCAACCAATTCGTCTAAACAGGCTCCAGGAGACTGCTCCTTGTTGCTGGAGAGTATGGGGTGCATGGTCCTTTTGACCGTGTCAAGTTTGAAAACTGGTTCTATGAGCATGGTTTGTGTGTGTAGGGCCTACTACCCGCACACCACTGCCTTGTGTGCTCTTGATTCCCCAAATGGAGCCTGCTTGTGTTTGCCCCACTACCTCGTCCATACTGTCTCCGGGAGACAGCTGGTCTTTGCTGAAAGAGACGGGTTGCACAGTCCTTTTGGCAATGCTACGTTCGATGACTGGTTTCATGCAATTCGATTGAAGCGAACCACGGTCCAGCCAACGCGTTGTGTGCGCTAGATTCCCCAAGTAGAGCCTGCTTGATTTGCTCCACAACGTCGTCCATACTGGCTTCAGGTGAGAGCAAGTCGTTTCTGAAACGATGGAACCATGTTTTATTACGGGTAAAAAGCCACTGCTTAACGAGTCCCCTGTGATGGAAATCATTGCGAAAAATAAACTGCATTATAAAGTGAAAAGCGTTTCGGTAGACTCACCAAATACTTATGTACAACAGCAGAGATGTTATCGTAATAAACGTATAAATACATAAATCCATCTGTTAGGCGATTGACAAAACACCGTTTGATTGCTCACTTCAGCCCCTGGCTAACAAGTCATAAAATTAAATTAAATGAGACGATTCATCGTCAAATCGTTTTTTAAATCTCACGAGATTGCGATCAGAGACGTTATGCTCAGGGAGGGCGTTCCAAGGCTGGCATACGCGGAGTGAAAATAAATCGCTGTAGCATTCAAGCCGGCTATCCTGAATTGTC
Source organism: Dicrocoelium dendriticum (assembly GCA_944474145.2). Classification (NCBI taxonomy): domain Eukaryota; kingdom Metazoa; phylum Platyhelminthes; class Trematoda; order Plagiorchiida; family Dicrocoeliidae; genus Dicrocoelium; species Dicrocoelium dendriticum. The sequence goes on along the minus strand of OX104063.1, from coordinate 263,892,218 downwards.
AGTTTCAGAGGGTGACCTCTTAGTTTAGTGTTGTGGTTTAACTCCAACAGCCCACGGCACATGTGGTTTGGCTTCCTCAGAATTTGGTGGACCATTATGATATCCCTCGCAAAAGCAGATATCGACTGCTGTAACTTCTTAGAAATTTCAGCCCAAGCTGATAGGCCAGGCCTGACGTCCTTGGTTGTCCTTCGATGAAGACTCTAGAGAGCAACAATATAATGTTTCTGTCATGGCTGCTACGCCTGAATAACCTACTCTACCGGCTGTCGCGCGTAGGCTGTAAGCATGCGGGGACAGTTTGAGGGCTCAATCCAACCGAAAGCTCTGCAACTAAGACCGATGGGTTGATTTTCAGTTCTTTTCGTCTGCTCTCCTGGTTTTGAACACTTCAGAGCTTGCTGTACCAATACACCAATGTAAAGCTCGTAAGAGACCTTTACCAATCTTGTAAGCGCTCACCGGCTGCTGACGCAGACGTATCACCTTGCGCTTAGCTATGTTCAATTGAAGCAAATTCCTCTTTGACCATTCCGTAAATGCAACCTAGGTCATGTTGGAGCAGATCTTGATCTGGCTTGTTGGTAATCGCCCGCTAAATTGTAAGTCGCCGGCGAAAAGCAGGAAAGTTGAGGAGATAACTCTTGCCAGTTCATTGAAAATCACTAGGAATGATTGCGGTCTCAGCACTGAGCTTTGTGGAACACGCCCTTTCACCTCAATTTGGTTAGATATTGATCCCCTAACACGTACTTGAAGCTTCCGTTGGTGATGTAATCTACCAATCCAACCCAGTAACGGATCACCGTTTCAGTAACTTTGTGCCTGTTGAAGTAGGATGCCGTGATCAAGGCACTCGAAAGCTTTGGAGACTTCCAGATAGATTATGTCAACTTCGATCTCACCATCAGCCGCTTCCGTTCAATTTCCTCGTGCAATAAGTAGGTTGGTGGTGCACGACCGGTGTTGTCGGAAGCCATGCTGCTCCTGGAACACGATGTTGCAATTTTCCAGGTATTCCACTAAAGCCTCAGTGGTGACTGCTTCCATCATATTGGCGATCACAGGGAGGATATTCACTTGGTAATAGTTTGCATGATGTGAACGGCTAGCTGCTTTAAAAATTCGGATAAAAATGCAACGCTTCCACATAGTGGGGACTTGTTGTTCATCGAAGCACTTTTGGAAAAAAATGTGACATTGGTTTACCTAATTTGTTGGCCACAGCCTTCATTGCCTTCAATCAATTTTATTTTCTCCTGGTGGATTATGCTCAGGCAGCGAGGGTAACGTCCATAGCACAATTGATCGGTTGAAAATCACACGTCTAAACGATGGAGTTGGTAAGGTGCATGACAGTATGGGACAGGAAGAGACTGCGATTTCGAAAATTGTGGCGTATTGTAGCCGCAGACATTAGCTGCTTCTTCAAAGCTTTGTACTCTACTATGTGTCGTGAAAAATGGAGAGATTATATGCTTCAATTTCAGAAGATGATTGACATGCCTATACAGCAGTTTGTTGTTTGTCTTAATTTGTTGGCTAAGCACTGTTAGTAAGTTATTTTGTCCTCACGGACAAGTGCAATGAAACGGTTAAGATGGGTTAGGAAATTGCCCCAAGTCTCCGAATCGGGGTTAATCTTGTGGACGCATCATGCCTCATCCTTTATGATCAAGCATAAAATTAAAGGAAGTTTTGCGGGCGCACGATACTTGTACCGTGCAAGTTTGGAGCGGACCATGGTCTAGCTAGGTCTCGTGTAGGCTGGATTCCTACAAAGCAGCCAGCTCACTTTTACCTGGATAGGTGTGTGGGCCAAGTAATTTGATGAAATTGTCTCCTGTTAACATTGCTCTCGGTCAAATTCGTTCAGGGTTACACTGGATTTGCTTTGCGTGATTGGAGCCGTGTTTGATGCAGCGCAAGCCACGCATGTTCACTCTGCAGACGCAGGAGTCCTGTGACTGGCCACAGCGATATGCAAATCCGAAGCCGGATGCTTACAACCATATATATATATTTATGTGCGTGTTTATGAATTAAATATATAAGGTTTTAAATTACGAAAGTAGTAGCTGAGTCCCTTATACGGCTTGCGAAGTAAGTCCTTGCTCTGGGGGGCAGCACTGTGCTCTGCATATCATGACATGCAAGAGAGTGGAGGATTAGATATCAGTCATGGCGATCCGCTGCCGTCGCCCATGGCTCAGTGACATAAGTCGCTGACTGGCAAGCGTAAGGTCGTGGGTCCGAGTCCGGCAGGATTCGGCGGGTGCGCGCTACTGACGAGTCTCAATAGGACGAAACGGCCGTCCGGTCTTCTTTACTTATACACTTGTCAAATAAGGCAGTAACCTTCCAGACATATTTGAATGATCACCAGGTTACTGGAAGGTTCTCAGGACTCTGAATTCTGAACACAATTAGTCTAGCTGACTTAACAATGACTAAAGGCTTTAGCTTCTCTATACTTGCTCTGGTGCATAGCTTAACAGTGAGCCGTTCTTTTCCTTCGTATGTTGGCAACTTTTACTACAACACTCCTTACAGACATTGTTTAATAAGATGGACCATACTCGACAGTGTTAAAATTATCGCCATCGTTGAAAAATATGCAGAAATCGTATACTTCTTTGATGAATTCTTCAACAAAATCGTCAGAAAGTTCCTCGTATTCCTCGCGAAATACACATTGGTAAATATTACTTCACGATTTAATTTTATCTATTCTGTTATTTGATGCTCGGAAATATAAAACCATGATTCTTATGAAGATGCCTAGTCATTTCTTGAATCATCTGCTCAGAGATTCAAACCTTAACTGATTTCATTTTCGTAAAATAGCTTCATCATATGAATTTTCCCACGTTCGCTGCAGATCTGCTCGTTCATTATAATATCATTCCAAGTACGGACGTTTGTGCTGGTAATGTATCGAAATGTTATCTTGTTAAAATTAGAGTATTCTGCCAACTATCTTTGACTGCTGCTTTCCGGGATAGGTACAAGTTTAACCGTCTTCCGCAAAATTAAATTTGATTCTTTCCATTTAGCCATTGCTTGGATTCAGCGTACTGGCGGACTCCGGATTTTTAAGGCACGCAGTGGATCCAAGATATAGTGTGCTATTTACAAGTAGTCATTTACATACAACAGAAAACTCTAATTGTCTGCACTCACAGGCTGATAACAAATAGCACAGAATGGTGTTTAAAGATCAGCGGAAGTAAACATCAATATCACTGGGATCCAAGTAGCTAATGAACAATTGCTGAACGCCTTAGCTCCGAACTGGTTAAGCGAATAATATTTATTTTAGGCAGAGGTGTAGAGTTCGCGAAAGGAGCATTACGGCAATTTGCCAATGTAAGACGTATGCCTCGACAAAATAGTAAGCAACTTGTTCAATTAAAGCTCGGGGAAATCGGTCAAAGAACGCACACCTAGTAAGTGGTTGTGTATATGTTGTCAAAATCATTGTGTTTGGTGGGCTGCACCCCGCCTGTAAACAACATACACGCCTATGGTTCCGTGGATTTTGGAGATGCAAAGTTTGGAAATTTGGGTGATCGTGACATCCATTGAAAATAGATGTATGAATGAAACGGGGTGCCTATGTCCACTGTTGTTTAAGATGAGTGGATGTTACCTAATAGAGAGGGTCGCAAAGAATACAGTTTTTGCATAGATTTTGATGGCAAGATTTCAATCAGGTCCTCTAATGTCTGATTGCGACCGGTGCATGCGTGGGCAGATGTTCCAGTGTAGAATTCATGCATGCTTGGGTGTGGAACGATTTCACACAAGAACGGTCTAGTTTCCTTTCTCCTTGCATACCCATGGGTATGTATTACGTGTAGTAAACACTGTGGTATGGGTCACAAACACGTGCGCATACACACGTATATAGAACATGCAGTACCGAACCACGTCTGCGACGCCGTCAAGTGCAGTGGTTTTGGATCAGAAAATGTTTGCAAATTGCAACATCCCGCGAAACACACTTTGTTTCTGGAGCATACGTTCGACAACCATTACAAAGTAAACATTCACATGGTCAACTTACAGAGATTAACAAATCAGCGATTGTTGTGGAAAAAGATGTCCACATGAAATTTTCATAGGTGGTCAACATACAGATGTCTGGTTCCGTAAATTTCACCTGATGAACGTTTAGTTCATTAAAAACAGTCAAAAGACAGAGGCGGTCAAAAGACACAGGTGTTTAAATTTGGATGTTCTACTCTAGTTGAAACATTTAATTGAGACTACCTCATTTTCTCCTGTTAGTACGTGAGCTGCAAATGACATGATGGGCGGGAACAGCGCTGTGATGTACACATGATTTAACGGCACAAAATTCTCAACATGCGCTTAATACCGAAATATTTTGAATGACAGATGGCTAACAGTTTCTAGCCGGATAATGACTAGGTGCTTTAGTTACGCCCCAATACAGATGGTTATAAGGAACATATTACAGATGAAAAGGTCGACGTCACACAGAGCGACTAATAATGTTGCTACGCAGTCATAAATTGAAATGGCATGCAAATTTAAAACAAAGTTAAACCCGGTTTAAATAAATACCACGATATTTTCAAAAACATTTCATGCCCCTGATGATACTCCGGTTATTAGTTTGAACCAAAGTTAAACATTTGTTTCACTATGTAGCGTGCACGGTGGAGATTTTTACCATTGTATTTAAATAGATATTTTAGTTGGTATTTTGACAGATTATTTTTAAAAGACGCAAATCAACCAGGCGAATATTACGCTGCAGAAATAAGACAACTGAAAAAATCGATTAACGAAAAATGGAGATATGATTGCATGATGGCGCGCCTGTTTACATTTCGCATCTAGTCATGTCTAGAGCGGACATATATCGATTCGAATTGCTGTCACACATCGCTTATCTGCCAGCTTTCGCCTTATCATTAAGTTATCTGTTCCATAAACTGAAACCTGAATTCTGACCTCACAGGATTGCCAATAAATATGAGTTAATTATCTCCTTGGAGCTGTTACTATTTGGACAGCTTTCGACCCTTTCCATTGTAGTGCATAGGATGAAATTGGACCGCTTGCTTAATGGTAAACAATGCTAACACTTAAAAACAACTGATAATATTGACTATTATGACATAGGGACAGAGAGTTCATGTATTCACTAATTCTAGGTGAATTTATATAGACTTTATTTGAGAGCAATAACTGGGATTGCGTCATTCTGGAAGAGAATATTTTCAGTGCTATGTAGCCAATATTACCGTGTTCCTGAGTGTGTGAGCTAAATTTTTATATCAATAAGTGTCTTGCCATTCACATTTTGACCCAATTGTATAATAATTAATTTAGATTTTCATGTTTGTCTGAACCTAACATCGCTTTAAACACACAAGGAATGTATATCCTTTTCATTAGGTTGCAGTTGCAGCGTGACAATCGACAATTCGGTGTAGTTGTGATGTTATAGAAAATTGTCCTGAACTACCGTAGTAAAATTATATAGCTATCAACTCGGTGGTGTGGTAAACACCTAAAGGTGAAAGTACATTCGATTTTATATCAATACAATTTTCAACCAAATGTTATTGTTAGCTTATTTGCAAAAAGTTCAGCACTGATACAATAATAACCTTCTAGGTTAACTTAAACTACACATAAAACACAAAGGAATGTTGGGCAATCCAGTCAGATGACATTTGCAAGTTCCTATGCTGTTCGATCTAGTTTTTTCATCAGTTATGTCTCAATAATATAACGCACATACTGGACGTGAAACAGTGAACATAATAATTGCCTAAGCCTGGTGATTTGCGTTTGTTTTGAATAATTGCTTGTGCTATTTAAAAATAGCGATAAAGTCTGAATAAGTGTTACGTTGTCATAAAAGTGGTGCAGCGTTTACGATGTGACAGGATCATATATTTTATCTCATAAACTTTAGTAAACCAGTTATTGAGGAGTGTGGAGGTTTTACGCAATTATACACCGAATTTTAGATGCCTCCATAATATGTTAAAGAAATGCCGCATCTCACAATCATTCCTCAAACCTGAATATCAGATGCAGCAAATGATGGTGTGGAATGACAAGGAGTTATAACTCATTGTGAGGACGTATCTTACCTGTGAACAGTGGGCGATGCGCGTTTGTGATATTGACCCATCTTAAAAAGAAATGACAGCAGTTATCTCTCTTCGCGTTCCATAAAACAGCAATTTACATTTTGTTGCTATTATACAAACCTTGGGAACAAAAATTGGCAGTATGCGTGCTAAGGATCTACGTACTTGGACAATTGTATGCTGTAAAGTTTTGCTGTTATATTCCGTTAATTATCAAGTACAAGCCATGATGATTTATTCAATTTATACCAATGATAAGCTGAAATTACAGAAAAATCAGATGATGGCATGATATCCAAAAACTAGGGGCGCGGACGTGTGTGTAATGTTAGGTTGCAATTTGTCGGATAAAAAGGACTCAAATAACAACAGTGCTTCCATAGGGTTCCCGAAAAATGTGTTTGCTAAACAAAATGTGTACATTTTTACACAGAGTAGAGTCGTTTTCGCATCAGAACTTTACAGTCCTTAAGATAGCAAAGGTAATAAATAAAAATGCACGTAAATTTCGCCTTGTTAATCTCATGATGGCTCTTGTGCTTTGGCTGCTCGAGAGGATATCCCTTTTAAAATTCTGTATGTTTTCCTTCAGGGTTAACTGTGAATGTGGTAGAATAGAATGATCGCACGTGCAGGAAGGTTCTAGTAAATATGTTCTTTTTTATAGCTGTATAAGTATCGAAAGTTAAAATGTTTTAATATGTGAGAAAATTGGATAGCTTACTAAAAATGTCCGCTTTTTACGTTCACCTCGCATATAGCAAAATCTTTTATTTATACTGCTAATCCAAAATATACAGGGTCATCATGTGTGTGCCTAAGTAACTCACACAAGTGCAATGTTCTATTTCCGTGTTGTAGCAGTACTACTTATGCATTACATGGAGTAATGGAAAAAGTGGAGCAATCCCAGTGTGGTGTTCCTGAGAAATAATCGCTTTGCTGTATTATGGCATTATTGCACACACTTGAGCAGTTAAGTTATATGGTTCTGTTGTCGTACTCTTCAAATACTATACTGCACTACGCGCTTCGTGCATTTTTGCCAAATAAAAGGTTAATAGCTTGAGCTAGATCTCTAACTAAACACATGAAATTTGAGGACAATGGCTTAAGCAATAGGCCTTTGAAATCAGCAAAAACCGATTTCCGCGTGGGTTTCCTCTAGCTGTAGCTGCCCTGATGATAGCCAATGAGCGGAGTGCTGACACGTTTGACATTAAACTAATCAGCTGGGTGAACCAAACAAAACCTTCATTATGTCAGTAAGTGGTTTAATAGCGTGTACTTTTATTATGTGTAAATGCTTTGGTTACTTTGCCAGTTAATATGCAGCAAGCAAAATGTTTTTTGATACAATGTGCGTCATGCTTCTATTATATATGAATGTCGTTTTTTGATTACCCACTGTGTATATTTATGCTACACGCAATGTTTTAAAGGCTTCCGTCGACTTTGGTTAGATTGTGTTTTTGCGATTACTGGTAGCGTTTCCAGTGTGTTGAGTTTCGGTACTGATCCTCATTTTTCATATCAGATAGGCGTCGAATATTTGGATTGTGAAGCACACGCTTTGCTTGTGAGCAACGCTGAAGCAATTCAATGGCATGGTGGTCTTCACCAACAATCTATGTCTTGCGCTGCTACAAAGCAAGGAGTGAAAACATTCGGCACAGTTCAAACTAGTTATACATTCTATGAAGGCACCTGTCTAAACTTTGCACGGTAAATTTAAAGTGCATAAGTTTCATAATGTTCACCATAATTAAGCATCCTTTACTTCACTTCTCGGTATAAAACAGCTGAATTACAACTTGTTTGTAAATTTTTAATATATTTACAATTTAATAGTCAAATCAGGTGAGCGATATTTGAAACTTATAATATCAGCTAACTTCCTTTGAGGGAAATTCTTTAATAAATATCTAACCACCCAATAAGTAGTTTTTATTTTTATTTTATCTAAGACGAAGTTCAAATCAATCAAAACAATGTGTTTCATGGAGCCAAGTATAGCGATTAAATTGTCCAGCGATGTATAAAGCCATTTATTTTTAATGTGTATTTCAGTGGATTTCCTTTTAGGTGAAATAAGTGAACCCGCGAATAAATGCACCAATGAACGAGGTCCAGTAATTCAAACTTAGGTTCGTACGAGCCGACAGTGTTGAAAAGCAAAGACAAAGGTTACATCAGTTCAGATGACACGGAGATAAAAGTGATAAACAACAGAAAACTAGGAGCAAGAAACACGAAATCTTTAAAATGCGGCCTAAATACGGTGTTTGAATGCTATAAATTGAATGCAGGCGCAAATAGTAGTATACAGCGCATCAGTACTTTCCTTGGGAAAAATGCTCATGTATTATACACTTTTTCATACCTCCATGTCTTACACAATAAAAATAAGAGCAAGTTGCAGTAATATTTTACAGGGAAACATTGTATCTGTGGAGAAGTTTAGTAAACCAACAGTGTTTGCAATTGATTTGGAAGCGAATGAAAGTGGGCGAGGAAATAGCACATGTTCGATAAACGCTAACAATCACATTTGAGCTGGGCAAACGTTTGTAATTTGCCAGACTGCAGTATTTCCACGATTTCTCACACGATAGCTGTTAAGTTTCTTGGAGTGAATAAAAGCATTGATAGTGGATTTTATTGTTTGTATCAGTCAACGTATGTTACAGCATTGTTGTTAAGACAGTGATTGCAAAACATACAAGTAATACATTAGAAATGTATTGATTCTGTAAAACCTGGAGGATAATCTTCATTTATCGATAACCAGAATTCAATGGTAAACTTAACTGGGTGTGTGTGATTGTAACGTGTTTTATGCCGTCGTCTGTGAGATAGCTTAAAGCTTGCGTGCACAGTAGAAAACAAGCAGATCAATTTGTTAACTCTCCAGCGTAAATTCAAATTTACCCTAAAATTTGGGGTCGTCCTTTATGAGCACAATTATATGCACGCATGTTTAATCAATTTTAATCCAATGACCATGCCATTGTTGTAGTTGGACTTCAAAACAATCTGCTAAGAATAAGTCATCACAGTTTCGAGCGCGTTGCACTTGCGGTCTTTATAGGGCATCTTAAAAACATATTTATGAGGTGTCTAAATTTGGGATGTTATACGAGCGAATAAAACAAATTATTTTCCCAATTTGTTGGTTATTAGCACTTATCACACAACAAGCATAAATAACTAATAATTGTGATTTCTATACAGAACCGGTCACGGCAATTGCAAATCCACAGATTATTGAGATATTTAGGAATCAGCTATATTAGCATTAAATCACAAATGAACTCTCTGATCCTCTTCTTCTGACTGTGTCAATTTTGCTTCTGGATTGCTTTTTCCTTATTATTAAAACAATCTAGTTGTGCTATAACAGAGAAGCAAACGAATAGTGAACTAATTTCAGTAATGGCGTCTATTTCATTTTCCCTTGAAGGCACAACACACGAGGCTAAAAATGTCAAGCCTACACTAATGAGTTGTTTTTACAGGTTACGCAACTGAATGCGAATCTCAATAATTGGAAAAATGTCAAAAGTTCAAATCCCGAAAAACCACCTCCAGCATGTACAACATTGTGCGGCTAAATAATTAATTATCATAATCAACCGCGAAACTGAAACAACCTAAAATGCTTTTACCTTCAGTAAAATATTACATTAAAATCAAAAAATGTTGACGAATATATTTCATTATGTAGATGATTGTCAATAAGAAGAGACCATCGCATTGTGATCCTATAACTGCCGCTGTCATCCCAAGTTAGCATAGCGAGATAAAATTAGTGAAGTAAAATATAAAGGCCTAATATGCATTAATGTAGATTTCTGCTGTAAACGTAGGAAGACAAAACGAACGAGACAACCAGGCACATTTTGTCAGTCATCCTTTAATAATCCAGCCTTTGCCCCCAGCCTCCATTTTGGTGGCGCTGGAATCATTCGTGTCAAACAATTTGGTTTACATTTTTGTGCTAAATGGTTGTTGTTTCGGAATTCATGAGACATCAGCAATTTAATATATCAGTTACACTACACTGTGCTGCAGCTGATCAGTGGAGATATAAGATAGTATTTAAGAAAAACAATATGAACATCGTTTGGCTTTTTAACCGCTATTGACGGATTCATTTAATGAACGCTTATAGTAGGAACGGTGGTGGAAGTCACAATTCATCCGTAAAGTTGACATACATTGGAGGCATTTGTGAACACAAGTCGCTATCAGAAGACTTGCCAAATATATCAGTTTACTTTTTTCACCCAAAGCTGGGCTATTGTTCCTATAAAGCAGCACATATTATAGTTGCCAGCACAGAATGTTTCTGGGATGTTAGCATGGGGCATATGGTGTTTTCCGCAAGTTATAAAAGCACGTTGCTGGTCAAATCCATACAGCCGGTTTCTTTGATTATACAGCTGGTGATATTCAATAAGCAATCATCGTCGGTTTGATGGTTCACAGTTATATGGAGTTAGTTTCCACAACGGATAAATGGATGTAAACATATCTAGCAACAAACTTGGTATGGTATGCAAAATCATCTTTATTCCCGACACTGCAATATCGACGGCCGTACCAAAAACATTTTATTTTTATGATAAATGTCGTCATTCGATAGCAAATGATTCAGCTTAGGAATACAATTATTTGCAATATATCGAAGTACTGTAATACTTATATGTTTTAAAATCACCAACTTATCACTGCAATACTTTCAAACCGTTTACACTATGAGCTTGCTTGCGTCTGGACAATGATGGCTTTAATATTTTCAAAACAACTAAACTTCCATTCTCGACGATGCGGAGGCTACAACTTGAGAGTCACAAGTTTGTGCCTCGCATCGTCGAGAATGGAAGTTTAGTTGTTTTGAAATACTAAAGACATCATTGTCCAGACTCAACGAGCTCATAGTGTAAACGGTTTGAAAATATTGCGGTGATAATTTGGTGATTTTAAAACATATAAGTATTACAGTACTTCGATATATTGCAAATAATTGTATTCCTAAGCTGAATCATTTGCTATCGAATGACGACATTTATCATAAAAATAAAATGTTTTTGGTACGGCCGTCGATATTGCAGTGTCGGGAATAAAGATGATTTTGCATACCAAACCAAGCGTGTTGCTAGATATATTTACATCCATTAATCCGTTGTAGAAATTAACTCCATATAACTGTGAACCATCAAACCGACGATGATTGCTTATTGAATATCACCAGCTGTATAATAAAAGTAACCGGTTTTATGGATTTGACCAGCAACATGTTTTTATAACTTGCGGAATACACCATATGCCCCATGCTAACAACCCAGAAACATTCTGTGCTGGCAACTATAGTACGTGGTGCTTTATAGGAACAACAACCCAGCCGTGTGTGTACCAAGTAAACTGATATTATTGGCAAATCTTCTGATAGCCACTTATGTTCACAACGGCCTACAATGTATGTCAACCTTACGGATAAATTGTACCTTCCATCACCGTTCCTAGAATAAGCCTTCATTAATTGAATCCCCAAATACCGGTTAAAAAGCCAAACGATGTTCATATTGTTTTTCTTAAATACTATCGTATATCTCCACCAATCAGCTGCAGCACAGCGTATTTTATCTGATATATTAAATTGCTGATCTCAGGAATTCCGAAATTACAACAAATTAGCACCAAAATGTAAACTAACTTGTTTGGCACGAATGATTCCAGCGCAACCAAAATGGAGGCTAAGGGCGAAGGCTGGATTAGTAAAAAATGACCTCACTAATTGTCTCTCGCTATACTAACTTGGGATGACAGCGACAGTTATAAGATCACAATGTGATGGTCTCTTCTTATTGACAATCATCTTCATAATGAAATACTTTTAGTCAACATTTTTTGATATCGCTGTAATAATTTACTGAAGGTATATGCAATTTAGATTGATTCGGTTTCGCAGTTAAATTATGATAATTAATTATTTAACCACACAATGTCGTACATGCTGGAAGCGGTTTTGCGTGATTTGAACTACTGGCATTGTTCCAATTATTGAGATTCGCATTCAGTTGCGTAACCTGTAAAAACAAATCATTAGTGTAGACTTGACATTTTTATTCTCGTAAATTGTGCCTTCAAGCGAAAACGAAATAGACGCCATTACTGAAATTAGGTCACCATTCGTTTGCTTCCCTGTTATATCACAAATAGTTTGCTTTAATAATAAGGAAAAAGCAATCCAGAAGCAAAATGACACAGTCAGAAGAAGAGGATCAGAGAGTTAATTTGTGATTTTATGCTAATATAGCAGATTTCTAAATATCTCAATAATCTGTGGATTTGCAATTGCCATGACCGGTTCAGGATAGAAATCGCAATTATTAGTTACTTTTGCTTGTTGTGTGATAAGTGCTAATAACCAACGAATTGGGAGAATAATTTGTTGTATTCGCTCGTATAACATCCCAAACTTAGACAACAAATAAACACGTTTTTTAGATGCCCTATCAAGACCGCAAGTGTAAAGCGCTCGGAAGATTGTGACGACTTACTTCTTAGCTGATTTTTGTGAAGTCCAACTACATCAATAGCATTGTCATTGGATTAAAATTGGTCAGACATGCGTGCATAGAATTATGCTCATACAGGAAGACCCCAAATTTTAAGGTAAATTTGAATTACGATGGAAAGTTCACAAATTGATCTGCTTGTTTTCGACTGTGCACGCAAGCTTTAAGCTATCTCTTAGACGACGGCATAAAACACGTTACAATCACAAACACCCAGTTAAGTTTACCTTTGAATCCTGGTCATCGATGACTACAGATTATCCTCTAGGTTTAAAAGAATCAATACATTTGTAATGTAGAACAAATAAGTTTTGTAATCATTGTCTAAAAAAATGGTGTAACATACGTTGACTGATACAAACAAGAAAATCCACCGTCAATTTTTAAAATCACTCCAAGAAACTTAACTGCTACCACGTGAGAAATCGTGGAAATACTGCAGACTGGAAAATTACAAACGTTTGCCTAGCTCAACTGCGCTTGTCAGCGTTTATCGAACATGTGCTATTTCCTCGCCTACTTTTCTTTGCTTCCAGTTCAATTGCAAACACTGCTAGTTTACTAAACTTCTCCACAGATACAATGTTGCTCTGTAAAATCTTACTGCAACTTGCTCTTATTTTTATTGTGTAAGAAATGGAGGCATGGAAAAGTGTATAATACATGAGCATTTTCCACAAGGAAATTTAAGTACTGATGCGCCGCAAACTACCATTTGCGCTTGTATTCAATTTATAGCTTTCAAACACGGTATTCAGGCCGTATTTTTAAGATTTCGTGTTTCTTGCTCCTAGTTTTCTGTTGTTTTAGCACTTTTATCGCCCTGTCACCTGAACTGATGGCACCTTTTTATTTGCTTTTGAAACACTGTCTATTCGTACGAACCTACGTTTTAATTGATTGGAGCTCGTTCATTGGTGCATTTACTCGCGGGTTCACTTATTTCACCTAAAAGGAAATCCACTGAAGTACACATGAAAAATAAATGGTTTCATACGTCGCTGGATAATTTAATCGCTATACTTGGCTCCATGATGCACATTGTTTTGATTGATTTGAAATTCGTCATAGATAAAATAAAAATAAAAATAACTTATTATAGGGTGGATAGATATTTATTAAATTATTTCCCTCAAAGGTACTAAGCTGATATTAAAAGTTTCAAATATCGTTCACCTGATTTGACGAATTTTAAATTGTAAATATTTTAAAAATTTACAAGCAAACATGATTCAGCTGTTTTATACCTAGAATTAAAGTAAAGGATGCCTAATTATGGTGAATATTATGGAAGTTTTGCAATTTAAATTTACCGTGCAAAGTTTAGACAGGTGCCTTCATAGAATGTACAAATTGTTCGAATTGTGCCGAATGTCTTTCGCTCCTTGCTTTGTAGCAGCGTAGGACATAGAATGTTGGTGAAGGACACCATGCCATTGAAAAGCTTCACTGTTGCTCACAAGCAAAGCGTGTGCTCCACAATCCAAATATTCCACGCCTAGCTGAGTTAAAAAAATGAGGATCAATACCGAAACTCAACACAATGGAAACGCTACCAGTAATCGCAAAAACACAATCAAACAAAAGTCGACGGAAGCCTCTAAAACATTGTGTGTAGCATAAATATACACAGTGGGTAATCAACAAGCCAACATTCATATATATTGGAAGCATGACGCACATGGTATCAATAAAATTTCGCTTTCTGCATCTGAACTGGCAAAGTAACCAAAGCGTTTACACATAGTAAAGTTACACGCTATTAAACCACATACTGACAGAATTAAGGTTATGTTCATTTCTCCCAGCTGAGTAATTTAATGTCAAACGTGTCAGCACTCCGCTCATTGACTATCATCAGGGCACTACAGCATAGAGGAAACCCACGCGGAAATGGGTTTTTGCTGAACTCAAAGGCCTATTGCTTAAGTCATTGTCGTCATTTAGTTTAGTTAGGGATCTAGCTCAAGCTAATAACCTTTTATTTGGCAAAAATGCAGGAAGCGCGTCGCACAGTTTAGTAATTGAAGAGAACGACAACAGAAGCACATAACTTAACTGCTCAAGTGTGTGCAATAATGTCATAATAAAACAAAGCGATTATTTCTCAGGAACACCACACTCGGATTGCTCCACTTTTTCCATTACTCCATAGAATGCATAAGTAGTACTGCTACAACACGGAAATAGAACATTGCACTTGTGTGAGTTACTTAGGCACACACATGATGACCCTGTATATTTTGGATTAGCAGTATAAATAAAAGATTTTGCTATATGCGAAGTGAACGTAAAAAGCGGACATTTTTAGTAAGCTATCCAATTTTCTCACATATTGAACCATTTTAACTTTCGATACTTATGTAGCTATAAAAAAGAACATATTTACTAGAACCTTCCTGCACGTGCGATCAGTCTATTCTACCACATTCACGGTTACCCTGAAGGGAAACGTACTGAATTCTAATAGGGATATCCTCTCGAGCAGCCAAATCACAAGAGTCATCATGAGATTAACAAGGCGAATTTTACATGCATTTTTATCCATTACCCTTAGCTACCTTAAGGACTGTAAAGTTCAGATGCGAAAATGACTCTAATCGGTGTAAAAATGTGCACATATTGTTTAGCAAACACATTTTTCACGAGCACTATGGAAGCACTGTTGTTATGTGAGTTTTCTTTCTCCGAAAAATTGCAACCTAACATTACATAGAATACCGCGCTCCTAGTTTTTGGATGTCATGCCATTATCTGATTTTTCTGTAATTTCAGCTTATCATTGGTATAAATTGAATAAATCACCATGGCTTGTACTTGAAAATTAACGGAACATAACAGCAAAACTTTACAGCATACAATTGTCCAGTACGTAGATCCTTAGAACGCATACTGCCAGTTTCGTTTCCAAGGTTTGTATAATAGCAACAAAATGTATATTGCTGTTTTATGGAACGCGATAAGTAATAACTGCTGTCATTTCTTCTTAAGATTGGTCAATATCACAAACGCGCATTGCCCACTGTTCACAGGAAAGATACGTCCTCACAATAAGTTATAACTCCTTGTCATTCCACCCCATCATTTGCTGCATCTCAGATTCAGGCTTGAGGATTGATTGTGAGATGAGGCATTTCTTTAACATATTATGGAGGCATCTAAAATTCGGTGTATAATTGCGTAAAACCTCCACACTCCTCAATAACTGGTTTACTAAAGTTTATGAGATAAAATATATGATCCTGTCACATCGTAAACGCTGTACCACTTTTATGACAACGTAACACTTATTCAGACTTTATCGCTAGTTTTAACGAGCACAAGCACTTATTCAAAACAAACGCAAATCACCAGGCTTAGGCAATTATTATGATCCCTGTTTCACGTCCAGTATGTGCGTTATAGTTTTGAGACATAACTGATGAAAAAACTAGATCGAACAGCATAGGAACTTGCAAATTTCATCTGACTGGATTGCCCAACATTCCTTTGTGTTTTATGTGTAGTTTAAGTTAACCTAGAAGGTTATTATTGTATCAGTGCTGAACTTTTTGCAAATAAGCTAACAATAACATTTGGTTGAAAATTGTATTGATATAAAATCGAATGTACTTTCACCTTTAGGTGTTTACCACACCACCGAGTTGATAGCTATATAATTTTACTACGGTAGTTCAGGACAATTTTCTATAACATCACAACTACACCGAATTGTCGATTGTCACGCTGCAACTGCAACCTAATGAAAAGGATATACATTCCTTGTGTGTTTAAAGCGATGTTAGGTTCAGACAAACATGAAAATCTAAATTAATTATTATACAATTGGGTCAAAATGTGAATGGCAAGACACTTATTGATATAAAAATTTAGCTCACACACTCAGGAACACGGTAATATTGGCTACATAGCACTGAAAATATTCTCTTCCAGAATGACGCAATCCCAGTTATTGCTCTCAAATAAAGTCGATATAAATTCACCTAGAGTTAGTGAATACATGAACTCTCTGTCCTTATGTCATAATAGTCGATATTATCAGTTGTTTTTAAGTGTGAGCTTTGTTTATCCTTAAGTAAGCGGTCCAATTTCATCCTATGCACTACAATGGAAAGGGTCGAAAGCTGTCCAAATAGTAACAGCTCCAAGGAGATAATTAACTCATATTTATTAACAATCCTGTGAGGTCAGAATTCAGGTTTCAGTTTATGGAACAGATAACTTAATGATAAGGCGAAAGCTGGCAGGTAAGCGATGTGCGACAGCACTTCGAATCGATATACGTCTGCTCTAGACATGACTAGATGCGAAATGTAAACAAGCGCGCTATCATGCAATCATTTCTCCATTTTTCGTCAATCGATTTTTTCAGTTGTCTTAATTCTGCAGCGTAATATTCGCCTGGTTGATTTGCGTCTTTTACAAATAATCTGTCAAAATATCAACTAAATTATCTATTTAAACACAATGGTAAAAATCTCCACCGTGCACGCTACATAGTGAAACAAATTTTTAACTTTGGTTCAAACTAATAACCGGAGTATCATCAGGGGCATGAAATGTTTTTGAAAATATCGTGGAACTTATTTAAACCGGGTTTAACTTTGTTTTAAATTTGCATGCCATTTCAATTTATGACTGCGTAGCAACATTATTAGTCGCTCAGTGTGACGTCGACATTTTCAGCTGTAATATGTTCCTTATAACCATCTGTACTGGGGCTAACTAAAGCACCTAGTCATTATCCGGCTAGAAACTGTTAGCCATCTGTCATTCAAAATATTTCGGTATTAAGCGCATGTTGAGAATTTTGTGCCGTTAGATCATGTGTACATCACAGCGTTGTTCCCGCCCATCATGTCATTTGCAGCTCACGTACTAACAGGAGAAAATGAGGTAGTCTTCATTAAATGTTTCAACTAGAGTAGAACATCCAAATTTAAACACCTGTGTCTTTTGACCGCCTCTGTCTTTTGACTGTTTTTAATGAACTAAACGTTCATCAGGTGAAATTTACGGAACCAGACATCTGTATGTTGACCACCTATGAAAATTTCATGTGGACATCTTGTTCCACAACAATCGCTGATTTGTTAATCTCTGTAAGTTGACCATGTGAATGTTTACTTTGTAATGGTTGTCGAACGTATGCTCCAGAAACAAAGTGTGTTTCGCGGGATGTTGCAATTTGCAAACATTTTCTGATCCAAAACCACTGCACTTGACGGCGTCGCAGACGTGGTTCGGTACTGCATGTTCTATATACGTGTGTATGCGCACGTGTTTGTGACCCATACCACAGTGTTTACTACACGTAATACATACCCATGGGTATGCAAGGAGAAAGGAAACTAGACCGTTCTTGTGTGAAATCGTTCCACACCCAAGCATGCATGAATTCTACACTGGAACATGTGCCCACGCATGCACCGGTCGCAATCAGACATTAGAGGACCTGATTGAAATCTTGCCATCAAAATCTATGCAAAAACTGTATTCTTTGCGACCCTCTCTATTAGGTAACATCCACTCATCTTAAACAACAGTGGACATAGGCACCCCGTGTCAGTCATACATCTATTTTCAATGGATGTCACGATCACCCAAATTTCCAAACTTTGCATCTCCAAAATCCACGGAACCATAGGCGTGTATGTTGTTTACAGGCGGGGTGCAGCCCACCAAACACAATGATTTTGACAACATATACACAACCACTTACTAGGTGTGCGTTCTTTGACCGATTTCCCCGAGCTTTAATTGAACAAGTTGCTTACTATTTTGTCGAGGCATACGTCTTACATTGGCAAATTGCCGTAATGCTCCTTTCGCGAACTATACACCTCTGCCTAAAATAAATATTATTCGCTTAACCAGTTCGGAGCTAAGGCGTTCAGCAATTGTTCATTAGCTACTTGGATCCCAGTGATATTGATGTTTACTTCTGCTGATCTTTAAACACCATTCTGTGCTATTTGTTATCAGCCTGTGAGTGCAGACAATTAGCGTTTTCTGTCGTATGTAAATGACTACTTGTAAATAGCACACTATATCTTGGATCCACTGCGTGCCTTAAAAATCCGGAGTCCGCCAGTACGCTGAATCCAAGCAATGGCTAAATGGAAAGAATCAAATTTAATTTTGCGGAAGACGGTTAAACTTGTACCTATCCCGGAAAGCAGCAGTCAAAGATAGATGGCAGAATACTCTAATTTTAACAAGATAACATTTCGATACATTACCAGCACAAACGTCCGTACTTGGAATGATATTATAATGAACGAGCAGATCTGCAGCGAACGTGGGAAAATTCATATGATGAAGCTATTTTACGAAAATGAAATCAGTTAAGGTTTGAATCTCTGAGCAGATGATTCAAGAAATGACTAGGCATCTTCATAAGAATCATGGTTTTATATTTCCGAGCATCAAATAACAGAATAGATAAAATTAAATCGTGAAGTAATATTTACCAATGTGTATTTCGCGAGGAATACGAGGAACTTTCTGACGATTTTGTTGAAGAATTCATCAAAGAAGTATACGATTTCTGCATATTTTTCAACGATGGCGATAATTTTAACACTGTCGAGTATGGTCCATCTTATTAAACAATGTCTGTAAGGAGTGTTGTAGTAAAAGTTGCCAACATACGAAGGAAAAGAACGGCTCACCGTTAAGCTATGCACCAGAGCAAGTATAGAGAAGCTAAAGCCTTTAGTCATTGTTAAGTCAGCTAGACTAATTGTGTTCAGAATTCAGAGTCCTGAGAACCTTCCAGTAACCTGGTGATCATTCAAATATGTCTGGAAGGTTACTGCCTTATTTGACAAGTGTATAAGTAAAGAAGACCGGACGGCCGTTTCGTCCTATTGAGACTCGTCAGTAGCGCGCACCCGCCGAATCCTGCCTGACTCGGACCCACGACCTTACGCTTGCCAGTCAGCGACTTATGTCACTGAGCCATGGGCGACGGCAGCGGATCGCCATGACTGATATCTAATCCTCCACTCTCTTGCATGTCATGGTATGCAGAGCACAGTGCTGCCCCCCAGAGCAAGGACTTACTTCGCAAGCCGTATAAGGGACTCAGCTACTACTTTCGTAATTTAAAACCTTATATATTTAATTCATAAACACGCACATAAATATATATATATATATGGTTGTAAGCATCCGGCTTCGGATTTGCATATCGCTGTGGCCAGTCACAGGACTCCTGCGTCTGCAGAGTGAACATGCGTGGCTTGCGCTGCATCAAACACGGCTCCAATCACGCAAAGCAAATCCAGTGTAACCCTGAACGAATTTGACCGAGAGCAATGTTAACAGGAGACAATTTCATCAAATTACTTGGCCCACACACCTATCCAGGTAAAAGTGAGCTGGCTGCTTTGTAGGAATCCAGCCTACACGAGACCTAGCTAGACCATGGTCCGCTCCAAACTTGCACGGTACAAGTATCGTGCGCCCGCAAAACTTCCTTTAATTTTATGCTTGATCATAAAGGATGAGGCATGATGCGCCCACAAGATTAACCCCGATTCGGAGACTTGGGGCAATTTCCTAACCCATCTTAACCGTTTCATTGCACTTGTCCGTGAGGACAAAATAACTTACTAACAGTGCTTAGCCAACAAATTAAGACAAACAACAAACTGCTGTATAGGCATGTCAATCATCTTCTGAAATTGAAGCATATAATCTCTCCATTTTTCACGACACATGGTAGAGTACAAAGCTGTGAAGAAGCAGCTAATGTCTGCGGCTACAATACGCCACAATTTTTTAGAAATTGCAGCCTCTTCCTGTCCCATAACGTCATGCACCTTACCGACTCCATTGTTTAGACGTGTGATTTTCAACCGATCAATTGTGCTATGGACGTTACCCTCGCTGCCTGAGCATAATCCACCAGGAGAAAATAATATTGATTGAAGGCAATGAAGGCTGCGGCCAACAAATTAGTTAAACCAATTTCAGATATTTTCCAAAGGTGCTTCGATGAACAACAAGTCCCCACTATGTGGAAGCGTTGCATTTTTATCCGAATTTTTAAAGCAGCTAGCCGTTCACATCATGCAAACTATTACCAAGTGACTATCCTCCCAGTGATCACCAAGATGATGGAAGCAGTCACTACTGAGGCTTTAATGGAATACCTGGAAAATTGCAAACATCGTGTTACAGGAGCAGCATGGCTTCCGACAACACCGGTCGTGCACCACCAACCTACTGATTGCACGAGGAAGTTGGATGGAAGCGGCTGATGGTGAGATCGAATTTGACATAATCTATCTGGAAGTCTCCAAAGCTTTCGACCGCCTTGATCACCGCATCCTACTTCAACAGGCACAGAGTTACTGAAACGGTGATCCGTTACTGGGTTGGATTGGTAGATTACTTCACCAACAGAAGCTTCAAGTACGTGTTAGGGGATCAATATCTAACCAAAATGAGGTGAAAGGGCGTGTTCCACAAAGCTCAGTGCTAAGACCGCGCTCATTCCTAGTGATTTTCAAAGAACTGGCAAGAGTTATCTCCTAAACTTTCCTGCTTTTCGCCGACGACTTAAAATTTGGCGGGCAATTACCAACAAGCCAGATCACGATCTGCTCTAACATGACCTAGGTTGCATTTACGAATGGTCAAAGAGGAATATGCTTCAATTGAACATAGCTAAGCGCAAGGTGATACGTCTGCGTCAGCAGCCGGTAAGCGCTTACAAGCTTGGTGAAGGTCTCTCACGAGCTTTACATTTTTGTATTGGTACAGCAAGCTCTGAAGTGTTCAAAACAAAGGGAGAAGACGAAGAGAACTGAAAATCAACCCTTCGGTCTTATTTGCAGAGCTTTCGGTTGGATTGAGCCCTCAATCTGTCCCCATATGCTTACTGCCTACGCGCGACCGCCAGTAGAGTAGGTTATTAAGGCGTTGCAGCCATGACAGAAACATTATATTGTTGCTCTCTAGAGTCTTAAACGAAGGACAAACAAGGACGTCAGGCCTGGCCTATTAGCTTGGGCTGAAATTTCTAAGAAGGTACAGCAGTCGATAGCTGCTTTTGCGGGGGATATCATAATGGTCTATCAAATTCTGAGAAAGCCAAACCACATGTGCCGTGGGCTGTTGGAGTTGAACCACAACACTAAACTAAGAGGTCACCCTCTGAAACTGACAATTCAGGATAGCCGGCTTGAATGCTACAGCGATTTCTTTTCACTCCGCGTATGCTAGTAT
Source organism: Dicrocoelium dendriticum (assembly GCA_944474145.2). Lineage (NCBI taxonomy): Eukaryota > Metazoa > Platyhelminthes > Trematoda > Plagiorchiida > Dicrocoeliidae > Dicrocoelium > Dicrocoelium dendriticum. The sequence goes on along the minus strand of OX104063.1, from coordinate 263,870,254 downwards.
TGGAACGCCCTCCCTAATTATAACGTCTCTGATCGCAATCATGTGAGATTTAAAAAAAGATTTGACGTTGAATCGTCTCATTAATTTAATTTTATGACTTGTTAGCCAGGGGTTGAAGTGAGCAACCAAACGGTGTTTTGTCAATCGCCTAACAGATGGATTTATATATTTATACGTTTACTACCGGAACATATCCGCTGTTCTACATAAGTATTTGGTGAGTCTACCTAAAAGCTTTTCACTTTAAAATGCAATTTACTTTTCGCAATAATTTCCATCACAGGGGACTCGTTAAGCAATGCCTTTTTACCCGTAATAAAAATGGTTCCATCGTTTTAGCAACGACTTGCTCTCACCTGAAGCCAGTATGGACGACATTGTGGAGGAAATCAAGCAGGCTCTACTTGGGGAATCTAGCGCACAAAAGGCGTTGGCTGGACCGTGGTTCGCTTCACTCGAATTGCATGAAACTATTCATCGAACGTAGCATTGCCAAAGGGACTGTGCAACCCGCCTCTTTCAGCAAAGACCAGCTGTCTCCCGGAGACAGTATGGACGAGGTAGTGGGGCAAACAACAGCAGGCTCCATTTGGGGAATCAAGCGCACACAAGGCAGTGGCGTGACCGTAGTACGCCCCACACACACAAACCATACCCATAGAACCAGTTTTTAAACTTGACACCGTCAAAAGGACCATGCACCCCATACTCTCCAGCAACAACGAGCTGTCTCCTGGAGCCTGTTTAGACGAATTAGTTGGTAATGGACAGGCAGGCACCTTGTCAAAATGCACATCACCGGCAACCGCACCGGTGATGTCAACCAACTGCTAATCACTGAGAATGACGATATCAAACGAAACAGATGGAATAAGGCATAAAACACCGATTTAACTCCTTGCTACATTAGTATACATAACCAATTGCTATCAACAAAATTCGCGTTAAGTTCAAGACGGCAGAAAGTATATGGTTTACTATACCACAAAGGCGAATATGTTAGGGAATTTACGCACAGTTTGCTTAAGCGAAATGTGTAAATGGATAAAAGATTATTTAGGTGGACGATAAAATGTTAAAATTATAGGCATTAAGACAACATAGCAAACCCTCCACATGCAATAATGAACCTCAGTACGCAAGTATACTTTAGTAAGTGGAATATAGCGTAGCTACCAAAGATACGCTTGATTGGCTTACTTTCTTAGCGGGGCCCGTCTTCGTCTCGATGTTTTCGCCGAGTGACCTTGCTATTAGCTAACTAGCCCTGCCTAACTCAGGCACGCTAGAGTGCATGTGTTACAGCATCACGCGCTCGAGTTCGATGGAATACAATCTATTCGAGCCGTCACATCTTCACTTACACGAGGGCTTTTTTTGCACATCGGCAAAGATCATTGTGATCAGATCGCGCCAGGCACGCTGATCAGCCGCCTTGGATGATCGTTATCTGAAATGAACCTTCAAAGATGAGAGGCTCACTTTGTTCATGCCTGCTAGTGAAGTTTCAGTTTCCCTATATGATGCTTCACCACACTCAGCTTACCATGTAACAACTGCTTCGGTAGCCACATCGAATCCATACGCCACACAGGACTGCGCCACTTTATGTGTCTCAGCAAATGTATGCAGTACGTGGCATAAATTCCATTTCGTTGCAAAACATTCATGTGGGCAACGTGGTCGCAACATACGATACGTAGAATCCGTCTCATGCACTGTCGATGAAAATGCTCGGTATATCTCTTGTCTCGCCAGAATATCGTCCAAGTTTCTTTGTCTTATATAAGAACGGACGGCACCGACAGGATCGTGCCGACCGTAACCTGGCTTTTCTTCCGCACTCCGTACTCGAGATTCCAGAATGCTGCCACAGCGTTCGACACGCGGATACGCGGCTCACTGTGTATAAGCTGGTCTGCAGAAATCAGACTCGTAAGATAGCACAAGCGGGAGGTGGTTCTAAATACGTCCTCACCAATGTTGATTTCCGACGACAATATAGACGTCACCGCCAATGAAAGATGAAAGATATAGCCAGTTTTACTTGTCTGAACAAAACAATAATAAGAAGTGCACTGCAAGATGATACCACTTCTTGTTATCTAATCACTTGCAAACTAACAACATATGTAGATCAAGTAATGAAATAAAACGATCGTTTTCAATTGGTCATAATAATGCACATAAACACAAAACAGGAGATGGTGGCGCTAAGGCAAATGTCATGAAACCCATGGAAATTTAAGGGTCACGGTTAGTAGCTTTTGTATGCAAAGAGTAAAAAGGCAATGATTAAGGGACACAGTTGATACAAAATTCAGCATCCGGGTGAAATTCTTAGTTAATGGAAAAGTTTAGCTACAGGTAGATGGTGTGGCTATGGGATGTCCGCTAGACCCAGTATTGACGGATATGTTTATGCTAATGAACGAATAAAGGTGTGAGCAGTGTATAAACCAGAGGTGCCTATACGGGCGATATATGCATGACACCTTGGTGATTGCCCGAAGTGTAGAGACTGTTCAGTCTCTGCACAGTGCCCGCAAAAATGCACATCTCAACGCCTGTTTTACCTGTGAGCAAGAGGATAACAGCGGTCTTGATTTCTGGATGTATTGTTGACAAGACTAGAAGATGGCTCAATAAAACCATATGTTTACAGGAAAACTGCATGGACAGGCATATATGAATACTTTAATAGATTGGCACCGGTCTAACACAAACTTGCCTTGTCAAAATGTTGTTCGATCGTGCTCGTAGAACATGCAGTGCTGACTGTGTGGAGTCAGAATTATCATTTACCACACAGACGATCAAGCCAATGGATATCCACATACATGCATCAGATTTCACCGTCACCCAAAAGAAACCAGACCAACATTATTTACTGTTCCCAAAATGTCCATCTATTCAACTACATTTTGGTGGCAGCTCAAATTGTAAGACGAGTGAACACAGCTATTCGCCGTACATTCAACGCTGCCAAACTCTATCCTATCTGGAAAACAAACAAACCTGACGTTGCTCCCCAGTCAAACCAACTCAACCGGTCTCCGTCATCTTGCAGTGCTGGTTGTCTTACTGTTTTGTTCAGCCTGATACAGGGAAATCGCTGCTTAAATTTTGCTTGTTTTGCTCATCAGCACGAATCGAACCGATGTCAAAACTGGAGCACTATTCTTGTGGTGCAACTCCTCCGCGTTGTGCACAAATATTGCACCGTCATAATCCAACAGCAATATATGGAGAGTTATCTCATAGACTAGAGTCCTCGCACAGAAAAGACAAATGCTCATCAAACCAATATCAATGCGGTGCTTCTCGCGCACACCTTGAGTACAAGCGGCCTCAAAAGCACCAGACCTCATGATATGAATATGTATATCCAAGAGGGCTTTAGCTAATACACAGACTTCCTTCACACCAGAGACAACTGTAAAGTCATCCGAGGTATATTAATTCAGCTGCACCCTCGCTCGCATATCACTGTTCAGACATTTATTTAAACGTACAAACTTACTCGGGCATCCGAACTTATCCAACACCAGCCACAATGCCTCGCGGTTCACCGTATCGAATGCCTTGGCGAAATCAGCAAACAGCAATTACAACGGCTGGTGTCCTTCTCTAAATTTATGATGCAAATGACGAGCCGCAAACACACTGCTCTTTCGCCACTTTCAGTTCCAAAACATGACTGAAGCGGCGGTTGAGCGAGTTTGGAATAATCACCTTAGCCATACAACTCAGCAAGTTGAGTCCCCGATAATTCGCGGCACACTGCTTGCTTCACTTGCGCTTGTATATTGATGGCACAAGTTAAAACTTCAGCTCAAGAGGCACCCGTTTCGTAATCCACCCAGGTTGTTGCAAATGGTGCATAGCATTCACCAACGTAGCTCCGCTGTGTTTCAATACTTCGAGTGGAATCCCGTTGGTACCAGCACACATGCCGTTTTACAGCTGAGCATGTGTTATCCGCGTCTCATCCAGTGTCGGCGTGTTTGCCAGATTCACCGTCACTTCACGCTGCTTCAGGCCGTTCAATGAAGGCTAGTCAATCTGTGAACGATTAATTATTATAAAACCAGTGTTTTCGTCAGATCTGTATTATTTCTGTGGTCTGTATACACGCAACGCATGAACAGCCATCCAATAGCGTTCTCAGATATTCCTCACTCTGCCCATTCACCGTCTTTAAGGAGTTAAGGCATTCCTTGCCTTAGGGGTGTTCGGCGTAGCATTCCATATGTTGCTCTCTATGCTAACACCTTGTTTATTTAATGTGACGGAGCTCTAAAGTAAGCCGCCGTTGAACTTTGAGAAACTAAATTATATTCCTTCAGTCACTGGTGTAGGCTACATGTTCACCAAATGCTGCATTCTTCTCTCACCGCAATGCGCCAGTCGACGCGATATTCTCATCAAATTAATCAGGCCACTTACAGTTTGCGTGCCAGATGGACCCCTCGGCAGTATCTTTCACCTGGTAGTGAATTTGATGCCACAGGTAGTCCACTGTGGCTATGCGTTCCACATCACTCAGGAGTACAGCAATCGCCTTCTCCATCTCAAGACGCTTCTCCACAGTACCGAAAGACAGAATGTTATATTTACGCTGATTCACTGCAGGAGCAAAATACATAGTTTTCCGAAACTACAGACGAACACTTTGTTTCACACCAATCAGTGATCAATGCCACACTCAGTTCCCGCAGTACACTTGTCATGCGCACTTCACGCATGAGTGCGTAACAATTACACGCACCAATGCAGTTTCCCCGGTTAAATCTTGTTTTGCTGATTATCCTCAAGGAAAGTCCTTGTTCTAATCTGAGAAATGAAGAACTCGGCTTACGAAAGTGATATGGATGGAAGGCCATTAAAAAGTCAATAACACGACCATAAACGACCTATCAACGACTTTGTCACAGCGGAACTTGTAATACATTGTTTACAAACAGACAAGAGTAGTTGCTTTCCATTAAGGCCGGTTTGTTCAATGCGGTCCGTACATAGCGATTCTAAAATGAAAATAAGACTATTGTTGTCTAGCAGAGATGACTAGACTAAAACACAAATTCGCAAGAATTTAAGGAAACGAGCAACCATTACTTATATTTTCATTCTTCACTACGGTCCTGAAACAAGATGGTAATCCAGGCACTAAAGCACCGTGATTCTCCATTGCCCAAATAATTTATTTGCAGCTTAGAGGAGACAATACCATGCGTACCCATTTACGTGATAATTTAGCATGCTTTGCATTGGTTATATACCAACTAGAATGAACTTAATGATGTCAAGTAAGCTGAGTTCTTCCAGCTTTTGGGAAATTGTTAAAGAAACACGGCCAAATATCGGAGCTACGATTGAGGGTTTTAATTCCTGCATATATATGTATAGCGTTTCCGGGGAATATGCGTATGCAACAGCAAATTTGAATACCACTGAGTGCGATCTAGATAGTAAGTATGGGGTTGAATTCGGACAGCGTGTTCAAAATGTAGGTGTTTACTTGTGTGAGCGGAGCACTGTTTTTCTTCTAACCAAAAATACGTTTGCGTATATTGGACACATAAGTGTTGCTTGGTTTTACCCTGCACCTCATAACTACGTCACTAAATTGAACTACGTTCCGTAATGCTACATGTTGTATTGTTCTCTCTAGGATTGTCGTTCCTCGGGAATTACGCGCATCGACACATTGAAGTCAAAACAAGTTAAGATAGGCTTTATACACGCGTGACGGTGCACCTTCAACAATGTACGCCAAAATTGCTAATAAACCACAACTGAGAATCAGTGAGCAAATTAGCATGCAATGAACAATGAACAATGAATTTATACGGGTTAAGAAGCGTTGCTTTCGAGCCCCGTTGGGTAGTTGCTGGGGATATCCACATAACAATTATGATGAAAAGGATAGTAAAATAGTTAATACTTTAAATACGAAAATAAGGACTTATCGTTTGCTTTGCTGCAGTCCTGCGATCAACTTAGATTCACAACACCCACAGTTAACAACAAATATTTCCAGGGTAAAATTCCATGTGTAGGATGGAGACATAGTGTTACGTAACAAAGTGTAAGTGAATGAGTGCATCGTCCAACTGTCTTTTAAATATTGTTAGTGTCGGTGCAGAGACGCCCTGTTCTGGGAGAGCATTCCACGGGTGACAGACACAGACGGAAAAGAAATTTCTGCGGCACTCCAGAGGACTGTATTGTTCTGCGAGTTTTAATGAGTGGCCCCTCAGGTTTGTATTGCTGCTAAGTTGCAGTAAATGGCGGCACACATGATGTGGGTCTCGCAGAATCAAGTATGTCATAATCAGGTAGCCTCCTAGCCTGCGATAGCTGCCACTGAACAATCCTAGTCGTCGCAGCCTCTCCTGGTAGGACCGATTGCGCATTCCAATGACGTTCTTAGATGCCCGGCGTTGTGGCTGCTCCAGTGCATTAAGATCGTGTTTCAGCCATGGATGCTAGGCTTGAATTGCATATTCGACATGAGGGAGAACATACGCACTGAGCATTTGTCGAATTATGAGCTGTTTATTTGTCCAAACACCCTCCTCAACAGCCCAACGTGTTGGTTCCCGGTCTTGGAGGCCTTTTCGGATTGCCTGGAGCAACCCAAGTCATCTTGAACCAGGACACCCAAGTCACGTTCGAGAGTTGATTGTTGCAGTACATCCGTTCCGAGTCGGTATGAGTAGCTACTTTGATGTCGGATGGAAAGCACCTTGCATTTACTGACGTTGAAATGCAACAAGTTTTGGATCGACCATTGATACACTGTATCTAAGTCACTTTGGAGCACATGTTGGTCGGCGTTCGTCTGGATCCTGCGCCAGATCTTGATATCGTCGGCAAACATTAGGAAGTTTGAAGCGATTCCCTGTGCAAGGTCATTAATGAGCACCAAAAACATACGCGGACCTAGAACCGAGCCTTGCGGCACACCACACTCGAACTGTATGGGGTCCGATAAAGTGCTCCGAGGGTCCGATAAAGACCATTTTAATCTTCATTAAATCGAGGTGTTTTAACATATTGAATATTCTTAGTGATTTATCAAGAACACAAATCTGAGTTGACCATTTTTTCTATGATTTAACTATGGGCCGGTCAATCACACAAGGTTAATCTGCAGAGGAATGGATAGTGATTGGTCCGGTGGTTTCTTCTGAAATGACTCGGTCAATGGTGAGACAGTGAATAGTTCACCGCTGTCTCATTTACACAGTGATTGGGAGTTAGGTAATCACAATAACTGAGTCGATGTCATGGCGACAGCTAGGCTGAGTGCTGTTCGGCCATGACAGATATAGAGGATAAACAAGCATTTTGCGAGTGCAGTGGGGATGGATATATGCGAATCGCAAGCAGTCTCGCAACCGAGGTATCACTAACTTTGGGTCTACTGACGATCGTGAAAAAGAGGCAATTACTAGTTGTGGAAAGAGGGCTAGGGAAAAATAAAACTTTACAATGCTACCGCATGATTTGTAGGCTTTATTTGCTAAATCAATGTGTGGGCACTAATAAGAGTCATTTAGAATCGTATATGAAATGTTTACATATGTGTCAGACGGTCTTTATTCTTGAAAAAAACAATAAATTTTTAATTCGGAGAATCAAGAAACATATATTTGGTGGATACAGAAGTAAAGTGTAATCAGTTGTAAGATGCCCGAGCGAAAGGACATGGACGTAGTACATCTCATGTGGAAGAGAGGTTTTACATATTATCAAACGTGCAATTAAAGCGCTCGGTGAGGATAGCATTTTAAGCCTATCGTGTAAGAAGGACTACTGTTTATTTGAAATGTTTCATGATGCTTACAGAAACTGAGAAATATTTGAAGGAATATAAGGGTGGGATGCACATGTTTCTCAAGAAGAAGGAAATAAAAGTATTTAGAATAGAATTCAGTTTGTCAACCCACAAGAAAATAATGTTTAATCACTAAATATAGACGTGGTAATATATAGGTTTGTAAGCACAAATATGGCAAGAGTTTATTTCCTCCTATTTGTACAATCGATTCCTAATTTACTAGGGTAATGACACTAAAAATAAATCAATGCATTCAAATCTTTTGATACTGCTCGGTATAGGTAGATATACAAAACGGAGGCAAAATAAAAAGGAGAATACAATTGATGCTTGCTATACCTCCTATTTTGCTATGTTTGCAGAAAAACGTTTCCAACATAGTTTCGTGAAAGATAGATAAATTTAAATTGGGCAATCTTTATAACATGTTTGTGAAAGAAAGCCGTCTTCGAACAAATCATTCGTTGGTTTCCATTATTAAATTTTCTTATGCTATAATTTACCACCTTCTTGCTCGTGAACTGTCTAGTCGTGCATCGCAGTTTCTGAACAACATATTTAACGCATGGGTATTTTGACAATTATTGACGAAAAGCGACTTAGATCACGTGATGCTACATTTAAGTAGCATACGTCAGTTATGCTCAGTTTTCGTTGTATTGCTTCAGTGGAGAAAAGTTTAGTGCAGTTGTTAAATCAAATTGAGCATTCATTACTTTATATGTGCCATCTTGAGATCTGACACATCGTTCAGCTTTTCGTAACGATATGCATTTGCATATATTTGCAGCGGTGTGTCACTGATTCACATGAAATTCACCTCCCATTATTATTTCCAGGTGGTTAGGTACAACGGGTAACATGTATTGTCAGCTGAACATGTATTGATGAAAAAATCAAACACAATTCAGTTTCTATTAAAACATATGCGGGAAAATTTTGGATGTATAAAAATGTTTTAACATTTTCGCATATGAGCAATGGTTGAAAGCTTGAAGGTTTCTTATTCATTGCGAGAATTTTGGGACGTTGGGTAGATAAGTTCAATATAAATTCTGTAATGTATGTAAGAACACTGTGGGATAAAAATATACCAAATGATTAATTTGTAAACTGCTGCATAAGCAAAACAATTTTAAATTGTTTTATCTAATATCGAGTGGGTCTTTTTCTAATGGCTCATTCCAATTACATTTATGTCTTTATGATAATGAGATGAATCCAAGGCTTCTATTTGTACACGAAGATTTATCTAGATATAAAACAGGCAAATTTTTAGAAAAGCATTGATGGTAGGTATGCATGTTATAGGCAAGAGCACACCTGCTTTAAAGCGACAACACACGGTAAATAAGTTATGCAGGTGCTTGTGAAACCCTTCCATACTCTACCCTGCATTGAACCAGGTCCCTTGAGGACGACTCCACAGTTGGCTGTATTCAATTACTAGAACATTACGATTTATCTGCGGTAAGTGTTATAATTATGGACCTCGCAATGTACTTTTAAACCCAAAAAAATCAAGCAACCAGACAAACTAGTCGATACATACATATAAAAAACCACATAAAGGAATATATGTGTTTCATGCGATCCAGTTGCACAGAATGGTTAGACCAAGTAGTTGGAAAGCGCCGCCTACTAAAGGAACATATCGCTTGTGTATTATTAATGTATTTAGGTAAAACAGAGAAAAACAAAATGCAAATGTCTTTGTCTACAATGTGCCTGTTGTGTCTGAAGCGCCAAGTAGAATAAAAACAACCAGTCTGAAAACTCAAGCTAAAACATTCAGCTCGAAAAATTCAGTGCCATATTTTGAACTACGAATCCACAATTTTTGTTGACTTCAACAAATCCGGACTCAGCAGTACCATAAAGAAATGAACAATTCAAGTAAATGTTGATTTTTAGGTGTTGATAAATAATCGTTAATTAAAAATGAATCCGTATTTTCACTTAACGACCGCTTAGTCATTATTTTCTGGCTTGGTTGGCATAGCAGTTATTTCAGTTGCTGCTTGTTTGGGTCATGCATTGTAGTTGTTGCCCCTCTGCTTTTGATATCTTTTATTAATAAAATAATTTACTAAATTAAGTGGTAACACATCGTAGTTAGCTTTCAGTCAGCAGGCGTTGGCCCACTTGGAGGAGTAACAGACAGCGTTGTTTCGACTTTCTGTGTCTAACCGGTGGTCCACCTTATAGTGGAAAACTGCCTGAATCCGCCCCAATGCCTTTCAGTTACCAGCAGCTAGTGCAAACGAGAAATGGGTGCCGGCCGCAGATCTGCACTATTGACAGTTGTATGTGTTATGACTCGGATCCTTTTCCGCTGGCATGCCAGTTACCAACAGTGCAGATGATAACGGTCAGCCCAAAGACCTAGGAGTTACCGCGTAACGAATGCCTACATGGCTGCGTGTAGAAGATATAACGAGAGATATTTTAGATCATATATATATATGATTGTAAAATTCAGCATAATTTAGAGGAACTTTATCACAGTCTACTCCCAATCATCAAGCGTAGGAAAGTCTGAAACAGCACCAGACAACTCTGTCTTCCTCGGACCCATGCTGACTTCCGCCCCACTACTTGGATTCCAGTAGTTAGTGTTTTTCCGCCATTGGTGACGTTCACAGATCTGCATGATTGACCGTTGACTATGATATAGCCCGGATCATCTTCGACTGCCATACCAGTTTCGGACTGTGTAAATTACAACAGTTCGCTCCACGAACTAGGACTTTCCGCATAGCTACTATATACCACGTAGCACATAGAAGCTACGCCTTTATTCATGCACTTCTGCGGCCGTCATCCATGGTTAACTGGCACTAGCTGCTGGAATCTGAAAGTCTTGAGGTCGTAAACCGCAATGGGGTCTGAAGGAGAGGCGCGAATGACGAGACCCAGAAGGTCGAAGCGGTGCGGTGCTTTATCCTAATTGCCAATGCCAGTTGAATAGGATTGGAATATGAGCAACTACCAGTGAATTATAGCGAAAGCCACCATCGCACCAGTAATTAAACAATTATACCAGGGGCAGTAAAATGCATTACCACCTACAGTTCGGTCCTTATTACATACAAATGTCCACTGCTAAAATTTTAAAAGCTTTCGCAATCGTTTTCATTTTTCATGCTTGGTTGTTCACGGTGTATATTTATTTTGCACACAGATCCTCAGCTAGGACTTTTGGATGATGAACACGACAGCATTTTGCCATGGCGCTTGACTCCGCTGCGTTATTTCATCATCCGCCAATCCTCACTGTAACCATAAATAGACATGAATGAGGAGGTGTACTACCGGTTTAACACGAGCAAAAATGAAGTTCACTAACGCACGAAAATTTGATTAGTAACTTACATGTGAAGTACGGTGAGGACAAGCGAATAGCACGGGGAATTTGTTATATTGATTAGGTAAGTTTACAACATATGTAAGGTAAATTGTTCTTTTATTATAGTACTTGAGAAAGCTCTTCAACTTTGCAATTCTTTGGTAGTAACCATTTCTAGTATTCACATTATATTTGTAGGAAGTAATTCGCTCCATTTTGTTGCAGGTCACTGAAGCAAGCGGCCCCTTTAAGCTTTGTCTTGATTCGAATATAGACTTTTGTTTAAGTATAGAGCGGTCTGAGATTCAAATTAATGCTGGAATGTTACCCAAACAATAAATTCTTACTGAAAATTCTTAATCCAGAATTCCTTCTGCCTTCGATAATGTCCCCTATTGTTTTTTGTATCGAACCATCCCAACTTTTGACGGAACACCGTGTTCACTACATTTTACTACGGCACAATGTCTCTCAATTGGTAGGTTAACGCTGGCTCCCGACTAAAGCTGAAAGCGACCTGAATGCCACTGATTTTTAAGTGTCGTGAAACGTAACTCTGCTTGTCGTGTGGACTTTTAATCTCCATCACAATGATGCTGGCCGCTCTGAATCAGTTCGCAAATGTAAAACAATTGACCAGATGAACAAAAATTGATCATTCATCTATATGATATCAATTTATCTCTATGAGTTCCGCTAATATTTACTGCCCAACATCTTGCTACAGACTCACTGTAATGCTCGTTGGCAGGGCAATGTTTAGAGCATGGTGAAAAATTAGGAATTCTGAATAAGCGGTGGTATTTTTACCTTGTCTTTATCTGTATCTGCATCTTCCTATCCTCCTGGGATAGCGTCCCAGGTTTCGTTTTGAATATGCATGATCTGTATGCGGGCAGAAATTAGTTTGTGAATTCCACCTACACCTGCGTTGACATGCATAAAAATAGGTATGCCAAGACACTGGTGACGTGTTTTTTACAAATTTCTTGTATGGGTGACATTCACCATTTGAATTACGCGAGGAATAATATTAGCAAATACTTCACAATATTCCGTGAAGGAATTATCTTGAATTCTACGACATTTCACATTGCAATTAGGTTTCTTTGTATCCAATATTACTCTTTCTTGAGCACATGTGTTCGCAAAGATACGACGTATGTAGATCACATATGTAGTCAAGTCTATCATAGTTGCACAGCATAATATTTAGACGATCGCGATCCTCAACGCTATTTATATAAGCCTTACTTCTACAGAATTGAATATGATATGCACCTTCAAATATTTAACAAAATTCGGACGCATATGTTTTTGTGAAGATTAAGGCGATGTACAAAATCTTAGAGATTTTCTAATTGACTAAGTAGGTTGTAGTGACAAATTGCACAACTGCGATCCATGGTTAATGGAATACGCAAAAATCTGCATTAACTAAAGGTGGTGCCAGGACAACTCCCTTAAAAGTTGTCTGGTTATCAAATGAATTAATTTACGTCGCAAAAGTGTTGAGTTTAAATATACCACCAACATTATATGAAGAATCACTGATTATATGCTAAGCTTTCAAAACCACATGAACTAAAACAAGGTGGCTTTCTTAATGGCTATAATTTATTGAATACACTCTGCTCAGTGTATGTACAAAATAACGACATTTCGCAAGCACGTTTCATGCGCGGATCGACCAATCAGCTGCCTGCAAAGTGGTGCTGATGAATACTTGGATTCGCGCATTCGTTTATGTATTTAGAAAAATGCAAAAGAAGTATATATTTTACAAGTGTTTTAGTAAGCAGGTATGCGGATCCTAGGTTCTTGTGCTTCTAACATTGGTAATATTCTTAAGCATAATACGTTCTTTTAAAGGTGCAAGCAAGCGTCATGCCATTGGAGTATCTGTTTATTATGAAATGTTGATCTTTCCAGAAAAAATCAGGAGGTAACGTTTTTAAACGCATGTGTTGCAAACGCTAGGGAATGCTCTGTTTCCCCAATTGCGTCAAAACCTGAGCGTTTAGTATCCGAAATGGAAAGCTTATCATTGAAATCATACATAAATATTTAAACAGTTTATTTTCAAGGGCATCTAGACGCCTTATCTGGCTTAATCAATCCTACACACAAAGTTTAGTAGTAGGAACATTGGTTTGAATGTATTAATGGAGAAAGTACGTTGGAGAAAAACATCAAAGTTGTAGTGGCAATTTTGGCGCCCATGTGCATGTGGCATGGCGTGGGATCTTTAAGTAGTGACTTTCTTCAGCGGCGATTCGCATCCGCAACGAAGCTGTGTTGTCAAACGGTCTTTTGTGGTTTTATAGGGAAAACGCTTGCCAAGCGAAAGCCCACCACCTCCTGGAACACTGCCGCCGGTACCATATATATCAGTTCAATGTGTGAGACATGCCACCAAATGCAGGATAGCGTAGGTGTAAGAAGAATAAGAAGTTGAATGAAGTCTATACAAGGTTTGAATTCCGGTAAATATACATATTTGACTGCAGAAAGTTAGTTTGGATTAAGCAAAGTAATATCCTCCATTCGCTTTCGTCTTATAATACATGGCAAACATGTGTGATTTAGTCCCATATATGGGTTGTAGATGGTTGGTAGAACGACAACTATGTGATGAAAGAGTTTGCAAGGAATGCAAGTCTGTTCAATTGTTGGAAATGTTCGCTTCTGAAACAAGTTTTTATTGTCGGTCAGCAATCCCCAATTTAATTTGATTGTGTGAAGCTGTTGGTTGGATCTGGAGACGAAGATCAGCAAACGCCAAATTGTTTCACTCTGTGGCACTTTCTTCTGTAATCATCTGAAGTGCATTTGAATCATCATGTGTACATTATCATCTTGTTCTTCGGGAATAACCCACTAATGAGGTGGACGGTACAGAGCGGCATGGTAAAATCCACCGGCGAGGAAGATGAAGTATGAATATTTGGTTGACGCCAGCTATATTTTTTCATTGTAGGACAAATATGTAGTAAAGAACCCAGTATTTTAGACTCCAATAATATATGTTTCTATATGGTTAACTAAATAGGTTGAATGCTTTTTCAGCGATATTCTTTTGGCAGGCAAAACTATATGGCACATAACTCTGAGCAGGATAGTCCGCGTAAGTTCAAGTATTCTCTTTATGATAAGCTCTAAAAACTGGGTTAGGAGGAAGATAAGCCGAAATATATAGGGCCTCATCAAGCAACACATAGAGCTTACTGGACTCCCAACTGATATCCATAATGACACGTTTTATTCGTTTTATATGTATACACTGAATCCAGCACCTACTAATAGCCTTAGCATTATGGATATTGTGTGGGAACTCGCAATACGACGGTTACTCTGTTGGGGATGTACATCTAAATACATTGCCTGCTATCCTTCAGTACGCCAGTGCAGCGATTGACACGTTTTTATACTTTTAGCAGCAAAGCAATAATATCGGCCGCTCGATAAACCAGCCACATGCACAGTGTAGCATCCACAATCATACCCACTTTTATTTTCTTTTTCCCGTTTTCCATGTGTTGCAGTTTCCGCCGCCACTTCCACTGCGGGCAATATTTGCTTTGCTTTGTTTTTAAATAGAAGCTGTTGCTGAAGTATCTGAGGGATATATTTTCCAAGTAGCATCACATAAGTATCTGCACGCGTCTTTCTGACATTGATAAGACGATTATTTGCCTTCTTGGAAACCTTCGTCACAGCTTTTCCTATGGGAAGTATCAACAAGTTGTTTGTGAAAATTATGTGTGACACTACCGATGCAGTGTTTGTAGAACAGTGTACTCACGGTGGCTCTTGAGTCAAGACTTAAATGTACTTATCGTCCTTGAATTGACGGTGTCGCAATAGCCAATTCACGCTCTTTGCGACCCCACCTGTTATCTATTAAAATCACTTCATTTACTTGCAGATTTGCAATAGTAAGTAATCTAAACTTAACGGATCGTCAAAAGCGAAAGATAAGGTTTGATCGGCCTTCTCAATAATCACCAAATATCTCGATTATTTATAAAACTTCTGGTTGTTTGTTATAATTGCAGAAGTTCAAGGCTTGGCTAGAGAAATTACAGAACATTGCTGGCGATTGACACCATTGGCGTGTCTGCTGCCGTCTCTTGATCAACTGCCTATTTAATACGTGTTATTCGCTAAGTTATCTGCTGATTAATAGCTAATTATGACGCGAGGCACCGAGAGCAGAAATGAACCTGTCTCACGGTTGCCAATTTATCTTTGCAACATAACCAGCTTATAGGGAAGGGATGCTATTGAACTAATGTAGGACCCTTAACACGGGATGTTTGCTTTGCACTTTAAATTTTTACTCAAAGTACTATTCTGCCCCTCTTATTGTTCTTCGTCCTGTTGGTAATTGTGGATGCATGATAGCGAAGCAGCAGTTCAAATTTATGATGTACAGCTGCTGCTGCTGCTGTAGCGTGCTCTAAGGTTACAAGGATTTGACATCCAACAAAAATCAGTAAGGCACAAATGCAGATTTCATCTAATTCTTTAATGAGTCACTATAATCCTGTACATTTTATGAATTGATGCATTATTTAAGCTGTAAAACACTTCCGGAAAAGCTGCTATACTGACACTGCACTCTTACGTGTTTTCCGTTACTTGGATCAAATATGCTTTTCCGTTATTGGGAATTGTGCCGGTGAGTCCATAAACATTGCATACATCTGCTACCTTCCTTCCCTTTACTGTATTTTGCTCAGATATATTATATTGTACATATATATATGGCAAGAAGCGGATTCATCCGGACTTGCTGGTCACTGTCGCTTCCACGGAAACTGCCACAGGACGCCAGCGCCGACAGAAGGACCATGGATGAATCTCGCCGCCGACCCCCGTATCTCCATTCACGCACCCAATTTGCAGTGTACACCAGATAGAAATACGGAGTCGCACCACTCCTCTACAATAAGCAGAGTAGCAGCATTCATGTATAACAGGGGAATCCTTCTTATCAGATGTACTCAAATCGGTGACAAGGCTATGACACGCTCCACACTGGGTGCAATCACTCGAAGTAAAGCAAGATTACCATGACCTTGCACCTATCTCTCTAATCAATGAACAACTGTCTGCCGTAATCAATATAATCAATTTAGCAATGTTTTGACAGATAGGCACCTTGTCAGCATTTACTTTAAGCGCAGAAAAGACCGGGGATATCGAGTAACAGCCCTTCATCATGAGCCATCTAAGCAAAAGCGTTACGGGTTAAACTAGTTTAAAAAACATGGTAATGTTAAGGCTGGAATAAATTTGCATAACTTGCAAATATCTAATAACACTATGAATATAAGCGCATTAAAATCAGCTTTGGCTTAGTCAGAAATGTGTATTATATTATCCTAGAGAAGGAAGGCTTGCTACTTATGTAGCACATAGATGTTGCAGAGCGGTATACATACACAGAATCAAACAAACTCAGCAGTGTCATCATTATTTGCTAAAGTATGAAACTTAACTGCCTAGGTCAGACAGCTCTCCCCCGCTATTGTTTCATCGGCACTAAACAACATTGTGCGCGGATCTATATACATTGCCTATCATCAGGACCTTAGCATAACTACAACAATTAAGATCGCACCCAAACCTGAAACACTAACGGTGGCACAAGCAGACGCGAGTACCCTTCGTCAGTCACGATGTGCACGCAATTACAATTTGGGTCCTGCCATGGATTTGATAGTTCTTGGCATGAATTTTGCCTATTGAATGGTTTACGCAAATGCAAGATGTCCAACAAAGGCGCACCGAAATGACGGACCGTACTGACTGCTCGAGAGCGTAATCTCTTGAAGTCAGTTAATGATAACAATGTGTCACTAGAGAAGAAAGTGAACGTGTGTCATTATTCAGTTAACCGTGTAACATGTATTTTCACATTTGCGATTTAAGTTGCATCTTTGCATTAAAATATCGGATTATAAATGCAACTTCAATCAAAGGAAAATGTCACTTAATGCTTATATCCATAACACATGGTTTCACATTTTAGTTTGCAATCTGTAATTAGACCACTGAAAATATATCCCCGTTGCGGCACTACGGTGTTGACAAATCGTTATACTCTAAAGGCTTAAGTTAGAGATCGTAATTCGTTCATGCAGATCAAAATGTTATACGAGCTTGTACGTAGATGACTTCAACTATTTGGTGGGAAACATTTCGTCTCTACCTACAGCACAGCATAGATGGGATGCGGCAGAATGGACGTTTTCTCCAGGAATGATCGCTTGACTTAGATAACACCACAGACCAAAACAATACTTGTCACCGTTATTTAGCCTGTTCATCCAGGCTGCAGTACGGATCAAGTCCAACAATTCCAATTAATTGCTTCCTCTCTGGTTTAGTTTCGCTTGAGTTGGCAACATGTATGTCAGAACACATTCCCGAGTAAAAGTTCGTTTTATAACTAATTTTTCGGATCGCCTGCATTATTATAAACAAGTGTATGTCACTAAAAAGCTAGCTGAGAAACGTATATGCCTGGTGGAATAAATTTAGTTTAAATTAAAAGCTAATTTTAGGATACTAGGGAATCGCTGGATTTAAAGAACAGAAGTTCAGAGTGCAACTTGCAGATTGAAAATTGTGTATCCCTTTTTTGTTTGATAGTGAATAATTTTGCTATTTTTTTGTATGTCTACGTTACCACTGTGGCCAAGGCAAGTGTGTGCCTTTTCTCCAACGTCGACTACAACATGCCTATCATAGTTAAGTTTGCAAAATGATCAACTGACTAAACCTTGTCCACTCTAACGTGAAGTAAGTGACTTCCGTTTATTACCTATTAAGCAAATCAGAATTTGTGTTTTGCTGCTGCCTGAAGAGTTTTATTTGTCAACACATAAACTAGTAAGATAATGTAAACATAAGTCAAATGATCCATTAGTTGCATAAATTATATGAACACGCTGGCTGTTCGTTGTCAAATCCAACTGAATTTGTTTGGTTCATCGCAATGTGCTTACCAGCCTCACAGGTCAGTTACCTATTCAGAAATGCACCACACGGATTGAATCACCCTACTTTGGCTCATCATTGGAACGTATACCCTCAGTCAACTGAGTGGATAGCACCAATATCCAGCAGCTTTTGCCCATGAGCTATGTGGAACGATAATCGACCATCATGGATTGAAATCTAAGTGCGATGTATCTCGATGCAGCTTCCACGGCCCACTAATACTATGTTCCAATATGGCATAACTATCCTATGGTTCTTTCCTGGATTGGTAACTTACCTACACGGCTTGAAACCTAGTTGCAATAAACCACATAAAAAGAATACATAACACCGTCTACCATTTAGTGGTTCAAAAGTTGTGTTGTGAGAAACAATACGATCTTGCAGGGATAATGTGTAGGGCTGTCTACAGAATACAACTTGCCATCGAACTGATGGCGTACAATGAGTTGCCCATTAGTTTCTTTACAAGCTAGGCACCACGACGAATTAGTTGTAACCATTCGCTTGGGTTGCGTTACACATTCTTACGTTTGTTTGACTCAATATTGGTCCTCTGCGGTAAAGAGCGAAAAGTTGGGATGCACTGTGTATAAGGAAATCGTTTAAAGTTGGTATGTTTCACATTTATTATCACGGTCATCACAAATATTTTGACATTTGAATTGTCGCGCCTGTGATTTCGTATCCCTTGACGTGAATATGTGCTGAATTTTGTTGTGGGTACCAGGTTACCAAACCTAGCGCTTAAGGATTCGGGAAGGTTATTCTTTTTAGCCCACTGCCTGCAAGCATCTGGTGTCCATCATACTGAGCAGACTTTCTCTTAATCGCGAATCAATACAACGGGAAGAACAAACCGCATTCTGCCTTGCTCGTGGCTGCATTAATCAAATGTTCAAAATTGATGGTATTCTCAAGCTCCCTCACGTGCGCAAAAATCCAACTTTGTTGTGTGACTTTATACACATGCTTCCTTGGATTATGAGGACACAACTACATTGGGGAAATTTCAGTTTAAAAAATGTGCCCATGGAATGCTGTTTCTCGGGCTGCACGTTGCGTGCTATACTCTGTCTGACCTCATGTAAAGCTACGGCTTATTGTAGACTTTCAACCTTTTTGTTCCAATTAACGACGTTAGAAAGAGATACTCTGTCCCCCCTATTAGTCTTCAAGATTGCTATGGAAAATTATTTGTACAGTGAAGCTGAGCCCTACTAGTACATTGTTGCTATGAACAACGCCGATCACACCATTTTGCTGCGTGACGGGCTACAAGAGGTCCAAATTACTTTTAACCGTTTGGTGTCTAAGGCATTAAACAATGGGATGCACGTTTCATTGTCGAAATGCAAAAAAACGTTTACAAGACTGGCGGAAGCCTGCGCCTGCACACATTGGTTTAGGGACACCGGAGTTAATGTGGAGCTTGTCTAAATGTAAAGGATTATTGCCGTTAGCAGAGCTGTTTTAGATGCATAATAATTATGTTTACCATAGTATGTTTGGCACGGATTATGCTGAAGGCAAGAACGATCTTTCACTTCAGTAAAAACCCGGTCAAATATAGCTCTCTATGCTATAAACTATCAATAAAGCTCATGTCATTTGTCAAAGTGGCAAAATTTCGAAGCAGACTCGCAATTACCTAGTTTTTACTAAATAACTTTATATATATTTACAAGGAAAATAGCCCCTAAATTTGTTATTCCAAGTGAGGTCCAAAAATATATAAACAACAATGCTTTCATATGTAGGCTTTGGCCTCAAACTATCACCAGTGTATTAATACATGAAAAGCATATCACAATACCCGCCTTTGCATGTCACCCATGCAAGAGCATGAATATATCTGTACATACTTATATATGCCGCTATTGACAAAGAAAATATACGTGTCATTATTATTATTTTCGATTATGAATGAGTGGACGGATTTCCGTATGATTCAAGTTGGTTCACCGCAATTAGATTCCAAACCGCATAGGTAAGCTACCAATCCGGAAAAGCACCAGAGGAGCATTTCATCCTATTGGGGCGCTTCAGTTAGCGCATCAGTTGGTCCCTTACTGGGGATCGAACCCATGACTGCTAGAGGCTAACGCCAATTTGCCAGCAGCTTAAGCCACTGTGCCATGGGGACGACAGCCGACCATTACGAATTGAAACATAACTACAATATAGCCGGACCCATCTTCCAATGCTTTGCAGGTTATTGCCCGTGCAGAGGACAGTGCTTGATCGTCACAGTGCCCCGTGAATCCACACAGCAATTTCAAATACTGGTAGGGCTTGGATTTTTGATTACGAATGAGTAGATGGATTTCGGTATGATTCAAGTTGGTTTATCACAATTATATGTTATTTTAGAATTTTATAACTTTTTAGAATGTGTGTTATTTCAAGAGATCATCTTATTTCTATAAGCTAAGACACGTGTAGCACCGTCATGGCATCCGTCTCTCCATCAAATTGCGGGTTAATTATGACACGCTCAAAGTCGTACCGTTGTGCAGTTACGAGCAACGGCATGTTGGCAACACTGAATTCCACTGGCTCGCTCGCTCTGAAAATCGGTTCTTGCGGTACACTGCCCGTGTTAGTTAGCCGGTACATATAATAAAATGCTAATTTTTCACAGAGGTTCTTTGGTGAAATCACACATGCATGAGAAACCCATCCCGCTGCGTCATCTACACTGGTTTCAACGGAAGATGGGCATGACCGTTCAACTTCCTGCTTCGGACGCTGTTCCCGATAGCAGACATGGCTAGATGAGACAGCAAGATGAATACTTACTGGTTGGAGACGCAGTATGAGAAAGGTGAGGAAAGATTTGGCATTGGAGGTTTGGACTTAATTCACAATTTGGGATTTCAGCGACAGGTTGTTGCTGGTTGGATAACCTGGTATTCTATAAAGAAGACAATCAGTCGCGGACGTGTATCTCCACGTTTTGTGGTAATGCTTCCCTTGATAATACATTACATTAAAATAAAATCCTTTAGTGCAAATTGAAGAAAAATGTTTGGATATTATTTCCTGGTTAATTAAAGCTTCCTATTCAAAATGGTCAAAAGAGCACAATATGTTTACCACATATTGTGATCCTTAAATAGTACATGTATAATTATATTTTTATACATATGTATATATATGCGTATATATATATTCTACATGTACTCGGTCATGCTGTGCGGTTGCTCAGTGTCGGCAAATGATAATGCATAAAAAGAGAAATATAAACTTTGTAATATGTGTAGTTTCGAATCAGTTGTTGTTATTCAATGAGGTTAGTTCTACATTTTTCTTGCTGAATAAACATGAAGGAAATAATGCTTACCTTTGTAATCAATATAGTTGCACAACTCTTGTTAGTACACATAGTTTTGCGCTGTAACCTCACCGGTTCATCGACGGAGATTATCAGATTTGCCGACTATATAACATGCAAAATTTATTCATCCGTATGAAAAGCAATCGTTACCTAAACCCAACTTTCAGACTTCAGAAGTCTGGCTATGACATTTGCTGATTGTGAATACAAACGCCAAAAAATTAGAAGTGTGCATACTCTTGAATTGCAATGGAGTTATTTTAGACACTGTTTGATTAATTGAAAACGAAAAAAGTGCCACTTTTCAGACATGGAGTGTCAAGTTTGATGACACTAAACCTGAAAAATATAACTGTCGCTGTAACTAGCAGTCCGTACATAGATCATACTGGCACACTTCAAATGTCTTGTCATGAGCATTGTTAACTGTAATCACAAACGTGTTGTTGTAGCTCACTGTGTTTAAATATAGAAGTAAAAAGGAAAACCTCACCCTTACTATACATGTAGTTTCATGATGCATGTATGTTTTTAATGCAATTTTGCTTTTTCATTATTTGGTGGCAATAAAACGTAAGAAATGAAAAATCTTACCTTTATAGTAGAATTAGTTTCATGATACCTGTTGGTATACAATATGTTTTGACATTTTATCTGCAAATATGCAAGTTGGCAGAGTTGCCGACTCTAGAACACGCAACATATAATTGCCTATGTGATTAACAATCGGTGCTTAGGTCCAACACGAACGCTACAAATGATCGCCCCTGATATTTGTTGCATGTGATTACCAAAGACTAAAGAAAGGGAATTGAACTATCTTACACTGATATGTCGTATCAGTATGAATCCTCTGAATAGGAGGAATGAAGACATCATCACCTTTGAAATTCCAGCCAAGATTTTTGACTGTGCGACGGTGCTGAGTAATCATTGTACTGTAAGCCGCGTGTCTTTACGAAGAGTTGGATGGTTGCTATTCCGCTGCCTTACAATTCAAGTTCGTGAGATAACATCCCTGGCAGCGCGAGTAAATTCAAAAATGCTGTTGGATACTACACTGCTTCATCTGCTTCCAAAACAGTGTCGACGGACTTATAGGCGACTGTGTTTCTTGGAATGTTAGAATAAATAATAAATTGCATCTCGTCAACGTCCGCAAGAACAGCTCGTTCACTCAGCCAATTTTGATTTGGATAATAGGTTTGAATATTTGAAGTACTTTTTAGCGTTCGTCTTTTGATTCCACAAAATTGCAGATGTTATGAGGCATGGAAATACCTCCAGAAGTAAGACAAACTGACAACTTTTGTTCACAATATCCAGCAATTTAATTAGGAATACCTCAGTAGATTGAACTTGTTAAAGCTGGGCAGGAACATTTACAGTTAATTTAACGCCTTTATATGTTACCACAAAAAGGGCATTTCTGACAAGCTGTAATCTCATCCCAGTGGAATTAAAACAAGTTTGTCTGAAATCTGCGAGCAATAATAATGCATTCCCAAATGGTTGGCTGTTTCTACGCAATAATGCCATGATCAATCAAGTGCGTCCAGCAAATTTTGTGCGCTATGTTGCATTCACCCCACAACATAATTGTACACTTCTGCCATACCGTTCCTATGCTGGACGGTTTACAAATGTTGCATATGGGAGTGCCACTGATTTGCATGTTCGATGGTAATTTCAAAGTGCAATGAGCCGTTCTTCCACATTTTAACTGTCGCAGCTAGTTGGGAGGAAGCAAAAGAAAGGCTAGGATTTTTAAGACCTAATTGCCGCAACAATCCATCGAAGAATAAACGTTTGACCACTTCTTCCAGACCCACGTAAGAAAAGGAGTACCGCAACAGCCGCATTGGCAGTTGAAGTTATTTGATCAAAAATGCCTTTTTTGCTTAATTGTCAGCCTAGGATTATTGAACTTCACATATGATGAAAAGTCGCCCGTGTTTAAGTTAGTTCACGACGCACAAGTCGTCAATTATTAGCAATGCTACCTTGTATATTTCTAATAAAAATCCCATGCCCCTATCGACATTTTCCTTGCTTACGCGACCGAAATCTGCATATATGTGCGACATATATTTCGCCCACGTTTCTGTTGCAGAATGATAGTAGACGGTCGATTTGATTATAAACCATACGCAAATTAATTGCAATGTGACGTGTTGCACAATTCATGTAGGCCTAAATTAAATGTCGGTCGTTTTCCCATAAATCAAGGCATGGCGGAACGTGGCATGTGTAACGCCGCTGACAATTTGCAATTGCTTTTAAATCTTAGGACATTGATCAAAAACATGCGAATATACAGAACGCAACTTGATTGGTATGCACGGTTGACAGCCTATCTATGATAGTTTCCTTGTAAATGCCAGATGATCCGTTGACTATCACTCACAGTTTGCATCAAACAAATGATGTTCTACTCAAATTTCAAGTGTACGGCGTGGGCACTTTGGAATACATCCGTTTCTTTGAAAAACCCTTCACGTTCACGTAACGTAAAGAAGGCAGTTAATGTTGTAACCGTCGGATTCAAGACCATTTGGTGAACATTTGCAGCTGTGAAATAAAGCCTTTTTTTCTGTTCTCCAGATGTACCGCTAGATGAACGGCAAATGGACTTCGTGCATGTATCGGAAATGAAAGGATACACCCTACAGCTTTATTGCGGCTCATGTTTCCCCTAGCCTGATACCGCTAGTGTATACCCGTATCCAAATAATTTCCGTCGGGTTACAGTACAAAACTGCCAAGTTGCTTCTCTTATACACGCATTTAGATTTTTATTTAATGAAATTAACGGAGTTGCAGTATTCCGTGTTTAAGCGCCTTTTACGTTTTTGATAGTAAATGCGAATATGCAACAACCCATCCATTATAGACATAGATGTCACTGTTTTGCAATTTTAAATTAATTATGTTACCGCCGTCCCCTGTTGATCGTCCTCCATAATTTTCCATAACGGTGTTAATTATCCATACTCGGAGATCCCGTTTTGAGCATTTCCGTCTATCGTGTATGTTAAGTTTGGATTCATTGAATCGCAGAGTCCATGTATCATCATATTTGTCACAACTTCATGCAAGTCCCTAACGACGACATGGTTAGGTAATTCAGTGTATCGTACATCGTCGATTTCGTTGGCATTTATGTTGTCGTAGAGTCATATTAGGATGTGTGCGTGTGGCAATTCTCAATTTTGCCATTCCACTGAGTATATCCAACAAGACACCAAACCAATTATCTCGTGTTTTACCATGAAGTTCATCAGCAATTTTAGCTTTTGTCTGTAATTAGGTATTGTGATGTCATGTCAATCGACAGGCGATTGCCCAGAAAGTAAGAGCTGTCGTACAGCGTCACAAGTTCGATTGCATGTAAATGTAATGAATAAGTCGGGACACCCGTGATGATGAACTTACGCAAATTGCATCTTGAGCGTATTCTTGCATATAACGCGAAATGCCTGCATAAATATTTGACACAATTGTAAGTCACCCACTGTTAGCTGCATTGTCGACATTCATAAATGCATCTCATAAATGAACGTAGTATTATGAGCGAAGCTTGGTCTGCTACAAACAGATGAATAACAAACCAATTGTTTCGATTTTTGCGTACTTATTGACGATGTATTGGTAAAATAATTGTCAGCATTTTAAAGGGTGATGGTTTTCATTCTCTCTAAACGTTAATAGGTAAGAATAAAATTCATTGCGTTGAGTTTCTTATGTGATTCTTCGCCACTGACTAAAATTATCATTTTGACAATAGTTCAACAGTGTATGATGAGATAAAAAGCATAAATTTACAAGACCCACAGGATGGATATGCAAAAGAAAATTAATATAAATATGTCCCGACGTGGAACGAATTCACAGTGGTTAAAACATTGCACTTTATCAAACTGCTGTATAGTGTTTATCCCTAAAAAGAATGTCTAAGTGTCTTTCGAATGGCTTCATGTCTGGTGCGTTCACCACTTATCTTGGTAATGCATTCCAGTGAGAACTGATTGTAATTGAGTAAAAATACTTTCTACATTTCATCCGGGAGTGTTGCGTTATTAGTTTCAGGTGATTGACTGGGCTTCGTTTTTAAGTGTTTATAGTCAGCCGTGATGTACGTAGACGCTCTCTTTCAGTTAGGATCTGGTATGTGAGAGTAAGATCTCTGCGAATCCGTCAGTATTCTAATGAGAACACACCGAACACACGAAGACGAAGTTCGTAACTTAGGCCGGACAGTCTGCGCGTTGCTTTTATAGGTCATATTTGGGGTTGTTCAAATAGGCGAATGTTTCTATTTTAACAATGGACACCAGGTCTGACTTGCATGTTCAACGTGAGGGTGAATGTAGGAGTTAATCAGCAATGGTAATAACCCTCGCTCAAAGGTGCAGAGAGCTCGCCTCAAAAACCTCAATTTCAAGTTCACCACATTTGCTTCCTTCGAACATTATAGTGAATTGTCGAGATTCTCTTGCACGATTACACCTAAGTTCCGTTCACTTGTCATGTGTTGCAGGACGTGTTGCCCTAAAATATATGTGTTGACGAAGCTGCTGAGCGCCTTTAGAAAGTGGCATTTTGTAGGGTTCAGTGGGAGCTGATTCCTTTCTGTCCCTTCGGTAGTCCGAGTCAGATCTTCCTGGAGGTAGACGCGGTCGGATGCTGAGCAAATTTATCTGCATATTTTTGACACGTCCGCAAATATTTGCATTGGAGATAGAATGTCTGCTGGAAGCTCAGTAATGTAGACTACAAACAATAGCGCGCCGAGGACGGATCCTTGGGGCACACCACTGGAGACGCACAGACTTACCGACCGAGTGTCGGCTACTCTTATTTCCATTATTCTGTCGTGTAAGTAGTTTTCTAATCAGGTGAACAGGGAAGCGTTTATACCGCAGGCAGTAAGCTTTTGGAGGAGAAAGAAGTGATTGATCCTGACGAATGCTTTAGAAAAATCTAGGTTCTCCTTCATCAGCTGCTCTGGTCCATGAATCCCGAGTAATCAGCAAATTAGTGAGACAAATTCGTCTGCGTTTGAAATCAAGTTGGGCATGATCGCGTCAGTTCACCTGCGATTACCGATTCCATTACCTTTAAAAAATATAAAGGAGATGAATAGGTCGGTATTTGGCAGTATCTTATCGCTTACCTTTGCATGTTGAAGTAATAATTACATTTGTTCACTCAGATGGGAGTGTATGGGAGTTACGCAGACCCTGGAAAAAGATTCCCACTGGTACAGCTATGGTGGGATAAAGGGTTTTCAGGACTTTTGTGCAGCTCATGTCAATTCCAGGGGCAATGTACCCTTGGGTGTATTGTCATTTGCTTGCAACAGCTGCTGGATTAATAGTGACGATATATAAGCCAACGAGATTTGTTGTGAGATGATAGAGCGAAAGTTCTATGGTATTTGTAGCTACCGAGGCAAACTGCAGATGTAGAGTGTTCGCGGCGTCCACAGCAGTAGTTGTTAGGCCACTGTCCATATTGGGTGTGGTATTCTTGGATTAACCTTTATTTTGCCATTCACATATCTGTAAATTAGTTTGGTGTTACTCATAAATTTCATCACAATTTTCCCCTGTCACTCGTACTTATCCACTCTATAATGCGACGAGCAGTAGTTTCTGATGAGTTTGCGATTCTGTTGTGTGATAGCACATGGGATAAACGAATATTGCCTCCAGAGTACATACCTGCTCTTTATCTATGTACGCCTTTCTGCTCCCGATCCACGTATTGGTCCGGCGAAATGATGTTAATGGTACAACCTTCGATGCTGATTTTATGACCCGGTTAATTTTGTTTTCAGTTTGTTTCACGTGTCATTCGCGGAGCTGCACGTCTGCAGTTTCAGTCAACGGTCGCTGCTAAGTTGTGCAGCTTAAACTATTCCGTAATATTTCGTTGCGTTACCTTTTATTTAGCAACAATTATGGCATAAAACGTATAAGCAATGTTAAGACTGAATGGTCGCTACTGCCCAGTGGAGGATCGTATGCTGCTGACTCGATAATCAACTCTTCATTAGTCAGGATTAAGTACAGGAGTGATCGCTTGTTTGAACCGTGGTGTCCGGTTGCCCTATGCACATAGTTATACAAAACTGCCATATAAATGAATTCGAGGTTTTGATTTAAATGATGGCCCATTAGGGGACATTGATACTATTGAAGGAAAATTAAAGTCACCTAGTATAAGATGGTGAGAGTACGTTTGTGAAACAGCATAGCGGAGGGCTTTTAACAGAATGTTATCGCTGTCTGCTGATGTGTTCGGAGACCTAAAGATAACTGCTAAGAGGCAAGCATCATTCGTCTTATGTGAACCAACATATCGACCTGCTAGGTGCAGTCGGCAAAATAGTGCGTCGGGAATAACAAGGGAATTTCCAGTTAAATCCCCGCATTTCAAATAATTTAGATAATAGAGAGCAACACCGCCACCGCGAGATGGACGATCATTTTGAATGACTGACATCACACAGAGTTCAATCTCTAGATCAAGTATATCGTTCATGAGCCAAGTTTTAGTAACTTCGATGATGTCCCAAGTTTATGTTTCATGTAGAATGCACAGTTCGGAGAGCTCGGAATACAACCCTTGATTGTTGATGCAGCAGTATTTCATTTGTTGGCGCATCAGGAGCTCGGTTCGCTGTGAACGATTGGCAAAAATAGCGCCCGTCCACTGAAGTTTTTAAAACGGTTGTTAGCACGGTTGTCTGATTTGAGATCGTTTCATTTGAGGCTAGCTTATTTGTATCTGAGGTCTGTACTAATTGAAAGAATGGTATTAACCAAACTGCCAGTGGCCCATATTTCCTATTTTCATGCTATGCTTGGATGGACACTGAAACCATTCCGGCCGCAGCCAAGGTACATTTCAAAATTAGGGGGCCGATACCTTGGTGGGTTTTGGAAGCAATTAGACGGTTGACGTCAAAAGCCATGACATTGTGCATATCGTAGGGTGCTGCGATGTATCTCCTTCTTCGATGTGCTCCTGTTATTCGTTTCTATTGTCTTGCTTCAATTCTGGCACACTGTGAACATGTACCACTTTCTTCATCAAATTTTGACGTGAGGAACTAGGGTTGGGTTTCCGTTTCTGCCTTTCCGCCCATGGCATGTGAAGAAAAAAGCGGGCACTGACCGAAGATTTCACTTGTATGTGGCTTGTTAAGAGAACATCTTCCAGGTTGCCTGTGTTGCTAAACGTTACTCCCAGTAATAGAGGTTAAGTTACGTATGGATATGATGGATTTCATGAAAGTCATGTAAGACTAGTTGGGAAAACTGTCAGTCCGAGTGCGCAAGTTATCTCAGCCCAGCGGTTTTGCTCCCCGGCTTGCCTACATTTTAGCCATTTGCTATTGGGTTCTGGGAGGTTTGAACATATTACTGCCATCGTCTTTTGGTTGCCTAGTAACTGATTGTTCTGCAGTTCCTTGTGAGCGTAGGTTTGCCGAGGGCGCGTGTGTGACTTGTCTTCCGTAGACCATAGGCCAAGGCTACAATAATAATTTTTTACCTGCAACGACCTTGGTTCCACTATATGGATAGGCAAATTGTTGTTGCTCGGGTACTGAAGTAGATGATGGTGCTATCTGTGCGTAACTCTGAATGATTTGGAGCATTAGCTGAGACTTGGGAGACCATTCAACCGGCATGATTTCGCGGCTGTTTTTCACTAACTCTATTTGCCTTTCGCTGGACTGGATAGCTTTGTTGTTAAAGAGCTTTCGCCGTTTAACATGTCGGGAATTCTGGCTACCTAATGCACTAATCCGCAACTCGAGTTCTAAGACTTTCACTTTCAATACCGCGATCAG
Organism: Dicrocoelium dendriticum; assembly: GCA_944474145.2. Classification (NCBI taxonomy): domain Eukaryota; kingdom Metazoa; phylum Platyhelminthes; class Trematoda; order Plagiorchiida; family Dicrocoeliidae; genus Dicrocoelium; species Dicrocoelium dendriticum. The sequence goes on along the minus strand of OX104063.1, from coordinate 263,840,838 downwards.
TTCCCTTTGTTCCCCAGACCTAAAGGCGAACGCTTCCCAAATTATCCTAAGGGTTTGAACAATCTTAATTATCGGAACATCTGAACATAAGTCACAGAACCGCAACAAATCTGTACTACGCTGTTAGCTCCGTTAAGTGTAATGACATTTGTTGCATCGTAAGAGTTCGCACAAAAGACACCCGTGATTTTCGAGAGGTTCTCAGTTCCCCGCTTGTCTGAGGTGCGGTTGACCTTGGGTTTGTTTCTCACTGGATTCCCGGTTGATAAACTTCTCCGGCCAATGGCTCAATGGCTGGTATGCACTTTAAGATTGCGCTGCTCACGCCGTTTGAGCTGCCTGAGTCGTCTGCTCCGGTCAGCGGGTTTGGTGGTGATGCGTCACTAGGCACAAGCGTCGCCAAAATCACACGGGCTTTTCGCAGCGAACTGCACGTAAAAATATGGTGGTAACATGCGATGACAAAAATGTCTGTACCTATGGCATACAGTGGTGCACATTACTATATATTGTCTTACAGGCTTATAGAAGCTCCGTCGAATGTTATCCCAAATATATTGATGAAGCTCAAATAAGCAAGGTTACTCAAATTGGCCTTAGTGAATAGACTGCCAAAGATTTTGTTCCTGGTGTGCCAGTGTGTCGTTGGACACCGTTGTATAGAGCCCAGTGATCGAAACGGCTGAGCGTTTTCCGAAGCTGAGACACAAGAATGTGTGAGGATAAGTTCAAGTTAACACAGAGCAAAGGATTGCAAAATTGGCGCGCACACGCTGACAAGGTCAGTGTGTGGCGAAACAAATACGCAGTTTTAACGGTGAAGTGAAACACATCAGCAGCATTCTAAAAAATGGTAAGATATTGAACAATTAAAAATGTATCACGGATAAAATAGCATGTGCCTGAAAGTGCCGTGTTATCGTAAGGGCAAAAGTTAAAATTTATAAGATCGAATTGTATAAAGTGCCGTTATAGTTCAGTAAACGCGTGAGCAACTACAAAGAAAACGACAACACTCGCAAGCGTGTTGCCTCATTTGACAGTTGTGGTATGTCAGTCTAGTTTAGACACATCAAGGCTACTCACATGGACACTTCTGCATGCATCATCGCCGCCAACTTGCGGAGAGGACCGTTAAGTACATACTTAGTTTCGCCTAATTTCGTCTTCTAAGCGAAACTGACTATATCAAGTACCACAAGTTGGAAAGCGTTTCATGAAGGCGTTTTTTGAAAAGCCTTACTATAAGGACAAGGATAACTTGAGTTGTAAGGGCATTCCAGGCATAGGATACACGGGGGAAAAACATGTCGTCGGCAATCAAGTCGACTGTGGCGCGCAGCCAGTTTTTGTTGATGGCCTCTCAGTTTGTATTTTGGCTCAACTGCAACAGTTTGCGACATGGGTGAGTTAGGTTCGTCAGTATTAAGTAAACCATGATTAGGTCTCTTCGCTGACATTGATATGCACCACTGTACAATCTCAGTGACTGCAGTCTACACTGGTAGGAAAGAGGAAACCATTATTTAACGAATTTGGTCGCTCTAGGTTGCGGAGCTTCAAGTGCATCTGTGTGGCGCTTACGCTAGGGGCGCCAGGCCTGGATTGCCTATTCCCATTGAGGCCTCGTTTAGGCCTTCAGCATTTGCGAATTGACAGATGGCTTAAAACTGCCGAAAGCCCTCCGCAAGAGTCCAAGGTGTTGGCTGGCTCTTTTTGAGGACTTTTCTATATGTCTCTTACAATCAAGTTCCTAATGCACTATCACTGGGAGGTCGACTCCTTAGGAAGCATGTTGTAACTGCTGCTCCCCAAGTTGATATTTCATGGATAATCCGATGGCGGATACTTACGAGTTTGCACTTGGTCCCGTCAAACTGAAGCCGGTTATCTGATGACCGGGCAGAGCATCGTAGCATCAATGTGTTTTTGCAATTTTTCTCAGCGGATCTTTTCTTCGATGAAGAACAATGTCTTGCTACCTGCAGTCTGGCTGCAAGTCGCACCGCACGTACCTGAGCCATACTCTGTCTGAGTTCCTCAGTTCGATTAGCTATTGTCTGTCCCACTGCTTCTCATGCGAGAGCGCGACGACCTAAGCTAAGTATTCTGCGAGACATTACTCAGGTGAACTAAGATAAATTGATAGTCAATTAAAATGAAATAAAATTCTATGGCAACCGCATATAAATTTGCTAAATAATAGCATATGGCAAGCCCAAACTAGAAACCATAACAAAACTTATACATTCAATGAATGTGTTTACATTCAAATAATTATGGAACTGCAGTGTAAAAAGAAATAGCTTAAAAAACAAAATTTAAGAAAAAGGAAATGCTAAACATTAATCATGAATTGAACGCTGTGTTATCCAGACGGCCTTTTTAAATTTGTGTCACAAGAAATATTCAGCCTTTGCCGATCGTAATATAACCTAGAATATCTAATAATATCCATACATTGATATACAGTGTAGGTTACCAAATACATCCTAGCCTATCGAAGATTTTAAAGATTAAAAGTTTATACTAATTGGCAGATATATACATATATAAAGTGCGTAAATGCAGATATATGTATTTATAAATATATATGTTGCATTCATGTTTCTTCTTCGCCGCAGTTGGATTAAACCTACTTACACTTAAACTAGGTCCTTTAAGCCTGGAAAAAATTTATTCCACTTTAATTGGTTTCTTCTGCCTATCTGAATAATCTGCTTACTAGTGCAGGTGGCTTACACTAAGTGCGCTTATATTCGTTAACTTTATTTCGGTTGTGGTATATTTCGAGTAACTTTGGACATTTTGTAATTATCGCTTTTTCGTTCATAACCAACTTACTTCATACGCTAATTGAGGGAAGATTTATGTATGCATAGCCGTATGCTTTAACACATATAATTATTTGATAATCGTATTTCAAGTAATTGGCTGTTGCTTGATATCCCCCATGTGGCTGCAGTTGATGTGCAAGCTGACAAGGTGCCTACCTGTCTATTACCCATTAACTCATCCATACAGGCTCTAGTAGGCAGTTGGTCCATTCTGGAGGGGACGTGGTGCACGGTCTTTTTGGCCTTGTTAGGCTCGAATAGTGGTACCAGGCACCCAGTGTGGAGCGGACTACGGTCCAGCCACCGCTTTGTGTGCGTTTGATTCCTCAAATACAGCGTGCTTGTTTTTCCTGTGAAGGAGTGTTGGCTGGCTCGGTTGAAGAAACGTGGTTTCCACCCACATTCTTTCCGGTTTTATTCCTTCGAATTTACACTGTACATGGGGAGTGTGCATGGGGCTATGAATGGTGCAGCGCAAGTCACGCATGGTCCCTGTGTACGCGCAGGCGTCCTATGACTATCCGTATGGATGCCGCACTGACAGTCAAATACGAAACCGCATACAGCCATACATATATATATACATATATAGCAGCGGCATAGAGATCGACAGCAGATTATCATAAATTAAAGAGCGATACTTCGGCTAATTCATCATCACCGCTCTCAATCAGCAGGCTTAAGCTAGTCTGGAAAAGAACCAGACGCCGGCGTTTCGACCTTTTGTATCTTATCAACGGTGCGCCTTCAAGCGTACCCATGCCGGGTTCCGCCCGCATGACTTCAGGCAGCCAGAGACTATTCATCAGTACTAAAGAACGATACTTTTTGAATTTTTGGGTGATAAAAAGGCAGAATATCAAGTTTATGCAAGAAACCAAATAAATATTTTAGCAGTCATTCAAGGTGGCTTAAAATCACCGGAAACCATAAGACTGCGTCGTAGACAATTCTCATTTGATAATTGTTACTAGTTAATACATTGGGTCGAAACAATATAATGGGATTTTTTCCTAACTTATTTATGCGTTAATTCAAACCAAATACCAGGAACTGGTAGCGGCTGCTCATGCGGTGCGTTTGCATAAGCATCAATGATTAATGACAGCAGAGCAATTGCCGTAAACATAGATATGTGTTACTACTGCTACTACTACTTTCAAAAGAATTCGAATGATCCAATAAGAGAAGCCGTATGAATTTACATTTTTTGATATAATGCAAAGGCTATAGAATGAAAGACATACACCATTGCAGCTGAAAAATCAGCGGAATTAACAGTCTTCCGAAAACTTCTAAAAGCATTGATGTACATGCAGTTTGGCGATAATGTTGAGATCCATTTGTTGGTACTGAATTAATCCTGGCCGTTGTCCACATATCCGTTATTACACCTTTAGTGACGCATTTGTTAAGGATATTTGGTAAAGGCAGTTACAAGAATCTGCACACACCTTCCAAGCTAATGGTGACAGAGCATCCGGACAAAAAGCTTGGTTTGCCTTTAATACTTTGAGTATCTTGTGATCATCGTTTTGAATGAAGCGGGCAGCTGGAATTGACCTAATGAAGGAGGGCATGGAATGTTAACTTAATGAGGCCAAACTAAACTCAGGATGCTTACACCATTGCCGCGTCAATAACTGCGCAACATGAAAAGCAAAATGCAGGATTTCTTTATTTCAGTTTGAGGATAATGAAACTATGTACATGCCCAAGGGTGAAATCAACTTGATATGCAGCCGACTAAAGCTGCACCACCTCTACTCAACAACCCATTTAAATTAGCTGCGGCTTATTATTAATTAATTGAAATTAGTTTAAGGGTACTGTTAAATAGTTGGTAAATATAAGAGGCATTGTTGTGCGTTTGTTTTCAATCTCGCATTTAGAATAGCTACATGGTGCCAAATTTGATGCGTTAAATGCGCTTGATTAAATATTACTCCTAATCTTTTGACTAAGATGCTGTCCCCACTAGTCAGACTATAGACACAAATTTATTATGTTTGTAATGGCTAACTCTTCAGCTGGAATAAATTAGTTAAAGAATCTGTGAGTTTGGCAAGTGATCTTTAGCGAAAATGGTTCTGGTAACACCGCACCACATAATGGGTTTCAAATATTTCGTTTCTCGTAATGAAGGTGAAATAGCGTCAAATGTTAAACAGAGCCAGCATAAGAATTATGTGATAATGCGTACTCAAAAGGTAACTGTGAATTCCGCAATATCGACCTGAATATTAGAGCAAGCCATTAGAATTAAGCCTGCTACTTTACTATTCTTATGCACGCCATTGCGGATTATTTGATGATATGTGCAAATCTGAGAATATACATTACCAAAGTGAGTCATTTTGAAAAAGGAAAAATCCGAAACCTTGAGTCAACGGTACCTTCACATGTTTCGCAGCAAAATAACGTGCTAGTAGGTCTTCTTTTGTGCAGAAATATTAAACAGAAAAATCCTACCACAGCATTATGAGGACAGTAAGAACGAAGTTAAGATAAATTGTATAGCATCACAATTTAGGCTTGGTTATAATAGTTGTTTGTTTTTAAATAATTTGCAAACCATTATCTAAAGTAAGACTACATAACATATATTGAATAGTGCCTTTAGAAATTTGTTCGAAGTACTAAATGCGCCAGTACTTTCCTGGTGGATTACCGGCAAGAGGTATAAATTCGTATGATTACATAATACAGGGCGGTTTTATTACCCTTGTATTTTGCCGTATTTTAGCTTGTAACTCAGTAGCTTCTTTAGGACAGAACATAAGGGCTGGGTCAAGAGTAAAACATAAGCACAACATTAACTGTAACAAAACAGAGTTCAGTGATAAAAACCTCGGAATTTAAACCTATCCGTTAGTTTCCAATGGATTCCTAGATATTGGAATGATGGTCGCTTTGTTCGTTAGCGCAGCAATTACCTTGAATAATCCCTTTCGATGTAGTCCCTCTCTAGCGTTTTGACACAACAATTTTCTCCATTATACGCAAGTTGGTTAAGTAAACTTAAATGACGTATGTTTATCCCAGCAATCCTTCTGCACTAAATACTCATTTAATGAGATAGGTGGATCTGGGTAACGGTGTCCACATGCCTTACGAAAAGTTGTTGAAAAAATATATATTATGGAAAGCAGTTCGTAAAAGGTGCTTTCATATCGGAACCAAAGACATGTAGTGGTAAAACCGTCACTCATACATGGTAATAACTGCGTTTTATTTGATTAAATATATAGAGCATTTAGCTGTTATTTTTTTACATATTATGTACAAAGAAAAGGATGTGTTTTGACGTCACAATTCAGTGAATGACATGCTACTGCATTGGTGAAGGTAACCATAAAAAGGGATTTATTGAAGACCACAAAATTTGCGAAGAAAGCAAGAGGTTCCGACATAATGAAATAGAGTAAACGATGCAACGTAGGAATGCATGGAGAGCTCATAAACAGTGTCAAGAGAAGCGTAGATATTATTCGTCGATTCACCAATAAACCAAATGGAAACATCTTTAATTTTACACATTAGGGTTACTTCAAGCAGAATAATCAAACTGTGAGGAGGCAAATCAAATTCCCTAGCAAAACCTTAATTTAGCAGATGGCAATTTCTGGAATGATATGTGCACAGTTAGATAGGCGCGATTTATCCAACGATTTCAGACGAAACAATGCAAAGGTTACGTAAAATTGTGCATGTGAGAAAGCATGACCTGAACATTTGCGTGTTCATAGCAACTTGGCTAAACGTTGTCGCGCAATATTATGAATGCTCTTTAGCGTCAAGAATCTCATCAGGACATAACCTAATGGTTTTTTGATTCCCATGGTATAAGTAGAAATTCATCACATCTATATTCACTCAAACAGTCTTCATATATTCTGAAAAGCACTGTAAGTCCATATCGGCATTTCAGGAATCGTAAGCAGTGTACATTCCATCTGTCTCTTCAAATTTTAATTTGATTTCATTGAAAATCCGGTGTATGACATTGGAACACACATTAATGCAGACCTAACACAATTTCACTCTCGCTTAACAAATGACCGGTCATTCTTGTTATCACATATGGAGCGCTATACATTTTGTTTCTTTAGCCCACAACCTTAATGTGCTCTTTGATCCATGTTACCCTAGTCAGTGAGCTGATAACTCGCCTTAGGTCACATACATTCCTCACACTACGAACAAGTTATAACCAAAGCCAGCATTTGAATGTCTATGCAAACGTTCTTCCGGCCTGCTGAGTTCTGTTTAAAATTCCCTATTTTATGGGCTTAGATGCATGCAGTATCATTTAGTTACGGTTGCTTTGGAATTTTGTCCACTGGGTTAGCATCCCAAAAACTTAATTAATGCGCAATACCAAACTGTTTGGACATGCCTTCATATATATCTTTTCAGTGAAAACCAATCCGATACTTGGTTGACAACCCGCAGTAAAACCGAACCTTCGAAGCTGCCGGAATTTACATACATAAGGAATATTTCTGCCAGATAATTGGACTATGACTTCGAACGTCTTCACATAGGAAGATGCACATGTTTTCCTCAGATAATGGCTCAAATTTAATTCTGCAGCCTAAATCAGCTATAAATATACTATTGATACGTTAACTGCAAGCAGAAATAATTATGTGTGTTAATCCAATAATGAAAGTTTCTCATCACCACCTTTTATTAAGAAACTTTTAGTGTTCAGAAAATAACATCGGTTATTTTTACAATCCCTGCAGTCTCTGCTGACTTCTGTAACAACGTACACGCTAGCTTTGCTTTCACTGTTTCATCGACCAACTTTTTGTATATTAGAATCAAATTGATATGTCAAAGCTGGTATTTTGGAACAGCAGGTTAAATTTTGGCCAAACGAAGATGCATTATGAATGGGGAGTTACAGTATGCAGTTAAGCATAAAAAGTGTGTGCGCAAATTATTTTAACTGAAGTATGGTTGAGAATGAGATGTTGTCACTAACTGGCATAGCCAAGATACTTTAACATAGGCGACCGACGAGATAATTTTTAGAATATCATCAGTATATTTAAAATCGGTTTACTGAGTTAAATTACGCTGTGCCATCCGCAAACAAATAATTGTTTAAAAGACCGTCCTTAACGGTTACATGCCTCTGTTCAATTCTTCTTTTCAAACAGCATTCGGTACACGCAAAATTCAGAACACCTGCTTGAAGACATATTGTTCTCATATAATGGTGTCTCATTAACTTACGCATGTGAGATATATATAGACAACTTTATACGATAGGAGGAACTTATACTTATAATCCTGCGTTTAAAAGAATTCTAAATCAGGTGTCCTATGTGGCACAACGTGATATTTAAAGAGCCGATTATAGCTTCCGATTACTTCAGCTCAACCTATTGGAACATGAGTACAAGACCAGGAAATATATATTTGCGGATTCCCGTTATTGGATTAAATTTCATGTGTGATTTAATTACCGAAAGTTTTGATCCTGTGAAAACGAACGATAACTTAATAGCAGTTTAATAAGATAGAATATACTGTGCAGTTCAACATATTAATAGACAATTTTTCCGACTAGTGGTATCGAATGTTCTATTCGTCTTTCCAACCAACGTTCATTTCAAGCAAATTCAGCTCAAAAGCGTAAAGTGATAATGTTTTCATAAATTTGGCTTTCATCAAATTACCCATGAGTAACTGTAGAGGCATTGTTCCAAAATGTTAGACATATTGGAGAATGTCATTCAAAGTTTAACCCAAGTGAAAATGTAGATGAACTTTCAGCCAAATGTTTTTGCTTTTTTTGTATGTAGCTTCAAATTGTGTCGAAACCAAAATGTTGCCTATGCTGACACCACAAAACAAAAGAATATGTAAAAGTGTGGCATTCCAACGACCGGCTTACCTTCATCTGATTAACATGTACTGAAAATTGTAAGCTTGTAACACGACCAAAAGTTATTGTCCTCGAGAATATTGAATATTGTATTGTTACAAATGCTGCAGATAAACTTTACGTATGTTCACGGAACTGTAAGCGGTCTAATGCATCTGAATACAGATATGCGAATACAAATTTACAAAAACCGGCGTATCCTTTGTTATTGTCTTGGAGAAGTGCACCAAAAATGCCAGCCTTGGAAGACGGGCCTACTCATTCGGTTCACAAAAGTGGACAGTAAATTTTCTTTAGCTGTGCATTTCAGTACTTGATAAACTTACACTTTGCTGAGCTGAGCAAGTTTTTTTATGAAGTTGCTTACTTGCTACATGAAAATACTGATGAACTGCATCAATTCAAACTGCGTGTTCTAACGAGCGTGCGTTCAAATCGAAAGCACATAATCCGTCGAAATCATAGAAGTACAATTATACGCACACTGGAAAGCCATAACAGGAAGAATCAGTTAAGCACAAAAGGCGGAATTGTTGCAGTTAGGTCTTTTGTCAGAGCTCTACTATTTAAAACGAAATATTGAAGTTTAACAGTTTTCAAGGGGATGCCTGATGTGTTGACAAGGTATCTTTAACGTTTTCTCTTATTTGCAATTGAACAGCGATATTAGATTGTTAACCTAACTGTTAATCCCAATTTCATTAAAAATCCTTGTATTCACAGCGACAAATTTTAAGACGACGCAAATCGCTTGTGCCCATTCGATCTTTTATGGTTTTAATTATACGATGTATGTCCATCTTCAGTAAGTCGTTCAAGGCATGTATCTTCACGAGCAAACATTTAAATGTGCTGATCAGCCACCGAATTTACTAACCAGACGTTGTTAAGTATACATTACCTAATGAATAAATGGAATGCAAAACTTTGTTTATTATAAATTACGCAGTTACGTTAGTTGAAAGTATCCTAACTAAACACATTTATCCTGTCATAAAACAAAATGTCAATGTTCAACAATATACTGAAAATAAACAACAAAAAGTAAAGAAAATGTGGCCTGCGCACTCTGTATGCAGTGGAAACAATAGTACTGGCAAAAGCGCTATATCTGTATCAGTTCTAGTTTTTGAACTTTAGTAATTTCCACTCATTTATGATGGGAAATATATTATATTAGCGTATGTTAATTAAAAAATCATGACTGCAGATTTTGTTGGACATAAGAGGTCAACCACTACACTTGTGAACATCTACGAAATGTTTACGAATACTAAGTAACAAAGTGCGGAAATAGAATTTCTAGAGTAGTGCAATTTTCAACTACCGTGCGCCAGAAGCCATAAAACCTGTTGGCACGCAGATAGAAAATCCACGGATCCTTCGGACGGAAAACTCGCTTCAATGATGCGCATATCACTCCGACGACAGTTTTGGAAGTATACTTGTTAGTTGAACACGTTACGGTTACAAGAATGTAACCCGTTGCATAAACGCACCAGTTCGCTTCTTGTACTCTCGTAAAGAGTCATCAAGTTTTCAATCCTAATAGTAATATTGGAAACTGTTTGGAAGCCTAATCAAAGTAGCAGCAGTTGTCGTTTAGGTATCGCATCAAATCAAACATACAGTGCAACCAAGCTCAAGACATGGTTGAGAGCACATTGCTATCTAATAGGTTATAATAGCTCAACGCTGCTATTGTGCAAACAATGCACCATACCATATGAAGGGTTAGCCAAATACGGCGTACATAGAAAACGGTACACGGTAGAGTGCTATGCGTAAACTCTACGCTCGGCCTAAGCAGTAGACGTAAAACAAATGCAACTTATTGCAACCGTGGTCTTGAAATCAATTCAAAAAATCTACACAATAAATTGACATATGTTTATGGTAAAGTTAATAGGTTAGACTCCTTGTGAATTGCAGCGCGAGATAAAACGGTCAACTATAGCAAATTGTTAACAAGTATTCTGTCAAAGCTGGCATAGTTATAATTAAAGAATAACAAATAAAGTGTAAAATAAATAAACATAAATATGTTTTTTCCATCATTTTCAAACCCGAAGTTTGTTTTGATAGCACTAAAGTGTGAGTGATATGGTTTAAGTAAAAATCCGAATGGCTTTAATATGCGAATGCCATGCAAAGATTGAATGCAATCACTGTACGTCATATCGCTTTGGTCGAATCGGCATGCTCTTGGCATATATACACCTAGTTGTTTCTTCGTATTCCATGTATTTGAGTCTTGCTAGCATGTTACCAGACCCAGAACACCGGGGAAGATAACGTTGACTGTTTTATGTGAGTACCTAAGTTAAAGATGTGAGGTAAAACTCAAAGTTTGATTTCATGTCGAAATGGAAAAAAGTTTGATTGATACGCGAACACATGGACTGTGGTAATTTAAGAGTTGGCCGCAGATTTACTTATTGTGAAGGGTTGCACTAATAGCTTAATCTGTAGAATCTAATTGTTTGTCAAATATATTAGTTCTCAAAAATCGCCTTTAAATTATAGACCTAAATACCTTGAGGAAATCACTTGGGTAAATGAGGTCAGTTGGTCTACGAAGAGTTATCTGACTATACGAAAATGGTCTTCTTCGAAAAGAATGCCTTTGAGCTTATTAAAGTGGTAACTTAAAATTAAAGAAAATTGGTCAGTGATAAGCTTTGGGCCTAAGTAATGTAAACTGCCAGACATCAATGCGGCTTTCTTTCTTTTTTATGCTAATCAAGCATGGATATTTCGATGTGCGAATCGAGGTGTTAATGCATTCTTTGACATTGTACACCTGGCGCATATGACCAATGAGATTTGTGAGAAACAGTCTGGACCGCAGTGTGAGAAGCAAGTGATATCAATGACGTTCTAGATTGGACGCAGCCCCAGTGTCGAAATATGTATATCACTGCGAACAGGTGTCTCCATAGATGGAAATCCTAACATAAGGGAGGTATTTCAAAGCCCGACATTATAGAGTCAGCTTAGATGGTGTGAAGTGCGTTTTCTATGTTAATGAGAGCGACACAGTAGACTGATTTTTGGACAGCATAGCGGCTGTTGCGCAGGTTTAATGCAGATTGCAGCGAAGTCAACAACTTTTGAAACCAAATATTGCAATTGTTTCCACAAATTTCAATGTTAATTGCTTGTGAGTTGCCCATAATTCGAAAACAATTTCCAGCGAAACAACATACATGCTGTCCTTCACATACACTGGAACACAACATACAACGTTTTAAACATAATTCGTGAAATTCGTTGGATCCGATATGTCGCTTAGCTATACCCGAGAGAGTTCACATACGCTGTTTGCGGATGTGACGCAAGGCCTGCAAATCCCACTCTCATGAATTTAGATAATGAAAGTTATTCGTGACTAAAAATAATCATTATTTTGCAGCAACTTATTGTCTGCAGTTAATAGCTTGATGCCATGTCCGTTTCAAATTATTTCGCCAAACCAGTGGTGTGAAAAATTAAAAAAATTTGCATGTAGAATAAAAGCAAGTTTGTTAGTTAACAAGTCAGCTAATGGCCATTTTGATTGACATTAACCCACGCATTGTGAAGCATGTATGTTTTTGCTTGGATAGTGTTACGGCATCTCATATGCTTTAGGTCAAAAACTGATGGACTGCAGGCAGGAAAATATCCTTATTGTGTGTCAACTGAATGGGGCATATTTCCGTGGTATTTCTATGTGGCTACTGAAAATCAGACCTCTGGAACATAAAACACACAGATAAATTTGCTTGCAATTTGAAGCACGTAACATATATAATAAATAATCAGGAAAGACTAGGCCGGAAATGTCCTCTGATAGACAGAGCGAGCGATAACACTAAATAGATCACGCAAGTGACATTATTCATCGCAGTTCGTGTACGGAGCGAAGTTGGTATTATACTGAATTTATCTCAGTGCACCCAATTAAATGGCTGCAACCTAAATGCGAAAGAGAATGCGAATCATGTATAACTATGAGTTGCACTAATCAAAATGATTTTGATGGCTACTAATGAATATGAAAACTCTGATCGCGTAACGGATGCACAAAGCTAAGCGTTTTCAATAATGGCGTATGCTGAAATCAAAACGAGTTATAGGGTACAATTTAACGGAATGGTTGTGAAGGTTAAGCTTCATAAAGTCGGACAAATACACGAATCTTGAATTTAGGCGCACTTCATTTCTTTGTTAGCTACTATAACAGCATACATTCCCATAATATACTATACTATAGTAGTGCATGCCCTTGAGACCAGTTCCAGGATATATTGGTAACACTACACACGCAATTCTCGTACTGCTATTGAGTTTGCGCAGTCCAGTGCAAAATAAATAGCACCCTGGGCCGACGTAGTTCGTCGAGAAATATTGGTGTACGTGTCACATCACCTCTCACAAACTGTAGAGTGCCTAAGTGACATTTAACCACCACTAATCACTTCTTGTTCCCCGGTTCCAAAGCACTCCACATACCTCCATTCATGTCCCCATCTCGCCTCAACCAATATTTGCACCCTAACCCCGAACGAGCCAACTCCTCCGTATCTCCGCCATCGACATCAAGAGCCACAAGTGGAAGCAGGCCTGCACGCCAAAACTCAAGGTTGGATACTGGAATGTGCGCACACTGTGCGCTCGGGACACTAATCATTGACCTACGCGACGAACCGCATTAGTCGCCAGGGAGCTTGCGCGTTACAACACTGATATCGCAGCGCTGATTGAGACCCGACTGGCTGACCAAAAGTAAATTGTGAGAGAATTGTGCTGGGTAACTTTCTACTGGAATGTAAATCCCAAAGCAGCAGCACGTGAACAAGGCGCCGGATTTGCAATTACTGGACACCTGAATGGCCGCTTGATGGGGGAGCCGTTTGGTATCAGCCCGCGGTTGGTGTCGCTCCGTATATGCCTCAGTCGTGGTAAGTTCGCAAAATTTAGTAGCTCGTATGGTCCCACCAAGAGTTATCCGGATTACATGAAAGATCAGTACTACACAAAATTGGCCTCTGTTATAAGGTTTGTGTCAATGATTGATCAACTATTCCTGTTTGTGACTTTAATACGTATGTAGGGCGTGATGCCACAGTGTGGGCTGAGGTGATTGGACCCCACTGGAACGTGATAGTCAATGGAAACAGAGAACGTTTGCTTCCATCGTGTGCCACACATGGCTTGACAATCATGAACACTCAGTTTGCTCTGTACGCTAATGAGATTGCTACATAGACCCACCCACGGAGTGGTCATGCTCACTTGCTGGACTACGTCATTGTACAACGGGACATGCGTGAATTGTGTATAACGAGCTTAATGCATGGAACTCAAGTGAGACTGATCATAAAGTGGTGCGCAGAAAGTTAGACATAAATGTCCACTAATCGTCGTACTTTCCATCGGGTGGCAATCAGAAGAAATACAACGTACGCACTGTTCCGAGTGCAGAATAGAGGCAAGCACTGGAGGATACCAAAACAACCCACATCACCGAAGACGACTCCTCGGCTTCTGTCAGCCTCCTATGAGACCACATAAAGAAGCAAGTGTCCATTGCTACAAAAGTGACGATTAGGTATACAAACTGTAAGCGGCCCGACTGGTTCGAGCAAAACAGCAGGACGATTGGACCATTGATATGAGCGAAAAAGGCGCGTTCATACCGCCTGAGGTTGACCATAACAACGCAATGAAGAGCAAAACGTTATTCTACATTCGAAGGGATCTAGCTAGGGAGCTGCGTCAGCTGCAAAATGCTGGTGGACAATGCAATCTGTGCAGTTGGGATCCTAGCTGAACACCGTCAACAAAAGATTTCTACGACTCCTTGAAAATCTGAATGTTATTTGGACTGCCGCTGTATTACCACATGCTGATGTCTTATTGCATCTTTGGCACAGACACTTTGACACCCAATGTAACAGTCGATCTGAGGTTGAGTGGGACGCACTACACGAGCTGAAACACCACAGCGTACTCTCCGAAATGGAGGACACACTGGGAATGTACGAAACCAGAGAGGGCTTGTTCTTCTATGGAATGGGAAATTCACTGGTGCTGATGGCATAACTAGTGAAATACTGAAGAACGGAGGACCAGTTATGATGCGCCCACTCCACCGTTTGGTGGAAGCCGTCTGGATGGAAGAGCAAGTGCCTGCTGATTTGATGGATGCGCTTGTGCTTCCACTGTAGAAGGGAAAGGATGGAATGCAATACACCAACAATTATGGTAGCATCAACGTATTTAGCTGCGTCGCCAAGATTTTTACCCGCATCTTACTGAAAAGCGTTGTCACACATGAAAGCGAACCGAACGTAGCTGAGTAAAAAGGTGGGTTCCCATCGGGCCGAATTACCATCAACATAGTGTTCGCTGCACGTCGACTACAGGAAAAATCTCGGGAACGCAATCAACCATTGTATTCCCTCTTTGTCGACTTAACCAGACCGTTCGATACAGTGAACCGTAATGCGTTGTGGTTGCTTCTCACAAAATTTGGTTGTATTGAAAAGTTTATTCGTCGGATTCAATGCCTGCATATTGGCATGTTAGCAAGGGTGCAGCTGAGTGGATAGACTTCAGATGACTTTGCCGATTTCTCCAGTGTGAAGCAAGGATGCGTCTAAGCCCCGCACTGTTAAATATCTGTCTGATGGCTGTGATGTCGTGCGCATCAAACATGTGTGAATACGATGAGCATCTGAAGCACTGCATTGATAGGGTTTGCTTAACATCCGTCTCTTTGAAACAAGAAGCTTAGCGCATGAGACAACCAACCGTATGCTGCCGGTTGCTGACGACCTTGCGTCGTTTGCACCTACCGAGGAAGGTCCGCAATGCATGGTGACTGCATTAACTTGCACGACGACCAAGTTTGGACTCATCACATACACATACAAGACCGTATGTCCATTTCACTTGGCAATGGGTGTGCAGCCAATCTGCAGGCAAGAAATACGGATGGCAGATGAAGTACTACAGAGCACATCCGCATTATGCTACCACGGGTATACATTTTCAAGCGACCTGCGGATCACCAACAAACTGCGCGCTATTGTAGCAAAGGGGAGTGACGCGTTTGGGAAACGGGAACATCGCGTGTGGAAGTACATCACGCAATGTTAAAACCATGGTTATGGTGTACACATTCACCGTCCTCTCTTTCTTTATCTATGTTTTTGATAATTCTCTTCAGAACATTACAATCATATTTAAGAGTAAAATAAGGAACTGAAATCAACCCCTTGACTCAAAATACATAGTTCATTAACGGTTCAGTGATGGAGGCTAAAAAGTGACTTTTGACTTGAAGGTTCGATTGCACGTTACCAAGCTTTATCTGAGGCAGTCGATTTCTTCATCGTTCATTCTAACTGGCCAAATGTATGTCGTCAGTTCACACATAAAAAGAGCTCAAGGCTTCTCATCATATCAATTACAATGGAGGATACCCTGGGGGTCGTGGTTGCTCACTATTTGCGCTGCACACAGCGGTGGCTTGAAGTAAGTGCTTCATTTGTACATTGTAAGATGACATGAAAAATCAGGTCACACAATGGCAATGGTGTCAATGTGTATGACCTCCGCCAACACAACATTGAATTTGTGAAACAATCCGGCAATGCAAGGTGACAAAAGCCGTCAATGTGACAACATCCAAATTCAGCTTTCGCTTGAGAATAGACATCGAAAAATTCAGAGCACCGATTACCTTGTACAATACTACTTGCTGCAATTAATTGTATATGTACAACTCCACGTAGATTGCATTTGAAGCTATACAACATAATATGGATTAGGAACACGAAAACAAGGATTAATTTGACACATGAAATTGTGTTTGGTAAATGGTAGTGTAATTCAGAATGACAGCAACATTAAGAGAGATGAAATACTCACACGATGTAACGTGCAGGATTGTCCTTAAGCTCCTGCCACCAAGTTATGCGTGACGGGCACTATCTGCCGCCAACGTATGTCCGAGCAATCAGGCGAAAAAAATCCTTTGCATTAGGCGGATGAATAACGATTGTGCTTCCTCATCTAGATGAATTTGAACAAACACAAGACCGACTGTGACTGTTCAGTGGTTATAATTTCCTGCTACAATTTCTGTGTCAGTGACCAAACAAATACTCACGAAGTAAATAGTTGTTCAAATTCATCTACGCAAGTAACGGCTTAGAAAATGTACCCAGAAGGTTAGGGCATACTCGCATCTTTTGAGTATGATTAGCCCAGGTGTAATTCTTTCTCAAGCTGTTGCTGCAGTCTTGAATGTCCCACTGAGTACATAAATCTGACGGATTTAACATACACACTGATCACTCACGGATAAGCTAAGTAAGCTTGATCATTTTGGACACATTTATGGCACTTCATATAGACCTACAAATTGTCTAAATCCTTATATGCTTACACTATTAGAAATCAAATAACTAGTGCTGTCGCCTAACAGACTAATACAACGTTATGTATAGCAGCACTATATTTCCTTAGCTAGCACGCATACGAAAACTAGCGAACGGTGCTGCTTTTAAACTCGCTCAATATGCAAATGGTTTTGGTTTTTAGACAATACAGTGGATAACCGATTACAAATAAAAATGGTTTAAGTGAGTGTTAGGTAATTATTTTTATAGTCAACGGAACATTACTTTAGCAGGTGAACGCATTGTGCTATATAACTTGCACCGACAGTTAAATTACATATCTTATCTCGCATCGTAAACCAAGGAATTCTGCATAGTTTGCAATGCCCTAGTTTTCGGTTATTACGGTCGAATTACAGCACTTATTATCCAAATGATGCGTGAAATGAAATTCAACCAAGTGTGAGACTTCCATCATGATCACTCAGAATCCAGGGCTAACTTGAATGGCACACGCCATAAAAAGAGCCATATTCATGCAGTTTAAATACGATGGAAGAACCAAGTTGAATTATTTGACTCTGCTGCGTAGTCCATTTCGGCGATAATTTACTAGAAAGTACATGGTTGCCGAACAATTTTTGATTTATTTTCAAGATTATTAAGTAGTATTCAGATCCTAATTTATTCAAACAGAAGAACAAAACGCCTGTTTATATGCAGATTTGATTAGTTTAATGCAATGCTATTTAAAGCACGTTATAACATCACACGAGGTCAGGAATCCTATTAGCTTAGGTAACAATAATTTGTCAATTGAATACAAATTAATATTTTGATGGAAACAAATGAGTTACTAATTCTTCGAAGATGGATCCGAGGTTTTCAGATACATTAAGTTGTCCCCTTTACATTTTTGATTTAAACTAGTTCTGCTTATGACATTTCTCATTTACTAACACATACCCAGCCAATTTACCTTTCATCAAAACTAAAATAAATTTGCATACCTAACCTGGCCAACTCAATGCTGTTCCTTCTTCTGTCAATCATCCCACAGTAATTTATGCTAACTTTCTTCCTGTTTAACTAGTATTTGCTCTGAGAGCGTGTTAGTGACTGCTGTTCGTGCAGCTTGCGATGCAGATTTTAAATCCCCATCAGTTTTGAGATCCCACTTTGAACACATACGCACTAACCTTCCAACATTACGAAACGCCACATCTGTTTAATTCACTGAATTTATTTATCTCTAGCATGCACTAATCATCATTCCTTGGGAAATTAACTAAGAGTATTGAAGTGTTGCATTTTGCAACTTACACCCATTCCTCAATCAGGCTTTTCTGTTATCAAAAATGCAAACATATTAATTGACAAAAAGCTCAATAAATTCGTTGCATAAAGCTGGATATATAAGATATTGTTCGTACGTGTGATCCGCAGCAAGTTTCCTAGGATGCCTTAACACAAATATCAGCAGCGACATATTAAAATTATAAGCATTGCTTACAAAATATTTGCGTCGCTAAATTCTACAGAAATGCTGGTGGTTTTTTTAAGATTCCTTATCTGGCAAGTCTGTTCAACAATCATTAAAATGCTAAAGTGAGATTTCTAACAAGTAGACGGATTTCGGTATGCTTCGATTTTGTTCATGGCAATTAGATTCCAATCACATGGGTAAGATACCATTCCCGAAAACTACCAGATGATCGTTTCATCCTAATGAGATTCGTAAGTGTAACGACTACATATTCCACCCGCTGGGGTCTAACTTATGACCGCTAGTGTCTTGCACCAGCCAGCAGTTTATACCGTTGTCATGGAGGACGATACCCGAGCATCACTAAGTGAAATTTCACTGCAATATGACCAGGTCTCTCCTGCACTGCCGTGCAGGCTACTGCCCGCGAAGAGGACAGTGGTTGGCAGCCCGGGTCAATAATTCTCTTGCCAGTGCCGCGAACCCACACCTCATTTTAAAGACTATGAGTGCTTGACTTTTGATTAGTAATTAACAATACAAATCAAAAGCCAATCCTTACTAATCTTCAAAATGACGTGTGGATTCACGGCACTGGGAATGGAATTACTGGATCCGACGGCCAAACACTGTCCTCAGCACTAGCAGTACCCAGCATGGGAATGGAGGATGGATGGCTCTATATTTCCGGTAGGTTTCAATTCATTATGTCACAGATAACGATACTCATGTATCCGATGTTTTAAGTTATGTATGTTTTCTGGAGCCAAAGGATTCAGGCGGAGCCTCTTAAGTAAACCTCAAAATCGTAAGTACCACCACGCCCGCGATTGCCCACCAATGCAATCGTATGCCTGCGCGCAAAGCACTCAACATCGTGTGCTGGAAAGTGCGTACCACACTGGACCGGAGCTTGAGTCAGTGCCCCGAGCGACGAACTGCACTGTTCGCGCTGGAACTGTCGCGCTACAACGTCGATACTGCGGCGCTCAGCGAGAACCGGCTTACTGAGCAAGGTAAGTTGCATGAAGCAAGTGCCGGTTATACTTTATGCAAGGTGGGAAACACTATCAGCACCACGTGGACAAGGGGTGGGATTTTCAATATCCCAACGCGTAAAAGGCTAGCTGATGAATAGGCCGATTAGCATCATCGCGTGACTGATGACTTTTGCCCAAGGCTCGGAAGATTAAATTTTGCATTTTTATAAACATGTACCATACGACCGCGTGTTGCCCTGATGACGAACGTGATCGACTCTACTCTCAGCTATCCTCAATTATACGGACTGTGCCTAGGAGCGACCGTCTATTTATATTGATCAATTTCAACCCTCGTTTTGGGCTTGATGCATCGGTGTGGACTGATGGTATCGGTCCACGTGGCATTGGTTCAACGAATGCGAAACGGTGACAGACTGCTCTCACAGTATGCCACTCATGGCCTGACGAGCACGAGCACACAGTATGCATTGATTGCGAGTGACATAGCTATTTCGACGCGCCCACAGAGCTTTCACGCTTACCTGCTCGACTATCACACCTTACGCCTGCGTGACTTGCTTGAAGTGCGCGTGAAGTGTGTACTGCCTGGAGTTGAGTGTGGCACGGATCACAATTTGGTGCAGACTAAACTGTACGTATATGTTCCTAAAACTATGTATTGCACTCATTCTGTGTACTGGCGTAAAATTAACGTGCACTCCCTCGGTAGGTGGATAAGCACATTGAGATGGAGAAGTTGATGGCTAAAAGACTGTGTGGGTAACCTGTGGCACCACATTCGCTACCAGGTGACTGCTACTGCCAAACAGCCCATCGGGAACGCAAACTGTAAGATGCTGATTGGTTTGATGTGAAAAATATGATGAACGACGCATTCGTGTGAGAGAAGAATGCAGCATTTGCTACATATGTGCAGGCCCAGGTGGCATGGTGAAGAATATTCCGTTTCGCAAACTTTGGCTGACTCGAGAGCTCTGTTGCATTAACAATACATGATGGACGGAGAAGGCGTAAAATATGGAATGCTACGCCAAACGCCTTTGAGTTTTTGAAAGCGATGTATAGATCGAGGTAGGAACCGCTGAGAAAGCTACTCGTTGGTAGTTCATACGATGCGTGTACACATACCACATAAATAATGCAGATCCGGGGAAAACAGTTTCAATCTATTTTGAACTACATTTCAAAGCTTGACTGGCGTAAACTGTACTGCCTGAAGCAGCACGATGTAAAGGTGAGTATGGCAGTCACGCCGACAATGGATAATACGCAGCGAGTTTTTGCTGAGCTGCGAAATGGCAGACGTGCTTGTACCTACGGGATCCCGCCCAAAGAATTGAAATACGACGGACTTGCTTTGGTGACTACACTGCAGCCCTTGTTGCAACTCTCGTAGACTGAAGAGGGGTGCCTCCTGAGCTGAAATCTGTCATTGTGCCACCACTATACAAAGGCAAGGGAAGCAATCAATATGCCATAAATTATCGTTACATTAAATTGCTAATTTTGTGGGCAAAGTGATTGCCCGAACCCCGCTCAGAAACTTCATCAGCCAGGTTGTGGAATCTAACTTGGCGGAAGAGCAATGTGGGTTCCGTTCGTGTCGCAGCAATATATATATGATTTTGGTGGCACCACATTTGCAAAAGTGCAGAGAAAATCACTGGCCATTTTATTCTCTTTTCGTTGATTTCGCTGATATGTGAAACACGATGCATTTTGGCTGGTGTTGGGTAAGTTTGGTTGCTGAGTAATTTTGTAAGCTTGGTTGAATGTCTGCACCGTGATATGCGGGTTACGGTGATGCCGATTGGTGGATCTCGGATGGGTTTGCAGTTGTCACTGATATGAAACAAGTCTGTCTTAGCGCCTGCCCCATTGAATATGTCTCTTCACGCCACGATGTCCTGTTTCTTTTTATGCGGCTTGGTCTTACGGTGTTCTTGTGGAGCACCGTATTGATGGTGGGTTGCTGAACAATCGTCTTTTCGGTGCCAGAACCCAAGTCTGTGAGTCAACTCTCCGTATGTCTGTATGCTGACAACTGTGCGTTGTTTGCACATAGTGCGAATAAGCTGCAGCACATGACTAAAGCACTGGCTTCGATAGCAGCCAAATCCGGGTAAACCAGCAACAAAAACAAAACTGTCTCTTTTTCAGCCATCACTGTAGTTGCAATCTGTAATGTTGCCGAAAATCAACCATTGTGCTAAAGTATCGGGAATTTCCTCCAGCTTCCGCTATCTTGGAGCGCAGTTTCGACTGTCCAGCAGCTACACGGAAAGCTAGATTAACAAGCGTGGATCAAACATCAAATTAGACTTGGCACCAAGCTGATTGAGTACAAATTCATGGTATTGTCCGTCCTTTTCTAGGGCAGAAAAACATGTATGATATGCTGGCGAAAGTGAAATATCTCGAGCGTTTTCATCGGCAATGTCTGCGATGAATGCAGCGGATGGGTTGGTAAGAAAGAGTAGCAGACACGTAAGTGTTAAGCCGAAGTGGAATCTACATAGTTGCCTGCATACTTCGGCTGAGATATTTAAGGTGGCTCGGTCACTTGGGGAGTATGCATTTTACGAGGATACCGAATCAGCTGTTATACGGTCAGCTGAGTGTTAGGTAACCGCATGTAGGGAAACCGAAAATTCCTTACCAAAAGGTGATCAAGTTGAGTCTATCACATTATAATCTTGATTGCAGGCCATGGAAATGGTATGCGGTTGATCGTCGTGTATGGGGCGATCTGATCACGAAGGCAGATTCTAAGGTGCAAAGGAAGCTCTCGTGCATGCAGAGAAGAAGCAGCAAGTGCGGAAGCGAAGACGTCGATGTGATGTTCTTTATCGATTTCGAGCACATGATGCTGTGGCACATGCGGTCGCGAGTGTTTGAGTCAGGCTGGCCTAGTCAGCTACCAGCGAGGCCACTCGGGAAGAACATAGAAAAGACGATGGGTGCTGCTGAGGACGTAAACAGAACCGGCGCAGCGTTGGTAGGCACGTTGTATTCCATTTTCTAACCACGTGCTGGCGTGCTGAGTTGCTATCTGCAAGTGCTTGGTTTTTATCATGTGTTAATGCATTTTTAACTCATTTTAACGTCGGTCTAAGTAGAGTTCCATGAGGTTGCACAAGTCGCTTAAGCAATTGTTGGTCAGCGTTATTAATATGTTTCGGTCTGCTGTATTTTAAAGGATTATATTTTATGACAATTTGAACCTAGCGCAGATATGTCGCTGTCCAAATTATTACGCATGCACATTTAACCTAGACTTAAGGCATCAGTTCCGTATGGCTTATTCAAAATTTGTTAACTTTTCTTGTCATTGTAAGTGATTGGCAGTTGTTTGACATCCCAGGTGTGGCTGCACTTTACATGCATGTTAACAAGGTGCTCCCCATTTTTTATCTACTACCTCGTCCAAACTCGCTATAGGAGACAGTCGGTCATTACTACATGTGAAGATGTGCATGGTCCTCGTGGCCACGATAGGCTATAATAATGCTTCCATCAAGTGTGAAGCGGACTATGGGCCACTGACCGCCATGAGCACCACTAGTACGCATGATTCCGTACATAGACAGGAATCCTGCTGTTGTGCATGTTGGAAGCGTGTGGGCCGGCTTCCAGGATGAAACATAGCCCGCATCCACATACCTCACGGTCTTATAGCTTCTGGTTTACACTGGATATGGGGTGTGGATGTAGCTATGGGTGGCACAGCGTAATCCAATAATGGTTCCTCTGTAGACGCAGGCGTCTTTCCACTCTCCCGGTAGAGGCCGCATTGACAGTCAAATCTGAAACCGGACGCCGTCAACTATGTATGTATGTACTTGTCCCCAGTGCCTATGGTACGCCTGGGCTTGTGGTTGCGGATTTTGAGAAAACGTGGACCCCTTGCTCCAAATGCTACGCGGGAGGCTCATTACCTGGACGCTTCTCAGGGGCAACTGTTGGGTAGGAGTTGGATTATGCTCTACTTATAGCAAAGATTCGGGACACACAATTATGCGTGCGTCGGTACACTGACCCATGGCGTACGACCTGCAACCGTTCAGGTGCATAATTTATCCTAGACTTAACCGAAGGACCAAAGTCATGCTCCTGTCAGGTGTGGACGCCTCATTAGCCCAAACCCCAACCACGAATTATGCCAAAATTAATAAATGCATGCTGCATCCGCCGTCGCGCATTGGGAAGAGCAAAGGGATCGCCTTATCTGCTGCATACTGCAAGGTGGATAGCAAAAATCATGCTGCAGATGGCGCATCGAAAGTTTCTTTTTTTTCTGCACATGATTACCCCGTCGCGTTTAACTAAACCTTCCAAGCCAGCTTGTCAACACGCACATGATTATCCGCCAAGGCAATGGTAAGCCCCTGCGCAAAGCATTCCGCAATCGTTCAATATACAAATTAGCAGCAGGTGGAAAACAACTAAAACATTGTGCCTCAATACAAAAGTCAATAAAAGGAAACGGAAGCACGCCGGCTAAGTACCCAGTAACGGATGAACATCATTTCGGAAAGCTAACAGCCGACTTTTTTGTCGCCTACAGTTATGTTATGTCTAACGAATCAGATCGTGGTGTGATGTGAGACCGAACGGGATAGGGATGGACAAAGAAACTCAAAACACAAACATCATTAGCGTCGGCTCATTACTAAATCAGCAAGTGTGTCCAACCAAACGTGTTCGTTGTCCTTAGGACCCCAGCCAGGCAGCCGGGATGCAACAACCGACGCCATTTTCAGAATGAAAGCTTCCATTTCTGTCCAGCAGGTCTCCGATTGGCCTCCCCTCCTCATATTCAAACTGCACCCCGTGTGTAAAATTCCACTTCGCGGGAGTAGGTGTGTTGCATGTGCCACACGTGGCTCAGCCATCGGAGTATGGCGCGTGAGATACGTTTGCTGAGCGGTTCACTAGCTCATCCTGCACCAATCACACGACGCCGAACACGACAATTACTCATGCGGTGCTCGCAGCAAATATGAGCTAGGCTGCGGAGGCAGCGATGGTCGAACACGGTTATCCTCCCTATGTGTTTCGACCTGATGGGTCAGATTTCTTAACAGCATAAGGGGTTGAACGGATGGCTAAATTAGCGAATCTGCCCCTCAGAGCAAGAGCTATGTCGCGTCTGCGCCACAGTTGGCGGAGATTGGCAAAAGCACCTCGAGCGTTGTTTCCATATTTTTATTAATAGCAAATTAAAGAGGAAAGATGACAGCAGACATCAGAGTTATATACCGCTGGAAATATTGAAGGGTGGCGACAGTTTGTCATAAACCCTCAATCTGCTCGAATAGTGCGCGTCCATGACTTTGATAATGTTTACATACTTATCGGACACACTTTTTTGTTATCAGACAACCCCAAATTGCACGTTGATCCACCAAATCGAAGGCACTCTGAAATTCGAGAAACACGACAATGTTGGGCAGCCAATAAATATAGCGGTGCTTCAACAATTGAAGACAAGTAAAGATGTGGTTAACGCAACCTCGAGTTTGACGGAACGCAGCTTGCTTTTCGCGGAACTGGCCTTCACGAGCGACAGTCAATATGTGGAAGACGACGAACGCCAGTAATTTAGAGACAATTTAGATCAGACAGATCAGACTTTTTACGCATTCTAAAAGGGAGTCTCTCTTAAATATTGGGATTATTACCGGAAAGGCTCCAGTCTGTCGGGACAGTGTACAGTGTATAAAGTTCCGCTAGCAACTCGCGTAAATCATCTACTAAAGCAGATCCCCGAATTTGAAGTGGGCTGGGGGAATTCCATCTGCACCAGCGACATTATGCAAGTTCAACAGTGTGAAGTCACGCTCAACGTCTGCGCGTGAGGGCGAATCTAAGGAGACGGCCCATGGAGATTGACCCTCAAGGCCTAAGAGAAAGCGTTAACACAGATTGATTAAACTGTCATGCAAATTGTTCGACTTAACGCTGCAAACGTTTTGACAAGCTGTTACGGCTGTCCGCTCTCGAATCGTATTGTTTCGCTAACACCAGGTCTCCTGATGTTTATTTGCTATATCCGACGGAATAATTTACATATGCTAGGTCGAAAGATAATGCTGGAGCGAAACTTATGAGCACCTTCACGCAGATGTAGCAACCGCTCGCCATTATCAAAACGGAAGCCTACACAATGTTGGCATCCCAGATGAAGCAAGTCGGAGGGCAGTGTTCCGACTTGCGGGTTTAGAGAAGCAGCAAGCACAACAGAATCCGTGCTTTTTCTGTAACAAAGAAGATCGTTACGTTGATGGTAGAATCGTCTCTCACTGAATCAGAACTAGAGTGTTTGGGGGCCTAAGGAGCAATGACAAACACGCGCTGTTTGGCATCGCGCGATTTCGAAACGTAGAACCAGCCAGCCTAGGTAACGGCGCACATCCGGCTTTTAACAGAGATCCGGTCGATCAGAGCAGATTCAAACCGGGGAATCACTTCAATGCACACTCCAGCTTGACCAGTATTTGAAGCTGCGTCATCTTCAGAGAGGCGCAATGAGAATGTGCCGCCAGTGTCGCATGTGGGAGATCTCAATGTAATCACGGAGCTGGAATCTGGCGGACGGTTTTCCAATTAACAGCAAATATCGATAAATGTGATCTGGAGGGTCCTAGCAAGGGCTGGCTGTTGGCCAATCTGTAAGAAATTGTGCACGTTAAGGCATGGCAGTATTAGCGGGGATCGAGGACTCCAGAGGGAAACGGATAAACCGACGTTGTCCGTTTGGTTGAACATGTAATTGCTGACTGGATTGCAGCTACGCCCTGCCATTGTATGTGAGCTGCAACTGGCAGACAAGCGACTACTTATACAAAGGGGGTGGGCCAATTATCGGGGCTTAACAATGGGTGGATGACATTGAAGTTGGAACGTGACGAGAAGAGTGGAAAAGCGTAAGAGAAGAAATAAAGCGTCCGAAGGCATAAGTAATAGCATCCAAACGCCTAACCAGCCTGCTCGATGCAACAGATAAGGCGCCGTATATTATCCTCTACGACGGCCAGAGCATCAATTTGTTATAAGGAAAGGTAAGGAGAGGTCGCGTAAAACACTTAACCTCGGGTTTTTGAACATGCGCATACCGGTCGACCGGGGTACGGGTGAGTGACACGAGCGACGCATTACATTGGTCTCAATGGAAATTGTGCACTATGGAATTAACATCACCGTTACCAGCATGGCTTGCTGACAAAGGCAACTTGCGTGAGGCTGTTGCCGGTTACACGTTGTTGTACTTAGCAGAATAGGTTGCCTACATACTGCTCGTCGAATTCGAGTAACGTTAATATGACCATACTCATCTCTACGTAACACTTTTCGTCGCGGTAAGATGCGACAGAATATTTGTTCATACAGTATATTTTATTGACAAATTTTAACATAGAAAGATGGAACATTAGTACAAAGGGATAGGGCGAGTAAAGATAATAGGGTACTTGATGGAAATTGCAAAGTAAAATATGTGGAATGACGGTGGAACCTGATGTACAAATGGAAAACAATATTCAATTCAATACACCTGAATTTCAAAACAAACAAAACACCTTGAAATGACAATGCAAGTATGGCCACTAACGTATTTTGTTTACCGCTTTCAAACCGCTGTAGTTTCAGCAAACCGAAAGTTTTGAGCATTGTTCTCTCGAAAAATTACCATAACCATTAAGGGGAATGTTGATATATGAAGAATCATGGGCTGTGGTGAAGAATAATGGTGTTATGTGTTCAGGGAACATCTGAGAAATTATTACCTGAAATGTGTTCTGAACTCCTAGTCGACTGCCTACAAACAATTTAAATCACCACAACAAAATTTATATAACATTTAGGCGATAACCTTATTGTTTAGCTTATCTTGTTTGCATTTACAAATGTGTCTTCATTACCTAGTGCAGTAAAACAGGTTCAGGCAATTACTTCACTTCATCTGGTAAAGCCTGTGGCAAAGCTTTATTTTGGTCCACTTTAGAATGTTGGTTTTGAATATTTTTCTCAAACATACCTCGGTCAGTCGTATCCCCATCTCCCTGCTTGGCAACCTAAAGCGCGATGGTTATCAGTTTTATGTACAGTAATGATCTGTGCGCTCCCCAGCTGGTGCTAATATCTACGGAGCAGATATTGTAGCCTCCCTCGATGCAATGCTAATTAATGCTCGATTGTTGTTTACCGGAGAATTATGTTGAAGTTATGATTCTGTCCATTCCAAGAAGGCTTAAGATACCCGGACTGAGTAAGTTTGCCGTCCAAAATATGTTAACCTTTAGATCTAAAATTGCATGGTTTTACACACTGCAATTTCCATCATTGATTTGATTACAATGTGCTGCGCAATAATAACGCCAATTAAATTCACTGCCTCCAGAGCGGTATCAGATAAGTTTAACGTCCCGTCACGTACCAAGAATACAAATGCATATTTTTATTTTTGTGACGTAGTGTGATATTCTACATCAGCACGGACTATAGGAAATCGGCTACCCATAGCTAGACAATAAATCCGACCATGGATGTTTCCATTATAAGTAAACATACGCATTTTCTGTGTGAAACCTTAAGACATTTGAAGCCTTCCATGGTGGAAAGCTGGTAGACCGTGAGCATACAACAAGAGATACAATGTGCTCACTTTGTGCCTTTAAGCGTCCTATTTTGTCGATATTTTTAAATGCATCTTCGTTAATTTGTCCAGTTAGCCTATTTTTCTTAGGCTGGCTAATATGTGTTAGCCAAGTAGCCAGTTTTCCTACGGTACTTTTTGCATTGATACTATAAGAAGAGAATAGAACTTTCAACAAACATTAACTTTACGGACCATGGACTTTTCAACTTACTGGGTTTTTACATGACTTGTCGACTGTTGAATGAATCGGTTAGTGTCTGCACGAATTGCCTGCATGAGTTAACAACGGTCTAACTTTTTAATGGTTAATTCCCATATTCCATTGTTATTATTCAGTTCTAAAACGGTTTTCTTTCGGCTCACATTAATCAGCGATTCCTGGTAATCCTGGATATAGTCATGCGTTCATCGGCCATAGTAACAAGAAATTGATTGGGTGAATTCACCGGCCTCATCGACAACTAGCCACATGCATCTTAGGTGGCTGCGGTTAATCTGGATATTATTATATTACGTATTATTATATTATATATATTTTTTTCGAAATGTCCCTACGATTATAGCCCATCGCACCAAAATGTAAGACCCCAGCTATGGAGCGTCATGTTAAAAGAGAAGTATTTAGGATATTGGAATATTTAGCGCGTATTTCTAAGGCCTCTTTAGTATCGGTTCGCGGGAGCACCCTGGTTGAAATGTGCTCAAAGCTGCCGTTTGGTTGTCGATCACGATTCTAACAGAAACTGCAATTGCAGATGAAAAACTTTGTACGGTACACAGTATTTAAAATGCGCAATAAGTAGTGGATTATCTTAACCTGTCGTTTAATTATGCTTTACGTTATGTAGCAAATTCAATGTGTGATCAGGCTAAGCCTTGCGAATTTCGAGTGTACATTTAGAGTTTGTCATTCGTATGCTGTTTAAAATTGTTTTGGATAAGCAGATGCTTGTACGTCTTCAGCGAAAACCTCCCAAGTTGCAGCATCAGGTGGGATGAAACCGCGTAAGTTGGAGGGTATTCCAGTAAGCGAAATATATCTGCATAAAAGCGTTGTTTAGTTAAAAATACTGAGAGGATTATTGCTGATTGCTACTTATCAATACGCGCTGGTTATCATGCCTTACGTCGTTTGTAAACACATGAATGTTTATTCAGAGGATGGGTACTTTTATTTATTTGTACAACTGGGTCGGTCGATGTTCTGGACGTTATATTTTAGATGGCCATCTCAATGCACAATTCAATATTCTATATTTCAAATCTGGCTGCGAAAATAGCATAGTATGACTGAGGTTACAAAATATTGACACCGTTACCTGCAACCAACAAAACACCAATTATCATATTTAACAGCTAATCCGTTTCAATAAAGGTGAGTTATGGTTCCTTTGTAGTCTATGCGCTGCTGTGGAGCAGAAATGCTATCTATCGTATGAAATTTATCCTGCTTTCACAACTGGATCCTATTGTGCGTAACACCAAAGGCAGGCTAAAATATTCAAGATTTAAATACATGAACGAATCTTCAGATTAGCCAGGTAAATCGAGCGCAGTGAAGGCATTAGGAGAAGTTGATGGCTTTTGGGCAAAGAACAAGGCAATCCATTTTGTTAACAAGCTGTTTGTAGAACCAATGACAGCTGTGTTTGGATTACTGGACATTATAACAGTAAGTGATCCGCAAGTACGACCTAACTTTAATCCATGAAGCGTTCCGTGAATAATTCGCTAATTTCCTAAGTCTCGAAGGCACTCAAGTACTAGCGAACACCGTTTATATCAACTGAGTATTATGCACATTTGATGATTACTTAAAAATATCCAACCCCTCAATTCAATCCGGCCATATTCCAAACTGGGATCCGAAGACATTCCAATATCTACCGTTGAACTGGTAGGTTAAACATGCAAGTTCACCTGATACACACGTACATCCTATAGTTAGATTTAAACATACTTGCATGAATAGGGGCAACCTCGTTTATCTTGAACTATGTGAGGTCCAAAACCAAAGATTGAGACTTGCCAGCAAATGCAACACATCGTATTAGGTGCCCGGTTTTAAATGACCCTGATCCCAAGGATGTTTACAATATTTTTAATATTTTGTACAAAATAAATTAGCCGGTGCATGCTTTCCTTGATGCTCCATTTTGTACAAACAGACATTTGCATCATATGAATTAGGTTACATCATCTATCGATTTAGGCCATGCAGTAGTAAGGCTATTCATGGACATGCACCAAACATTTGTTTGGGTAGAGCACAAACTTATTTTGTAATTGCCTTTGCAAATGTCTTTTGCATCGGAATGTATTGAGAAGATCGCTGGGATCATTTATATATAGATGTCAACAGGTGGTCACTACGTGATTAGCGCAAATATCCATGGCCCATCAATAAGATAAGACCAATGCGGCGTGCTTGATCATGTATGTTTCTGCTCAACATCAGTTATATCAAGACATCTGTAAAATATAGCGGGCCATTTTTCTTTACAGACGTAACAACGTATCATAGAAACTTCGTTGGCAAGTACTTCCTTTATGGTTTTTAAACTCATTGCACCATCTGCATTTTTGAGGCGTGGTGCCACAGATGAGTGATGAACATCTTGAATAAGAAGTCAACCGCCAACTATCGTTGCTGTTTCAGCCGCAAAATGTTTATTGTACAATATAACAGGCACGCTCGTTTACAGCCATTAACACAATCTCAGAATCTGGTGTTAACTTGCCTTTAACATCGCAGGACATGCACTGTACCCAGTCTCAGGGTTCAGACAATCTGCGTTTAATACATTCTGAAAATTTGTACAAACCATATAGTGTTAAGCATTATTGTCATTCGCTTGTTACATTCTCGAGGACTATAATACATTTCAAAGCAATGAGAGAACGAGCTACATATTACTTTTAAACACCTGCAAGCTTTATTTACTTAACGTCTGCTTAGTATGTAATCCGGAAATTGCCATTGAGAACGCCTCAACCAACTTCAACTGGAACGAAGTTTAACGTAACTGCTAAAGCATACATTGGTTTAGCTTACAACCATTATTCTAATAGGTTAATTGCTCTAGTATACAATTGACCTACAAAATAAATCAATTCGAAAGCTCCGAAACAACAATTGTTAGTAGTATATGCCAAACGTCCGGAATGTGAAGGACCTTCGATGTACTCCTCATCAGACATAACTGTATGTGCAATAAGCTGCCAACTACATCCAGATAAAATTGTTGGTGTCAAACGTTATTTTCAAGATCCTTTGTTATATTGACCTGAACTCAGTAAATACCATACGTTCATAAGAAGCATCATTCAATGTGCCTACATTGCTATAAACAACCCTACATCAAAATACTGCTTTTCGCATCAACTATTCAGTCAATCTCCATTACATAAGTATCATGCATAACATATCCGGACGTAGGTGACATACATGCAACAAACCGGTTAACGTTGTATTCATGGTTCTGTCTCGTTTAAGGCACCTCACTGATTTTGCTACATATGTATATTGAATGGTAATAATTTTCGCGCGTACTTGCGTGAGTAGGCAAGTGGACAGATTTCGCCGGTTAGCTTTATTCCTACTTACAAATCTATATCTGCCAAATATTAGGAGTAATTATCCAGGCATGTGACGTATCAATTTTATAATTAGCACTACGTAGGGCGCCTTTCGTCCCACCTTTTTTCGCTTTGTATCGGCCACCTCATGAAGGAAATGTATTAAAACAATGCAACTAGTTGTATCTCACGAATATTTGTGCGAAAATGCGTCGATAACCCGTCATTAGGTAGGTCTATTTAGCCAGCACACGTGGGATAATGCATACAGCTATTCAGCAAGGGATGTATGGTTAGATTTAATCTCAATGGAGAGTATGTGTAAACGAAGCATTTATCGTGAACTACTAAAATGTCTTGTGCATTAGGATGATTTCATCGTACATGGAAAGACGGAAGATGAACACTTGGACAATTTGGTGTGTTTTGGAATGCCTGGTGTGAGTGGGATTAAAGGTTAAACCCTCAAAGTGTCATCTCTTGAAAAAGGATGTGGCGTACTTAGGGGACATTATATCTGGAGATGTATTCGAACGGTCCCAGTAAAGGCTGAACAGGTTAGGTCGTGGCCAACGCCAACTACTACGGAGCAGTTAGGTATTTTTCTCGGGTTATCATCATATTACCGGCGATTTATTCGAAATTTCGCATCCATTGCAGCCCCATTACTCTCATTGCTAGAGAAGGGTCGAATGTTCGAATGGTCGAAGCAGTGCACATAAGCTTTCAATCACTTACGCAAATCTCTCTGTAACGTCCCTTTACTAATATTTTTCGATTTCGCCCCGTCTGCTGGCCAATTTATCTTGGACACTGATGCGAGTGATAAGGTGATTGGAGCGGTGTTACCGCAACTGGGATCGGATGGTGTCGAACGAGTCGTGACATATTGTAGTCGCAGTCTTAGCTCGAGGGAGCAAAATTACTGCACGACTAGGACAGAGATGTTGACATTAGTATATTTCATTAAACAAAACAGACACTGTCTATTAGGTCGAACGTTTCTGGTCCGCACGGACCACCAATCACTTCGGTGGCTGCAGAATT
Organism: Dicrocoelium dendriticum; assembly: GCA_944474145.2. Classification (NCBI taxonomy): domain Eukaryota; kingdom Metazoa; phylum Platyhelminthes; class Trematoda; order Plagiorchiida; family Dicrocoeliidae; genus Dicrocoelium; species Dicrocoelium dendriticum. Next base: position 263,807,928 of record OX104063.1, on the reverse strand, counting down.
TCTAAGACCCCGACTGCCAAATCGTGCGTTGGCAAGAGCAATTGCAGGAATATGACTTGGAGTGTAGACTTCGGCCCGGTAAGCAACACGTTAATGCTGACGCATTGTCACGGATTCCCACTCGCAACCATGGAGAGTGCCCTTCGTGTAGTACGCAACACGTAGCAATAGTCAATCTTCAAGGGTCGAGTATGGTCGGTGGCAAAGGGCATAGGCGAACAATCCCGAGAACACATTGATCTAGGAGAGGCGTCTAAATGGCGGCGACAAACCAACGAGTAAAGAGATGAAAAGGGAAATTTACGAAGCTCATTGACTTTGGGCCATGTGGGATTACCTGGCCAATGAAGAAGTGGCTTTGGTTTTCAATTTCGCGCCGACGTACACAAGTAGATTGTTCGTCCCGCACTCAATGGTTAGGTAATTACTGAGCGATGTACACAAGGAAATGGGAATTGCAGGGATCAGTAAAGTGGACGAGGCAGTTCGACGACGTTTCTGGTGACCCCATCAACGGAGAGATGTGATCCACTACTGTCTGGCGTGCGAAGAATGTGTTGCCTTTAAAAACTCTCATATCGTTCACCGTGCACCCTTGCAGCACATGGTGGCCGGTTATCATAACCAGGTAGTAGGAGTGGATCTCATAGGCCCTTTACCGGAGACGCCAAGAGATAATCGCTTTATTTTGGTCATGATGGATTTAGTTTACTAATGGTGCAAGGCGATACTGATAGGACAGGCGGTTACGCCTACTGTGGCAACAGATTTGGTAAATCATTGGGTCTGCCACTGTTGTGCACAAGGACAGCTACACTCGGATAAAGGATCGTGCTTCGAGAGCTCACGGATAACTGAAGTTTGTCGGTTACTTGGGATAGACAAATCTCGAACCACAGCATATCATCCTCAAGGAAATAGGCAAGTGAAAAGAACAAATCGTTCTCTCAAATCGTTGCTGATGGCATTCGCAGACAGGAATATCATTGAGTGGGACAATGTGTTGCCCCGACACCCACTTGTATACAGGAGCACATTAAATTCATTGACGGGACAGACACCATTCCTTATGTGGACGGGAAGAGAGGCCCGAGTAGCTTCGGATCAACGCCCACCGATGACGCAACAGCTACAGTAGTCGGTTATGGAATATGTTAGCAAGTTGTTAGACTCACTTTGGCAGTCTCATCAGCCAGCGCGAGTGCATTTAGGGAATGCACTTAGACGTCAGAAGGACTAGTACGACAAGAACGTAATTTGCGTACCCCTGAAAGTTGATGATTTAGTTTGGTTACAGGAAACTCAAGCGTCAGGTGTGCCGGCAAATTTTCACAGAGAGAGGACGTGTCCATATACGGTAGAACTAGTGCTCTCTGAGTCCACCTGCATGAAAAAGGATCGTAACAACCCTAATAGTCAACCTATAGTTGTCCACTCCAATCGCCTCAAACACTGTAGATGCGACGCTGAGTCAGTTAAGTCAGAGAGGGCAGATTCACCACCAGTGGTTGCTCGTGAACTTGAAGTACTAACTAAGGCTGCTACCGAGTAGCACAGGGGACGGCGCTGGAAGGAGGGAGGGTGTAGTGTAGTGTCAAACGGAAACTGTTGTGGCGCTCTGCTTGACTTTGAGCTGGTGCTCACGCTGCGCTCCCATTTGCCTTACAATACCTGGTCGTGCGCTTTAGCGGAAGAAGTGCAAGCATAAGAAGATTGACTTTTCCTACGTGTTGCTAAAAAGTCTCCGGTTCCAATCTCCGGAGTTCTCTCGAGCTTGAATTTTACACGAAGGTATACTTAAACTTTTCCACGTCATATCGACATAAACACATAATTTAAGTTTATATTCACTGTGATAATAGCAGAGTGAACACGTTGTCCGTTTACCGTACATTTTGCTTGTGTAAAGAAATATATAAGAATTGGTTATATATGAAATATCTAGCTTAAATCATATAATTGAATAGCGAATAATGGGTATTCTTGCCTGGCGTTGGCCCGCTCAGCGCTAGTTGTGTTAATAGCAGCAGCGTGATGTTATCATCTGTTCGATGCGGAAAATTTGGTATGTAGTTTTCTTATGCATAAGCAATCTCTTTTACAGATGAAGGAATCCTCTGATATGCTGCGTCCGCAATGCAAAAAAAGTAAAATGTTTTTTCCACCTAAATTTGAACATCTGATGTCTCTGTCAGCAGTACACTTATTAGTGCTCCTCAACATTGAATCATAGCTAGTCCTCTTGACAAGAATATATATATCTTACGAAACACTTATTCGTTTGTAATTGAAAAGTGTAGTACCAATTTTTAAATTATTAGGAGACGGCTGAATTTACTGACAACATTTATTTTAGATACACTATTAGCAGTTATTGGAGAAGAAATTGCCGATACAAAATATAGTGTGTTAATAAACAAAGTTCTTCTAATCCTTTTGTCGGTGCATGAGTTTTCACACAAAGAGCTTGCATGTACGTAACCTTCCTAAATGAACGCAAGATGCATTGAGGACGCCGTATACATCGTCAGTTTAAACACAAGGTGGAGGTTAGGAATTGTGGTTGCGATTAGCATATAACTTTCAGTCAAATTACGTTGGTATATATTATGACAAGCGTTTGATCTTACTGAGCACAAGTGTGAAATACTAAGTAAAATACATACACGACCCAGTTAGTTATGTTGATTTATTAGTAAAATTGAAAAGTACTTAGCTCAGTGGTTACCGTAGCCGATATGTATAAACTTGTGCTGTTTGAGCGTACATGGTTCACGTAATGCGCCACCATCTTGTTGGCATTTTGCATAAAATATTTTGTTATAAATAACTTATTTCTTTTAGGGTTGGTTCCGCTAAATTGCGGTATCCAGCACAAATTTGGAATGTGTCGCAGCATAAAAATATTGCTTTGTTAGGTACGTCCATTTTTAGTAGGCAATGGTATACCGTGAATATTAATGCCGAAGTCTAACAAGTCCCGCAGTATGGTGGGTAAATATTTAAAAGCAAAAGAACGATTAAAAATAACAGGAAATCCGAAAAGCGGGATTGCCAAGCCAATTTTGCCTGTTTGATCAGTCCACGAAAACTACATTAGAACTAATTTTAAATTTCGCAGAAAATATGTTCGGTTTTATATTGCTCTGTTTTCTTATTGTGCGTAAATTTCAAATTTGTAGCAAGATATCTTGTTGCGCTTCCTTGTCCACACAGTAGTTATCGTAATTAATATCGGTGCTAAAATATTAGGTTTTGTGATTGAATGCCAAAGGTGGCATTCATGCTTCTACGATATTGCTCGCCTGTTCTTGAACACCAGGCATCGCTATCTAAGTTTGAGCCAGTAAACTAGCATGCTACTGTTATTAGTATGCTTTAGTCAGTGATAGCACAAATATATCAGGTTGTATAAAATCTGTTAAGCCATCTTTTAGATCAAAAGCACCCATAACCTTCACTGAAAACGCGGAATATTCAGTCGATGATAGTAAATTGGATGGTATGACCATCTGAAGTTTTGGGTAGTTCTAATTTGTGGAATCGTCAATACAATGTGATCTGTTCTGCGTAATGTCTGTTTTGTCTGACTCAAATATTATACTTAGGTTGCAGGTTTACAGAAACGAATTGACAAGAGAGTGAAGGATCAATTTGTGCAAAGGGCTTTCCTATTAGACGTAAGTTTGTGGCTCATTTGATTGATAGGCTAGATTGATTTGGACAATAATGTACTACATTGCATGCACATAGAGGTCTTGTCAAGGAAACCATGCTGAAGTTCTCGTTCATCGGTCCTATAGATGTACTTCAAAAGGTTTCTTTAATACAACACACAAAATTCACGTAAAGTAATTTAGGGATAATAACGGACTGATGTTCCAGTTTCGCCCGAACTTGATCTTGTACATAAAGCTCCACATCATTACGAAAGCATTTCGACTTCTTGCTGAATAACTAATGCTTCCTACGTATGATAACGTGCGACAAACCCTGCTGTGCTATTTTCATGTAAATGAGAGCCAACTCACTTCCTCCTCTAACTTTTTCAAATCCTATTGTTGAATGTTGAATACGAATAAATTGTAAAGCAGATATCATAGATGATAGCCAACATTTAAAATACAAGTAAAGTCATTTCAAATTGCATTTTCTTTCAAAAATGAAATATAGGAAGAAACAAATCAGCTAATTAAGTTTTTCAATAGTTATGAGTAAAAGTAAATTTAGCGTAATGCTGCCATAATATTCTTCTAAAATAGTCCACATTATTTAGATGCGCGAGTGAATTAAAAGCACAATAAGGCACAAAAGTTGCGTTTGCATTCAGCCAATTTGATTTTATTTGATATTTCACTTCCGAGTGTCAACATGCAGGACCATTTTTCGTGGTTGACCCTGCAGTTGACACATTGTAATATATTTGTGTTTAAAATATTTGGAGCATATCTGACGGGCATGCTTTCAATGCAAGTCTGCAGTGTATGATTAGTTAGTGTCGATTGATAGTTTATTAAATTCAGTGGTTTTCTTTTTACATTTTCCAAATGAAGCACCAGCTGTTGCTCTGTTGGATTTCATGGAATGGCCAAAAACCATATAAACGGGTGGTGGAAACATGTTTCGTGTTAACAGTTTCGTATTGTCACATCGGACGATTAGTACTCATTTCTGACACTCTTCTGTCAAGCGTATCTACAGACCGAGGCAATGCATAAATGCGAAAGTAATTATTATTTGCACGCTCGTAGAATTTGAGTACACAAGTTCAAAAAATTATAATTTTAAAAAAATTTCGTACATGGCCTAACATTGTGATATACATGAAATTGTGGTGGATTAAGAATGGTGGACTACTCATGGCATGCTGATTGATGGCATATGGTGGCATACATAGTATGATCGCAAAATGTCTTATGGTTAACAGAGCTAACGGAAATATGACACACAACACAAGCAACAGCTAATCAAATGATTTCCCATGCCAATTTGCACTGATATTACAAGCGTTTAATAGAAATCCAAATGCACAAGTTTATCTGTACTTTTAGTTTTCACTTATAATTTACGTAAAATTAATCTTACGTTTTTCAATTCGAAGAATGTTTGCTGTGGGAAAATATCCGCACTGAAAAGAACTATTGCACGTAGTTTAACCCAATTTGTTGGCAGACAAATTAACCCTAAGATTAACATATCAGGACTTTGCTGATGAAATGGTACGTGAAACAAAAAATTTTCTTTAGGTCAATTTAGCAAAGTGGATCGTTGTTTGCTTACCATGCAAAAAAATATTAACCTTAGCGTATTGGTGTTTTATCGTTTTGTTCAATACACTTAAGTTCAAATAGGCTAAGCCATGTTAAAACGCTTTCCTTTCAATGTAAATATATAGTATCTAAGCAAAATTGATACGTGAAACCACTGCCAAAATCCCGGACCACGTAGATGATCACGTCCTTATGTCAGGTAGAATCGTAGCTTTGAGTATGTAAACGAAGTGGAAATCAAATAATACTAGTTATTATAAAGTTTTGAATAAGGTTGTTATTCACATTTGTTCAAGATACTAATTAACTAAATTTCTGTTTTATTAACAAGCCAGCAATTATGCTTAAAATCTGCTTCATGATAACCTACTGAAAACAAGTATATGAAATTATTGCTGTATGCGCAGGAGGTTAATAAGAATTGCTTACTAACTAAGATAACAATATTATACTATAAAAATATTATCAAAAAGCTTACAATGGCTTATTATACAACTGATAGGCAAATAATGAATAAATAACCGTGGACAACAGTGAAGGTACAAGTACAAAAGCTAAGAAGGTCTCTGTTGCTTAGCTTAGTGATTTGTCCCAAAGCAATCAATGGTGTAACTTTGATGCTCACAACAGGTGGTAGCCTTACTCAGGGCCGATATATATTATAATTGCCCCAACAAATCTAGTAGGAAATGGAGGTCAGATTCATGAAATCTAATAACAATCGTTTAGGCCGCTGCCAGTAGGCGACGTCTAACCTCTTGCGTGTGAAATTTTTGTATGCGAAGGAAAACGAAAAACGTCACCTGCTCATTGCCCTGGTGATTCGAATCGAAAAAATGCGCCAACATTACGCTTGTCATTGTTCTAACCAATCAGTTAAACAGCTAAGTTGTGCGATGCTATCTGATTTAGTTTAAGGTCAACTGGTTATCCTTCAGATTTATATTGATCAAGAAAAACAAGTAAGTCGATGAAAAATGAGTTGCTTGGTCTTGTTATTATACAATTACGCTCCTGATTCACAATAGGCACCAAAAAATTAAGCTGAACCGGGAGTGTGCCACCGAGTAGGTCGTAATAATGGACGTAAAAATCTTTCTAAACTGGAAGTAACCGAAGGATATTTTGGATACTAAGCAAAAACAAGACGATCAGTTTCAGCCTAAGTCGAATTTTGATTAGTAGGCGAGAATTACAAAATTGAGACGTTTTTTACAGAGAATTTGAGAAACAAATATATCGACCATTTTAGATGCGCACGGAAGAAGCTGCTCGCAATAGCTATTATAATTTTACCGAAATATTTAAAGACAAAGCGGACGTATTTACTATAGTAGTCGGTTAAAGTTTCTAATGGTTATATTCCAATTTAAGTGATCAAGGCTGCTCAAAACCGCACGGTAGCGACTTGCTAAATCTTGTTATTATTGTCACTTACTAAAAGTCGCAATGTGTTCACGAGAATACTCAAATGCACAATTTTTCCAACTGCAATATCATATATATTTGTGTAAGCATACAAATACAATGGGACCGTATAGAACAATACCCACCTTTCCTAAATATGCTTTTCCTCTACAGAATATATTATGGTAAGTTTTAGTAATTGTACCATTTTTGTTTTCAAGAGTTAATCACGAACACCATGTTAGTAGTACTCCATTAAATTTCAAGTGTCCTATTTCAATATTGCACATATGTAAGCTGCTGATATTCGTTTTAGTCTCATTTATATTGTGTTCCTGTCAGTAGCTCGTTAACCAGCCGACATTTTGTAAATAGAAACACAAAATAAAAACACGTAATCTCTTAACATTTATTATTTTTTAACCTGCTTTTTGCATTAGATAGCCCCGAGATATGACACACTACCGGGCTTTAAAACAGGAAGCGAATCCATTCATTTTGGTGAAAAAGTTGTGCGAACGTTTCATCTATAACATGGCACGGTTTCTGGATTTGGTGTCAGCTAGGTGTTAGATTCTTAAAATTAGAAGGGTAGTTTAGTGAAACACTTAGCTTTCTTCATATTGTCAAGGTAATTTATAGCGAGTGATAGCACATTACGCGAATTAGACTGAATCCACATGGTAAACATGGACTTTCATACTTCCTGCGTTAGACATTAGATATATTCATAGAAACGAAAAAAATGAATTAATTACATGCTGGTTTATATAAGTATAGTGATTATGCACTTTGTCGAATTTGATATGAATGCGCAAAGTAATTATTTTCACAAAGTCTACTATATGTCCTGCAAGTATAATTGCCCACTCCTACTGATTAGGCATCTTAAGCTATATATTTGCCTTCTAGGGTAATTCCGTTTTAGCCACAGTCAAATACACCTAGACTGCTTTTATATAAATATAACGCTGTTCATATAGTACATAACTACCATCCCTCTGGAAATAACAGCAATTTGAATTTCAGCCGACATCTTAATTGCACCGACCAGCAACTCGCGTTTAAGACAAAATCCCTAGTAACATACTCACGAACATCGTCGACATTCATCGTTCCATATTAATACTTTGTAAATATTAATTCTTATATAGATTAGTGGGGTTATGGCATGATTGACTATGTTTTATTATGGTACGCCTTCAAGCAGCAAGCTTTAGCTAGTATGGAAATGCACCAGACACAAGTGTCTCGATAATATGGCTCTCGTCAATGTTGCCCCTTTCAGCGGGCTACTGCCGGATTCTGACCGCATGAGTTGGGATAAATACAGCTAATGTCCCCTACCTATGGGTGACAAACCCGGACCAGTATGATTGAGATTTGACTGCAATATAACCTAGCTCAACTTATGCGTATACGTCAGTTACCAGCTATACGGATGACAGCATTTAGCCCCACGACCTAGGACATTCAACATAGCGACTTTGTACAACGCAAGGCTGTCGATGCTCTAGAAACGGATTTTATATCAATAAAAATAGATTGGATTTGGCAGGATTACAAGTGTTTCATCACAATCCACACCGAGTCAGCAGGCTTTAGCTAGCGCGAAAAAGTAGCAAATATTTTTGCTTGGATCTGATGAGTCTCCTCAGTTTTGCGCATACCAGCGCAGAATGGTGAACTTCCTATAACCTTGTTTAACACCTTATTCATTACTTATATAAAACCGGTCCGTATAGCTCCCATGTTTTTGTGTTTTACCGAGTAGTTGCGTGGGACGTCCTTGCCAGTAGGATCAACTGCTGTCCTCTGCAAATCTAAAAACTGGCATAGTAGAACAATTTATACCGGGGTAATTTACTGTCAACCCACAATCGTGTAGGTCCGCGGTTTTCACCCATGGCGTAATCGCTCCATATGATGGCATCCGGAAGTTATGGGAGAGGAACTGGGCAGTAGTCTGCTGAAAGACGTACCAATTGCCAGACCCAAAACGTCAAAGAATGGATGATTTGGCTCTTCCGGACTTGCTAAATCCTGCTGACTGTGAGTAGACTGTATTGAACAATTGCTAATAAATTTCATCTCTTCATCGGGAGAGGATATCCATTTTGCACTTACCACCCAACGAAAGTTATATGAATTTACCTAAATTACAGACTTTACTCAGTCTTAAAACTATGGCACTTAGTAAAGCCATCGGTAATCGCTTAGCAAAACAGAGCCGTAATTTTGTACAACCATAACCTGGACCATGTTATAGTATCAAATGGAAAAATAATAAGTGAATCAAATGTAAAGGAAATCATGTTATCATTTACCAGCACGACAACAGACGGTATAAATATATATTATAATTTTTGTTTTACCACCTGCGTTCTTGCTTTACATTTTACTAAATCATCTTTCTCTCTCGCAATCGCGGTGGATATAGATGCGTTGATGTAGCACATACTCTATGAGTGTAGATGAAGCGTTGGCAGCATGCATATCTATATATGGACAGCGGCATCCGGTTTCGGATTCGAGTGTCACTGTGGCCAGTCCCAGGAAGCCTGTGCCTACAGAGGGACCAAGGGCGCCTTGAGCTGCATCACCCATAGCTCCATTCCCACACATACAACCACAAGGATCGTGTAACCCCTTACCCTCCAGCAGAGACGAGGTAATGGAAAATAGACATGCAAGAACCCTGTCAATTTACACATAAATTTCAGTGAAACCTAAAATATCACCCAACAAACAATCACTTTAAACTATTATATGAACTAAATAAATAGTATATAAATCGAACAGTGCGTACAGATACGGTGACATAACTCTTCAATAACTGAGCATAAGAAATAAGTAGGTTGCCAAATATTCCTCTAAAGGTCTAAGACGTCAGTAGATATAATTTGTGAACCTGTCACAAAAACTAAATTATTATCAGTTAGCTACAAGTATTAAGATTGACGTGCGCTAGGTAGTAGTAGATAATACACGGAAACTTTCATGAGACAATATAGCAAACACACCACCTCTAATAAATTGACATAGCATGTGCGCAAGCGGTAAATCGGATGCAACCTACCTATAAACTTTGCGCCGGTTCTGCCTACCTTTTCGTTGTTAGCCATAAATGGCCTGGCTCATTGCTCACCTAGCCTGCCTGACGCAGTCATTCGCGACCACATAAAATTCGCCACCATGCGCTCGATGTCGATAAAGTCCCACCCATCGGCGCCTGCCGCTACAGCTCTTGCTGATTCTTCTCCGCATGCATGAGAACATTCTCCTGCACCCCGACAAATAACTTCGTCATCAGGTTGCGCCATTCGCGCCGAGCGAACACCTTCGGTTCCCATGTCCTGCAATCCAGAATATAGAAATTGAGTGGCTCTGTTACACCATGTCCTGTTAAAGAAGCTTCGGTTTCTTAATAGGCCGCTTTTTAATCACAGCCGACCATATAATAGCTGATTCGATATTCGCGTCGAATCCACAAGGCTCACATGATCGTGCCACTTCAAATGTCTCAGCAAAATCATTGATTCCACTTCATATATTCTACTTTGGTGCAACACTTCAATGTATGCAACTCAGTTGCAACCACCGATGCTTAGAATCCGTTGCAAACATTTTTGACGGAACGGCTGGAGAAATCGTACATCCCTCCAGTACATCGTCCAACGTGCACTGCTCTATAAAGAACGGACAGCACCATGGATTTGTACACCAGCTGACTGGTGTTTCACACTCGGTACTCAACCTTTCCTATGCACGCTTTTTCAAGAGACAGTGAAAAGGTTTTGCCAGATCTACATTATTTCTACAGTCCGTGTGGGGTAGCGTCGATCAGCTTCCTCGGGGCTCAAACTCGGCATTCTAAGAGGCAACTAATTCTTTTTGTTGGCGGCCGTTGGTGTAGCATTTCATATGTTAGCCTTGTCCGTCCACCATGTAATTTTGATGAGACGGTGATTTCGGGTCAATTGTCGTCGCATACAAATTCTCGTTTTCCTTAGTTACTGAGTTCTACATTCTTCTCCGATAACAATGCGCCAATTTTCGCCTTGCTCTCATCAAAACAATCAGGCCGCTTACAGTTTGCGTTTCCGAGTGCTTCCCCGGCAGCAGCTGTCACCTGTTCGCGAATGTGGTGCTACAGGTCGCCAACTATATCTACGCTTCCACATAACACAGCCGTACAGCTATCGCTTTCTCTATCTCAATACGTTTCGCTGGAGTACCGAGGGAGATAATCTTAAATTTACGCCAATTCACGGCAGCATGCAATACAGAGATTTACGAAAATATATGTACAAATTGGTTTACACCAATTTGTGATCAGTGCCACACTCAGCTCCACGCAGTATATTAGTCATGCGCACTTCACACATATCACGCTGACTCACGATGACATAGTCCAGCAGTTGAGTTTGACCACTCCGTGGGTGCGTCCAATTTGCGATATTACTCGCACTCTGCGCAAAAGGAGTGTTCGTGATTGTCAAGTCTTAAGTAGCACACAATGAGAGCAGTCTGTCATATTTTGCATTCGCTGAACCAATGCCATGCGGACCGATTACATCTGTCCACGTCGACGCAACACGCCCAACGAGCGAGTTGAAATCACCCGGCGAAACTAGTCGGTCGCTCCTCGACACAGACCCTATCACGGAAGATAATTGAATGTAGACTTGATCACGCGTGTCATCAGGATAACACATGGTTGGACCGTACGTGTTAGAAAAGTGGCAAACTTACCTCTTCCGAGTCGCAAGCGAACAGTCATCAGTCGCGCGCAGTTGTCAGTTGGTTCACACACCAGCTGACAATGTTGAATTCGCACTGTGGTGGCGTTGCCCACCCAAAAGGACATGCAACCGGCACTGCTTCATGCAAATTACCATGCTCAGTGAGCCGAATCTCGCTGATCGCCGAAATATCATTTTTAAGCGCATCAGTTCCATCGCGACTAGTGCAGTGCTTCCCTCGGGGTGCTCATTCGATTTCCCGTGCAGTAGTGTGCGTACTTTCCAGCACCAGATGCTGAGTGCTTTGCGCGCAGGCATACGGCTGCATAGGTGGGAATCGAACGCTAGGTGTCGGTTGTAAATCGGAGGTGTTCTTGAGGGACCTCATTAGAGCCTTTAACCTAATAGCCTGACCCACTAGGCAGTGGGTGATTTAGAGTTTTGATTGAGTGTCAGCCCGGAACATTTGGCTCCATAACCTAACACACAAGGCGGTGCGGAATAGATCTAGTTTGCGAATATGACTGTGTAGACAGATTGGGATCTGCTTGAGGTTCTTCACACGCAGATTTTAAGGTGCTGAAACGATTCATCTACGTTTTGCGTCCGCAGTAGGGTAAGCACTTGCGACCACGGCCAGACGCAGGTGGGTTTTGACAAGTTTGCACCAATTTGACCAAGGGCTGTCTGTCTTGAGGCGCGCAGTGGCAAACCATTAAGCACCCGGATTTGCCCTCTCACCTTCAAAGAAAATGCCTAGTGCACATGCTCTACGGCAATCTAGCTGTGAGCCCATAACCCGCATACCTGTTATCTCCCATGGCTAGAATTTACGGGAAGAGGGCCATCGACCACTTCTTGACTTCCGAAAAGGATGGACTAGGATACTGGCTGGGCGCCCATACCTAGCAGTAGAACAACTCGAGTCCTGAGTCAAAGCATTCGATTAAACGTACACTCAAAAGGCAACGAGTCTAGCACATGGTCAGTTCATTGACTCATGCGGATTGGTGTCCTGGATATTAGCCGGGAGAAGAGTGTAACAGAACTCACACCTAGAGGTCGCCACAAGGAGGTGTCCAGGACATGAGCCCATGGCACAACAGTAGCAGCGTTAGGTAGACCATGTGCCAGGATCCAGCCACCACCAGTCTTAGCCCACCATAGGCACCTATGAATATTTTCTGCTGACAACATTCAAAAACTGTAGCTAAACATATTCATAAGGATTGTACAACTGGTGACTTATATATCTGGTTTATTTTTATACATTTGTATATAAGGACGCCTAATTCAAAAAGCAAAAATCAGATTATCGATTGCTATACCGTAACACACTATGCCTCCAAGCCTTTTGAATGGTATAGCACAATTGTATTCAAAATTTAAATACTGATGCTATATTCCAAGAATATTCAGTTTCGGCACTGGATTTCAAATTCATGTAGGCAATATACCTACCTGCATAAATCACAAGAACTCAGTCCTAGATCAATTGTGCTTGCAATTTTAACTGACCACTTTAACCATACGCAAATTATTTTCGTCTTCAAATGTATTACAAAAAGTATGTCTGAATATTTTGCTAGAAAACCCACATAGAATTTGCCAGCAATGTCGTAGGCCAAAAGTTAGTACAGATTATTATTCCCGATACAAATGTTTATGCCCTGATTCTTCAGTATTCGAATAATTATGGCATCTTCCTTCTTCACATGAAGCTTAAAAGGAAACAACATCACGTAACAAGCGGCAGCCAAAAGGAATTTGCCAGTCAAGAATAATCACAGATTTCATATAAACACATAGTGCAACCAAAGTTTGATAGACACATGCATACTTTGTCGGATATGCAAACCAATAGGGACAATTTAGAAGCCGTGTGACGCGCACTGACCAATTCATTCTGAAGGAATTACTTAATATATTCCAAATAAATCTGAGCTTAATATATATTTTAGTGCAACGTGTATATAATCACGTAATTTGTCTATGCAAAAGCTCCATTTGTTTTTGATACTTCCACATACCATCACGGCCATCAACACAAAAATTATTTCACTTGTAATATAATATATAATATACCTTTATTTTTCATTCCATACTAGAGAAGGTTATCTTTGTGACTAAAAACAAGCAGTATAATGGTTGAACTCACTTTTCCATTAAAGCAGTTATATATGTGCAAGATATACATATTTTGATTTAACCAACCTACTCGTTTATGGCCAATGTGCAACGGTATGGCATAGAATACACTCTCTTATATTAATTAGCTAAACATTAAACCTAGTTATATCTATATATACATGTGGCAACTTCGTCATCTTACTTATTTTCCAACAAGCCAAATATATAAAATGCAACTGACTGATAACCCAATTAGAACTCACAGGTCAACATAAAATTTACAGTGTGTGCTTAGACAGTTTAAGTACATGACATTGTTGATGTATATATACAGCTATATGTTTACCGATATATATATATATAAACGGCATTTTGTGAAACAGTTCTCGTCTCCTCAACCGATTACCTGTTAAACCCTGATGGGCATATATTTCTCCATATTATGCTTGGTACCTCAGCAAGCAGGCGGCATCATCGTTTGTTTTTCTTTTCCTAGATTACATTTTATTCTCCTAGGTGTGCAGTAAACTCATGAGGAGAAAAAGTTGAAATTACATACTGATTTATAACTGGAATACACTTTAATAACAAGCCTTATGGTAAGAAAATTAATGCCGGTTGTCAACATAATTCAGATTCAAATGCACACTTTAATGCCCTCCGGAATTTCGCAGCAAACACAGTGATTTAAATCACCTGCTTCACGTAATACGTTATCTTATTGTAAACACCGAAAGATATATCATTATAAACCTAATAAAATGTCACTCAATGGCTTTCTAATACAGGGATGCGTCTGTTTGCTTGTGTGAAATCCAACCCGCAGCAGCTGTTCATCATCTTAGATCAAATTGATTGTTTCCATCCGTTTTCTGACGATGAACCTATTAAGATTGCTATTGATTAAATGGATTGTTTTACATCCGATTGACTTGTTTCTAGTGACATTTCCTTCCTTCACTGACACGTGAGCTTTCTTGCCTGGAGTAAAGGATTAGGGCATGGATTATAGTTTCGTTCGTGATTCAAACCTAGATTATGGTAAGGGATTTATGAGTCCAGTTAGCAAAGATATTATACAGGCGCGGTAATTAAAATTTGGTGGCGGAATTCAATTCCAACTCTCTAGGGTCGCAATGGTTTCATATCATCCAGATTTTTGTCGCATTAAAAACTGTCAGGTTCTCTATTTCAAATGCAATTGGGTATCGCAAATTTAGATGCATTAAGATGTTATATTAACCAGGGCCATCAAATAAGTCTTTTTAAATGTCCGCTAATTTGATTGCATATCTTTAAGTATTAGTTGTGATACAAAGTAAAAAATTCATTCGTTTTGAATAGAAATATATACTAATTTCGAACGTAGGAGTTATTAAAAATAGTAAAATAGTAAATAGTGAAAAATGGTAAAATATTAAGTCGTCATAATTAGCTTTATGATCCATATTGTGTTCCTTTACTGCATTTATACCATCACTGCGGACACCTGGGTAGAAAAATGGGGCAAAAGTGGGCATGTTACTCCGACAATCGCTCGAGCAGAATGTCAGTAAATTTTGCTGTTTCAAGAAGGCAACGGGAGAGATTAGACAAATCAGTAATAGGCTAAAATGAAGTGCGGGGGAATAGAAATCTGAATTTCGTAAGAGTAGAAGATATAGAAAGCGATTTAGAATGATCATTGTGAAGTGGATGAAACTGATCAGTTATAACATTGAAGAATAATCATTTCAGACAACAAGATGTTTAGAAATGATAAAATTAACTAAACAAGCTCTAGACAAGCCGCTGCATTTATAAATGTGCTTTATAGATCATATCAATAAGATGTAGTCTTTCTGAAGCAGTTCAGCGAAAAGGACAGGAGAGTAGTATAGCCAATGGGGATTAATACAAGAGGTCACAAACCTTAAAATTAAGTAGGGATAATTAAAGCACCTTAAGTCGTACGGCATAAAAAGACATTTTTCTGAAATTTTAAATGTTTTGCAGACATGCGTGGACCAAGCAAGTTAATAGGGAAAAGAAAGTCGAGATAATTGACAAGGAAAAAGCTCGGTATTTGATATTTATTCACAAGAAGTTTGGGGGAGAAAGCTATGTGTGATTGCAACTAATCGTCACGTAACAAAGAAAATATTACACTCCTGCACTCAAAAAAGTTAACTTTAATAGATATTGATGCAGACCATTCCACCAGCTATTCCAACCCTCGTTGAAGTGAAGATGAATCCTGCTTACTGGAGAACATACATCCCAGCACATGATCAGCATATTAACAACATATAAAAGTGGTTTGTATAAGATGTTCAACCGTTAGGACAGACCAAATTCAAATGCGCACAGAAACGAAACCAATTGACTTGTTCGGGAAGGTAAGTGCGCAATTTCCCCAAGTAACCGTGCGCCTTTTATCAGAACAGTCTCAGTTACAAGCAGACTAGGGTTTTTATGTTGCAAAACATTTGTTACTACCGCTTGTTTCATACCACTCACAGTCCTGTGATATTTGATATCGATAAATGCCAAATTAGCACTCAGCCGTGATTTGAACTGTACTCATAGTGTTTTCATACCTACGTCGGCCCGTGTAGTGTTTCGCAAATATACTTCTCTTCCGGTGCGTTGTCTTTTGACTCGCGTGGCGCAATCTAATAAGCTGCTAAGTCGAACCCCTGGGGACACAACATCAACATACGAGGAAAATAGAAAAGGTGCCAGGTTCGCTTTTTGTAGAGCATCACATTCGGCACAGAGGACAGAGGATTCCTTACCGTTTAACTTGGTGAAGTGTTATCATCTGTAAACCAGTCACTTAACATATTACACATACTAGGGTGAACAATATTTTCGGATAGCAGTTTTAGCAACCTTGGTCTATCCAGGTTTCCAAAAGCCTTCGCGTATTTCAGGATAAGAAGACGTACGGATTAACAATTTTGATCTAATGCAAAGGCTACATTTGAAAAATATATGTCACTGCGTCCAGTGTGGACCGCCTGGGTCTATATGCAAACTGTTGGATATCGTCTTCAGGGGCAGCTGACAAATCCGCGGAATTAAAAGTCATACAAAAACTTTCAGGAGCACGGATGTACATGCAATTGAACGGTCCTATTGAGCTTCATCTTTTGGTACTGCAGCTGTACTAACCGTTCTAAAAATGTACGGCAGCACACTTGTAGTAAGGCATTTGCGTAAAAGATATGTTACATACAGTGTAAGATAAACAGCGCACTGCTACAAAACTAATGGTAAGAGAGAACCTGGATCACAAACGTTTACCATTCAATATTTTCAGCTACTTGGGAACGTTGCTTTGATCAAAGGTCGCAGCTGGACTTGAGCTAATTAAGGAGGGCAAGGAAGATGAACCTTATTAGTCGGAACTAATTTCAGAATGCAGTTTATCCCTATCCACATCACCGCTCTGGCTTCCAACGTTTTAACACATGTCTGCATCAGAAGCCCCCAGAGATCGCGACAGTTATGGCTGCCTAGATCTGCTCGACGTTTAATTGTTTCAGTCATTTTATCTCGGATTTGGTTGTCGTGTCTAGACTGACACGGGTGGCATCCTTTCACTTGTAGGCCCGCTAGTTCTTTATTTGAAGTCCCTTTAGTGGTGGTAATGAAAATCGATCCGCTCTTAGACAGATCACTCCAACATAATTTTTGATTGTCTGTAAATAACCATTAGTTCAAAACCGTGACTAAGTATTATAAAAATAAAATTTCTGGGTATCCTCCAGGAAACTAGTAGAAGCTGGAAGCATAGATCATTTTAAATAAAATCAAAAACTGAGCTCAACATAATGCTTCAAACTGGTGGGAAATAAAAAGCCCCCGGTTAAAATTAAAGTTTACCTGTGAACCATGTTTTTCTCATTGCTGTATTTCTAAGAAATAGGGTACTCAACATTCAAGTTAGATTTGGCAATTTTGCAATTTATCCCTTGAGCACTATTAGGCGTGTGCCTACAAAAACTGAATTGGCACCTTAAAAGAGAATTGCGCGCGTCATTTATTAACCGTCGGCAATATCAATGGTGAGGAATGTGGCGGATGTAAAATACTAAGGAATTTTACATTTAATATTTGCTCGGATTGGAAGACCTCGTGTGTACTTTCAACATGCTTTATATAGATGATATGATTAGAATCAATCGGATACATAAAGAGTTAACCTTAGGTTAACTATGTGTAAGTTCATTGTGGTATAAATGCGATTCTGAAAAGAATCGGAGCCACCGGCCTTTTAGCAGCCGTTTTCTAATGTTTTTATTTTTGTGTGCAACTCAAGGACTGACCGATGAAAATAAACGGTGGATTACAAATTATGCACTTAACTTTTGCGTACCTAAGTCGCAAATAGCAATCGTTTTATATTTTTGTATATCGTTAAAAATTTGCCATTTTCTGAACGATAATTTACACACCGCGCTTTAGCTGTACTGGGTATGTAGTTAGTTGCTTTAATGCATCACATGTTTTCGGAGCAATATTAGTGGAACAATTGGCGTAAATAATGCCACACTGTACGGACATCGCGCAAGTAGATTGCTCCTGAAAACTAGTCTGACCTTCATAGCTATTTTAGATACATTGTTTTTCCAAGTCACTATGGTCACGGGCCTAACCTACGTCTAAATGCTGGTTATTAAGACCATAATTAACTATTTTACATAACCGGGTGTTGTAATCGCGTAAGGTTGACAATATATTTGTCAAAATAACCTGACCGGCAAATTGTGGTGATTAAACCATACCATACAATTTATGAAGTGCTGTCAGGCAAAGTGAGACTGTTGTGTTGTAGCTCTTTATTCAATGAACAATGAACAATGGTTTATCATGGGGTAAAAGCAAATGCTTGACGCGTCACCGTAGGATGGTTGGGGTGAATATGATGAATTCAAAATATATCTCGGTCATCTACCGAACGTCTGTCTAGATGAATGCTTTGATAAATTAAATCAGTGTAAAATTTAAAACATCGAGCGTAAATGTTCAGCAAGACACTAGTGTGCAGTGGCCGTTGATATAAGGCGTGAGAAAAGTAAAATATGGTCTCATTAGGTTCATTTGATACATAAATTCTGCTGAAAGATATGCTTGGCGTAATCCACAATATAATAGTTTAGGTAACAAAATGCTGGGAGCTAAGAGCAACATCTAATCGTTTTATGTAAACTCCAAGGTAGGAGAGAAAACAACTGAATCTAGGAATGCGTTCCAGAGTTGGCAAACCCGATAGGAAAATTCATTCCGTCGACACTCTAGACGGCTATATAGTTCCTTCAATTGTAAGCAGTTACCCCTGGCGTTTTATGGTTAGGTTTCAGCAAATGGCGGCAAACGTGCTTGGGCTCACTCAATATGTGATACGCTAATATGAGATCACCGTGCAGCCTTCGATAGCGTCCGCTGAAAATTTCCAGAAACTTCAGGCTTCGGTGGTAAGAGTGATAGCGCAGACCCTTTACATTATTTGTTGCTCTTCGTTGTGTTGGCACTAAAGCATCTAGGTAGCTCTTCAAGCAAGATTGCCCAGCTTAGATAGCGTATTCAGCATATGGTCGTACGTAGGAATTTTGCATCATTGGGAAGATTGACGGGTCAAATCTCCCGAATGCCCTTTGCAGCCTGCCGTGGTGCTAGTTGCCTGTTTTCGCAGTTACTCAGCCTTTTGAACTGTTGAGATCGCTCTGTACGATCACACCAAGGTCACGCTCCTTGGAGCTTGTCTGTAATCTGTTTGTCCCAAGCAAATATATCTAGTTATGTCTATGGCGTCACTGTACAACGCCACATTTGTCTGCCTTAGATGGGAGGGCGTATTTTACTGACCAGTTTGACACCATGATGAGATCGCACTGGAGCAGTACAAGGTAGTCCTGTCTGCTGATCCATCGGCATATCTTGATATCATCAGCGAAAAATAGGAAATGGGAAGCAATTGATATTGCCAAATCGTTAATGAACACCAAGAATAGACGAGGTCCAAGGACCGAACCTTTTGATATTCCACACGGAATATCGATTGCATCAGACAATGTTGCTCGGACTCTCACCACTAGCTGTCTTTCGTGAAGAAAATTGTTAATCCAACGCAGCAACGGGTGGCCACTGCCGTAGTCCCGAAGCTTCTGAAAGATAAGTTGAAACCCTAAGCGCTCAAACACGTTTGAAAAGTGCAGGTGGGTGACATCGACGCTTAATCCATCATCAATAGCTTCAGTCCAGCTATTGCGTGCAATTGTTAGGTTAGTATAGCAGAACTGTTTTTGACGAAAGCCGTGTTGCTCTAGGGCCATTTAGTTTTGGACTTTTCAGACACTGCATCAGCTCATCTGCGATGATTTATTCCATCACTTTGGATAGTACGGGAAGTAGTGTTATGGGACGGTATTTTGCAGTATCAGTGCGGCTTACTCCATTATGGATAGGAGTGATTACCTATCGCTTCCATACAGGTGGAATGTGGTTCTCTTCTAGACATCGCTGATAAAAAACAGTCATTGGTTCTGCTAGATCCCTAGATACCGCCTAAAGAACCGCTGGTCTGATGTGGTCGACTCCAGTAGAACAGTATATGCGCAAGGACAACAAAATC
Source organism: Dicrocoelium dendriticum (assembly GCA_944474145.2). Taxonomy (NCBI): domain Eukaryota; kingdom Metazoa; phylum Platyhelminthes; class Trematoda; order Plagiorchiida; family Dicrocoeliidae; genus Dicrocoelium; species Dicrocoelium dendriticum. Next base: position 263,787,757 of record OX104063.1, on the reverse strand, counting down.
TTCAACTCACTTTCCGCAGTGAAGGTGATAATGTCTAAACCCTGTGGTGGATTAATGGAAATGAGGATAATGTTTGCGAACTTTACCTGTTGGAAAGTTTAGGAGTAATGCAGCCTTAGGAGACCATCTGCTTACAATGCTGATCGCGTGCAACTTTCAGCTGTGTCTAGTTGTGGAATCCCGCGCTTCAGCTTTGGAAGGCCCTTAACGTGCCTGTACATATGTCTGCGGTTCATGCAGAATTGCTTTCTTAACACCTGACGACGCGTGATGTTGGCTTCGCGGAGAAGTTTCACACAGAAATTACGATGTATCACTTATGCTGTCCAGCTATCGGCATCCGAGCATTCTTGGTGATCCCGCCATGTAAAATCCCTCTGGGACATTTATTTACGTGCACTGCTCCTCAGAAATGACTTACGCTTGCTTTTAGTTTGGAAGTACTGTTCAGATGCGGGCACAACCAATGTACTAAACGTCTTTGCAAAGGTATCCTTGGCAATATCTGAGGGGAATTCCATAAAGAAAGTACAATATATATCCTTGGCAAACTTAGATAACACATGATAGCGCCTGATATTATGCAATATATCAATCTCCTATTCAGGGAACTCCGCATAGCAAATGTAGTACAAGATTAGGGTAACATGATCACTATGACACAGTGGTGTGCTTCAATTATCCCGTCAACCATACGTTCTTTGTAAGTTTGCACAATATAAAGTATAGACGGCTTGTTTGCAGTTCGCAATCTGTTGGGAGAAGTTAATTGATTGTAGAGAGGGTGGCTAGCATTTAGCGCTTACAAGCACGCTTTAAACTGCATCATTTCTATTGCCGGCTTTTATATGTCGTGCACGTTAAAGTCCCCAGTGAAACGAATGTAAGTGTATGACTTGTTCAAAGAAACTGAAAAACGTAGTTCACTTTAGCGTATGACTGTGCGTTGGTGTGCGGTAAATCACGGCAAGTAGACATGTGTCTTAGTTTCGCAACAATGGGCGGCACCAAAATGAAGCAGGAGCTCTGATTTCTTGGAGATGGAAAACTTCACATCAGAGGTCCGTATTTTGATTATGAATCACATCGCCACCCCTTCAGGTTCTATCGGTCCGAAGCAGCGACATACCGGGTAAATTGATCTCAGAATCGGTTATCTCAGCGTTTAACCATGTATCTGTACTCATGATAAGGTCCAGCCGTTTCGAGACATTGAGTTTTCTAAGTTCAGCCAAAATAATTAGAAGGCTTTTGTCGTTTGGGTACATGCAATATAGCGATTTGTTGTTATTAGTGTGTTGATGGATGTCAAAGCTGTGTTAGTGTTTGATCTAGCCGTAATTTGGCAGGACAATAATCGTGTTTTGGTTAATGCATTTCAATCAAGTTTCATGCCATTATTGAGCGTTCCTGAAAATACGTTTTACTCAAACTTTGTTCTGTCCTGTTGTGTTCGTGGAAGCTGTTATGTTGGTCTTTTCATTGATTTCTCCATAACGTTGCCAACAGTGAGTGTTTTGCGGATGTGGCATCACTGCTTTCGGTCATGCGTTTGCACATCGTGATCGGAAAAATGCAGAAGCTCGGGAACACCATGAATGAATATTGTTCTCTTCCTATCCCAATTATGAATGCCGCGTTGGTCAGCTGATTCATTTGGGGGAGCTTTCCATGTTAGATCGGGTAATATGCGCACTACACTCGGTGAGTGGGGACAACAAACTGCTGAGTGCAGGACAGTTTCTGTCTGATCTGCTGCTTCTAGTGTTACTCGAAGATTTTGAGGTTCCCCAGAGTGCAATGAGGTCGGGTGACCCGCTACGCGTTGCAGCATTTCAGGCTCAACCCGAATCTCCATCGCATCGCAGATGGAACTTCGTTTGTTGCGATCGTCATGCAACTTGCCTTTTATTGTGCAAGCTTTGCATTCGGGAACATTGGTGCACAGGAGCGTTAACGAAGCATGATTTTGTCTAGCGTGAGTTGGATTTCTACTCTTTGCCGGCAAGTTGGGTTGTTTAGAATGCACCATTTGATTTGACGGTGAAAGCTGCTTTGCGCCACGCGTGCTCGGTACAGAAGATGGGCATATGTGTGTCGCTCCCGTTGTGTTCGTCGAGGCAATCGTTGCGTACGTTACCGGTTTGTTATCTGTACCAGATTGCCTTCTGCTCTGAGCTTTCGTGTCCCGGCTGAATCTGCAACTGAATCGTTTGTGGTTAGAGAAGTGGAAGCAGGTATGTTTGAGGATTTTCCACTTAGGGGAGTAAGGTGACCCAGTGGATTTATAGTCCAAGACACTGCTGGGTGATTGGAAAGTCTAGCTATATTCTTCTAATTAGATTCATAACTTACTTTGGCTGGGTGAGTTATTATCGTGCCCATATTTACCTCCGTGGAATAGATAATAATATTCAATAAATAGGCGATTATCTCATTTATCCTATCGCAATTTTTCACTAGCATACATAAACAGTTGACAACTGAAAAACTTGACATGTTGGGAAAAAAACCAACTTGTGTCAGCAACTTTTGTCTGTCTCACTTCCTGGACGGATTTCTCTACGCATTGCGGACAGTGATTGGACCAAAGCGATATGATGTACAGTGGTTGCATTCATTCTTTTTAAGAGCATCCGCATATTATAGCTATTCGGATTGTAACTCAAGCGATATCACTCTCACTTTAGTTCCAGAAAAACACACGGGTTTGAAAATGACGAAAAAACCATATTTATTTTTATTTATTTTACATTTATTTTTTCTTCTTTGAAGAACAATGTCAGCTTTGGCAGAATACCTGTTACCAATTTGCTACACATTACCGTTTTATCTCGACGTTGCAATTCACAATGAGTCTGGTATATTAAGTTTAACGTAAACATATGTCAGTTTGTTGTATAATTTCTTTGATTTACTTTTAAGACCACAGTTGTAATAAGTTGAATTTGTTTTAAGTCAACTGCTTAGACCGAGCGTAGAGTTTACGCATAGCAGTCTACCGTGTACCGTTTTCTTTGTACGCCGTCTTTTTCTGACCCTGCTTTTGGTGTGGTGCTTTTGTTTCACTATGGCAGCATTGAGCTATGATTGCCGATTAACTAGCAATGTATCATTAACCATGTCTTGAGCTGGGTTGCAGTGAATGCTAGATTTGATGTGATACCTAAACGTCAACTGCTGCCACTTTGCTTAGCCATCTGATCAGTTCCCATTTTTACTATTAAGATTGACGAGTTGATGACTGTTTATGAGAGTACAAGACGCAAACTGGTGCGTTTATGCAACGGGTTACAGTCTTGTCACCGTAACGTGTTAAACTAACAAGCATACTTCCAAAACTATTGTCGGAGTGGTTTGCGCGTAAATGAAGTGAGTTTTCTGCCCGAAGGATCCGTGGTTTTTCTGTCTGCGTGCCAACCAGTTTTAGGGCGTCTGATAGTTGAAATTTGCGCTACTCTAGAAATTCCATTTCCGCAAAAGCCGCAATTTGTTACTTTGTAGTCCTAAGCGTTTTGTAGGTGTTCGCAGTTGTAGTGGCTGACCTCTTATGTCCAACAATATCTGCAGTCATAATTGTTAAATTAATATACGCTATTATAAAGTATTTCCCATCATAAATGAGTAGAAATTACTAAAATTCCAAAAGTAAAACTGACACAGATATAATTCTTTCGCCAGTATTATTAGTTCAGCTGTATACAGAGGGCGCAGGCCATATTTTCGTTTCTTTTCTGGATGTACCTGCTATTTATTTCCAGTATATTTTAGAACAGTGACATTTTGTTCTACGACATGATGGATGTGTATATTTAGGATATCTTCCAAATGAAGTAACTGCATAATTTATAATAAATAAAGTTTTGGGTTCCATTTATCCATTAGGTGATGTCTAATTAACAACGTCGGGGTTATAAATACGGTGGCTGATCAGCACCTTTGAATGTTTAATCGTGAGGATACATCCCTTGAGCGACTTACGTAAGGTAGGCATACATCTTATAATTAACACCATAAAATATCAAATGAGCACAAGCGATTTGAGTCGTCTTAAAATTTGTTGATAAATGCAAGGATTTGTAATGAAATTGGGATTAGCGGTCATGTTAACAAATTAATAACGCAGTTCAGTTGCGAATAACAGGAAAATCTGACGATAGTTTGTCAGCTCACCAAGCATCACCTTAAAACGTAGTTAACTTCAATATTTCGTAGCAAATGGTAGAGCGCTGACTAAATACCTAATTGTAGCAATATAACTTGAAGTGCTTAACTGATTCTTTCTGTTAAGGATGTCCAATGTGATTTCAATGGATTATGTGCTTTCGATTTGAACACACGCACTTTTGCACACTCAGTTTGAATTGATGCAGTTCATCTGTATTTTCATGTAGCAAGTAAGCAACTTCATGAAAATACTTGCTCAGCTCAGCAAAGTATAAGTTTATCAAGTACTGACATGCACAGCTAAAGAAAATTTACTGTCCACTTTTGTGAACCGCATGAACAGGCCGCTTATAGGGCTGGAAATTTTGATGCATTTATCCACGCCAATAACAAAGGTTACGTCGGTTTGTGTAAATTTTCATTCGCATATCTGAATTCAGACGCAGAAGACCGCTTACAGTTCGGTGAACAGGCATGATTTTTAGCTGCAGCGTTTGGAAGAATACAATATTTAACAGCAAAGAGGAAAATAAGCTTTGGTCCTGTTCACAAGCATATTACTTTCAGTAAATGTTAATCAGATGAAGGTAAACTGGTCGATGGAATGCCATACTTATATATAATTTATTGTTTTGTGGTGTCAGCATATCCAACATTTTGCATCGGACCAAATTTGAAGCTTCATACAACAAATACAAAATTGTTGCGCGATATTTCACATCTATTTCATTTAGGTCAAACTTTGAATGACATTTTCCAATGTGTCCAACATTTTGGAACATTGCCTCTACGTTCATTCATGGGTAATTTGATGAAAGCCAAATTTATGAAAACATTATCTCTTTACGCTTGTGAGCTGAATTTGCGTAAACTGAACGTTTCATTTGGAACGACGAATCGAACAACCACATTCGATACCGCTAGTCGAAAAGAATTGTCTATTAATCTGTTGAACTGCACAGTAGATTCTAACTTAGTAAACTGCTCTTAAATTATCGTTCGTTTTCACAGGATCAATATTTTCGGTAATTAAATTACACATGAATGTTAAAACAATAACGGGAATCCTCAAATATATATTTTCCGGTCTTGTACTCATGTTCCCAAATGTTGGGCTGAAGTAATCGGAAGCTACAATCGTCTATGTTAAATATCATATTGTGCCACGTGGCACACGCTATTTGGATTTCGTTAAAACGCCGGGTTATATCCTTAATTTCCTCCTATCGCATAAAATTGTCTATATATTATTCAAATGCGTAATTTAATGAGACATCATTATATTGCAACAATATGTCTTTAAACATTTATTCCGAATTTTGCGTGAACCCAATGCTGTTTAAAACGGAGAATTGAACAAACGCATTTAATCGTTAAGGACGGTGATTCAAAAAATAATTTGTTTACAAGTGTCACAACAGGATTTAAGCCACTAAACCGATCTTAAATGTTATGATGTTATTGTAAAAATAATCTGGTTGGTCGGCTATGTTAAAGCGTCTTTGCTATGCCAGTTATTGGCAACATATCATTATCAACCATACTTCATTTAAAATAAGTTGCGCACACACTTTTTATGCCTTACTGCATACTGTACTTCAAGTTTATAATGAATATTCGTTTGGCCAAAATTTAACCTGCTGTTCCAAAACACCAGATTTAGCATATCAACTTGATTCTAATATATAGAAAGAGGTCGATAAACAGTGCAAGCAAAGCTAGCATGTACATTGTTAGGGAAGTCAGAATAGACTGCAGGGATTGTAAAAGTGGACCATGTTATTTTATGTACCCCAAAATATTCTTAATAAAACGTGGTGATGAGCAACGTCCATTATTGGCTTAACACATATAACTGTTTCTGCTTGCATTTAACGTATTAATAGTGTACTAAAAACTGATTTGACTGCAGAATTAAATTCGAGCCCATATCTGAGGAAACTATGTGCATCTTCCTCTGTGAAGGTTTTCGAAGTCATAGTCCAAATATCTGGCAGAAATACTCCTTATGTATGTGAATGACCGCTGCTTCGAAGGTTCGTTTGTATTGCGGGTCGACACAATTAAACAGCAGATGGCTATTCACCGAAAATAAAATATGTTTGAATACACCTCCAAACAGATTGGTCCGGCGCATTTGTTAAGCGTTGAGGATTCGAACCCAGTGGGAAAATTTCCAAGGCAACCGTAAATAAATGGTACTGTATGCATCTAAGCCCATAAAATAGGGAATTTTAAGCAGAACGCAGCAGGCCGGATGAACATTGGCATGGACATTCAAATGTTGGCTGTGGTTACAACTTGTTCGTAATAGGAGGAAAGAATGTGACCTAAGGTGTGGTTATCAGATGACTGACTAGGGTAAAATTGATCAAAGTGCAAATTAAGGTAAGGGCTAATGAAACAAAGGTACGGCGCTTCATATGTGACATACATAATGACCAGTCATTTGTTAAGCGAAAGTGAAATTATGTTCGGTCTGCGTTGATGTGTGTTCCAAAGTCAAACACTGCATTTGCAATGAAATCAAATGAAAATTTAATAAGAGATTTGAACTGCACACGGCTTACGATTCCGGAAATGCAGGAATAGAAGTACATTGCTTTTCCGAATATATGAAGACTCTGAATAAATATATATGTGATGAATTTCTACATATATCACAGGAATCACAATATTAATAGGTCACGTCTTGATGAGAATCTTGGCATTAAAGAGCAATCATAATGGAATGCGACAACGTTTAGCCAAGCTGGTATGAACGTGCACATATACAGGTCATGGTTTTTTCACATGCACAATTTTACATAACCCTTGCGCTGTTTCGTCTGAAATCTTTGGATAAATCTCGTCTATCTAACTTCGCACATCTCATTCCAGAAATCGCATTCTGCTTAATTTGTGTTTCATCTAGGGCTTTTGATTTGCTTCATCACAGTTGGATTATTGTGCTTGCAGTAACCCACATGTGTAAAGTTAAAGGCGTTTCCCTTTGGTTTACTGGTGACTCGACGAATAATCTCTACGCTTTTCTTGACGCGGCTTATCCGCCGTCCAAGCATTCCTGCGTTGCATAGTTTCGTTCATTATGCCGGAAACTTGCTTTCTTCGTCATTTTTGTGGTTTTCACTAAGTTCGTTTTATAGTTACCTTCAAAAATGCAGTACATTGTCATTCAATGAGTGATGCAAATAAAAGTCATTTTCTTTGTGCATCATTAGTTAGGCAATAACAAGTGAAACCTTTATATATTTATCAAACAAAAACGTAGTTCCTACGGTATAAGTGACGGTTTTACCACTACGACTTTGGTACCGATAAGAAAGCTTACAGTACTAATTGCTTCCAAAATATCTATTTTTCCAACAACTTTTCACAAAACATGCGGGCACCGTTATCTAAATTCACGTATCTCATTAAATAAGCATTTAATGCAGACGGACTGCTGGGATAAACCTACACCATTTAATTTTCTATAACCAACTTGCGTATAATGGAGAAAACTGTTGTGTTAACATGGTAAAGAGACTACCAAGAATGTTATTGTACAAAATTAATTGTCACGAGAAAGAACAAAGTGAATACCTTTCCAATATCTTGAAATACATGGGAAAATGACTGTAGTGTTGTAATTTCAATAGATTTGTGCACAAAAAACATTTTGTTTAATTTTGTGTTGTGCTTATATTTTACGCTTGACACAGCCCTTGTGTTCTATCCTAAATAAGCTATTGCGTAACAAACTAAACTTAGGCAAAATGTAAGGATAATAAAACCACCCTGTTTTATGTAATCATCCTAAATTATGACACTTACCGGTAATCCTTGAGCAAATTACGAGCCGACATCAAAGGCAATTGGGAAAATCATCGAATTCTTAACGTCAGGTTTCACAAGAACAACATTATTATCAAATCAGTTACAGTTAAACCTCTGGCATGATGAAGCTTTTGTGTCAAAAGCGAAAATATGTCTATCACCATAAATATATTAACCGGACTTCTACCAATTTTTCTGAAAAGAAAGTATCAGCATATTTAGTGCCTCGAATAACATTCTAAAGACACTGCTTATTTTGTTTTATGCAGACATACTTTAGATAGCAGTTTGTAAATTAAGTAAAAAACGACTAGTATAACCAAGCCTAAAGTGTGATGCTATGCACGGTTTATCGCAGCTTCGTTCTTACTGTCCTCATAATGCTGTGACGTGATTTGTCAAGTTTATATTTCTGTACAAAAGGAGACCAACAAACAGTTCATTTTGTTGCGAAACTTGTGATGGTACCGCTGACTCAAGGTTTGGGATGTTTTATATGCGAAATGGTTTTATTTTGGTAATGAATTTTCTCAGATTTGCACACATCATCAAATGATCGGCAATATCTTGCATGAGATTAGTAAAGTAGTATGCTTAATTCTAGTGGCAAGCTCAAATATTCAGATCGACATTGCGTAATTCCCAGTTAAACTTTTAGTAAGCACTATCCCATAGTTCTTATGCTGACTCTGTTATGTGAAATGCATTTAGCTCACATAGGTTTAACATTTGATGCCATTTCACCTCCGTTACGAGAAACGAAACATTTGAAACCCACTATGTGTAGCAGTGTTACCTGAAACATTTTCGCCAAAGTTTACGTTCCAAACGTAGAGATCCATAAACAAATTCATTCCATATTGTGGAGTTAGACTTTACAAACATAATAACATGTTTTTTAATTGGCTGCCTGGTAAGGACAGCATCCTATTCAAAACATTATCAGTAATGTTTAATTAAGCGCATAAAAGCGCATAAAGTTGTTGCTCTGTAGCTATTATACAGGTGAGATTGAAAGCAGACGCAGGTTAGTGCCTTTCATCTATACCAACTATTCAACAGTGCCGTTAAATTAATTTAAATTAATTCATTAATAAACTACAGCCAATATAAATAGGTTACTGAACATATGTCGTGCTGATTTAGTCGGCTGCATATCAAGTTGATTTCACCCTTGGGCACGTACATATTTTCATTAGCCTCATACTAAAATTAAGAAACCATGCATTTCGCTTTTCATGTTCCGCAACTATTGACGAGGTAATGGTGTAATTATCCTAAGTTTAGTTCGGCCTCATTAATTCACCTTCCTTGTCCTCCTTCATTAGCTCAATCCAGCTGCCCTTTTAATCAAATCGACTATCACAAGGAACTCAAATGATTAAAGGTAAACAAAGCTTGTTGTCCGGATGCTCTGTCACCAATAGCTTTGAAGGTATGTGCAGATTCTCGCAAACTGCCTTTAGCAAATATCCTTAACAAATGCCTCATTAAAGGTGTAATCCCGGATATTTGGAGAACGGCCAGTATTACTTCAGTACCAAAAATGGATCTCAAAATTATCGCCAAATTGCATGCACATCTGTGCTTCTAAAAGTTTTCGGAGGACTGTTAATTCCGCGGATTTTTTCAGCCGCTCATGAAAAGGATATCTACCAGTTTGCGTATATACCGCAGCGATCCACATTCGATGCAGTGGCGTATGTTGTTATTCGAAAGCCTTTGCACTAGATAAAAAATGCAAATTCATAAGGCTTCTCTCCCTGGATTATTCGAATGCCTTTGGAAGCCTGGATAGGTAAATGTTGCTAAACCTGCTATCCGGAAATGGAGTATACCCGGGTTTGTAATCAGTTACGTGACTATTTTACGAATCATAATCACGTTAGCAAGCTGAACCATAAGTAGTCCTCTGTTTTATATGCCGGATGTGATGTTCTGCAGGGAGCGAGCCTATCAGCATTTCTATTTTCCTAGTGTGTTGTATATCTCTCTATACAATCCAAGATTATAGGTTGTAAATAAGCCGATGATGTGCTGGCATGTATAGCGCCACTAACCAGGATTCCTCATAACTTCAACGTGTGTTGGAAGATCTGGTGGAATAGCCTTCATTCAGATATCTTACGCTTAATGGTTCTAAATGCACTGATGTAATATTTTCTTTTATGTGGCAAAATTACAGTCGCTGATAGATTTTGCTCATACCATTACTGTGAATTAACATCTCATACCCAGCTATTTCTTTCTTAATTTATTTGGCGTTATTTTCCAAGAACCTTTCTTCGTCCATGCATGTCTGTTACACTTTTCAGGTGTTTTCTTTCTGCCCTTCGCATTCCTTTCTTTCAGAATTTCTTGCTTGCCCTCAGAATTAAAGTGCTTTCAGCACCTCGCACTTTAATATTCAGGTTTGTGACCTTTTGTATTATTCCCAATTGGTTATATTGTTCTCCTGTTATTTTCGCTTGTCTGTTTCAGAAAGACTACAGCTTATTGGTGCGCTCTATAAAGCAATTGTCTAAATGCAGCAACTTGTATAGAGCTTCTTTAATTGAGTTGACCATTTCTAAACACCTTGGTGTCTGAAATGATTTTATTCCAAGGTACTAGCTGATCGATTTCATTCACTTTACAATGATATCACCAAAACTATTTTTCTACTCGTACAAAATTAGGAATTTTATTCTTCCGCACGTGCTCTTGTCATAATGATGTTTCATCTTACCTCTCACGATGGCCTGTTGATCCGGTGAAAATCACTAACATGCTGCTCAAGCGGTTGTTGTGCATTTTCCCATTTCTTCTTACCACGTTTGTATTTAGATATACTCATCCAGGTGTCCACAGAGATAGTGTAAATGTTGAAAATAAATTATTTAGGGGTTATCAAGCTTATTTTGACTTGACTTGATTGAGAAAAATTACACTAGTGAAATTTATGTTGTTCAGAAATGGCTGTACAGTATAAAGCTATGATCGCATTGGACGTCCATACGAATTCGGATATAAAATGCAACTAACGTAGGACGAACAGTATTTTAGGTTCATGGACGCCGTTTATATGACTGCATTTATCATGTCGAAGGCCTAGTGCTCATCGCAAAATTTGAACTGAATAGCAGCTGAAGTTGTGTAATGTAACTTAACTGGACTTATCTCGATTGCCACCAACGAGAGTAATAAATACCAATACTTGAATTTTAAATGTAGTTGATACATAGATCTATTTTTGCGTGTACTTAGTCAAATAGGTCGCTACAACTTCTAGCAGGAAAATTTAGCGATTGCTTGCTCGTGTCCTGCATGGTGTTAGGCGAGGCTTTACATTATATGTGGCGGCGCAAAATGATTTTGTTAAATATCATTATAATATATTTGACTGCAATGCGTGGACAAACCAAGTCGATTGCGCCTCAGGGAGGTAGATACTTACTTCAGCTGTTGAATGTTGGTATCTTGCAGTAGCAACCTTATACAGACTTTATCACTTAGCGCGATGGTCCTTGCTTCTGTACCAATGTTGCTAGTTATTTCAGGGCTATAGCGACCACCAGTAACCTAAACTAATGGGGCCTGTTTATGATGATTTATCTATAAGTAGCAAGGCTGTTGCTTCATAGATGACGCATTGGAAAGAAAACAAAACCGACACCTGAAATGTTTTGTGGGAGGGTCCGTGTAAACTACCAACTTTCAAATGATGACACTAAAGGGAAACGGGAACAAGTGGACTCACCATAATACAAATGTTAACGTAAAAGTACATCCGTTTAACACAAATTTCATAGCGGTGGTGAACACAACGTTCGTTTGCGTTTTGTCATCGATGAACGATATTCAAATAAAGTAATGCTGATGGTGTCACATCGTATAAGGGCTTATAATTGACAAATGCCAAAAGAGTGCTCCACAGCTTACATTTAAAAAGAAAGAAACAAATGACCCCGGTGTCATTTTAGACGACTGTATTTGGTGACCAATTTGTAAGTTGTAGCAAATTTTTAAGTGGTTGCATGCGTGACTGGTGTATTCCAACATCTGTAGCGCCCAGTACACGATAGTGAACTCCGCGGTACACACTAAAATATTTAATTCGTTTTATGTTACTACCGGTAGAATAAGCCCTTCAACTTATCGGTTGTTCTTTGGCGCGGAGTCCCCATTGCATCTAGACCGTGTTTTAGCCAAGGTTGCCAAGCCTGAATCGCGTACTATACATGGGTCCCCATATATGTGTTTAGCTTTTGAGGAAAGATGCAGTGTTCAACAGAACAAACACCCTACGTAAGAGACTAACCTAATTGTTTGCGGCTTTGGACATCATCAAGGACTGTGCTATGGAGCTGACGCCCACTTTCAACACTAACCTTTACGCGCTGTTGTAAAGCGGTCTTCAAATGGTGGTCACCAAGCCTATATGCGTTAGTGGAGTTGTGGTCTACAATTACGCTTTCGCACTTGTCCTTGTTGAACAAAGTATATTAACATTTTAACATTCCAATGCGTGCTCAAATTCCCGTTACAACAGATCGTGATCATCCTGACTGACTACGAGTTGCCAGCCATCACTTGTTTCCATCGGCAAATTACGAAATCCGGCTTGTTGACGCTCACGAGGTCGTTGATAAATAACAGGAATGAAAGCGGCACCTGGACTAACACTTTGGAGCATCACTGCTTAACTCAACATGCACACAAAATGTGCAGTTACACCGAGGTTAAAAACGTTGATAAAGAATAATGCTTCTGTACCACCCAAGTACAGTGCTTCCAAATCTGTGTGTTTACAGCTTTTAGAGAAAGGTACGGTGTTATAAGCGGTCGACATCAGAATGTTTTCTAGGGAGGGATTCCCGCGAATTCAGTGCCACTTCTGCTGGTCTTAATAATCGCTTGACGCTCATCACGACCTCCATCCTAGAGAACACCGTGTATAAGGGTAGTCTTGGCTAGGTTTCTTTCTAGTATTCGTCCAATTCGAGCTTCTTCTGTTTACGCATACACAAATTTATGTCTAGGAAAGTGCGGATAAAGGTGACCAATTCCAGAGAAGCTGTCGATAACAACACAAATCTGCTTCGTCAGCCGACGTAAATAAATCTCACAAAAGTCTCCGTTCACCGCGGTGCTCTTTATTTGGGTGAGAGATGACCCGTGTCAAGTTGGCTGTCTTTGATTTAACACCTAGGTACTACATATGTAGTTCCACTAGTTCACATCATCGAGTTGCATCTATTTTAATGTATTTGACCTCCATGCAGGAGCAGAATACTGGTGGGACGTTATTTGGTCTCTTCAATCCCAGTTGTTTCTAATATATTAACAGCGACAACTATGATGCTCTGCTTACAATCGGCGGTCGCTATGCATTTCAAATTTCATGTTCTCGAGTATGAGTAATTGGGTGTCTGACTTATATGTTGAATTTGATAGCCTAAAGAGTTTCAAAGCTTCATTTTTGTCAAGATCTAAAAGCACAATTAAGTTCAACAACGTTACAAGAAAAAGAGACATGATTTTATTTATGCAAAAAATGATTTTGGTTCTGTTGCATTTATTTGGTTAAGTATCCGCGCAAAACCACCAACAAGTTATCGCTAATTTCAACCCAGTTTTGTATTGCTCACTGGAAATAGAGCGGCTTGAGAATTTTGGCCATACTTTTGGCTTAAAAGTTTGTCTATCCTGATTCGCAACAATAGGGTGAGTAGCGATATTCATAATGATATGCCATACTGATACAAAGCTGTCGATATAAAAGGCGTTTCTTTGGGAGAGCTTACGATGTGCGCAGTAAAGCCCATTTTTATTGGGATCATGGTTTGTCCCTTATCATATACTGTCGGTAGTAACAAGTAACCAGTCCCTGGTATTTGGTTTGAATTAACGCACAAAACATTTTGGAAAAGATTCCACTTTATGGTTTTGATCCAAAGAATTAACTAGTAAAAACTAGCAAATGAGAAGGCTCTACGACGCAGTCTCATCGTTTCTGCCGTTTTGAAGCCATAGTGAATGACTTATAAGAAACCTATTCGGATTTTAGCAGAAAACTTGACATTCTGTGCTGCTCTTATCCAAAATTCCTAGAAGGCATCGTTCTTTAATGCCGATGAATAGTTGCTGGCATCCTGAATTCATGGGGGCGGAACCCGGTCGGAGTACGCTGGGAGGCGCACCATTGACAAGACCCAGAAGGCGGAAACGCGGGCGCCTGGCGCTTTTCCTGACTGGCCTAAGCCTGCTGATTGAGAGTGGCGATGATGAAGTAACTGAAATATCGCTCTTTAATTTATTTAATTCTGCAATTTTTTATGTGCTTCCGCCATATATATATATATATATATATATATGGTTGGCGGCATCCGGTTTCGGATATGCCTGTCACTGTGGCCTCCACAGGGAAAGCCATATGATGACCACGCGTACACTAGCACCATGGGTGGCTTGCGCTGCACCACCTACAACTCCAACCACACACCCATGTGCAGTTTAAACCCGAATGAATAAGACCGGGTTAAATGTGGATGGAAGCCACGTTTTATCAACGGAGCCAGCCCACACTCCTTCACATGCAGACACAAGGGCGCTGCATTTGGGGAATCGCCCGCACACAAGGCAGTGGTTGGACCATGGTGCGCTCCACACTGGGTGCATGGAACCGCTCTTCGAGCCTAAACGTGCCACAAGGACCATGCACCCCGTCCCCTCCAGCAACCACCAACGGTCTCCTGGGGCCAGTATGAACACAGTAGTGGGTAATAACAAGCTAAGCACCTTGTCAACATGCACATTAACCGTAGCGAGAGCAGGGATATCAAGCAACAGCTAATCACTTAAAATAACTTTATCAAAATATGGATGTATGTTAAAGCATGCGGCTATGCATACATAAATCTTCGCTAAATTAGCCTATGAAGTAAGGTGGATATCAACGGATAAGCGACTGTAAAAAATGTCCACTAGTTACTCTAAATATACCACAACCGAAATAAAGTTACCGAATATAAGCGCAATTCATGTAAGCATGTGTGTTAGTTAATATATTATTCCGGTAGGCAGGAGAAACCATTTAAAATGGAATGAAATTTATTCATTCTAAAAGGACCTGGTTTAAGAGTAAGTTTCTTCAGCCCAACTGAGGTGAAGAAGCATCATGAACGCAAAATCAGCGTCAGCATGAGGCAAATAGATATATATATATATATATATATATATATATGTATATATATAATCGTATATCTGTCAATTATTATAACTTTTAATCTTTAAAATTTTCAATAGGATATGATGTATATGCTAATTTAGACTGCTTCTAAATAGATGAATATTATTAGTTATTAAAGTTTATATTACAATCCGCAAATGCTAAATATTTCGTGTGACCCAAGCATGAATATGAGCGGTGTGAATAACATGAGTTCAACCCATGAGTAGTGTTTACATTTGCCTTTTTGCATCGATTTTCTTTTTTAAGCTTTTTCTTATTGCGCTGCAGTATCTCAATTAGCTGAATGCAAACACATCCATTGTAACAATAACTTTTTGTTAATTTTTCTAACTTGGTTTGTTCATAGTATATTACTTTGCAAATGTGTATACGGTTGCCATATCATTATCTTTTATTTTTATGAGCTATCAATGTATCTTAGTTCACCTGAAAAATGTCTCGCAAAAGAATTAGCTTGGACCGTTGCACTCGAGCATCAGTAGCAAAGCGACGAACACTAGCTAATCAAACTGAGGAACACAGACAGAGTGTGGTTAAGATACGTACGGCGCGACGTGAAGCTAGACTGGAGGATGCAAGACATTGTTCTTCATCGAGGAAAAGATCAGCTGATAAAAATTGCCAAAACTCAGAGATGCTACGATGCTCTGCGTCGCTTCCGTTCAAGGTGACCAAGTGCAAAGTCTTAGGCATACGCCATCAGCTTAGAAATAGAGTGCTGACATGGAGTCCAGCGGTTACAATGTGCTACCCAAAGAATCGACCTCGGGGTGATCGTGCAGTACGATCTTGTTTTTAAGAGGCATAAAGAAATATCATCAAAAAGAGCCAGACAACATCTTGGACTCTTAAAAAAGGCTTTCGACAATTTTGAGACATCAGTCATTCCGCAAATGCTGAACGCTTACATGGGGCCTCACGCGGACTATGCAATACTGGCCTGGCGTCACTGGCGCAAGAGCCACTTCGATGCAGTTGAATCTCTGCAACCTAGAGCGACCAAACTCGTTAGATGATTGTTATATCTATCCTACCAGTGTAGACTGCAGTCCCTGAGACTGTACAGTGGTGAATATCGAGGTCAGCGAGGAGACCTAATCATGGTTTACTTAATACTGACAAACCCAAATCACCCGTGTCGAAATCTGTTGCTGCTGAGCCAAAATACCAAACTGAGAGTTCATCAACTCAAACTGGCTACACACTACAGTCGACTTGGTTGTCGACGAAACGTTTTCGAACTCCGAGTGTTCCGTGCCTGGAATGGCCTTCTCACTCACCTTATCCTTGTCCCTACATCAACGCTTTTCAAAAAATGCCTTGATGAAACGCTTTCCAACTTGCAGTACTTGATATAGTGCCTTTCACTTAGAAGAAGAAATAACGCAAAACCAACCATTGCTTAAAGGGCCTCTCCGAAACCTGGTGGCGAGGATACATGCAAAAGTGTCCATGTGAGTAGACTTGATGTATCTAAACTGGAGCAACATTCCACATCTCTCAAATGAAGCAAAACACAAGCGAGTGTTATCGTTTCCTTTTTACTTCCTCACGAGTTTATTAAACTAAAACGGCACTTTATACTATTTGATCCTATGAATTCTAACTTTTGCTCTAACGATACTACGGCACTTGTCAAGCACTTGCATTTTTATCTGTGATAAATTGTTCACTGTCCAATATCTCATTTTTTTGGGATGTTGCAGATGTGTATCACTTCATCGTTATAACTGCCTATCGGTTTCGCAATGCTCTGACCTTGTCAACTTATGCGTGCTAATCATGTATCCTGTGCTCTGGTAGATTAGACTTATCCCTTCAAATTCTTGTGCAACGTCTTCGGAAGTACGCTCAACCGATTCGGATCATTGAGCTCTATCCAACGGGGTCTATATTTTGAATCGAGTCCAACGATACGCTGGTACACCACAAACAAAATATTCGGAAGTCTATTCACCAAGGCCAACTTGAGTAAATTTGCTTATTTGAGTTCCTTCCGTACCTTTGGGATAACATTCGACAGAGCTTCTGTACTGCTGTAATACGATATATAACTTAGTACTGCACCACTGTATACCATGGGTACAGACATTTTTGTCATCTCACGTTACTGCCATATTTTTATGTGCAGTTCACTGCACAAAGCCTGTGTGATTTTTGCGACTGGTGCGCCTAGTGTCGCACCACCACCAAACCCACTGACCGGAGCGGACAACTGAGGCAGCCTAAACGGCGCAGCGCAAGTTAAAATTGCATCCCGACCATTGGGCCGGCGAAGTTTGTCAACCGGGAATCCAGTGAGCAACAAACCCAAGGTCAACCGTAGCTCAGACAAGCGGAGCACTGAGATCCTCTCGAAATCACGAGTTTGTTCTGTGCCAATTCCTACGACGCAACAGAAGTGAAGATTACACTTGAAGGAGCTAACAGCGTATGGCCAGATATGTTGTGGTTCTGTGATTTATGTTCAGATAGTCCGATAACTAAGAATGTTCAGACCGTTAGAATAAATTGTGAAGCGTTGGCTGTTCCGTCGGCAGACCAAAGGGAACTGATCGCGGGATTGGGAGGGAAAATCTTAGAACTCAAGTTGCAGATTAGTGCAATACGTAGCCCGAATCCCCGACCTGTTAAAAGGCAAATGCTCTATATCAACCATGCTATCCATTCCAGCGAAAGGCAAACAACTTTATTGAAAAACAGCAGTAAAAACAGGCCGGTTGTTCGGTATCCCAAGTCTCACGTAATGCTCCAAAACATGCCGAGTTACACACAAATTGACGATCATATTCGTCAGTAGCTAGGCAACAGCAATTAACCCCTACAGCAATGGAAGTAACTACGTTGTGCGTAAGAAATACTACTGTAGCCTTGGACTTTGGTCCACGGAAGACAAACCAGACACCCGCCCTCGACAAACCTAAGCTCACAAGGCACAACAGAAAAAAGCAATTACTACGCAACCAAAAGGCGATGACAGTAATATGTTCAAACTTCCTAGAACCCACTAGCGAATAGCTAAAGGTAGACAAGCCGAGGAGCAAAACCGCTGAGCTGAGATAACCTGCGCATTCGGACTGAAAGTTCCCCCAAACTAGTCTTACATGACCTTTACGAAATCCATCCTCTCCACACGTAAAGAAACCTCAGTTATTGCGAGTAACATTTGGCAACAAACGCAACCTGGTAGATGTACTCTTAAAGAGCTACATACTAGCTAAATCTTCTGTCAGTGCCCGCATTTTTCCTCACAGGCCATGGGCGAAAAGAGAGAAGCGGAAATCCAACCCTAGTTCGTTATGTCAAAATGTGATGAAGACAGTGGTACTACATCATGTTGTGCCAGAATTGAAGCATGACGATAGCAATGAACAACAGGAGCACAACGTGGAAGTATGAAGGTACATCGCAGAACTTTACGACATGTAGATTGTCGTGGCTTTTGACTTCAGTCGTCCAATTCCTTCCAAAAACCACCACGGTATCGGGCCAAACATTTTGAAATCTACCTTGGCTGCGGATGGAATTATATCAGTGCCAATCCACGCTTGGCATGACAATAGGAAAGTTTGGCCAACAGAAGTAAGATTAAG
The DNA here is from genome assembly GCA_944474145.2 of Dicrocoelium dendriticum. Classification (NCBI taxonomy): domain Eukaryota; kingdom Metazoa; phylum Platyhelminthes; class Trematoda; order Plagiorchiida; family Dicrocoeliidae; genus Dicrocoelium; species Dicrocoelium dendriticum. The sequence continues at coordinate 263,768,944 of OX104063.1, read as the reverse complement.
GTCATTTCATCAGTTAGTACAGACCTCAGATACAGATGAGCTAGCCTCAGGTTACCCATCTCAAATCAGCCAACCGTGTAAACAACTGTTTCATAAACTTCAGCTGACCGGCACTATTTTGCCGGTCTCTTACAGCGAACCGAGCTCTTGATGAGTCAACAAATACAATGCTGCTACACCAACACCCACGGGTTGTATTCTAAGCTCTCGGAACTTTGCCATCTACATGAAACATCAACTTAGGACATCATAGCAGTTACTGAAACTTGGCTCTTAAACGATATACTTGATCCAGCGAAAGAACTCAGTGAGATATTAGTCATTCGAAATGATCGTCCATCTCGCGGTGGCGATGTTGCTCTCCACTACCGAGATTATTTGAAATGTGGGGATCTAACTGAAAATTCCCTTGTTATTTCCGAAGCACTATTATGCGGACTGCTCCTAGCAAGTGGAGATGTTGGTTCACAGAAGAGGAATGATGCTTGCCTTTTAGCAGTTATCTATAGGTCTCCCAACACAAAAGCATACAGCGATACCATTCTGTTTAACGCCCTACGCTATGCTGTTTCACAAAAGTACTCTCGCCATCTTATAACGGGCGAATGTAACGTTCCTTCCAAAGCATAAATGTCCCCTAGTTGGTCATCATTTAAATCGTAACCTCGAATTGATGGATATGGCAGTTTTGCATAACCATGTGCATCGAGCAACTAGACACCGAGGTTAAAACAAGCCATCACTCCTGGACTTAATCCTGAATAATGAAGAGTTGCTCGTTAAATCTGTAACATATGATCCTCCACTGGGCCGTAGCGACCATTCAGTGCTAACGTTTGGTTATGTGTGTTATGCCAGTATTGTCGCTAAAGAAAAGGTAACTCAACGAACTGTTACAGACTATGTTAAAATGGACAACTTAGCAGCAACCGTTGTCTGGGACCTGCAGACGCACAGCTCCGCGAATGACACGTGAAATAAACTGAAAGACAAAATTAACTGGGTCATAAACTCAGCAGTGAAGGTTGTAACATTAAGAGCATTGCGCCGGACCAATACGTGGATCAGGAGCAGAACAATTAAATGGATCAACAGCAGATGTGTACTCTGTAGGCAACATTCGCTAAGCCCATGTGATATCACATAACAGAATCACAAAAGCCTCAGAAACTACTGCTCGCTGCTCATTAGAGTGAATGAGTACGAATGGCAGGAGAAACTTGTGATGAAATTTATGAGTAACACCAAACTACTATACATATTCGTGAATGATAAAATAAAGGTTAAACCATGAATACCAGCACTCAATATGGCCAGTGGCCTAACAACCACTACTGTGGATGCCGCGAACGCTCTAGTACTGCAGTTTGCCTCGGTAGCTCCAAATGTCATGGAACCTTCGCCCTATCAACTCCCAACAAATCTCGTGGCTTTATCTAGCGTCACCTTTACCCCAGCAGCTGTTGGAAGCAAATTACAGTACCCCCGGGAGTACAGCGCACCTAGAATCGACTTGATCTGTCCAAAAGTCCTGCAAACTCTTTCTCCTACCCTAGGAGTACCACTTGCAACCAATTTTCAGGGTCTGTTTAACTCCTATACACTCCCATCTAAGTGGAAAAATATAATTATCACTTTAACATACATAGGTAAGCGATCGGATACTGCCAACTACTGACCTATTACTCTCCTTCCTGTTTTATTAAAAGTGATGGAATCGGTAATCACAGGTGAACTGACGCGCGAATACCAACATGGTTTCAGAAGTAGACGATTTTGTCTCACCAATTTGCTGATTAATCGGGAATCATGGACCAGGGCAGATGATGAAGGAGTACCCATAGATGTGATTTACTTTGATTTTTCTAAAGCATTCTACAGAGCCAATCAGTTCTTTCTCCTTCAAAAGCTTGCTGCTTACGGTATCAACGGTTTCCTGCTTACCATTTTAGAAGACTACTTGCAATACAGAACAATAAATGCAAGAGTATCTGACACTCACTCGGCAAGCCTATGCGTATCCAGTGGTGTGCCAAAGGGACCCGTCCTCTGCGCGCTACTGTTTTTAGTCTACATTAATTAGCTTATATCATCCATTCTCCAATGCAAATATTTGCGGTGTGTTCTCATTAAAATACCGAAGGCTTCGCGGAGATCTTGCTCTCATATACCGGATACTAACTCAAAGCGAACATCCATGTACATCACTGTTGACTAGCCACTTAAAAACGAATCCCAAGCAATCACCTGAAGTTAATGATGCAACACTCCCGTCTGAATTTTAGAAGGTATTTTTACTCACTCAGAATCAGTTCTCACTGGAATGCATTACCAAGTTAGTTGTTGAACGCACCAGCTACGAAAACATTCAAAAGACTCTTATACTTTCATCTTAGTGACAAACGCTACACAACAGTTTTATAAAGTGCAATAGTTTAACCGCTGATACTTCACGTTCCACGTTAGAACATGTTGATGTTTATTTTCTTTTGCATATCTATCCTGTGGGTCTTGTAAAGTTATGCTTTGTATCCCATCATAAACTATTGAACTAACCTCAAAATGATAAATCTAGTCAGTGACAAAAAAACACATGAAAATCAGAGCAATGCATTTTAGAGAGAATAAAAACAATCACCTAGTAAAATGCCAACAATGTTTTCACCAATACATCGTCGATATATACGCAAAAATTAAAACATATGCTTTGTTATTCGTCCGTTTGAAGCAGACCAAGCTTCACTAATGATACTGTGTTCATTTACGAGGTGCAATTATAAATGTCGGCAGTGCAGCTAACGTTGGGTGACTCACAATTTTGTCAACTATATATATATAAGCATTCCGCGTCATATGCATGAATACGCTCAAGATTCAATCGCGTAAGTTAATCATCCCGGACGTCCCGACTTATTCCTTACGTTTGCATACAACTCAACTTGGGAAGATATAGAACAGCCCTTACTTTCTGGGCAATCGCCGGTGGATTGACATGACATCACCGCAAATATTTACAGACAAAAGCTGAAATCGTGGATGAGATTCATGGTGAAACACGAGGCGTTTGCTTCGGTGCGTTGTTGGCTGTTCTCAGTGGAATGGCAAACGTGAGTGCAGCCACACGCACACATCCTAATATTAGTCTACAGCAACATAACTTTCAACGAAATCGACGACGTAGGATGCGCTGAAGTACCTAACCATGTCGTCGTTAGGAACTTGTATGAAACTGTGACAAATATTATTATACATGAACTCTGTGATTCAGTGAATGTGAATTCACCATACATGATAGACGGAAATGCACAAAACGGGATTCTCGAGTATTGTTAATCAACACAGTTTGGTGAAATTACGGATCCTGATTAGACAGAAAACGATTAGCAGAAGACGGTTTCAAAATAATTACTGTAAAATTGCAAAACAGTGACCTCGAAGTCCATAAAGGATGAGTTGTTGCATAGTTGCCATTACTAACAAAAACGTACAAGGCGCGTAAACATAGAATACTGCAACTCCGTCAGTTTCGTTAAATACAAACCTGTGCGTAAAAAAGAGCAGCAACTTGGCAGTTTTTATACTGTAACCCGACAGAATTGATTCGAATACTGGGACACAGTACCGGATAAGGCTGGAGGATACGAAAGTCGCAATGAAGCTGTAGGGCGAAACCCTTCATTTCGATACATGAACGAAGTCCAGCAGTCGTTCAACTAGCAGTACATCTGGAGTACACAAAAGGCGTTTATTTCACATCAGCAAATCTTTACCAAATGGCCTTAAATCCGTCGGTTACCACATTAACTTCCTCCTTTACGTTACGTGAGCATGACGAGTTTTAAAATACCACTTATATATTCCGATGTGCGTACGAAGTGTACTTGCAATTTTAGTAGAAAAATCATTTGTAGGATGCAAACTAGGAGTGCTGGTCAACGGACCAACTGAGCTCTACAAGGAAACTATCATAGGCAGACTATATACCGTGCATGCCAATCAAGGTGAACTAATTTTCTTCGCATGTCGTTGATCAATGTGCCTGGTCCTACGTTTAAAAAGCAGTTGCGAATTGCCAGCGGAGTTACACGTGACAAGTTCCGCCATTCATGTCAAGCTCTGCGTTTATTGGAAAAGTACGAACATTTGAATATATGCATAAATGACTTGTTCAATATGTCACATCCAAACAAAACTTGCATATAGTGTACAATCATATTGACCACCTACTCTCATACTGCAACATAAATTGTGGCAAAGTACATATCCCACATAGCTGAAGATTATCCTCTCGAATAAGCAAGGAAAATGTCGATAGAGACATGGGATTTTTAGTAGAAATATACAGGGTAGCATTGCTAATGATTGACGACTTGGGCGTCGTGAACTATCTTATACACGGGCGACTTTTCATCGTATGTGAAGTTTACTTAACCTTGGCTCAGACTTAAGCAAAAAGGCATTTATGATCAAATAAAGTAAACAGTTAATGTCGCCGCTGAGTTAACCTTCTACTTAGTGCGCCTGGAGGAACTGCTCAAACGTTCATTCTTATAATGATCCTTACGATAATTAGATCGTAAAATCACCTAGCCTTTCTTCTGCTTCCTCCCAAATAGCTACGGCATCGTTATACTTTGGAAGAACGGCACAATCCCCTTTGAAATTACCATTGAACATGACATTCATTGACACTCCCATATGCAATATTTGTAAACCGTCCGGCATAGAAAACCTATTGCAGAAGTATACACTTATGGTTTGACATGAATGCAAAATGACGCAAAGCATTTGCTGGACGCACTTGATTGATAATGGCAAGATATGCGCAGGAACAGCAAACTATTTGTGGATGCATTATTATAGCTCACTGACGATTTCAGACACAGTTGCTTATAATTCCATTAGGATGATAAAATAAACGTAGGCTTAAAATGCTCTTATTTGTGGTAACAGTAAGGCGTTAAAAGTAACTGTAAATATTCGTGTCCATATTCAACAGGATCACACTGCTGGGGCATTCCTTCTTCAATTACTGGAGATGGTGAACGAAAGTTGCCAGTTTGTTTGACCTCAGGCGGAATTTCTACGCCTCGTAACATCTGCAATTTTGTGAATACAAAAGAAGAACTTACTGAAAATGTATTTCGAATATTTAAACCCGTTATCCGAATCAAGATTGGCCGAGTGAACGAGCTATTCTTGCGGACGTCGATGAATTGAAATTCATTATTTAACCTAACATTCCAGGAGTGACAGTCGGTTGATACTGTTTGGAAGCAGATGAAGCGGTTTAGTATCCAGCAGCAATTTGTAATTCACTCGCGCTGCCAGGGATGCTACCTCATTTATTTGAATTAAAAAGCTGCGAAATAGCAACCAGTTAATGCTTCGTAACGGCACGCGGCTTAGAGTAGAATGATTACTCAGCAACGTCGCACAGTCAACAATCTTGGCCGGAGTTGTAAAGGTGAAGATGTCTTCATTTCTCGCATTTAGCCGATTCATACTGATACGTCATTTCAATGTAAGGGAGTGCAATACCCTATTCCTCTGGCATTTACGATCACAAGCAACCAAGCTCAGGTGCTGTATTTTGTAGTGTGTGTTAGACCTGCGCACCGACTGCTTATCACATGGACAATTATATGTAAAATGTTCTGAAGTAGGCAACCCTGCCATCCTGCATATCTGCACAGAAAATGTCACAAAATATTGCACACCCGCAAGCGTCATGAAATTAAGTCTGATATAAAGGTGAGCTTTTTCTTTTCTACTACTTTTTCAAGCAAACGATGGAACAGCAAAAAACATTACGTACACACAAGTATTGTGAAACTACATGTATTGCAAGCATGAGGTTTCTTTTTTCTTCTTTATTTAAACAAACTGAGCAACAAAACTTGATTTCGATAACAATTAACAATGCTCTTGACAAAACTTTTGAAGTGTGCCAGTTTGGTCGAAGCACAAACTGCTAGTTAGATAGACAGCTAAATTTCGCGTGTTCTAGAATCAGCAAAACTGACATTCCATATCCTAACTAGTGGTAACAGTTTTCTTTCGTTTTCACTTAGCCAAAATGTGCCAAAGTTACCCCTATGTGATTCAAGAGTCTGCAAATTCCATATATTTTGGCGTTTGCATTCACAATCAACAAAGCTCAGAGCAAATCTTTTGAAGTCTGCAAGTTATATCTAGGCAACGATTGCTTTTCATACGGATGAATAAACGCTGCGTGATTTATAGTCGGCAAATCTAACAATCTGCATATATGCACTGGCAACGTTACAGCACATAACTATGTAAACTAACAAGAGTTATGCAATTAGATTCATTAAAATGGTGAGCATTATATCCTACCTTCTGATACAGTTAAAAAAGGTACAGCTAACAAAACTGAATACCAATAAGTAATTCGAAAATACACCTATTTCAAAAGTTCAGATTTCTCATTTTATGCAATATCATTTACCAAACTGAGCCAAGGCAGAGAGTCACCGGGTATAATTAGTCTATGTGTATATACATATATATATACATACATATATATATATATGGGAGGATTTAGTGCTTGCAACAGTACGTCTGGCAGTTTGGCTCAAGGTTATCCTTTCTGTAGCGGCAGAACCGAAGGCCTCCTCCTTGCGGAGAGCTAATAGCGAAGCTTATACAACCTTCAGCGCAGTTACTTTCAAATAAACATATTTTACAAACTTCCGTCTTAAGTGATCCAGCTTCTGTTCTATGCACTGTCCATACGAGACAACCTTCAGCCGTGACACCGCTTTCGACTACCCCAAAATTCCGAACTTACGCTAGACGGCCTAATAAGCCATTGAAACAGCATATCCAGATGTAAAATGTCGAAACAGTGGCCATTTATCCCTGGATTAAAACAAAAATATATAACTTTTTGGCCAGCTGTTTACTAACAAAGAATGCATCTTCTGCCAAGAATGAGTGTGTCTATTCGATAAATGCTCTCCAAGTAATCCAGATACGTTGAGTTGATGTATCAAGATTATAATTGGAGTCAGGTCTGATTGGTCTAGTATGAAGTAACATGAATCAACGCTGTAAAGAAAGTGATGTGTTCAGCATCAACGCGAAATTGGATTCCGTTAGCAGCACGCTGATGCGACGCCTAAAAAAGGGTAAACGTTTTCTAAGTGTACGTTTATGTTGTATTACTCTAGTATATACCTTTAAATATTAGGACTAAGTTGCTTAATTAGTTAGCTTATGTTAACGCTCTCAATTTTCTTCATTTGTGATATCTAAGTGAGCTATATACTACGTTGTACACAGTTAAACCCCGGATTATATTGGAACGGTAGTTAGAATTTCACAATGCCTGGGACTTGTCATGTATTTATGTTATCAGTGATGTTCATTTGCAAAAAAGGAATATAGATAATAAGCTTGCAGCCTGCGGAGGGACAAACTATAATGCTGGTGTGTGTATTTCTGCTCAAATATGATGGCCGTTTTATGGATACTAAATATGAATAAACATTCGCTCCTCCACTATTAGATCTATTAATTCCTAACGTATTTCACACCGATCTTGCGGCTTAATTTTTTCGGAATCAACTGCAAACATTTCGGAATACGACATACGCAATCAACCTTGAAAGCAATTCAAGCGCACAATAAACTGGATTTTCTGCATGGAGCAACTTTAAATAAAAGTATGCATGTTAATTCTCTTTATTTATTAACGTTAGTTAAGAAAATTTGTATCGTATACATACTCGATGATAAAATGTGGCAACTTGGTGCTTATCTAACATAGGTTATAATCTAGAAATATTGGTTGGTCTTGCTTTCCCAACATGATTCGCTAATATATTTTTCTTTTGCAATTTAAATTTCGGCGCATGTATCGTAGAGACGTTTGCCAACTATTCGGAGCTTGGAATTCACATGGTGATATAACTGATATAATCGTACTCAATACACGCATTTTTCAATAAGCACTTTTATGTATATTTGTCTTCTAATTGACCACAATTAATGTGAAGTTTTGCCGCCACCGTCGATGCACACATAAGTCCTTATGCTGAACTCATACAAACTGCTCCCATTATCAAAAGAAATGCGTGTTACTTTCAATACGAAATAGTATACCGTTTTAATTTACCTTAAACATATTGAACATGGTTAAAATCCAGTTGTTTAAACTAAGTTGGACAATAAGATGTACATGCTTTCTGATTTAGCACTGTTCCATCTATTCCTGTGTTCACTTGATTTATATGGGAAGCAAAATCTTCCACACATTAAGCGTAAGCGCATGTGAGCGTTAGGTAGCCGACTAGCACAAAACGTAAATACTCATATCGCTGTGTCTCACAGTAAATTTGGTAACGTACGTGTTTCTAAGCACGATTGTTGCTTGTTAAAGCGCGTAAAAGCTAAATGTCCGTTTCACACGAAATCGCTGCCTTTCTAATTAAGTACACACTACGCATGTTCAAATAAGTTGCGATAACTAGAACTAGCATATGTGCAAATTACCTGGGTTCATTGCTTCTACAATAGGTATTCGATGCTAGTCAAGCGTTATTTATTATGAATAACTTAGGTGATGCAACTGCTGGTAAGTTGGTAAAGTGGAGTTCCCAGTATTTTCTATAACTGTGCATAATAGCATAGGTACAGAGTAAACGCTTAGAAAAATATTTTTTCGCAATATATAATTTTAGTTTGATTTGGTCGTCCTTGAACATGAAAACGTAGCATCACCTTAAGCGTATTTCTTTATTGCTAAATATTAGCGCGGATTTTTTGAGTAGCGGTTTCCTGAGGACGCGGCCGATGATGCTTATTCCACTTTCTAGATTGCCCTGGGGTAAAGTACAAGGTCAGGATTACCCATGTCTGCAAAACGTACATCCTCCATGGATCCCGTAAACAGTTCAAGGATGCCATGTTGGAAATTTTCATTATTGAATTTATATAACCTGATAAAACTTTTTGCTTAATTAATTTCAGTGATTTTAAGCAGTACCGAATAAACTGGCATATAGAGCTATAAGTTTTATTTAGCTATATTATTGTACATCAGATATTTCGGGCATACAAATATATAATAAAATAACTATAACCGTTTTCTGATTGATCTAAATTTGATATATTATATTGCTATTAAACCGCAGTTCCCGTTTTGTATGTGCGTATTAAATGGGTTCTACTGAACTCCTCGTAAAATTAAGCTATACACTGAGAGATGGCAGAGCCTGGTTGCTCGTTATATCAGTTTTCTTCAATGGAAAAAACTGTAACATTCCTAATAATATGTTCTATTATGCACACGCGCTTATTCTTGGATATATAACTTACCTATGTTGAGTTATGTAACGAAGCTAAATTTTGAATCTAGTTGTCTATCAATTAACGAAGAAATTAGGTTGCAAAGGTCTGAAATTAAGTATGTCACCCACGACTATACAAAGCTTTGTGTTACAAATTTTACTGGGGCAACTTAAAGACAAATACTAGCATAATTATTTAAAACACACTATTGATGGACTTGTAAATTAAATTTGCATTCATTATTAACATGATGGTTCGATTCCATAATAATTACTAAGTGGATGTTTTATGTTCATGCCGTTAAACATCTTCAAATTAACAAAAATACGGAAAACATAAGAAAGCTGGTGGATGCGTGCATTTCATATTTTCACGTCAATAACATTAACAGTAAATCGTAGGCAAGGATATAGCTACAATTTGGTACTATTAGACAACGGTGAAGTGCGCATCGGATAAAGGTCTTTCGCTCTTAAGCCCAGTGAAACCTTAGCTCGTAAAAAGTAGTTGCTGAACGCACAATGCTGATATCGTCCGAAGAAAGGAGGTATAAATGAAACTTAATATTCTTTGAACGCTGAGCCCTCCTCTAATCCGTGACTGGGAAGACTAGGTGCGTGCTTATCAAGAAAGCCAATGGAATAAGCGAGCAAGGAATTTTGAGTAATTAGGGAATATTGGTAACTTTAGCCAAACCTATCTCGGCACATGCCCTGTCATTCGCGAAACCATAAAACTATCCGTTCTGCCAAATCAATTGTCTCCGCAGTCTCAAAACAATTAAAATGCACATTGAGAGTTGGCTTTTATAGACTGAGATGCATTCGTCTGAGTTATGGGCAAATTTCCTGTTCTGTTAATGACGATTATTTGTGCAGCATATTAACCTATTGTTTAGCTAAGATTAGATGTTTCCTTTTCTTCAGCATGGTAAAATCAAATATTATATACCATTTCATATACAAATTCTTCTTAACTGCCGCACGCAGCAACTCATTAGGCACCCGCGTTTGACCGTGTTTCTCGATAAATATTCTAGTATAAGTTTCCTTAAGTTTTGCCGTGGCTAACAGTAGCTCATCGTTCAGAGAGCCGGCCAAAGAATTTCGTCTGCCATGATTAACTAGAGTCTCTACAGCCTTGGTAGGAAGCTAGCGAAGAGAAAAATACTGATTATACCAAGTTGATTTTCGTTAAACGGACATCTTAACTAATCTATCATTCTTGTGACTGAGAACGCTGTCCATATGTAGTAGGCAATATGTTCGTTCCATATCACATGTAACCCGTAAGTTAGCATGCGCACCGTGGAGGCGCTCCATCAACTGCCCGAACAGCGCCGATGGCTCTAATGCTAAAATATGGTCAACATATAGTTTGTATAATGTACTTGAGTTGTTTCCATTGAACTTTTTCTTCCTACTACCAGCACGAATGCCGCAGCGAGAACCGGAACTAATGGTCAACCCATTCTACGCCATCAGGTTGATGGCACGGTGTGTTCGGTAGATAAACTTACACATTATCCATGCACGATTGTATTGTTTCTCTCAACAATTCAGTTGGACCACTAAACTTTAGAAGGAGTTTAGTATGGTTGTATTTGGTTTTTTGCCGCTAGGTTATAAGCCGCGTTCATAAGTTACCAATCAAGAAAAGAACCCTAGGATGGTTATGCCTTAGTGGAATTTTGTATTAGTGAGCCGTGGAGGCTGCATCGAGCTATATCGCACTTAAATTTCAATCCATGACGGTCGATTATCGTTCCACATAGCTCAAAGGCATAAGCTGCTGGGTAGTGGTGCTAGCCCCTCAGGTGACAAAGGGAATACGCACCAAGGATGAGCCGAAATAGGGCGATTCAACCGTGTGGTGCATTTCTGGGATTGTAACTCACCTGTGAGGCTGGTAAGCGAATTGCGATTAAACAAATGTATTCAGTTGGATTTGACAGCCAGTGTGTTAAGCTAATTTACGGACCTAATGGATCACCTGACTTATGTTAACATTCCAATACGATTTATATGTTTTGACACATAAAACTCCTTAGGCAGTAGCAAAACACAAATACAAATACTATTAATAGATAATGAACGGAAGTCACTTACTTCACGTCAGAGGGGACACTGTTTAGTGAGTTGGTCATTTTAGAAACTTAACTATTATAGGCAGGTTGTTGTAGAAGTTGGAGAAAAGGCACACGTTTGCCTTGGTCACAGTAGCAAAGTAGACATAGACAGTAATGGAGAAATTATTAACTAGCAAGCAAATAAAGGATAAAACATTTTTCCGTCTGCAAGTTGCGTTCTTAAACCTTGTTCGTTAAAAGCAACTATTCCCCAGTAACTTTAAATTTTTTTTTTAATTTAAACTTAATTTATTCCACCAGGCAAATAGATTTCACAGCTGCAGTTTTAGTGACGTATACTTGCTTATGATCTTGCACGCAATCTGGAAATTAGTTATATAACGAACTTTACTCGGGAATGTGTTATGACATCCATTTTTAATCGCAAGCAAAAGTAAACCAGCTAGGAAGCAAATAAATGACATTGTTGGACCTGATCCGCACTGCAGCCTGGATGGACAGGCGAAATAACGGTGACAATGTTTGTTTGTCTTGGTCCGTGGTGTTATCTAAGTCACTCGATCAGAAAAGTACAAGCTCGTATAAAATGTTGATTTGCATGAACGAATCACGATCTCTGACTTAAGCCTTTAGAGTATAACGATTGATCAACACATTAGTGCTGCAATGGGTATATATTTTCAGTAATCTAACTATAGATTGCACACGAAAATGTGAAACCATTTGTTCATGGATATGAGAATTAAGTGACAGTTTCTTTTGATTGAATTTACGTTTATAATCCGATTTTTTTCATGCAAAGAAGCAACTTAAATCGCAAAAGTGAAAATACATGTTTCACGGTTATCTGAATAATGACATACATCTCTTTCTTCTCAAGTGACACATTGTGAGCATTAACTGAATTCAGGAGATTACGCTTTTGATCAGTCAGTACGGTCCATCATTTCTATGTGCGTTTGTTAGACACCGTGCATTTGCGTAAGCCATTCAATAGGTAGGAGGCATGCCAAGAACTATTGTATCCAGTACAGGATTCAAATAATAGTTGCTTGCACATCGTGAATAAGGTAGGGTTTTCGCATCTGCTTGTGCCACAGTTATTGTTTCAAGTTTGGGTGCAAACTTAATTGTTGGACGTATGATAAGGGCCTGGTGATACGCTCTGTATATAGATCCGTGCACAATTGTGTATAGTGTCGATGAAACATTAACGGGGAAGAGCCGTCTGAACTAGGCAGGTAATTTTCAGCAAAAATAATTGGCACTTCTGCGTTTGCTTGATTCTGTGTATGTTTATCGCTTGCAACATCTATGTGCTACATACGTCGCAAGCGTTCCTTTCCTAGGATAATATAATACACACTTCTGACTAAAAAACCGCCGATTTTAATGTGCTTTCATTCGTAGTGTTATTAGATATTTGCAAGTTAAACAAACAAATTCCAGTCTTAACATTATCATGTTTTTTAAACAAGTTAAACCCGTTATGCTTTTGCTTGGATGTCTGATGATGAATGACTATTGCTTGATATCCGCGGTCTTATCTGCGCTTGAATTAAATACTGACAAGCTACCTATCTATGAAAACATTGCTAACTAAATTATATTGGTTCCTGGAGACAGTTGGTCATCGGTTGGAGAGATGGGTGCAAGATCATGGTAATCTTGCTTTACTTCGAGTGGTTGCACCCAGTATGGTGCGTGCCACAGCCCTGTCACCGCTTTGTGTAGGTCTGTTAGGCAGGATTCCCCAATTATACATAAATGCTACTGCTCTGCTTGTTGAAGAGGAATGGTACGACTCCGTATTTCTATCTGGTGTGCACTGCAAATCGGGTGTGTGGTTGGAGATACGGGGGTGGGCGGCGAAAGTCATCCATGGTCCCTCTGTCGGCGCAAGCGTCCTGTGGCCGTCTCCATGGAAGCCGCAGTGACAAGCAAGTCCGGATTAACACGCCCCCTGATATATATATATATATATATATGGGCTAAATAAACTAAAGGGAAGAAAGCTAGCGGATGTATGCAATTACCAATAGCAGGTATGCATATTTGATCTAAGTAAAGGAAAACGCGTAAGAGCGAAGTGCCACTAAATCAGAATTTCTGGAAGTTTTACCGCAGAAATAATGTATCAGTTCGTACAATTTTAGAGGATCATCGTGACTCAATAAAGCATTAGATGAAATCAGCATATGTGACCTACTGATGTTTGTTTTGCTGTGAAATCCTTTTAAACTTTTCAGGACACTGCAGCAGCAGCAGCGGCAGCAGCAGCATCTGCAAGAGCAGCAGCAAGAGCAGCAGCAACAGCAGCAGCAGCAGCTGTATATCAGACATTTTAACTGCTGCTTCGCTGCCATACAACCACAACGATCTATAGGACGAAGAATAATAAGAGGGAGGGAAAAGTACTTAGGGTAAAACCTTAAAGCGCAAAGCAAACCTTCAGGAACAAAGGCCCTACACCAGGTCAATAACCTCATCTCTCTATAAGCTGGCTATATTGCAAAGATAAATCGGCAACAGTGAGATAGGTTGCTTGCTGCTCTTAGTGCCTCGCGTCATAATTAGCGATTAATACGCAGATAACTCAGCAACTAACACGCATAAATAGGCAGTTCGACCAGGAGACGGCAGAAGACTCGCCAATGTTGCCGACTGTCAGAAATGTTTTGTAAATTCTCGAGCCAAGCACAAGGTGAGTCATTTGTGTATTGGTAAGATGCCACATTGAGCATGCGGCCGGTTTATTGAACGGTCGAGATTAACCTGGTCAATCGCTGCAGTAGCGTACTGAAAGATATGAGGCAACTTATTTAGATCGACATGAACAAAATTCGAACGCTGACCAAGAAGGTAATGGCAAAGACTGGTATTCTACATCTGCCAGTAATTCTAACTGACTCGAAATAGAAACTGTACTTGTGTTTTATGAATAACATATTTTTGATCGATTCACAGACTTTTATTTTTTATTCACCTTGGAGCACATGACATGGTGACAGAGATTTTGGCGTAACAAATACTGCTCGCCGTTGATGGACAATCGTTGTTTACATTGCCACATCTTTTAAAATGACAGAGGACAACATATCGGTTAATTGTAGTGCATGCAAAGCTAAATGAATGGATTTTGCTACCTTGACCAAAGTTAGATAAATATCCGAGGTTATATCAATTAGCGCTTTTCAGATACTGTATTCGCCAAGATACGAGACGGATATTAGAAGCCTACAACTTCCGTTATTATAACCAGGAACCAGAACAGTTATAAATTGTCAAGAGAGTTCGTGATTAATGTGAAGGCCGATCAAACCTACTCGTTGGATGTTGACGATCCGCTAACATTAGCTTAGTTAATATTGTTAATCGGCAAGCAAACCAAGCGATGTTAATAGATAGAGATAGATATAGGGATCGCAAAGAGCGTGGATGGACTATTGCGACACCGTCGATTCAAGGACGATCGGTACCTTTAAGACTTGACTCAAGAGCCACCGTGAGTAACAGTTCGACAAACACTGCATCGGTATGGAGTGTAGTGGCACACGGAATTGTCACAAAGAGTGGAACAAATTGTTGAGACATCCTATACGAAAGGCTGTGACGAAGGTATTCAAGAATGCAAAGAATCGACTTATCAATGTCAAAAAGACGCATGCAGATTCTCATGTGATGACACTTGGAAAATTTACCCTTTTGCTTTTCGGCAATATACGGTGCAGCTTCTGTTTAAACAAAAAGCAAAGCAAATCTCGCGTGCAGTGGAAGAGGCGGCGAAAACTGAAACACACGAACAAAGAAAAAAAGAAAAAGTGTCGGTATGATAGTGGGATGCCACACTGTGCATGGGGCTGGTTTATCAAGCGGCCGAGAATATTGATTTGTTGCTAAAAGTCTGAAAACTGGTCAGTCGCTGCAGTAGCGTCCTGGAGGATAGTATAGAAACTATTTAGATCGACATCCACCAACCGAGTAACCGACGTATAACGAGTTCCCATATAATATCCATATTTCTAAGGCTATTAGAAAGTACTAAATTCAGTGTATATATATATCTATATGTATATAAAACGAATAAAACGTGTCAGTAAACTCATCACCTGGGAGTCCATTACGTTTTCTGTGCAGCTTGCAGAAGCCCAATTTTTTAACCTTATCATCGCGCTAACTAATTTCTAGAGCTCATCATAAAGGGAATACTTGAACTTACTCGGACTATCCTACAGCTAGTTATGTACCATACAGTTTTGCCTGCCGAAAGAATATCGCTGACAACGCATTCACCATATTTAGGGTACCATATAGAAACATATATCATTAGAGTCTGAAATACTGGGTTCATTACTATATATTTGCTTTACAACGAAAAGTATAGCTGGTGTTAACCTAACATTCACACTTAATCTACTTCGCCAGAGAATTCTACCATGCCGCTCCTCACCGTCCACCTCGCCAGCGGATTATTCACAATGAACAAGATGCTAATGTGCACACGATGATTCAAATACACTTCCAGATGATTACAGAGCAAAGTGTAACCAATTTACCTCCTCAGAGTGAAACAATTTGACGCTTGCAGATCGTTGTCTCTAGATCCAACCAACAGCTTCACGCTATCAAACAAAACTGAGGATTGCTGACTGCGACTAGTAATAGCTTGTTTCAGACGCGATCATTCCCAACAATTGAACAAACTTGTATTCCTCGGGCAAACTCTTTCTTCATATAGTCGTCGTTCTAACAAACCCTCAACCACCCATATAGGTGACTAAATCACACAACTTTGCCACATATTGTAAGACGAAAGTAAATAGAGGATATTATTCTTTGCTCCATGCAAGCTATCTTTATGTAGTCAAATGTCGGCAAGCTTGATTGCTCGTGATGTCAGACGTCTATAACGGAAAACGCTATAACATTCCTAATTAATATGTACTAGCATATACACTCGCTGTTTCTAGGATGTGTAACGCACCTGAGTTCAGTTATGTAACGAATATACATTTTCCATCTAGCTGTCTCTCAGTTAACGAAGAAACTAGATTGCAAGGTCTGCAAATAAAGCATGTAACCTACGACTATACAAAGCTTTGTGTTACAAATTTTACTGGGGCGACTTAAGAAAATGCTAGCATAATTATTTAAAACAGACAACTGATGGACTTGTAAAATAAATTTTGCATTTACTACTACCAAAACATTTACTAAGGAAAGTATTTCTGTTCATGACGTTAATTCTTTTCAAAATAAAAAGTACATAAAATATACGAAAGCTGGTGGATGCATGTATTTCCTATTGTCACATTAGTAACAATAACAAGAAATCGAAGGCATGGATATAGCTAAAATTTGTTATTTTAGGACAAGCGTGTGGTGCGGATCGAATGAAGGTCCTTCACTCTTAAGCCCATGGAAGGTTTACGATGGTAAATAATATTTTCTTAACGTACAAGGTTGAAATCAACCGATGTAGTAGGTTTAAGCGAAGCACAGTATTCATTGAACGCTGGGCTGTGCTATAACTCCTGACTGGAGAAGACTAGATGCGTGCTTATCGAAAAAGCCAGTGGAATAAGCGAGCACGGAATTTGAGGAAATTTGGGAATATGGGCAATTTCACCTAGAACCCATGTTGGCACATGCCCCTTCATTCGCGAAAACATAGTCCTTTCATTTCTGACAATGCAATTGTCTCCACAGTCGCACAGCATTTAAAATGCACATTGAGTGTTGACCCTTATAGTCTGAGCTCTATTCGTCTGAGTTATGGGCAAATTGCTGGTTTTGTTTATGACGATTATTTGTGCAGCATATTAAACTATTGCTTAGCCTAGAAAAAACTTTTTTTTTTTAGCATGCTGAAATCAAATATAATATATTACTTCATTTGCAAATTCTTGTTAACTGCCACACGCTGTAACTCCTTATGCACCCGAGTTTGACCGTGTTTCTCGATACATATTCTAGTATAAGTGTCCATAAGTTTTGCCGTATTTAACGAGAGTTCATGATACAGAAAGTCGGCCAAACAAATTCTTCTGGCATGAATAACTAGTCTTCATTACTCTGTCTATACAGCCTATGTGTGAAGCTGGTGAATTGCAAATATTGATCACATCAAGTTGATTTCTGTTAAACAGACATCTTAACTAGTATATCATTCCTGTGATAGAGAACGTTGTTCTTAAGTAGTAAGCAATATTTTCCTTCCATTTCACATGTAACCTGTAAGTTAGCGTGCGCACCGTGGAGGCGCTCTACCAACTGCCCGAACGGCTCTAATGGATATAACGCTAAAATATGCTCAACATATAGTTTGTTGTAGTGTACTGGGTTTGTTTCCGTAGAACTTTATTCCTACTATCAGCACGAAGGCAGCAGCGAGAACCGGGAAATAATGGGCAACCCATTCTTCGACACCATGTTGATGCCACGGTGTGTTCTGTAGATAAAACTACACGTTATCCTTGTACGATTGTATTTTTTCTCTCAACAATTCATTCGTACCAATAAATCTGAAACGGAGTTTGGTATGATTTATTTGGTTTATTGCAACTAAGTTACAAGCTGCATAGGTAAGCCACCAATCTAGCGAAAAACATAGGATGGTTATGCCTTAGTGGAACCTAGTTTTAGTGGGCCGTGGAGGCTGCATCGCGCTATATCGCATTTACATTTCAATCCATGATGGTCGATTATCATTCCACATAGCTAAAAGGCATAAGCTGCTCGATAGTGGTGCTAGCCACTCAGGTGACTGAGGGAATACGCACCAATGATGAGCCGAAATATGGCGATTCAATTGTGTAAGCATTTCTGGAATGGAATCTCAACTGTGAGGCTGGTAAGCAAATTGCGATGAACAACATATATTCAGTCGGATTTGACAACGAACAGCCAGTGTGTTCAACTAATTTACGCACCTAATGGGTCACCTGATTTATGTTAACATTAACATATTATTTGTGGTTAACACATAAAACCGTTTAGGCAGCAGCAAAACATGTTCAGATAATCTTAATAATTGATGAGCGGAAGTCACTTAATTCACGTTAGAGTGGACAAAGTTTAGTGGGTTGGTCATTTTGTGAACTGAACTATGATAGGCAGGTTTTAGTGGACGTTGGAGAAAAGGCCCACGTCTGCCGTGGCCAGAGTGGTAACGTTGACATAGACAGAAATAGCGAACTTATTAAATAGCAAGAAAATAAAAGATAAAACTATTTTCAGTCTGCAAGTTGCGTTCCGCAATATTGTTATTTAAAAGCAGTTATTCCTTAGTAGCCTACAATTTGCTTTTAATTTAAACTAAATTTATTTCCCCAGGCACCTAAGTTGCTTAGCTACTATTTTAGTGATATACACTTGCTTATAATCATGCACGAGATCTGGATATTAGCTATAAAACGGACTTTACTCGGGAATGTTTTCTGACGTTCATTTTGCAAAATCAAGCTAAATGCAACCAGATAGGAAGCAACGAATTGGCATTGTTGGACCTGACCTGATTGCAGCCTGGATAGGCAGGCTAAATAACGGTGACAAACTATGTTTGTCTTGGTCCCTGTTGTTATCTAAGTCACTTCATCATTCCTAGAGAAGATGTCCTTTCTGCCGCATCCTATCTGTGCTGTGCTGTTAAGGTAGAGACGAATTTTTCCCACCAAATATTTGAAGTCGGAAAGTTACAACCTCTAAAAAATTTCGATCTGCAGGAACGAATTACGATCTCTAATGTAAGCCTTTAGAACATAACGATTTGTTGACACCGTAGTGTCGCAACGGGGATACATTTTCAGTGGTCTAATTTTAGATTGCACACGAAAATGAGAAACTATGTTTTCCTACATATGAGCATTACGTGACATATTCCTTTGATTGCATTTGCATATATAATCCGATATTTTTAATGGAAAGATGCAACTTTAATTGCAAAAGTGAAAGCGCATGTTTAACGGTTATCTGAATAATGGCACGCATTCAGATTTTTCTCAAGTGTCACTGTGAATATTAACTGAATTCAGGAGATTACGCTCTTGAGCAGTCATTACGGTCCGTCATTTCGATGTGCCTAATTTAGACACTTAGCATTTGCTAAAAGTAGGCGATAGGTAGGAGTCATGGCAATAACTATCGAATCCAGTACAGAATCCAAATTTTAGTTGCTTGCACATCGTGACTTAGGAGAGGTACTCGCATCTGCTTGTGCCACTGTTAGAGTTTCAAATTTGGGTTCAAAGTTAATTTTTTACGTATGATAAGGGCCTGTTCATAGGTAAAATATATCTAGATCCACACATAATTGTGTATAGTGCGGATGAAACAATAGCGAGGGAGCGCTGTCTGAAATAATCCGGTACTTTTCATACTTTCGCAAAAATCAATGGCACTTCTGCGTTTGCTTGATTCTGCGTACGAATATCGTTTGCAACATATATGTTTTACATAAGTCGCAAGCGTTCGTTTTGTGGGGTAATATAATGCACAATTCTGACTAAACAACCGCTGATTTTAATGCATGTGATTCATTGTGTTATTAAATATTTGCGAGTTTTGAAAACATATTCCATCCTTAACATTGCCATGTTTTTTAAACAAGTTTAATCCGTAATGCTTTTGCTTAGATGTCTAGTGATGAAGGCTCTTGCTTTTATCCGCGGTCTTATCTGCGCTTGAAATAAATGCTCACAAAATGCCTATATCTCAAGACATTGCTAACTAAATTATAATGGTTCCGGGAAAAAGTTGGTCATTGATTAGAGAGGTGCGTGAAATATCATGGTAACCTTAATTAACTTCGATTGGTTGCACCCCATGTCGAGCGTGCCACAGCCCTGCCACCGCTTTGTGTACGTCTGGTAGGCAGGATTCCCCAATCATACATACACGCTGCTGCTCTGCTTGTTGAAGATGAATAGTGCGACTCCGTATTTCTATGTGGTGTACACTGCAAATCGGGTGTGTGGATGGAGATAAGGGGTGGGCCGCGAAAATCATCCATGGTCCCTCTGTCGGCGCAAGCGTCCTGTGGCCGTCACCATGGACGTCTTAGTGACAAGCACGTCCGTAATAACTAGCATCCTGCCATATATATATATATGATTTAAATATACTAAAGAAAGGAAAACTAGCAGATGCAGGCAATTATCATTGACTCACCTGCACAATTACCAATAACGGATATGTATATTTGATCCATGTAATTGAAAACGTGTAAGAGCGGAGTGCCACTAAGTCAGCTTTCGGAAAGTGTTTTACCACAGAAATACTGTAACAGTTCATGCAAATTTACAGGCTCCCCGTAAATCAATATGTAATTAGATTAAATCAGCATATGTGAACTACTGATGTATGTTTTGATGTAAAATCCTTGTAAACGTACAGCACGCTACAGTAGCAGCTACAGTAGCAGTAACAACAACAACAGCAGCAGCAGCAGCAGCAGCAACAGCAGCTGTATATCAGACATTTGAACTGCTGCTTCGCTGTCATACAAACCCAATGACCTATAGAACGAAGAACAATAAGAGAGAGAGTAAAGGACTTAGGGTAAAACCTTAAAACACAAAGAAACATTCAGGGTGAAGGGCCCTACACCAGGTCAAAAGCATACACTCCATATAAGCTGGCTACCTTACAAATATAAATTTGCAACAGTGAGGCAGGTTTCTTGCTGCTCTTAGTGCCTCGCATCATAATTAGCCATTAATCCGCAGATAACTCAGCAACTAACACGCATTACATAGGCAGTTCGACCAGGAGACGGCAGCAGACTCGCCAATGTTGCCGACTGCCAGCAATGACCTCTAAATTCTCGAGTCAAGCACAAGGTGAGTCACGTTTGTGTTGGTAAGATATCACATTGGGCATGCGGCTGGTTTATTGAACGGTCGAGATTAACCTGATCAATCGCTGCAGTAGCGTACTGAAATATATGAGGCAACCTATTTCGATCGACATGAACGAAATTCGAACGCTGACCAAGAAAGTAATAGAAAGACATGTATTCTTCATCTGCCAGTGCTTCGAATTGACTCAAAATATAAAAATACTTGTGTTCCATGAATAACAATTTTTGATGGACGCACAGACTTTTATTTTTAATTCACATGGGACACATGACATGGTGACAGAGGTGTTGACGTAATAAATGCTGCTCGCCGTTGATGGACAATCGTTGGTTCCATTGCCACATCCTGTACAAATGAAAGAAAACACCATGTCGGTTAATTGGAGTGCATGGAAAGCGAAATTAATGGATTTTGCTACCTTGACCGAGTTAGATGAATATCCGAGGTCATATCAATTAGCGCTTTTCAGGTACTGTATCCGCGAAGATGCGAGACGGATATTAGAAGCCAGGAACGTCTGCTATTAAAACCATGAACCAGAACTTTTATAAATAATCGAGAGAGTTGGTGATTAATGTGAAGGCCGATCAAACCTTCTCTTTCGGTGTTTATGAACCGCTAACATTAGCTTACTTAATATTGATAATCGACAAGCAAAGCAAGCGATGTTAATATATAGCAGTTGAGATCGCAAAGAGCGTGGATATACTATTGCGACACCGTCAATTCAAGGAAGATCTGTACCTTTAAGACTTGACTCAAGAGCCAAAATGAGTACAAAGTTTGGTAAACACTGCATCGGTATGTTGTGTAGTGGCACATGGAATTGTCACAAACGATGGAACAAATTGTTGAAACATCCAATGTGAAAGGCTGTGATGAAGGTTTCCAATAAGGCAAAGAATCGACTTATCAATTTCAAAAAAAGCCTGCAGATTCTTATGTGATGGTACTTGGAAAATATACCCCTTAGAGACTTCGGCAAATATCCAGTGCAGCTTCTATTTAAACACAAAGCAAAGCGAATCTCGCCCGCAGTGAAAGAGGTTACAAGAACTGCAACTCACGAACAAGGAAAAAAGGAGAATGTGGGTATGATAGTGTGATGCCACACTGTTCATGTGGCTGGTTTATCGAGCGACCGATAATATTGATTTGCTGCTAACATTCTGAAAACTGCTTGATCGCTACAGTAGCGTACTGAAGGATTGTATACGAACTATTTAGATCGACATCCCCTAAACGATTAACCGTCGTATAGCGAGTTCCCTTATATTATCAATAATTCTATGGCTAATAGAAAGTGCTGGATTCAGTGTATGTATATAAAACGAATAAAATTTGTCAGTAAGGACATCCCTTTGAAGTCCATTACGCTTTATGTACCGCTTGAGGAAGCCCTATATTTTTAGCTTATCTTCTTGCTAACCAGTTTCTAGAGCTTATCATATAGAGGATACTTAAATTTACTCGGACTATCCTACTTCGATTTATGTACCATACCCTTTTTGCTTACATAAAGAATACCGCTGATAACGCACTTACCTTATTTAGTGTACCATATAGAAACTTATATCATTGGAGTTTGAAATACTTGGTTCATTATCATATATTTGCTCTACAACGATAAAGTATTGCTGGCGTTATCCTAACACTCACAGTTCATCTACTTCGCCAGTGAATTTTACCATGCCGCCCCTCACCGTACAACTCGCCAGCGGATTATTCACAACGAACAAGATGCTAATGTACACACGATGATTCAAATAACCTTTCTGAAGATTACAGATGAAAGTGCAACAAAATTACCTTCTCAGAGTGAAACAATTTGACGCTTGCCGAATTTTGTCTCCAGATCCAGCCAACGGCTTTAAGCTATCTAATTAAAATGGGATTGCTCTCTGCGACTAGTAAAAGCTTGTTTCAGATGCAAACATTCCCAACAATTAAACAGACTTGCATTTATCGGGAAAACCCTTTCTTTACATATTCGTGGTTCTACCATCCTTTTACAACCAATATATAGAACTAGATCACATAGTATATTTACATATATTGTTCGACGAAAACAATTGGATGGCATAATTTTTTAACCTCATCCAAGCTACCTTTCTGCCATCATATGTCCATATTCTACCTATACCATTCAACTCCCCCTACTAATCTTCTGTAATCAGTACACAGAACAAACTGCTTATAATGCCATAAGATAATTGGCGGCTTAAGTTTGTTAAGCTCGTCGCTTGGTGAGGGGGCTACCCTGTCCTCTGCACGGCAGTAACGTGTAAGTCAGTGGATAGTGAGCGGCGCTATATCACATCTAGTAACTTATTCACGATGGTCGTTGCCGTCCCCCGTAGCTCAGTGGTCTCAACCACGGACTGGTAACAGTCGAGTTGCGGTTTCGAGCCCTACCAAGGGTCCGATGGAATGCGCACTGCTGATGATTCCCGAAAGGATGAAACGCGCGTACAGTGCTTTTCCGGGCTTGTGGCGGCTGTCTGAGTGAGCCTAGATGTGACGAAATTCTACCTATACCATTCAACTCCCCCTACTAATCTTCTGTAATCAGTACACAGAACAAACTGCTTATAATGCCATAAGATAATTGGCGGCTTAAGTTTGTTAAGCTCGTCGCTTGGTGAGGGGGCTACCCTGTCCTCTGCACGGCAGTAACGTGTAAGTCAGTGGTGAGTGAGCGGCGCTATATCACATCTAGTAACTTATTCACGATGGTCGTTGCCGTCCCCCGTAGCTCAGTGGTCTCAACCACGGACTGGTAACAGTCGAGTTGCGGTTTCGAGCCCTACCAAGGGTCCGATGCAATGCGCACTGCTGATGATTCCCGAAAGGATGAAACGCGCGTACATTGCTTTTCCGGGCTTGTGGCGGCTGTCTGAGTGAGCCTAGATGTGACGAAATTCTACCTATACCATTCAACTCCCCCTACTACTCTTCTGTAATCAGTACACAGAACAAACTGCTTATAATGCCATAAGATAATTGGCGGCTTAAGTTTGTTAAGCTCGTCGCTTGGTGAGGGGGCTACCCTGTCCTCTGCACGGCAGTAACGTGTAAGTCAGTGGTGAGTGAGCGGCGCTATATCACATCTAGTAACTTATTCACGATGGTCGTTGCCGTCCCCCGTAGCTCAGTGGTCTCAACCACGGACTGGTAACAGTCGAGTTGCGGTTTCGAGCCCTACCAAGGGTCCGATGGAATGCGCACTGCTGATGATTCCCGAAAGGATGAAACGCGCGTACAGTGCTTTTCCGGGCTTGTGGCGGCTGTCTGAGTGAGCCTAGATGTGACGAAATTCTACCTATACCATTCAACTCCCCCTACTACTCTTCTGTAATCAGTACACAGAACAAACTGCTTATAATGCCATAAGATAATTGGCGGCTTAAGTTTGTTAAGCTCGTCGCTTGGTGAGGGGGCTACCCTGTCCTCTGCACGGCAGTAACGTGTAAGTCAGTGGATAGTGAGCGGCGCTATATCACATCTAGTAACTTATTCACGATGGTCGTTGCCGTCCCCCGTAGCTCAGTGGTCTCAACCACGGACTGGTAACAGTCGAGTTGCGGTTTCGAGCCCTACCAAGGGTCCGATGGAATGCGCACTGCTGATGATTCCCGAAAGGATGAAACGCGCGTACAGTGCTTTTCCGGGCTTGTGGCGGCTGTCTGAGTGAGCCTAGATGTGACGAAATTCTACCTATACCATTCAACTCCCCCTACTAATCTTCTGTAATCAGTACACAGAACAAACTGCTTATAATGCCATAAGATAATTGGCGGCTTAAGTTTGTTAAGCTCGTCGCTTGGTGAGGGGGCTACCCTGTCCTCTGCACGGCAGTAACGTGTAAGTCAGTGGATAGTGAGCGGCGCTATATCACATCTAGTAACTTATTCACGATGGTCGTTGCCGTCCCCCGTAGCTCAGTGGTCTCAACCACGGACTGGTAACAGTCGAGTTGCGGTTTCGAGCCCTACCAAGGGTCCGATGGAATGCGCACTGCTGATGATTCCCGAAAGGATGAAACGCGCGTACAGTGCTTTTCCGGGCTTGTGGCGGCTGTCTGAGTGAGCCTAGATGTGACGAAATTCTACCTATACCATTCAACTCCCCCTACTACTCTTCTGTAATATCCATATTTACCGGAATTCAAAACTAGTTTAACTTTTAATCAACTTATTGTTCTTTTTGCACCTACATTATCCTGTATTTGGTGGTATGTCTCGCACATATAACCATTTGTATATAATACCGGCGGCAGTGTTCCAGGACGTGGATGTTTTATCGCTTGGCGTGCTTTTACCCTATCAAAATTGCAACTATAAAGTCTGGTATGACAACATTTGCTTTCGTGGCGGGATGCGAATCGCCAACGATTAGAGTTAGTGCTAAGCGATTCCCACCACACACAACCAAATTGATACGTGCACTACTTGAACGCCAATTTGCCTTTGATGTTTTCCTCACATGTACTTTCCCCATTATACGTTCAAAGCAAGGTTCCTACTACGAAACATTGTCTGTAAGATTGATCAAGCCTGATAAGGCGTCTCGATGCCATCGATAATGAACTATTTAAATATTTATGTAGATTTCAATGATAAACATCCCATTTCGGATAATAGACACTCAGTTTTTGAAGCAGTTGTGTAACAGAAAATTACTTAGTGTTTGCAACACATGCGTTTAAACATTACCTGCTGGACGTTTCCTGAAAGATGAACATTTCTTAGCAAACAGTTACTCCAATGGCATGAGACTTGCTTGCGCTTTTAACAGCACAAATTATGCTTAGGGATACTAACAACGTTAGAAGCACAAGCACCTAGGATACGCATAGCTGCTTACTAAAACATTTGCAAATCATATACTTCTTTTGTATGTTTCTAATTTCATAAATGAAGGCGCGGATCCAAGTATTCATCAGCACCACTTTGAGCGCAGATGATTGGCCGATCCGCGCACGAAACGTTTTTGCGAAATGTCATTATTTTGTACATACACTGATGAAAGTGTATTCATTAAATTATAGCCATTAAGAAGGCCACCTTGTTTTAGTCCATGTGGTTTTAAATGTGGTTTTAGCATATAATCAGTGATTATTCACATAATGTTGGTGGTAGATTTAAACTCGACACGTTTGCGACGTAAATTAAGTTCATTTGATAACCAGACAACTTCTAACGGCGTTGTCCCAGCACCAACTTCAGTTAATGCAGATTTTCACGTATCCCATCCATCATGGATCCCATAGGTGCAATTTATCACTAAAATATATTTAGTTAATAAAAAACTAAGATTTTGTACATCGTCTTAATCTCCACAAATAATCGTAAAAACACCGTACCTTTGTGCAAACAAGAATAACGGAATTTAACCAGCTTGATGTTGTAAATTTTCAAAAACGTATGCGTTCGAATTTTGTTAAAAATTTAAAGACGCATATCATATGCAATTCTGTAGACTTAATGTTTATATAAATAGCGTTGATGATGGCAATCTCCCAATTATTATGTTATGCAACTCTGATGGACTTCGCTATATATGTGGTCTACACACGTTGCACTTTTGCGAACACGTGCTCAGGAAGGATAACTATTAGCTAAAAGTAACGTAATTGCAACGTGAAAAGTAGTTGAATTCAAAAGAATTTAATCAGGGAATATTGTGAAACATTTGCTAATATTATTTTTCACGTAACTCGAATGATGAACGTCACCCATACAAGTAATTTTGTAAAAACTATACGTCACCAGTGCCTTGACATTCCTATTTTTATGCATATCAATGCACGTGTAGGTGGAATTCACAAATGAATTTCTGCCCGCATACAGATCATGCATATTAAAGACGAAACCTGGGAGGCTATCCCAGGAGGATAGGAAACTGCTAATGTACAGATACCACTGCTAATTCAGAATTGGTAATTTTCCACCATCTCTAAACATTGCTCTGTCAACGGGTATTTCAGTGAGTCTGGAGCAAAATGTTGGGCAGTGCGAATATTATCGCGTTTTCGCTACTCATAGAGATAAATTGATAACATACAGATGAACGATCAATTTTTATTCATCCGGTCATTGCATTTACTTTTGCAAATTGATTCAGATCGGCCAATATCATCGTGATAGACATTGAAAGTCCACACGACAAGCAGGAACTCATGACATGTGACATGAAGCATCATGGAGAGTAGAGGTATGTTTCGCAACACTTGCAATTCAATGACATCCAGGTCGCTTTCACCTATATTCGGGAGCCAGCGTTAACATACCAATTGAGACATTGTGCCGGAGTAAAATGTAGTGAAACAAGGAGTTCCGTCAAAAGTTGGAATGGTTCGATACTACAAACGAAAGGGAACATTATCGAAGGTAGAATGCATCTTGATTTAATATTTTCAGCAAGCTTTTAATATTCTGGTAAAAATCCAGCATTAATTTGAATCTCAGACCGCTCTATAATCTAACAATTATCTGTCGTCGAATGCAGAAAACACTTTAAGATACCACTTGCTTTAGTGACCTATAAAACAATGGAGCTAATTCCTTTCTACAAATATTATGTGGCCGCTAAAAATGGTTGCTACAATAGACTTGCACTTTTGAAGAGAATTATCAACTACTAAAACCAAAGGACAAGTTACTAAACATCTGTTTTAATCATACCTAATCACTAGAACCAAAATGCATCCGTGCTATTCGCTTGTCCTCAGGGCACTTCAGATATAAGTTAGCAATCACATTCTCGTGCGTTTGTGAACTTCATTTTTGCTCGTGTTAAAACAGTAGTACACCTCCTCATTCATGTCTATTTATAGTTACTGTGAGAATTGGCGGAAGATGAAATAACTTAGCTGAGTCAAGCGCCATGACACAAGTTCTGTCGTGTTCATCATTCAAAATCCTAGCTGAGGATCTGTATGAAACATAAATATACTCCGTGAAGAACCATGCATGAAAAATGAAAACCATTGCGGAAGATTTTTAGCGGTTTGTCAGTGGGGACACGTATGTAATAAGGACGAAATTATAGGTGATAAAGCATTTTACAGCTTCTCGTATAGCTGTTTAATTACCAGCGCGTATTGTGCATTTCGCGATTATTCAGTGGCAGTTATTCACATTCCACTCTTATTCAGCTGGCATTGGCACTTCTGATAAACATCTGACAGCGCCGCTTGGACCTTTTTGGTATGGACATTTACGTGCCTCTTTCAAACCTCTAGCGGTTTACGACCGCAAGACTTCCGGATTCAAGCAGCTATTGTCAGTTAACCATGAATGACGGCCGCAGAAGTGCATGAATATAGGTGTAGCTTCTATGTGTTACGTGGTATACAGTAGTCATGCAGAAATTCCTAGCTCGTGAGTCTAACTGTTCTCCTTTAGACAGTTCGTACCTGGCATGGCAGTGGAAGATGAGCCCAGCTATATGATAGTCAACGGTCAATCATGCAGATCTGTGACCGTCACCAATGTCGAAATGGCACTAGCTACTGTAATCCATATCATGGGGGCGGAATCCAGCAGGGGTCCGAGGAAGAGGCATCACCTACCGAGACACAGCGTTGTCTGTTGTTTTTTGAGACTTTCCAACGCCTGATGAGTGAGATTAGACTGTGATAAATTTTTCCTGAATTATGAAGAAGCTTGCACTGATAAAAATAATCTAACATATCCGTCGTTATATCTTTTGAAGGCAGTATTGTACACATACATTTTGTGGTAAGTCTTAGCTAGTTGGGCTAACAGCTGTCCTCTGCACTGTTGGTAATTGGCATGTCAGCGGAAATGAGCCGGCTTATAACACATACAACTGTCAATCGTGCAGGTCTGCGGCCGGCACCCATTTCTTGTTTGCACTAGCTGCTGTTATCTGGAAGGTATTGGGGCGCATCCAGGCAGTGGTCCACTACAAGGCGCACCACCGGTTAGAACCAGAAAGTCAAAACAACGCTGTCTGTTTCTCATCCAAATGTGCCAACGCCTACTGACTGATGGCTAACTACGGTGTGTTACCACTTAACTTGGTAAATTAATTGATTATCAAACGATATCAAAAGCAAAGGGACAACAACTACAATGCATGTCAAAACTAGCAGCGACTCAAATAACTTCGTTGCCAACCAAGCCAGGAAATAATGAATCAGCGATCGTTAATTTAAAGTACTGATTTATTTTTAATTAGCAATTATTTGTCAACTCCTAATAATCAGCAGCTATTCGAATTGTTCACTTATTTGAGGTATTGCTGCGTCCAGGTTAGCTAAAGTCAACCAAAATCGTGGATTAGTAGTTCAATCTATGGCACTGAATTTTTCGTGCTGAAGGTATTAGTCTGAGTTATCAGACTGGTTACTTTTATTCTACTTGGAGCTGCAGACACCACAGGAACATTGTAAGCAAAAACTTTTACATTTTGACTTGTTCTGTTTTACATAAATAAAGTAATAATACACAACCGGTATATTCCTCGAGCATGTGGCACATTCCATTTACTTGAGCTAACCATTCTGTAAAACGAGATCGCATGGGGCGCATGAAATTCCTTTGAGTTGTTTTTAGACGTATGTCCAAATATTTTGTGCGTTTGCTTAATTATTTAGTGTTTACAAGTAGGTTGTGAGGTTGATAATAATAGTACTAACTCAAAATGTTCTAGTGAAATATTACGACCAAATGTAGAGTCCTCTTCGGGGGATCTGGTTCTATTCAGGATGACTCATCGAAAGGTTTTACTAGCACATCCATAACTTATTTGAGCGTGTGTTGTGGAATTGAAGCAGGTACGCTCTTACCTACAACATGCACATCTACAATCGATGCATTTTGAAACGTTGTGTGTTTTATTGCTAGCGAAATGGTAAATCTCCGTTCACATAGAAGACTTGGATTCACCTCAATAGCAGCAAGACACATTTGGAATGAGCCATTCAACAAGAAAAAACCCACTCTTAATTGGCTAAAACAATTTAAAATTGTTTTGCTTATGCGGCACTTTACAGATTAATTATTTTGTGTGTTTGTAACCCCCAGTGGTCTTGCATACTTTGCAGAGATTATGTTGAATTTGTCTATTCAAGGTCCCAAATTTCTACTAATGAATACGAAATCTCCAAACTTTCAACCAGTGTTCATATCCCAAAAAATAGAAACAATTTTAATCATTCACAAATGTTCCCGCGTTTGTTGTAATCGAAACTGAAATGCGTTTGATTTTGTCATCAATACATATTTAGCTGACAATAAATGTTACCCATTGTACCCAACGACCTGGAAATAATACTGATCGTGTATTTCATGTGAAACAATGCCACTCCACTTCAAGAGTATGCAGATGCATATCGTTACGAAAACCTAGACCATGTTTCATGTCTCAAGATGGCACAAAGAAAGTAATGGTATGCTCAGTTTGATTTGACAACTGTAATAAACCTTTCTCCACTGAACCAGTACAACGAAGAGTATACATAACAAAACGCATTAAACAGCTAATGCATCACGCGATCTAATTTGATTTTCGTCAATAATTGTGTCAAAATATCCATTTGTTAAACGTGTTGCTCAGAAAATGCCATGCACAATTATTAGACACATAACGAGAATGATGGTGGTTGGGTATAGAATTGGACAATTTCGTTATGGATACCAATGAATAATTCGTTCCAAGACAGCGTTCTTTCACACGCATGCAGTAAAGTGCTTGCCCACTTTAAATTCACACAGCTTTCACGAAAGTACGTGGTAAAATTTTTTCTGCAATCATAGCAAAATATGAGGTAGAGCAATCATACATTTAATGCTCCTTTTTATTTTGAATTTATGTTGTATGTCTACCTATACCAAGCAGTATCAAAGGATTTAAATACAGTGATTTATTTTTAGTGTATTTACTCTAGTAAATTAAGAAACAAAAGTCCAACAAGGATTAAATAAACTCTTGACATAGTCTTAGTTTCACTAACAACTGGTGTAAATCATCTATAGAACAGGTCCCCGAATTTGAATAGGTTTGGGGGAATTCCATCTTCACTAGCGGCCTTTGGTAAATTCAACAGCCTGAACTGAGACTGGATATCTGCGCGTGAGGGCAGATCTAAGGAGACGGCCTATAGAGAAAGACACTCAATGCCAGAAAGAGTAAGCCATAACTTAGATTGGTTAAGCTGCTCTGTAAGTTTTTCGACCCAAAGCTGCAAACACTTTAAAAAGTTGTGTATCGACTGTCCACTTCCTTCGCGTATTGTCTCATTAACACCAGGTCTGATGCTGCCTATTCCCCGTATCATATGGAATAACACGATGGTTACCAACGTTAGCTACTGTTTCTATTTCCAATGCGCGATGAGACGACCAGGTTTCGCGGTCTCTCTTCAGGCTAGCATGCAGTTTGCCCTAAGAATATTGTGATTCTCATTGTATTCGCTTCCAGTCAGATAAATTCGGCGAGCATCCATAATTCCCAGAGACTTTGTTTAGACCCAATATCTAGGTTGGCTATTTTATTTGCCACATAAAGACAAGTCTGCTGAGAATAACGCTATGCGCATATGCATCCAGTGACCTTCGACGCTGTTCAGTAAGCGCTTACTCAGCCAGGATGTCAAGGCAGCTGGATACACATTCAGGACACATGGCTTCGTCAGCTGGTTGGTGTCAATGCTCTGAGAGCGACGTTGCGGACGTCCTTTGAAACGCACCCGCAGATTAGCACACACAATAGCGTAGTCGGAGTATAGGCTTGTGCTCCAAACCGAGCGACATTTTTGGTCATATACTCTCCAGCGATAAGTAATCGCCATGTGATCGATTTGCGTGCACGGCTGGCCCAAAGTTGGTGGGCATCAATTCACTCGTCTGTGGGTGTTACGCCGAAAGTTAGTGCACGCGAAAATGAAACGACCACCACACCTATGTAGCAAATACCCACCGTTATCATTAAGGGAGCCTCGAAACGACTGTGCAATGCTAATTAGCTTTACTTCCACATCCTATTGAATGCTATGCTACATTGTCAAACGCCAAGTGTGTTATGCCCCGTTAAACATTTTTGTCTGAGCGATAATACTTCATGTGGCACTTGGATGTAGGTATCATTCAAGTTACTTAACGCATTACAACGTTTTATTTTCAACAATGGTTATCAGATCCTTTGATATTGCTCCTTGACAGATGCAAAGCAATCGTTTTGTAAGAACACAATTTGGAGTGTGTTTACCGCTCCGAGAAAAGGAATGTGGTTTATCGTGTTGTATATCAGAATAACGTGTGTCAGTATATATTTCTTTGACAAATTTCGTTTATCAAATATAAAATTTTAATTACTTTCTCTGAGAGAATTTACGTTTGATAATTGAACCACATCATGTATCGACTAAGGTTCTTCGAAAAATGAAGGACGTTTAAATATGTGAAATGGGAAATGGATTACTACCGGTATCTGTATTTAATTGAATTAAAAGGGCATTTTCGTCTGAAAGCTATTTGACAACGATCATAAGGTAACTAGTTGTGAAAGGTGCAATGCTTGCAATAGAATGTACTATGATTGCATTTGTTACAACAATCTCAACATGTAGGAACTAAATACTGTTGTATTTTAAACAGCCACTTATTATCTTACCAGTTTCTACTCACGGGCTGCAGCTAGTAACGGTAAGTAGCTTTGCGAACCAGGCTCTAGCAACCCGAAAATTATATACAAAACTTTACGACTGTCATCTGGGAACAAGGTTAATATGCAGGTTATAATGCAGCATATGTCTTGAAAAATGATGGTTCTAAATTGATTTCTTTCACATTAGTTTTGCGCACAACATTTTGGCATCATCTGATATTTGGCGACATATAAGCTCAGAATCATGCTTGTTGCGGTGGCATTTATACACGGTACCGCCAGCAAATTACGTCTGCGCCAAATGCGTTTTACCATGTGACTAGTTAAAGACGTTTCTAGAAATGAAAACCATATTTTCGATCCGGACGATGGTTTCTTAAATTACAAAAGCTTTCTGATAACTATGTGTATGGCGCGCAATATAATAACTCTAATTTTAAGAATCTACCTTCATTGTCAGTAGAATAAATAAATAAATAAATGATATATTTCTCGACATGCGAGACACAGGCAGACTACGAGCCTGATCATGTGGTACAACAAAGTCGGGTAGTGTAGAGGGATATTCAGTGATCTATTGTGATCACATATGAATGTTTCAGTGCTAAATCAATTAAAAATAGTAAAGGAGTAGGAGTAGTAGAAATTGAGAGTAAGAAAAAATGTGGATATAAACTGTCAGTTTAATTGGAGTAATACCACCAATCATGAAACCGTCTCCCGGAGACCTGCTTCCACACTTCTCTTCCACATCTCATCTGGCCATGTGCTATTGTGGCGTTATATGTATACAGTTATGTGGGGGCCTGTGATATATATTAAGCTCTCCCCATCGTATAGCCATCTTTTATCTGATTTGTTTCCAGCACTGTATTGTGGGGGCCTGTGTTCAATGAAAAGCTCTCCCCATCATACAGCTATCTTATAGCTGATTCAATTCCAGCACTGTACTGTGGGGGCCTGTGTTTCATATTAAGCTCTCCCCATCGCACAGCCATCATTTGGCTGATTAGAATCAAGCACTTGTAATATGTG
Organism: Dicrocoelium dendriticum; assembly: GCA_944474145.2. Classification (NCBI taxonomy): domain Eukaryota; kingdom Metazoa; phylum Platyhelminthes; class Trematoda; order Plagiorchiida; family Dicrocoeliidae; genus Dicrocoelium; species Dicrocoelium dendriticum. The sequence continues at coordinate 263,735,005 of OX104063.1, read as the reverse complement.
CCAGTGAGTTTGTGATAACTCATACTGCATGAGTGTGCTGCACTTTTTTCGGAAGCATTTATCCATAGCCTCGGGAGATCGGCCCAATCCTGGCCAACACTGGAAGGAGAGAAATAAGCAAATAAAAGTGGGTGGACGTACAGTAACGTGAAATGCTAGATTTTCGTCCGACGTTGTTCGATTCAGATTGTACAAGTTTCACTGGTAACTGATAACCTCAGGAATATACATGCTTTTTACAGAAAAGGAGAAGAATTTTCGGAGGAAATAGTAACATAGCTCCAGCAGTTGTCGGAGATCAAAATGGGAAAATTGGTGATGCGAAATAATTTTGTATGGTACTGAGAAATGTTGGATGTACGCATGGTATTTTTCAGGGAGGGAGAGAAAACTGTACGCAAAGTAAAGTAACTTAACTGTCGTTCCAACTGTTCAGCTGTGTGCTGTAAGAGAAGAAGCTGATTTCGTTGAGGGGATTTGTTCAGAGTGAATGTAAGCGTGGAAGATCATGGTAGGTATTTGGAAGGTGTTATCAAATGGATCCAGTCCAAAAGCAGAAGGATTACATCAACATTGATTTCGCTGAGCACGTAAAGAAGCAGCTCGTGCCTAAGGGAGGGGTCCAGGGGAAAAGATAAGTAGAAAATAATTAGCGTTGCAGAACAAATGCGAAATAATTTGCTCGAGAGGAACTCTAGGGCACATTTCCGTCTTGGTGAGTGTGAACTTCATTGTTAATCAGGATATTTTTGCCTTTAGAAAACACGTTATTGCTACTGATAAATTTGGGGAGGGCAGTAAGATCGGGCAACAGGAGAATGAAAAGATCCCCTGATATTGATACTATATCCATCTTGCTCCTATTTCGTACGGGGATTCACTTGTCAAGGTAGGTTGCAATATACCGATCGCTGTTTCGACGTTTAGAAAGGAATGTATAACGTGTCGGAACTTCATCTCTGACTGGATTGCACGTATCTCAGATGAAAGCCTGTTCCACAGTATGGAGTATCGATTTAGGTAAAAGTTGTCAGACAGTTTCGTTCGTGATCTTTTCACTTTTACTTTATTTTGATTGTTATTTCGGGTGCGATAATTTGATAATTCTGCTCATTGTACGGATGGGCGTGAAGAATGTATTTTTTAGGTAATTGTATCAAAGAAGATGAAAAGGTTAAGTTTCATTCTTCGCAGCCACAGTGGGTCAAGTTTTAAGGCAACGCAACGATCCATGTAAGATAGGGTGGTGGAATAGCCTAGAAGACGCTTAGTAAATGATCGTTGAACACGTTCTAATGCCATACGATCACTCACTCTAGAATTACAGTAGGCGATGGAGCCATATTCAAGCAGCGGGCGCTTTTTATATTTTATACATGGTGTTAATGGATTTTTTAAGTTAAATGTTAAATCGGCTTTGTCTATTAAGGCTTATGCACTTACTTGCATGTCACATTTAAATTTCGAGAACAACAACGCAAGTTAGTGAGAAATTAGCTTCAAATATTCATGTTCGAATCAGTACAATCATACATATGGGTAATAAGTGTAAAATACATTACGTTTTTGAGTTAACAAACCAATACGTTTACAACGCGCGTTACCGGGTTAATTAGTTGTCACGGAGTATGACCTGAGACAGTTGACCTTCACATCCCTGCGGAGAAACCTTGTACACAAATCTAAGTGCATGCTTTAGATTCACCTGATTCCCAGCGTAGACGATTTGGACAAGAACAGAGCTACTAATGTCCTAGGCGTCACTTTTACTCAGTCAATTTTGGCAGTGCTTGTTCTGATCCTTGGTAAGTACCGGGCCGTTCCACAGACAAATATTGCACCACAGGCGCATCCGAAGTGGTGAGTAGACATGGACGACTTGGAGACTTGTCTTTTTTCGTGAAATAATCAGTGGTTAGGTGAAAAGTGTGTATTTTAATGCGACTGCTGTGAAGTGTAAATTATTTGTGGTTGCAAGTCCTCAAGTTAACGGCTTCGTAGCCACATCAATTTTCAAAGGTAGCCTTATGAATAGTTCTTTCTATGACACCGTTAGCGCTGGCTAGTAAACTAATTTACGATATGCAAAACATCTCATGTCTTCATTGCTTATGATTTCCGTTACGCACAATTTGGTTTACATGCCAATCCCGCGTACTAACACTTGTGAATAACACCCAGTTATTGTGCCACTTAACTTGTTCTCATCTTCATAGCTTTTGATTACCGTTTGACTTTGACTATGCTCAATGGGTTTTGACCTAGTGAACTTCATGATAGCAACTGGTTAGAACAATTTTTTGCCGAAACAACGTTTTGTTAACTGAGGTATAGCGGTTTCCAAAATAAATAGTAAAGCTAGTGAGGCTATCATACCCCAAAATATTTGAGGAGCCAATTTTCGAGTAGGTTTAGATATTTTTTAAATAAAATTTAGGCGTAATTTACCCTGGATTCTCATTTATGAGTTGCTCAATTAGGCTGAGTTTGAAATAGCTAGGGTATGCTGGCTATTTTTTAAATTACATTAATATAATATTATGCAGCTATAACCAAATTATTCCTTGCGATAATAAAAGTGGATCACAATTATTGGTATGCATATGTGGTTTCTGCGTGTTTACCACTGAAACATAGACTATAGGTACATAAAGACAAACAATGCATTCAATATTACGCGGAAGAAATACGAAACGGAGTAACAACAATATTTGTTTAGTGACTTACCAACATTGTGGGTTAAACTAATATGTCGACATATCTTCCCAAATTTAATGTGATGACTTTTGAAAAGCAGGGTAAGAAGACGAAACTTAGTAGATACATGCATTTCGTCTAATCTCCTCAATACCATTAACAATAACCGGTATGTAGCCATATAGTTAAATATGCTTGTGACAGAATAAGCATGAGGTGCAAAATGAATTATGGGAGTTCCCCCCATATCTCCACGACAGTCTTATGCTGACAAATAATTGCTTTTGAACACACAGGACCGGCTTCATCCGGCTTATCGCAATGGTCATGGCAAAACGGAGGAAGCGGGGATTATGGTGACGTAATACAAGTGAGAACGCTGATGCAAGCTCTATCCGGTGACGAGTAGTCAGTTGGTGTTTACCTATTGAGGAAGCTGGCGGCTTGCGCAAGCACGGAACTTCATTGGGACAAGGATGCTGGTCAATTTCAAATTGAACCTAACTTGGTACGTGTTCCTTTCTTCAAAAGTAAAGACCGATTGGTTGTGCCCATGCAACTGTGTCTGCAATCGTATACAAATTTGTGTACGCAGTGTGAGTTGGCCCCTATCCGTTGAGTTCCATTCGTTGGAGGTAACGGCAAGATAATGGTTCTATTGATGACCATAATCTAGGCAGCACAGTAACTTCTCTGCGTAGCAGCGATTAAACGTTTCTTGGTTTTCAATACAGTAACTCACCCTTGAAACGCAATTTGATATAGATCTTTTTCTTGGCTGCCGTATGCACTCAGTCTTTGGGCCTCACATTTGGCTGTGTTTCTCTATAAATCTAAGGGGACAACCATTTGCAATGTGTGCTGTTATACTTAAAAATAGCTCGTCGGCCAGAAAAAAGCCGAGTAAATTCGTCTAGCACGACTATCAGAAAGGATGACTATTGTAAAACAACTCATAGAACAAGATTCTCTGGTGGCATCCAGTTTCAAATATGAGTGTCAATGTGGCGTTCGCCTACAATATTATCCATATATTAATGAAGCTTAAGCAATAAAATGTAAAATGGTGTGCTTGACAGCCACTCATCCTACAAATTGCAGTGGTGATTATAGGTAAAATTGCAGGTATTTTAATGGGATCATTTCATGTAAAATATAAAAGCCGCGTTGTACAAGTGCGTTATTAGAAGTCCTGTATGATTGGCTGGTATTTTTAGGGTCTGGTATATCATAACGCGTTTCTCTACGTACTAGTAGACAGGCGCGGTATAATTTTGTTTCTGATTTTACCACACTCGAGAAATACCGTTTGGAGTCCTCCAAGGTTATGATTTTCACAAAACACAGTTGCAACAGGCAGGCCTTCATTTTGTTATTAAATTCTTATCCATGAAATGATGTGCGCAAACCAAAATTTGAATGCGCGCCTTTCCGAAATCATTTCATCTGGCTTAAGTAACATATTAATAAAGGTAAAATAACGGCGTTGTTGTACGACACATATTTTTAAGAGGACTTTGCAAGGAAAGCTGAAATCAAGTATATTTATTCTTTTCCGATCATATTGATGTACTTTACTTGGATGTCAGTTCAACTGGGTCTGACACGAAGCTTTGTATGCAAGCCGGAGTTCACAAATTCTATGGGAATTTTGTAGAAATGTTTGTCAAGCAGGCAGACGGAAACACCGAACATAAGGCGGCCTACACGTAGTTTGCAGTCCCTTGTTGTCGAAGAATTACGTTACTTGGCCCTAGTGTATTAAATATGCTTACTTTTTGTGGTGTACAATTTTACAGTCTTCTGCGAGTAATAATCAGATAATCAAACACTTACTTTCCTAATTTAATTGTCTCACCCAACGTCCTCAGTTGTTCACATATAACGAGGTACAAACATCTAGCAAAACTAGATGCGAACCACATTCTTCGAGCCTACCAACTGATCCTCCTCGCTTGCACAACGTGCTAAGGCATATAATGGAACAATGGAACAATGGTTTATAACGGATAAAAAAGTATCGCTTAACAAGTCCCGTGGGATGGAAATTATTGCGAAACTCAATTGCATAATAAATTGAAAAGCGTTGTGGTGGACTCACCATAGACTTATGTGGAATAGCGGAGAATTTCGCGTATTAAACATATAAATCCATAAATCCATTGGTTAGGCGTTTGGCAAGACACCGTTTGATTGCGTTTTGTAGCCCCTGGCTAACAAGACATAAAATGAAATGTAAGTGAGACAATGCATCGTCAACACGTTTTTCAAATATCGCCAAATTGGGAGCAGATACGACATAATTAGCAAGGGCGTTACAAGACTGGCACATGCGGAGAGAAAAGAAATGTATACGTCCTTCAGGCCGGCTATACTGAATTGTCAGTTTCAGAGGATGACCTCTTAGTTTAGTGTTGTGGTTCAATTCCAGCAGCGGACGCCAAACGTGGTTTGGGTTCTTCAGAATCTGGTAAACCATTATGAGATCCCCCCGCAAAAGCTGATATCAACTGCTGTAGATGCTTAGAGATTTCAGTCTAAGCTGATAGGGTAGATAAAAGAGGCTCATGACGTTCTTGGTTGCCATTCATTGAGGAGTCTCGAGAGCAACGGGATCCTGTTTCTGCCACGGCTGCCACGCCTGAATAGCATATTCCACGTGAGGTCGCACGTAGGCGGCAAACATTTGGGGAAATATTGTGGGATCAAACCGATCGAAGTCTCTGCGAAGAAGGCCGAAATGTTGATTGCTGGTACTTTTCGCCTTCTGTGCTTGTTTTGAACACACGAGATCTTCTTGTACCAATACACCCAGGTCACGCTCCTGAGAAACCTTCGCCAAGGTATAGTCTCTAATCTTGTAAACGCTTACCAGCTGGTGACGCTGATGTATTACTTTGCATTTAGCTATGTTCAATTGAAGCTCGTTCCTCTTTGACCACTCGTAAATCCAATCTAGGTGATGTTGGAGCAGATCCTGATTTGGCTTGTTTCTAATCGCCCGCCATTCCTTGACGTCATCGGCGAAAAGCAGGAAATTTGAGGAGATGACCCTTGCCAGGTCGTTGATAAACACCAGGAATAAACGCGGTCCCAGCACTGAGCATTGTGGGACACCACATTCCACCTCAATTTGGTTAGAGAGTGATCCCCTAACACGTACTTGAAGCTTCCGTTGGTGAAGGAAGCTGACAATCAAACCAAGTACAGGATCTCCGATTCCGTAACTCTGTAACCGGTGAAGTAGGATGCGGTGATCCAACTATACACTTACACAAAACAACTACATAAATCAAGCATGAAGTACTAAACGCGTTTTTGCTAGCAAGTTCAAGCGATAGTTCGTACTGGAGAGTATACTAATAACAAAGTGACTTCAATACCACATATTTATCAGTAGAATCAATGGATTTACAAAAGTTGCACGAAAGCATTGGAATAATTCTGTCGGCATTGTATGATTCGGAATACCTGAAGCTAGGGTTTTTGGATAAGGTTTTGATTGATTCCACCATATCTTGACTTATTGCAGATATAGTCATGCAGAGGTTGGAAGCGAATTTACTCTCAGTCGTTGGTCCGAAATTATAGGTTTCCATACGTTGATGATACTATGTGATACTCAAAGGCAGTCGGCAAAAGACCGCACAAGATCTACTTAATACTGCAAAGGAAGGTGAACCTTTCTCCTGGGAAGAAAATGTAAACATCATCTATCACTTTTGGACGTGCTGGTTACCAGAACAGTGGAAGAGAAATTGCGAACATCAGTTTACAAGACAGCGACACACACCGACCAAATGCTGGACTTCAATAGCAGTCACCCTAAGTGTCATAAAATAAGCTGTATCCTTTGCAATATTCCGGAGACGAAACCAATGAAATAGGGACATATGTTTTCCTCTTTCATTCTCAACGGCTACCAATGCAGTTTTATCTGAAGACACGTAAACCGAAGGAGCAAAACCACCGCACCCACACCAACAACGGCGAGACTTATCGTCTTGCCGTACATTAATTACGTAACGGAAAAGACAGCCAGATACTTTAAGCCGCACAACTTGATGGCAGCTCACATGGCAACTACGACTTTGGGAGAAACTTGTCAGGACCTAATGGAAAACTGGAAGCACACGAAGGTCGAAATGTCATCTACAGAATACATTGCAGTAAATGTGAGAAAGACTTTGTGGGTCAAACCGAGAGAAAGCTATCTACAAGAATAAAAGATTACCAACTTGCATGTAGCTACAATTATTCATTGTCACAGATCTCAGCGCATCTCGCTGAGGAAGGACACAACGTTAACTGGGACAACACGGAAATGCTGACGCATGGAGAACCAAGAAAATAAGAGACTCTCTCGAGGGATGGTTATATAAGAAGAATTCATTGAACCTCCGCATTGATCTCGATCCTGTGTACCTACCGCTGAGAAAGCATGAAACTGGGCAGCCGGAAATCGAACGAACATAGGTCACGGACACGGTTCGACAATTCAATTTCAAACGATTCGTCCCGACGACAGTTTCTGCGTGGGTTTACTCTACGCTGCAGTGCCCTGAAGATAGCCAATGAGCGGAGTGTTGAAACGTTTAACATTAAAATACTCAGCTGGGAGAACCAAACTAAACCTTAATTCTGTCAATATGAGGTTAAATAGCGTGTAACCTTTTTAAGTGTAAACGCTTTGGTTAATTTGCAAGTTCTGATGAAGCAAGCGGAAATTTTTTATTAATACAATGTGCGTCATGCTTCAATTATGCATGAATGTTGGCTTTTTGATTACCAACTGTGTTTATTTATGTTACACACAGTATTTAGAGGCTTCCGTCGACTTTGGTCAGACTGTGTTTTTGCGATTAGTGGTAGCGATTCCAGTGTGTTGAGATTCGGTATTGATCCTACATTTTCACATCGGCTAGGCGTCAAATATTTGGGTTGTTTAGCACACGCTTTGCTTGTGAGCAACACTGAAGTCCTTCAGTCGCATTGTGTACTTCACCCACAATCTATGTCCTGCGCTGCTACGAAGCATGCAGCGAAAGACTTTCGGCAGAGTTCAAACAATGTATACATTATATGAAGGCACCTGTCTGAGCTTTGCACGGTAAATTTAAGGTGCAAAAGTTCCTTAAAGTGCACCGTAATTAGGTATCGTTTATTTTATTTCTCCGTATAAAACAGTTGAATCACAACTATTTTGTAAATTTTTAACATATTCACAAAACTAATAATCGTCAAATCAGGTGAGCGATATATAAAACTAATAATATCAGCTTAATTCCTGTGAGGGAAATTCTTTAGCTAACTATCTAACCACCGTATTAAAAGTTTTCATTTTTATTTTTATCTACGACGAATTACAAACCAACCAAAACAATATGTAACATGGAACCAAAGACAGCGATTAAATTATGCAGCGACATATGATACCGTATATGTTTCATCAGTATTTATGTGGGTTATCTTTAGTTGAAATAAGTTAACCTGCGATTAAAAGCACAAATGAACGCGCTTTAATCAACTCAAAATAATGTTCGTACGAGCCTACAGAATTGCAAAAGCAAATACAAAGGCATCATCAGTTTAGGTGATAAGGCAACATAATTGTGAAAATATAGAAAACTAAGTGCAAGAAACACAAAATCATCTTTACAATACGACCTAGATAATGTGTTTGAAAGCTATACATTGAATACAAACGCAAACGATAGTTTAGAGCGCAGCTGTACTTAACTTTCCGTGTTGAAAATGCTCATGTATCATACACTTTTCCATTCCTACATGGGTTATACAATAACAATAAGGGCAAGTCGCGGTAAGATTTGCAGAGCAGCATTGTATCTGTGGAGAAGGTTAGTAAAATAGGAGCGTTTGCCATTTAATTTGGAAGCAAAGGAAAGTAGGCGAGGAAATATCATATGTTCAATAACCGCTAACAAGGATATTTGAGCAGGCAAACATTAGTAATTTTCCAGATTGCCGTGCTCGCATTTACAATTGTTGGAGTGAATGAAATCATTAACGATTGACTTTATGGTTTATATCAGTCAACGTTTATACACCAGTGATATTTTACGACAGTGATAAAAAAAACTTATATGTTTTAGATTACAAATGTATTGGTTCTTCAGAAACTGGAGGTCAATCTTCAGTCAACGATAACCAGGATTCAAAGGCAATCTTAACTGGGTGTTTGTGCTTGTAACGTGTTTTATGCCGTAGTCTGGGAGATAGGTCAAAACTTGCCTGCACAGTCGAAAACAAGCAGATCCATTTATGATCTTTCCAGCGTAAATTCAAATTGACCCTAAAATTTGAGGTCGTTCTGTTTGAGCACAATTCTATGCAGACATGCTTAACCAATATTAATCCGATGGCCGTGCCATTAATGTAGTTGGACTTCACAGCAATCAGCTAAGATGTATGTCATCACACTCTTTCGAACGCGGTAAACTTGTGATCTTGATGGGCATCTAACAACACGCGTTTATTAGGTGTCTATGTTTGGGATGTTATACGAGCGAATACAACACATTATTCTTCCCATTTGTTAGTTATTAGCACTTATCACATAACAAGCATAAATAACCAGTAATTGCGATTTCTATCCAGAACCGATCACGGCAGGTGTAAATCCTCCTTTTATTGAGATGCTCAGGAATCAGCTATATTAGTGTTACATCACAAATCAACTCTCCGATCCTCTTTCGTTGACTGTGTCTTCTTTGTTTCCGGGCTTAGCAAGAGCACGTCAGTTGATTCATGAAAGTATCAATAGTAAAATCATTGGAAAATTTGCAACCTACTTCCAATTTTTCTGCGGCCAGTATTTTGCATAGCACTATTAATTACTAGGTCTTATTAACTATGGCTGAAGCATTTTGTGGTCGCCTTGTTAATTATTAGATTATTATCAATGAAACAGGGAAATTCTACAGCAAATCTCTCGGTGGAGTTTAGGAACACCATTATAGGCTGGAAGCTATTACGGGCACATAGACACACTTAATTATAGCTCAGTTTTAGCCAAGGTAGAAACCTCGAACCATCATTTCCAAGCTTAGTTCACGTAGAACATTAACTATTTGACCAAAACTTATTAATCAACTACATAAGTCAGGGGTCTGCTGGAGCGGTTCCGATAATTCAAAGGACGAAATTTATTTTTCTTGATGAGGTGAACCTCAACTACTATACCACAAACCACTACTTGGGTCCAAGTACCTTGCTTGATCAGGATCACAGTGATGCAATATTAATATTAAAAGCTATTATTGAATAATTTTCCAAGTGGCACATTAGCGTATCCGCATTTCTTAAAATCGTGGCTTTCCAATTCAAAGTAGGTAAAGCTATTGGGCGGTAGTGAATGGATGTTTAATCCGTGCCTATTCGCAGCTTAAGTTCTTTTGTGAGTCAACTTCTTTCGTGATTCAATCGCTTACGGAAACTCACCGAACCCATGTGTACACGGCGAAGTCAAGAGCTCCGACGGTTTTATTAAGTAGTATGTCAGGGATCTTCGGGAAATACATGTCGTATTCTGCAATTCAGACAACAGTAGAACCATGCTAAGTAGGCACCGCGAATATAAATCGCTACGTGCAGTTCGCTTGGAATAGCAGTCTCTAAGGTGCAAGCATATGATTGCTAGTACCAGATTATGTTTATTTGATCCAGCGATGGTCATGGCACGCACTGCCTGCTTACGGAGAGCTAAGCCTAAGGTAGCACCAATGAACGGTAACTGTGGGGTTGTTTTATGTAAGTAGACACTGTAAGAGAATGTACTAAAAGTTTCAAAAATTCCATTCTAAGTGCTGTCTGAATAATCTACGCGAGATGAAGTATTGAAGTAACAAGACCGAGTGCGTTTCGTTCTACACATATTGTCCGGTCATTCAGCTAGTCAGATTCATAGTTTTCTGGTACCGAAATACGACCAAATAACAGACATTGTACAGCGAGAAACTACCAAAATATATGCTTTATTGGACCCGGAAGATCCAGATCCTACAGCTGAATGTACAACGTCAAAATCCAATTCTACACCTAGCAACCAAGTCCTGCGTGAGAACAGCGAGCAAGAGTTAAGCACCTCAATCACGCGTACTTCTGTCATAGCTCTGCAGCGAGCTACTATGAATGCTTTTTGAAGTAATACTTCATCAATGCCATGCTATGGGTTCAAACGTGCTGACAAAGCAGCAATATACACGTCTATAGTCGCCACTCATGTGTAATTAACACCGTCTAACATAGCATTGCTGGCTGTCAAACTGGTAAATGTTAAGTCCATCAGCATAATCAAGGATCTAGTTTGTTGACTATTGTAAGAACACAGAAAGCAGCCAAACAATGTCCAAAAGGTGAACAATAGAAGGCAACACAATTATTTACTATAATATTTTAAGTGTGCCGGAATCCAAGGCGCACTCAATCAAGAACAACCCGCTGGGCGCAAGAAACCTTTTGATACCATCCAGCAATTTATTGTTTTAATAAAATTTATCTAGTATGATGCATCTCAGGCGTCATCAAAGTTTGGCACATTTAGGAGAAACACAACTAATCCAATTACTGCTTCAGTCAGGAGCTGATTTAGTGACGGTGCTCTTGACAGACACTCGGCTCCAACAACTCGACGCACTGTTTGAATTTTTTCAGATATTTCATGCAGCAAACGCCAGGTACACAGACTAAACTCTGACGACTTTGGCATTTACATATATGTTAAATCTCTGCTTTCAATGGCGTCCCCGAGCTGGAGACTCTAAGCGGGGTGGAGGCCAAATTAGTCGCCCTCGAATATGTCTTCAGCAAATATATCTCACCGTTGCCATCCATGTCAAACTTAAGAGTGAGGGGTCTACAAGTGATAAAATGAATGCCACAAACAGATGTTGTGTGAAAAAGTTGTCCAAAGCCTGGTTTACATCTTTCAAGCACCTATTATCGAAAATATATATAATCGGTGAAAGCTTGATCAAAAATTGACAAGCTAACCCTGAACATGCAAATTTTGCGCACGCTTTCTTCAATAAGCCGCTCAGCACGGGGACGAAGTCAAAACACCCCGTGGGACAAAGGATTGCTAGATATGCAGCCAGCTACTGTTGATAAGAACTAGAAATGCCAAACGGGACTAGCTCCAGGGTCAATGACTTCAGTTCAACAATAACCACCAACAGCCGACCCTACAAGTTCGGCATAATCTTTCACCCAGCAGTCGCATCTACAAATACACTATGGGGTTCTGATGGCCTCATCAGCTTGTGTCCTCACAGCAAGTTAACCGTGTTTCGCACACATGACGTCTTTGGGGATCAGCATGATAAGGGAACATATCTGAATAATGGGATCACTGATGCCGAGGTAGCCTAGCTCGGCATAACTCTTGTACGAAACGAGCAACCCAGCAAAGGAAGCGGAGTGATCTTGTCTTACCCATATAACCTGCATATAAATAACATCAACTATCAGGAAACTTAAGTTGTCGATTCCCTTTCGTTCCGCCTGCAGTTAAAAAAGTGGTGATGTATGCTTACTTGCAATTGTAAATCGAACTCCAGTATCGCCAAATGAGACGGATCATCAACTAGCGTTTGCTATGAGGCAAACCATGGCACGGCCATACAGTCACATCAGTCTGATAGGTGACTTTAACTTGCACTTATATGAAAGCCTATCTTAGCTGTGCGAATAATTTAAGCGAACTTACAAGAAGTTATCGCCGATATACAACAATACAACTACATTAATGTTCCTACGAGATTAAGCGTAAGCGCGGACCAACAGTTTTAGGTATTGTGTTTGCCAACAAGGAAATATTGATCGATGCAGTAAGTATATGTACATCGCTTAGCCGTAGCAATTACGCGACGTTCGCATCGACTACAATTTCAATGCAGATTACGTCTATTGAACCAGTAAGTAGCTTCACATTGTCACCTACTTCGGTATACGCTATATTTGGTTTAAGGTACCAACTGGTCTTTTCTACCTGCACAGCCCAACGACGTCGCCTAAAATGAAGTTGTCCTCGTGTTCATGAGTTAGTAGCACACGCGAACAAATCCCAAGTCTTTCTTCTGAAGCAAAGGAAGCCTTTCCTTAGAAGCCGGAAAAGAAAATTCCTAACAATGGAATTCGGCCTGGTACGGTTTTCAATGCTGTCCGGATGCGCAGTCCTGGAATGTCTAGGTAACAGAGAAATTAGTGCGCGAATTCAAATAGCACAACCATCATAACTAATCGACAAACTACAGTACAAATCTTTCAATGCTCTACAGGTAAGCCAACTACCTCTGGAGAGTGCCGAGCTGGATCCAAATTCAATGCAATATATTGGCTGGTGCTTACTAGGCACGATGTCGTGAACGCGCTTCAGCAACCGTTTACTTTCACTTTCCAATGTGAATCGTCGCCACACGTGTTTCGTACAAAGATCACACCGCCCACAATTTTTAGCCAAGCATTCTTCACTGCTGCATACATGTTGAAAAGACTGTACCATGCGTGTGCACCGCCCTCACGTTGTGGACAATATTAGACCGAAGGCATTAAAACAGTAGACATGCAATTTTCCAAACCGTTTGCACGGTACTTCCAACAAATGCTCGCAAAAATGCAGGTACCGACTATGTGGAAACAGAAATAGTTACTCCTATTTTCTAGAGTAAGAATCGTTTAGAGTCTTTTAATTAACGTCCAAGTAGCATACTTCCAGTCTTATCTAACTTTATGGATAGAATAATCGCAGTTGAGTTCATTCGACACCTTGAACGCAACAACGTTCTAGTGTCATAACATTATGGATCCCACCACAATCTGTCCCGCATTACAAACGCGGTACTAGTCTGAGAAAACTGAGCAAAGTGCGTTGATGCCAGACAAAGGATTACCCTCCTGTTTCTTGACTTCTTTAGAGCATCCGATCACCTGGACCACCGCACTCTTCCTATCTAACTTTGAAGCTATGGAGTCGGCAAATTTTGTTAGGTTGGATAACAAATTCTTCATTCAAAATTATCTGTATTTTAGAGTTTGCAGATTATTCTTCGAACTATTTAATGTCCAGTGTGGTGCTCCCCAAGTATCGGTATTTTGACCACATATGTTCCTAATATCCATCGTTGGTTGGCACGTTTGCTTTCCAACCGTAAGGTCACCGGTTCGAATCCACGTAGGGGTGAGCGTCCTCGCGGTATACTCAGCCCGCGCGCGACTGGTGGTGGTCGCGCGGCAGCGAAGCGCCGTTACGGAGTATAAGCTGACACATTTTTTCATTCCTAATATCCATCAAAGATGTCTCTAGGATATTTGTGGTAGACTACTTAATATTTGCAGAAGACGTCAAAATCTGGAAAGAGCCTAAAAGGGTGGGTGACCATGCGACACTACGGAGAGATCTTGACGGTCTTTACTCTCTATTAAGAAAACCGTACCCAGTTAAACATGGAGAAATGCGAACGCCATCAGCGAACTTATATATACTGGCTGGGAGAAGATCTACTGCATCCTGCTATACAGGAAATCGTCCACAGGTTTCTAGTGCATGACTAAACCACCCACCACCATGGTCATAATGGCTTAAATTTGGGCTCCTAGAAAGCTCTCTTATCCCAGGGCCGTAATAACCATTTGGCCCCTGTTGAGAACGGCTGATCTAAATCATCTTTAGACCCTACTGACACAAGATACCCAAACAGACTTTATGTTCTGGACATGGAAAATACATACGATCATGCGCTGCAGAAGCGGATGTTGGAAAGTTGCATTCCATATAAACGGAACACATTCAAGGTTGGCGATGGTTCTGCTAGAGTGGCCATCATCAGGAAGTCAACACAGCCGACACCACGTTTCATAGCGTTCAAATATGAGTGGTGTTATTTAAGGGAGTTTACAGGCAGTCTGAGAACAAGGGTCCAGCGGCATCTCTGCTTGTTGCATCAATGATTGCCTGAATGAAACCATAAGCGTTCTATCTAAACTAAAAGCGTCCAATCGGCAGCTGGTCGGAGCACAACCCCCCAGGTTACTGCTAGTTAGCCGTACCACAGCTGTCGATCTTCCATTTTGTGATCGCATATGAAGCGCACAGTGCGCTGAAACTGAATACTGACGGCACTCTAGCGCGGAGACTCAGTCGGCCGCATTGTCCAAACACACGATAAGCTGACTCCGAAAAGACTGCGGACTGAAAGGCAAATCACTAATATAGGTCATTGTAAGTGCAACGAGCGTTGACTAACCAGTTAAGGCGAGGCTGGTCACAAACGCACACACACACTGCAGTCGGATATAGGCAAAGTGTGAATTTGAATTCGTTACGGATCACCATGAAGTATCTTCTGCCTGTTAAGCAGCGAGTGATTAGGTTTTCTGTAAAGTGAGTGTAGTTGTAACGCTGAACAAACAGCTCGACGATACAACAATATCCACAGTGCCAAGTGGCCGATCAAGGAGCGGTACATTCGTAGGCTAGTGAGACAATTTTAGATAAATAAGAGCGTTTGCAATGCCAAAAGACACGGCGGCCCTGCGCCAACATGGTTGACTTTTCCGGTTGTGTGATTATTCGTGAGGTATCCAGAAGGTTCGGTCTAAGCATTTGTAAAATCGCCCAACATTGCGACACCACCAGATATGCTGTCCTTATAATTCGGATGAAAAGGGATGTTCGGAATTATAGCGCCCGTCAAGTGCAGGTTTATACCCATGAGGCTTGAAGAAGCGACTTGAATTTTGCGGCTGGCTATTTATTGTCCTGGGCTTCCTATCAATTGTTTTAGAGAGGTGTTTCCGTTTGTACATTAAGAAGGAGCAACAATTTCGGATAATGTGCAATCCACACCGGTGCGGCTCTTTACGTATAAACATGGCGCAAAGCTGAGACTAAGGGCTGAGTTACTCATAATGGTAGTATTGTTCACACTAGCTCGCTAGCACTTGTCATGAATACTGGAAATTGTGTCATTGCGGATCTGGAAGCCGCGGGGTTATTAAGTACCTTTTGGTTGCAACCAGGTAGCGCACCTGCACGCTGGGAACATAACTGGACGGGATTTTCGCAACCAGACATTCCGTTGCCGTTGTATCGGCAGGGGGTGGTCTATAAAGTGGCCTGATTTGCCACTGGATTTGAGCCCATTGCCTCTCTTTCTCTGGGGTTACTTAAAACTGCGATATTACAAAGCGAAGACGAACTAATTTTAGGAATCGAATCAAAGGATTGTGCATGGATGTCGCGGTATCACAGTTGATATTTAAAGAAAGTGCTAACAAACGCCATCATGCAAATGTTGAACTGCTCAAGAAACGCCAGCCTTCACTACGGAAATCAACTTCATTGAGAAAGTTGAGCATTACATTGGTAATCTGTTAATTTATATATCATACAACAAGTTGTCGACTGAATTCGTAAACTGGCTAACTATCACTTTTTCCTAATAACGTCATTTAATGGTTTCTCCTGGAGTTTTGCATGCGCGTGTCGTGTTATAAATAGCTCGGTATCTCCTATCCCCGGTAGGTCGCCCCCGACGTGAAACTTGTCCCTACGTTACATTTTCTCCATACTACCAACTCCATGTGGTAGAACAGCACCCGAGGCATAGTTTGCAAATTTAAACGAACATCTTTCCGTCTGAACACAGACCAACGAGGAGAAAAGCGGTTGCTTTAGAACTACGATGGTTGAGCTTTCCGAACAGTCCCGCGCTGGTGACATTGAGAAGTGACGTACCAAGACGAATGATCATTGCGAGTCCGTAACACAATAGGTACAAAATGAAATGATTGTACTACAAGGAAAATGTATGCGACCAGGTGTCGTTATAAAACAAAAACAGGACTACTTCAAAAAGGCAAAAATGCTTACGGTCTCCATTCGATTAGTTTGTGATGTGACAGGCAGCGATAAAAATCGAACAGGTCATTAAATCAATGGTTCGTAAACTAATGACCCTAAGGCCGCCAGGATGAAATCACGCAAAATCTTTGACACTGTCCATCAGTCGAGCACCATGGCTTATTTAGTAAGGACTGCCGGAAAGTCACAAGGAAGGCATTTCCATACTTCCAATTGTTTCAGTACTATTCGCACCGTACCAAAAATTGGTCGGATGCTTAACTAATGTAATCATGCCCATTATAAGGGAACTAGATGACTTCAGCGTTAAGGGCACATTTGTTGATAGAATACGGAATTTATACTTTGACAGAATACATTGTATCCTTCAATATATATTCCTTTTACACACCGTTGTGGGAAATCTGCCAAGTATCATGTTGCGACCTCGTATACAAAATTCTCCCGTTTACGCATTTGCCTTTTTCATTTACGTGCAAACGCAAGTAAAGTAGGCGTACTGAGAGACGGCTGTCAGCAAGAATCACAGAGCAGCTTGCCCCTAAATGCAAAGGTTCCCAGGCTGCCGAGCAATTTTTGTTTGCTCCGCATTCTAAAACAAACATGTATCGTTCCGCGTATTTATCAAACGAAGATACTATATACCCACTTATGTTAACGATTGTTTAAAATAAATGCGCCTGACCACGAAACCAAATCTTTTGTTCTTATATCAGTTTCGTGGTGTTGGCGTCGGCCGTGATTGCGCGCATTATTCTAATTCAAGTAGCAAATCACAAGTATCCCTTGTGCAGTGTTTTCATTCCTACGCTGGGAAACAGTTCCCATAGTTTGATGTGACTGAATGTAATTATGGTAGCTTAACTAAAACGTTGGCCCTTCTGCTAAGATGCCCAACTTTCTTCAGTTTCCTTTTGGCTTTGTTCGGTTGTGTATTTCAGTCACACTGCCTAGAATTGCAGTTCCTTTCTACAGGTATCAATACATCACTGCTCGCAGCACCCTTGTTAACAGCTTCCTCGCAGACATAGTCGGGTCAGACGGTTTGTTGTAAATTAATAGTGGTTAGTTACCTTAAATGCATTACAATCAATTCGGTGCATATTATGAGTGCGTTGCAAATGTGTACTGAACTGGCCCCTTGAACAATGAACATGCTATATAACGGGTAAAAATCAGGTGCTTGACATGTCTCGGAGGGTGTTTAGAGTAAAAAATGATACAGCAAATGGTTATGGAGTATTCAGTTCGGGCGATTACAGAGTAAACTGCGCTGTCGTATAAAAGGAGATGAAAATGAGAATGTACGCACACGATACAATCATGAGACTGGATACTGACCACGTAATACACAAAAGAAAACAAAAATTGCAAGGACAACGCTTACTCGCGTGCAACAACAACGGCCCACGGGGGTACAGAAATCCAGTGTCCATAGTAGTAGCGTTTATCAAATTTAATGCAAGGGATTTGGAGTGACTCTTTCTCGAGTAGGGTTATGTCACTATCCACTGTCGATTGTGCACTAGTGCCAGCATCTTAGTCGTCAAGGCGTATTTTGAAAAGGATTATGGTGGGTGTATTTATTACATGTTCCGGGAAGGCGTTTCAAGGCTCTGACACTCAAAAGGAGAAATAATTTCGCCTCACATTACAGGCAGCTGTACTGCATGACCAGCTTAAACTGATGGCCTCTTAGTGGGGCGATTTGACTGAGTATTAGAAGGGAATGGCATGGGTGGTTGGGGTTTCTCAGGATCTGGTACACCATTATGAGATCGCCCCTTAGACGCCGATAACGTCCACTGTAGATTTTGAGAGATTTCAGCCTGAGTGAGTAGGGGTGGCTATTCAAACATCTTACGCTCTTTGTTGCCCTACCTTGTGCAATATTGAGCGCAGTGGGACGGTGCTTGGGCCACGGTTGCCAGCTTCAATAGCGTATTCTGCGGGCAGCATCAAATACGCGCTAAGCATTTTTGGAGAAACTAAACTGATCAAAGTTCCCGAAAGCTCTGCGAAGAAAGCCGAGTTACTGGTTTGCATACTTAGCTGTCTTTTTAGTCTGTCTCAAACAACCGAAGTCATCTTGAACCATCATGCCGAGATCGCACTCGTGAGAAACCCGCTGTAAAATTTGTGGTTCTAGGCGGTACTTCATTCAATGTTCACCATACAAGTCACCGTATAGTGGTCACATCCCGGTAGTAGATTGTTAATGAGCACAGAAATGGAATGAATCCTCAAGGTGAATATCAAATCTAGGGTATTGATAATTCCGTTGGTCCTCTAATATATGTGATGCAGCCGTTGAAGCGGATAAAGTGCAAAATTTTGTCAAGTCCTGTTTAGACCGTAGGTCCAAATAAAAGCTAATTAACTTGTGGCACATTGATATATTCGCACATAAATTTGGACTGGTAGATAGTGCTAGAAACTGTGTTGCTAGCATCTTTGTGCTGCTAAGTTTCATAAGGCGTTGCTAGGGAACGTTAATAGACTCAATTTATTATAAGACGCCAACCAACAGTAACACGTTTTCCAATCTTAACTGTGGATATGTGTAATGGTTTACGCATATTTATATATATATACTCACAACGGACGTTTCAGCAGCAGCGGCTACTGTTTTGTGTGTAAGAAAGTTCAATTGGAACTTTGCGACCGAGCAGGCCTATAGAAAACTATGTAATGCCTAACTTCGTAGATATTCCGAGAATAAGAAACCTATCATCACATTTTAAACATTTTTGTTGTTTCAAGCATTTCGTGTTTGATTTAACACGAGGCAACCAGTAAGATGCTCAATTGCAAAGGGTACTCGACAGTTTAGATGCATCCATCTTTTCTCAGCTCCTGAACACCTACTAAGTCCCAACACGAAAAAGCTGTCCAGCCTTCACAACCCTGGTAACAGCACAACCTGGCTAAGCTCGTATGGCGCCAGGCAACGAAGGCTATACAGGGCTTTAGCTACCTTCCTTATGCGAACGATTGAAGTGATTCGGATTGTTCAGTGTACACCATGAGATGATCTCAACAAGGTACACCAAATACTGCGTGATCGCAGTCATGTATGCCGACACGTTGTGGAGCTCAAACGCAACACCAGCTTGAGAGTAAACAGCTTAATATTAGGCCAATATTACAGTCGTTTGCACTGCTCACGATCTTACTTCTTCCTCCGAGTTAGCAAAACTTGGAAGGCCTTTCAAATTGTAATCGTGTTTAAACCTACATCGTCTACTGCCAAAACGCGTGGGAATATTGCACTCAGTTCTCTAGACGCAGTTAGCTGAACGGATACGCTGCAATCTATTTATGCGAAATAACGACTTTGGAATTAGGATCCACAATGATGACACCGATTGCTTAAAGATTGTGAGCACTCCGATATATTTTAATTATGATTAGGAACAAAATGTTATGTACCCTTAGGTTGCACAGTATCATACCATTTCAGTACTTGTGTTAGATCTCGGTCACGCGTCTTCATGTCGTGCAGCCAGTATACACGCTGTAAACGGACACCGTGTATTTCGCCTTTAGGTTTGCAACATTTCCTCTTAGTGGCTCCACCATTTCTAAGCTTGTCAGGTTGCTGTGTTTCTCGCTTTGCCTTCACCCCGATCACTCGCTAACCATCGATGTTAACCACCACGTGTTTTGAAACAGTGTTTCAACCGGATCTGTTGACTTCCCCGTTTTTCATTATGGCCTTGTACCACTGTATCGTACCGGGAACTGCCATGGGTCCAGTTCACACGGACTATAGGCACAACAAACCCGCGCTTGGTTCGAATGCAAGTAGCGAACCGCAGTGTTTCATTAATATTATTGAAAGAAGTTCCCATACTTTTTGGATCGTATTTGACCTTCCACATACGTCATAAATAGGCTATGTTAAACAATGTACAACCGGCCGCCTTCCGTTTACTGGCCATCGGTCACCCTTGCGATCAGGCCCTCATATTGCAGTGGTCAGACCACGTGTCAGCGCGTCCTATCCCTCAACCCTCGCCTCATGATAAGTACGTCCATTCATCCGTGCACGTGCTCCAGATCGGCGTAGCGAACTCGCCTGCGTTGACATGACAGAACTTGTCACGACAAACTAGACGAGGCCAGATACGGACTTCGGTATCTGATGGCAACAACCTGCGTCATGCAGAAGCAATGCTGTTAAAAATGTCGCAAAATATTGTGGCTATGTTACAAGGATAGTGTGCGGCTGACGTAACCCGAAAACAAAACATTCCTCATGCCTGCAGCTTGGGGATGGTGGAACTGTGCCATCTCGTTGTAACGAGATCCCACATCCACCAGTTCGACAAAACATACATGAATGTAGTGTGTGTACGTGTGTGTGCATTTGTGACCAGCCTCGCCCTACACTGGTGAGGTCAGCGCTCGTTGCCCTCACACTGACCTCCGTTAGTGATTTGCCTTTCAGTCCGCAGTCGTTTCGGAGTCAGCTTATCGTGTGCTTTGGACAATGAGGTCGGCTGAGTCTCCGCGTTAGAGTGGCCGTCAGACGATGCAGTTTTGCAGTCCACTCTGCGCTTCATATGCGGTCGGACTAAAAGGGAAGAGACAGAGCTGTAATACAGCTAACTCGCAGTCACATGGATGCTTGTGCTCCAACCAGCGAGCGGATTGGACGCGTTAAGTGTAGAGAGAACGCGTCGGGTTTCTTTTAGGCCCTCATTGATGCAACAAAAAGAGGTGTCGCTGGATCTTTATTCTCAGACTGCCTGTAATTGTTCCATTAATGTGCTTGCTCTACGTCAATTACATTAGCGCGGTTAACAAATATATCATGCTTTTCTATTTGCAGATGTTTAAAGATATTTAAAACACTGATATGATGAACCTACTTACATTTACTGCTCATACCGGAAGACATCCATTCTCTTGAAATATGGTGTTACATATGGATAAGGAATTTCTCAGCGAAAAATATGGCGTAAGGTATCGCTGTTGTTCCATAACCGAGGGATCGAGTATACACAACATCGAACACCTTTTTGTACTCTTGTCTACCCACGACCTCGGAATTAGTAATTCTGGCACTTAGAGCTTCGGCGAATAAGTAAAATATCAGCTGGCCAATGCCAGTAAATCAGTAGGTAATATACTGTGTATGATCCACCTAACCCCATTGATATAGAACTCTGCAAAACCTCATCCTTCCTACTTTTTAATATTGCGGTGTCATTTGTTTTTGCATGAGGGATCTGACAATTGTTGGAAAGTATACAAAGGTCATTTACCAAACTTCTGCAGGGCGACATGCACTAAATGGATCCATCAACGCTAACACTTCCAGCTACATCCGTTTTGGTTATGAAAGTTGAAGCTTAACCTGTTGTTTATGTAATGTACGATTCATAAAAACGCCCAATATTTGTGCCTAACATAATAATAAAGCATAGTTCAACAAGGAGTTAACAATATGGAGATACCCTAGTTTACCTAAGTGCAGTACGAATATGCTTTTGAACTTTTTCCTTATCAGGTATGTTGACATTTCGAATTAGCTTCCAGTCAACAACCGATCGTATAAGAGATTACAATCTTTTGCGTTAAGATTGCAAATAACTTAGATTTGAACACGATCATGATCTTGTTCTGTTAGAAGAGATTACCTGATGATTTGTTCCAAGAATAGTTAGACAATAGCTAGTTGGTGCAACAAAAATATGTCACGCACTGTGATACATTCTTAGAGTTGTCAGCCCCCATTATTCCAACTTGTTCACTTTACGTTGAAACACACCTGTCAGCAAATACACACCATTAAAACCGAAGATACAAGGAAAATATCACAACGCTTCACCACTCATGCATGTGCATGATGTACGCTGTAACACATGATATGTGCCATTTATGGACACCGTTTTTACTTGATGAGAAGCATACCTATTATTATTACTTTTATAAGAATTCACAAGCACACACAAGCAATTTGTTTGTAACCGGTAAATTTAAAGGATAATGTTTGAGTAGAATTTACATTGCAGTTGACAATTTGAAAATACCGGTCTCATTTGTTTGGCAATCTGCGCAAGTACGGAATATATTCAACCTAGATCTTGAATATAAATTGAGGTACATTTGCAAGGGATAATTCTTAGTTGGAACAAACATTGGCCACTTGCTTTTGTATATGTAAATAACAGCACACGTTTCTGTTTAGTTGCTCGCTTTGTGCATTCAACTTAGCGTGTAAATGTATTAACAACCATTGCGTTCTTCTGTGCGAAACCACTAATATCCCTGAATGTTAGTTATTATGCCATACGGTATTGAATTCTTGTATCTTCCTCGGAATCGACGGGTGTTGATGTAGCTATAATGCAGGTAACTGGAAAAAACCCTTGAAGATCGGCCTTAAACTGTTTACTAAAAGCTGTTTGAAATACCAGACCTGTACGTCGCGTCTATTACTCTCATTATTGCGAAAGTCAGAAGGACCTCCATCTCGGGCCTGGAGGAAAGATATCGGTAAATGAGAGCCACTAAGCAAGTGTCGTCACCGTTTAAACGTAGATGGCAGCAAATTGAAATTTGGTACCTTTCTGACCAGACCCTCCATGGGCTCATATGGAAGGTAACTGGGGAAGTACAGAGCCAACTCTAAAACTTTGCTAGATTGATCGTTACGCGTAATGGGCCTGTCTGGCATTGTGATCTTCAGGTAATTTATTTCAGTGCTTAACAATGTATACGTTATAGCGATGCGATAGCAGGCGTTTGATCTTCGACCAGCCGCAATTCGGAAAGCTTAAATATGAAGCACTGAGCGTTGGTGCAAACAAGGAAAAGCTTCACGGTTGTCAAAAGCTGTTGCCAAGGAGCATATGAATGATGCGTTTATGTGCTGACCGATGAGAGGCCTATGTGCCGTTTTTGGGTGCATTCCCGAACATCGATGATAACGCAATCTGTGTTTAGTCACAATCGCACCTGCGATAATTAGTCTATCTGAAGGCTCACACAGTAACAGGGGTCTAGGGCACCTCTTTCGGAATCGCTGTTGTTGTTATAGTGGGTCGCAAGTCTTGTTCTCTGGAGAACAGGGAGTGGCTGCGGCTCTCTAACTGACGTCTACAGTTCTAGTTTCCAAGGATGTGTGTTGCATAGTTACGGCTAGCGGCGCATTAAATTCACTGTCAGATGTGACTGCACGTTTAGCTTCACTATCCTTTTGCCACTATGTCTGTAATTTGGCGACAAGGGTAACCATGTAATCGACTGAAGTATGATATCGCCCGCAATGTGAGCTTTACGGGTACAACCTCATCCTTCCAGGTCATGAGCGTGGGCTTTATCGTTGCTGGTTGTCCGTAGCTCAAGCACAACTGAACGAAAATATTTATTTTTCTACTCTCAGTGTGGTGGTCGTTTAAATTATTGTTCCCTCGCTGGCTTTCGCTCCATGGAACATCCTGAAATATGCGCATTTCATAGTTTTTAGTCCGCAGAGAGGATGCCGGCGAAAGCACCATCTCGACTTCACCTGTTGAGCCCAATATTACTCGAAATAGCCAAGACTCCCTTTAATGATTCAGCGGTTTATATCTAGTGATGGGCATTATAATAATCGAAAGGGCTTGAACTCCAAATTTTTACGAAAGCAATTCCATTAGTTTGATTATTCTAGCTATTTACTCTTTAATAGAGCTTGCGTTGGAATCAGAAACGCTGGTTCATGTCAGTTTCAAAGCCTTGTCTAATGTGGTGGGCGAAACACGGTTATCGAGGGATTTAGTGACGAATCTGCAGGTGGTGCGTGGGCCTTGACCCGTTTTGTAGCTTAATGTGTGAAGCTAAAATGGTCGCACAATGATTATACCAAGCAGCAACGTTTGTATGGGGATCGGTCTTCAGGTCGCTTTGGATTTCGTTCTTCAATCAAAAGGTTGGGTGTGACCAATGTTGCGTTAGTCGATAGGTTGAATAAGATGAGGTGACCGGTGGGGCGAGGCATGCTTCTAACGTTCGCAACGGTGAGATACTTCCTGATTCTCAAGAGGTCTAGTACTACTTGACCTTGTGGAAGACTGAATTGTTTCCTTGATTTCGGGAGAGCAATTGAGGGAGAGGGATAAAATGCAAGATGGAGTATTGTCGCCTCGAGGAGAGCAACTTTTGCTTTCACAAAGTGTTTAATTTCGGCTACTAGACAATCGGACGTTTGTGCTAACGCTAATACACACTTTACTAGTGGAACCGAAGTACAATTTTGATGGGACCAAAGTGAACCGTTGGTATGGTATTTTATTATTTCGGTTCTACAGATCTAGAGGCGCTTAGAATGGTACCAGAAAAAGCAGGTTGCACAAGCCAATCCTATTTTTATTGCCTTAACACAAATTTACTTATAACAAGATGCTTCGTTTCCAGTTGCCGGTGTGGTGCACATGAAGTTCGATAGCCGCTTAACGATTCCAAGATGATCAACGCTGATATCATTTGGGCTGATCAACAAGAATTAGCTGGTGAACATTCACCAAATTTGCAGTGATTTAAAAATCCGCCAAAAGTAAAGCATATGTGCAACATTCAAACAAAATTCAATTGCAACACAGTAGCTGCGAAGCAAAAGTACAATCCAACACGGTAATCCGAATCCCCGCGGCATTCGTGGGCACAAATAATCACAGCGTATACGTAAACCAGCCGAGTAGTAGATATGGGTCAGCGACGCTATTATAATTCAGGTAAAAGGTTGTGACAGCTAGGTAATTTACTTTCTGAACGCTTTATATCTCGATTATTGGCACTTCACTTATATCCGAGCGAAAGATACCCGATGATCATTTCTATCAAAAAGAAGGTTTAAGAATTGCAAATGGTCATGAAGCTTAACTTAAATGCGAATATTGCTGTCCGCCTGGCGAATATAATGGAACAATGGAGCAATGGTTTATTACGGGTAAAAAAAGTATTGCTTAACAAGTCCCGTAGGATGGAAATTATTGTGAAAATCAATTGCATGATAAAGTGAAATGCGTTGTGGTGGACTCACCATAGACTTATGCGGAATAGAGGGGATTTTCGCGTATTAAACATACAAATAAATAAATCCATCGGTTAGCCGTTTCTCAAAACATCATTTGATTGCGTTTTGTAGCCACTGGCTAACAGGTCATAAAATGAAATGTAAGTGAGACAATGCATCGTCAACACGTTTTTTAAATATCTCCAGATTGGGAGCAGAGACGACATAATTGGGGAGGGTGTTTCAAGGCTGGCACACGCGGAGAGAAAAGAAATTTTGAGGCATTCAAGCCGGCTATACTGAATTGTTAGTTTCAGAGAGTGACCTCTTAGTTTAGTGTTGTGGTTCAATTCCAGCAACGGACGACAAAGGTGGTTTGGGTTCTTCAGAATCTGGTAAACCATTATGAGATCCCCCCGCAAAAGGTGATATCGACTGCTGTAGATTCTTAGAGATTTCAGTCTAAGCTGATAGGGCAGATGAAAGAGGCCCCTGACATTCTTGGTTGCCCTTCGTTGAGGAGTCTCGAGAGCAACGAGATCCTGTTTCTGCCACGTCTGCCATACCTGAATAGCATATTCCACGTGAGGTCGCACGTAGGCGTTAAGCATTTGGGGAAATATTGATGGTTCAAACCGACCGAAGGCTCTGCGAAGAAGGCCGAAGTGTTGATTGCCGTTTCTCGTCGCCTTCTCTGCTTGTTTTGAACACCCAAGATCTTCCTGCACCAATACACCCAGGTCACGCTCCTGAGAAACCTTCGCCAAGATGTGGTCTCCAATCTTGTAAGCGCTCACCGGCTGGTGACGCTTATGTATCAATTTGCACTCAGCTATGTTCAATTGAAGCTTGTTCCTCTTTGACCACTCGTAAATGCAATCTACTTCATGTTGGAGCAGATCCTGATCTGGCTTGTTACCAATCGCCCGCCATATCTTGACATCATCGGCGAAAAGCAGGAAATTTGAGGAGATGACCCTTGCCAGATCGTTGATAAACACCAGGAATAAACGCGGTCCCAGCACTGAGCCTTGTGGGACACCACATTCCACCTCAATTTGATTAGAGAGTGATCCCCTAACACGTACTTGAAGCTTCCGTTGGTGAAGGAAGTTGCCAATCCAACCAAGTACAGGATCTCCGATTCCGTAACTCTGTAGTCTTTGAAGTAGGATGCGGTGATCAAGGCGGTCGAAAGCTTTGGAGAAGTCCAGATAGATGACGTTGACTCCGACCCCATCATCGGCCACTTCCGTCCAACTACCTTGTGCAATAAGTAGATTGGTAGTGCATGACCGGTGTTGACGGAAGCCATGCTGTTCGGGTACCAACATGTTGCATTTTTCTAGGTAGTCCATTAAAGCGTCAGCGACGACTGCTTCCATTACCTTCGCGAGCACAGGGAGGAGAGTCACTGGACGGTAGTTTGCAGGATCGGAACGGCTACCGCCTTTAAAAATAGGGGTGAGAATGCCACACTTCCACATAGTGGGGATTTGTTGTTCATCAAAGCACCTTTGGAAGAACTGTGACAGTGGTTCAGCTAGCTTGGTGGCCGTAGCCTTCAGTGCCTTCGGGCGGACGTTGTCTGCTCCTGGAGAACTATGCTCACGCAGTGAGAGTAACTTCCTTAGCACAATTGTTGGGTTGAAAATAACATTTGTAAACAAAGGTGTCGGTAATGTGCTTGATATTATGGGACAGGTAGATGTTGCGATTTCGAAGATTGGGGCGTATTGAAGCCGCAGGGCATTAGCTGCTTCTTCTGCGCTTTGTACTCTACCGCCTGTCGTGAAAAGTGTTGGGATTCCATGCTTCACTTTAAGAAGCTTATTGACATGCCTATATAGCAGTTTGTTGTTTGCCATGAATTTTTTGGCTAGGCACTGTTGATAAGTTACTTTGTCCTCACGGACAAGTGCAGTGCAATGGTTGCGATGGGTCAGGAAATTTCCCCAATTCTCTGAGTCGGTGTTAATCTTGTAGGCATGCCATGCTGCATCCCTTATCACCAGGCGTGTTTGAGTCCCACTCATTATAATTAAAGGCATTTTCGCGGGACGAAGGGGTTTGGTCTCTGATGCTCTGTTGACGACGTCGCTGAGTTTATTAACGAACTCTGCCCAAACGTTGTCAAGGGGACATTTGTTTGAGAATTCCCAAACAGGAAACAATCAGGTATATCACATATTTTTTGAATTTTAGATTGCAAAACTTGATCTAGCCTGTTACCACTGTTTTTAGCCTTAATACTTTGGGGCGTAACCGATGCACGTAGTACATCGAAATTGGTAAACTGGACTTCGAAAAGTGTAAGCGATTGGAGTAAACTGTTTAACATACAAGCAAATAACTAGTGGATAGGCGCCTAGTTTCAGTGTATTTATATGTTTTCGAAACTAAAGCAAAACCTATTATATCCAGACCCTAGTAGACACGTTCAAAATAGTTCCTCTTTGCGCTTGGGTAATACATGTTGTAAGGACTTTTTAACCACCTCATAGTTTTACGGTACCGCTTTTAGAAAAAAACAATTTGCATTAAAACTACTGTTTTTAATTTTGTATTATTCAGTTGCTAATAGTGTCTTTTCCTCAGCGCAAGCATCCGACCATTTTAATTCTGCGATGGTAAAATGCCTCGTTATTTCCTGAAGCACAGACGTAATCTCAGTTATTTGGAGAAACATGGGCTTGTAAGCTTTATCAAATCGCCAAAACAAAACGTGAATGTGAATATGTTTAGTCCACATACAACAAGTAATAGAGCCTTATGGAGAAAACAGACTATAAAGAAATGGGATATTCATCATCCGCGAGGACATACATTTCTGTAAAGTGCAGAATGAGAACTAGTGAGCGGAGCTATATCACATCTAGTAACTTATGCACGACGGTCTTTGCCATCCCCGTATCTCAGTGGTTTCAACCACGGACTGGCAACAGTCGAGTTGCGAGTTCCAGTCTTACGAGGATCCGATGAAATGCGCACTGCTGACGATTCCTGGAAGGTGGAATGCGCGTAAAAAGCTTTCCGGACGTGTGAGGCTGTGTTTGCGTCTTGATGTAAGGAATTTATACCTATACAATTCAACTCTCCCTACTACTCTTCTGTAATCAGTACGCAGACCAAACTGCTTATAATGTCATAAGTTACTTGGCGGCTTAAGTTTGGTAAGCTCCTCGCTTGGTTATGTGGCTACCCTATCATCTGCAAGGAATTAACGTTTAAGTCAGTGGCTAGTGAGCGTCGCTATACATCTAGTAACTTATGAACGATAGTCGTTGCCTTCCCCCATAGCTCAGTGGTCTCAATCACAGACTGGCAACAGTCGAGTTGTGGGTTCGAGCCCTACCAGTGTCCAATGGAATGCGTACTGCTGACGATCTTCGGAAGGATGAAAGGCGCGTCCAATGCTTTTCGGTCGTGTGACGCTATCTGATTGAGTCCAAATGTGACGAATTGCTACCTATACTATTCAAATCCCCACATTACTCTTCCGTACTTAAGCAAGTGGCTATTAAACGGAGTGTTAGTAAGGTTTTACTACATTAGAAACAAAAAACACTATTTCAGAAGACTTGAATACAAATCGGTTTTTTGGTAGGGTTTTGACACTAGGGCACTATTGACACTAGCGTGTTAACAAAAATTCGGCAAGTTCAAGGACTAGAGAAAACCAACTGGTACTATATTCCCTTTTAAATTTTTAAAAGGTAACTTCAACATAATTAACCACAAAGTTTTAAGTGGTTTGCCAAGATTATATAGCTGGTGAGGAACATTAATTTAAGAGAAGCATTCGGCACAGCTTCGTTGTCTCCATAATAGAGGTTAAAACCATCTGAAAATGTTCCTTAACAGTCTAAGTAAGAACTGCTCGATGCCATTTTACAAGCTGACGTAAGTGACTAAAACTAAATGGTATGAGATTACTTTTAGGCAATATTGCATTGGTTGTTATTATAAAAAGCTTATTTGCCGCAACAATTGACCAGAATATACATATCTCGACACACTGATCCACTGTTTGTAAGAAAGTTTGCAACAAATGAAATTGACGATTTTGGAACCATAAAAAAATGGTTTATGTCGGGTATAAAAGCAATGCTTGACAGGTCCCGTAGGATGATGAGAATTAATATCGTAAAATTAAAAAAATTCGTATCGATGAAAGTACGTGTGAAATGCATGACTCACCAAGGGATTGGAGATGCATATTAACAAGTAACCCAATAGGAATTTTAAGTGAATTCCGTCCACGTTCGTTGTTCACTAATACCATCATCCGATGGTCGCACGTTATATCACATAAAGCAATCGTGTCAGAGTTTCGTCAAGGCGTTTTTTGAAAAGGGATAGGGTGGGAGCGTTAATTACATGTTGTGGAAGGGCGTTCCAAGGTTGTGACACTCGGATGGAGAAGAAATTGCGTCGACATTCCAGTCGACTGTACTGTGTGATCAACTTAAACTGATGACCTCTTAG